>CM046950.1:90003434-90623541 GCA_025698515.1 Gossypium sturtianum | reverse complement strand
TTAGTACAGTTTATTAATCAAAGTTACCCTTATTACACTGTCTGACAATTCTGACCTGTCTCTACAAAAATACAGTTATCTCATTGCACAACTTTCATATACTGTTCTAGTTTATACCAATGAAAAATAGACTCAATAAGGGTTTTACACATATAACCCCTGCTTCCTAATTATTTTTGTACAATTTTTGACAATTTTTCCAAAACAGAACAGTGACTCGCGAATGCATTCAGAGCAGGTCTCACTAAAACTGAATTATCTCATAATATAAAAATCTTTTGCCTACTCTGTTTCTTCCATGTAAAAATAGACGTAATAAGGTTTAATTCGATATCTCATTCACCTTTTAATTCAACTTATCCTATTTTTTTTTTTGTGATTTTTCTAACTCACATCACTGCTGTAACTAAAGACTGTTTCTATACTAAATATGCTTTCTAGCCTATAACCGGTTATACTCACATACAATTCATACTCTCCATGCATTTTTAATCACTTACGAAGGTAGCTTGTACTTAAAACATTCACATGATATTCTAACATCATCGATTTAAAGGAGTATCACTATTACCCACATTTATGACAAAACCTAAAACATACATAACCAAATATTTAGCCATATTCGCATGGCTGTTATATATACAAGGTTAAACATCGTATGTTTGTAAAACTTCATCTAGCCTATACATGCCTTCTAAATCGCAACCAAAAATTCAAAATACCAAAGGAAGGCGATAGTGTGGATGACTTCTTGAAGATCTTTCACGAGCCATAGCGTGACCAAAATCTATAAAACAAAGAAGAACATTTCACGTAATTAAGCTTACTAGCTTAGTAAGTCCTAACTCATGATAATAAAACATTTATACTAAAAAAAAAAACCAATTGTTCCATAATAGCACATTCTAACTTTCGAATTCTATCATATAACATCCATCAATATTAATTTCAAACACATATAACACAATTCTCACAATATTAATTTAACCCGAGGTAATATTAAGCATACATACCTTACACCTTACAGAAACGTAAACCCAATAAATTAACTTTAAGTTATCTTGAACAAGGATTCGATTTATCTTTGGTAAAGTACATTACTGCATCAAGCACTGCTAGGCATAAAAGCCCGTAAAGTAACACCGGCACAAGGCACGCTAGGCGTAGAAGCCCGATAAATATCACCGGCACAAGGCACGCTGGGCATAAAGCCCGATAAATAACACCGGCACAAGGCACGCTGGGCATAAAGCCCGATTAATGTCACCGCACGAGGCACGCTGGGCATAAAGCCCGATAAATAACACGACACGAGGCACGCTGGGCATAAAGCCCGATTAATGTCACCGACACGAGGCACGCTGGGCTCGAAGCCGAATGTCGAATATTATTACATGCTTTTCACATTTCACTATCACATATCGAATTATAAACATTTATTCCCATTGCAATAAATAAATTTGAAATCAATCTAATCCATCATTATCACATTCGGCCAACTCATAGTTTTACACCAAGCTATTACAAATTTTATCATTCACTAGATATGTAAATGATCTTTAAATAATAAGTAGCTCAAGAACTTACTCATTCACCTTGCATTAGCCAAAATAATTTCCATCATATACTCAACATAAATCATCAACCAATATGTAGATATACATTCGGCCATGATGCAATTGGATACTAACATTCATCAATTTTTAATAGTCAAGATAACCATAATTTATTCTTTGACATAATTTAACTAAAGGACTTACCTCGGTTGTCGATAGTCCGTGCGAATCGGCTATTCGAGAACCTTCGTCTTTCCCCGGTCTAATTCGGTCTTTCTTTGCTCTTGATCTAAAACACATTAGAATTTAGCTCATTTAATCTCATTTCATCTCAATTTAGTCCCAAAACACCCAAATGGGCAATTTACCATTTTGCCCCTAATGTTTCCCATTTTACAATTTAGTCCTATTTGCACAAAACACAAAATATGCAAAATTTTCCAACATCCTAGTTTGGCGAATCTTCATTATAGTCATAGGTGTCCATGCATTTCATTTATTTGACATTTTAACCCTTCACAATTTTATTCTTTTCAATTTAGCCCTATAAACTCAAAATCACCAAAAACTCCAATACAAAACTTGTAAATCCTTAACATACATTCAATTTTAAACCATCAAACATAAAAACTACCCAAGCATGTCAATGGCGAATCTTATATACATAGTATTTTCAAAAATTTAGACATGGGTGGGTAATACACTGAAACAACGATCTCAAAAGCGTAAAATTTATCAAAAACTAAGTAAAATACCTACCCCAAATCAAGCCTTAAGTTGCGAAACTTCAAGCTCCAAACATGGAGTTTTTCTCCTCAAACATTCGGCCAAAAAGATGAACAATATGATGTTCTCTTTCTTCCCACTTAGCTTTATTATTTTATGTTATAATAACACATTTAATATATCTTATTTACTAATATATCAACATAACATATAATAGGCTAATTTAACATATAATTTGGACTTATAAAAGCCCATTGTCGTCCCTTACTATGGTGAATGGGCTAATTGCCCTTTTAGTACACCCACTTAAAAGCCACAATCAATTTAGTACTCTTCACTTTAGCATGCAACTTTTGCGCTTTTCTCGATTAAATCCTTTTTATCAAATTGAGCACTTAAGCGATTAAATTTTTCTCTGAAACTTTCACACATTTTCATTCACATATAATAATCATGAAATAAAATATTAAAACATTTCTCGGACTCAGGATTCGTGGTCCCGAAACCACCGTTCGATTTGGGTCAAATTTGGTCTATTACAACTCTCCCCCTTAAGAATTTTCGTCCTCGAAAATTTTACCGTTGAATAAGTTCGGATATTGTTGTCTCATTGACTCCTCGAGTTCCCCACGTAGCCTCTTCAATTCCGTGGCGATTCCATAAAACCTTTACTAATGGAATTCTTTTATTTCTTAACTCTTTGGTTTCTGAGCTAAGATACGGATCGGTTCCTCATCATAGGTCAAATCGGATCAATTTCAATCTCTGACGGGGTGATCACATGGGGCGGATCCGATCTGTATTTGCGAAGCATCGAAACATGAAATACATTGTGTATCTTTTCTAACTCGGAGGGCAATCTTAATCTATAAGCAACCGGTCCAATACGTTCAATAACCCGTGCGGTCCGATAAATCTCGGACTCAACTTGCCTTTACGACCGAATCGGAATATTTTCTTCCACGGAGAAACTTTCAAGAACACCCGATCTCCGACACGAAATTCAATGTCCTTGCGTTTTAAGTCGGCATAGGATTTTTGACGATCGAAGCGACTTTCAAATTACTTCTAATCACAACCACTTTACTGTTCGGTTTCTTTAATCCAATCAACCCGTGTATCTTATTCTCACCGAGCTCAGTCCAATACAACGGTGTGCGACATTTTCGACCATATAAGGCTTCATAAGGCGCCATTTTTATGCTAGATTGAAAACTATTATTGTAAGCAAATTCGATCAAAGGTAGGTATCGTTCCCATGTACCTTCAAACTCGAGAACGCAACACCTCAACATGTCCTCAAGTATCAAAATAGTTCGCTCAGACTGACCGTCTGATTGCGGATGGAAAGCTGTACTAAAATGAAGTTTAGTACCTAAAGCATCTTGCAATTTCTTCCAGAACCGCGATGTAAATCTTGGGTCCCTATCTGAGACAATGGAACTCGGTACACCGTGCAATCTTACAATCTGCGACACATACAATTCGGTAAGTTTGTCAAGCGAATAGTCGATGCGTCTGGTACAAAATGAGTGATTTAGTCGATCTATCAACGATAACCCATACGGCATCTTTCTTACTAGGTGTCATAGGGAGACCGGATACAAAATCCATGGTAATTCTATCCCATTTCCATTCGGGTATCATGATTGGCTGAAGTAATCCGGATGGTACTTGATGCTCGGCTTTCACTTGTTGATGATTAAGCACTTGGAAACAAATTCGGATATATCTCGTTTCATGCGAGCCACCAATAGAAGCTGTTTCAAATCGTTATACATTTTACGTGCTACGGGTGTATCGACATTCGACCATTATGGGCCTCCTCGAATCATCATCGTATCAAATCTAAGTTCTTAGGAATACACAATCGACTTTTGTAACTCAAACAATCATTTGCATCAATCAAAATCGATTCTATACCATTTTCTGCTTTGAATCCGAATAGAAATCAACTTTTAAATCAACTTTACGTGCATCACAAATCTGCTTTGAATGAACATCGGCCTTGCTTGTAATTCGGCTATGATCGAACCATCATCGGATATAGCCACCCGTGCGTTCAATGCCTGAAGAGTAAATAATGACTTTCGACTTAACGCATCCATAACAACATTAGCTTTCCCGGATGGTAGTCAATCACTAATTCATAGTCTTTCAACAATTCTAACCATCGGCGTTGTCTCAAATTTAGATCTTTACGAGTCATTAAATACTTCAAACTTTTGTGATCTGAATAAATATGACATTTTTAAGCCAAATAAGTAGTGACGCCAAATTTTTAATCACGAACACAATGGTACGCCAACTCCAAATCATGAGTTGGATAATTTTTCTCATGCGGCTTCAATTGTCTCGAGCGTAGGCTATCACCTTGCCTTCTTGCATTAAAACACAACCCAACCCACTCAAGGAAGCATCACTAAAAATAATAAATTCTTTACCCGATTCAGGTGAGTTAATCTTTGGAGCCTCGGTCAAAAGGGCTTTCAAGCTGTTGAAACTTTTACGACACTTTCACGACCACTCAAATTTGACATCTTTACGTAGTAGTCTCGTCAAAGGTGTAGCTATTACGGAAAAACCTTTTACAAATCGTCTATAATATCCATGAGGCCTAGAAAACTTGAATCTCGGAAACATTCTTAGGTGGTTTCCAATCAAGTATAGCTGCTATTTTGTTTGGATCCACGCGAATACATCGATCAGAAACCACATGACCCAAGAAGTGACCCGTTCATCCAAAACTCACACTTACCGAACTTTGCATATAACCGTTGATCTCTCAGGTTTGTAGTACTACTCTCAAATGCTCAACGTGTTACTGCTTCATTTTTGGAGTAGATCAATATATCATCAATAAACACTACTACAAATCGATCTAAAAAGCGTCGGAAGACTCGGTTCATTAGATCCATAAAAGCAGCGAGTGCATTAGTGAGTCCAAATGGCATAACTAAAAACTCATAATGTCAGTACCTCGTTCGAAAATGCGATCTTTGGCACATCTGAATCTCGACTCGCAATTGATAATAGCCCGATCTCAAATCTATTTTGCTCTTGAAAGCCCCTTTTAAGCGATCAAATAAATCATCGATCCGAGGTAGCGGGTATTTATTCTTTATGGTCACCTTATTTAGTTGCGGTAGTCGATACACATTCGCATTGTCCCATCTTTCTTTTTCACAAATAAGGCCGTGCTCCCCACGGAGAAAAACTCGGTCGTCTGAAACCCTTCTCTGTCAATTCTTGCAAGCTGCGCTTTCAATTCTTTTAATTCGATGGGGTGCCATTCGATGCAGACTATCGAAATTGGGGTCGCATCCGGCACTAATTCAATGCCAAACTCAATCTCTCGTCTTTGAGGGTAATCCGGTAGTTCTTGAGAAATACATCGGTGTATTCACATACAAGCGATACCGATTCCATTAGTTTCTCGGACGGTTTATTATCGATTACATAAGCCAAATAGGCCTCGCACCCTTTTCTCACATACTTTTGGGCTACCATTGAAGATATTCTTTGTAGGTAACCCATTTACATCACGATTTTATTACGATTGTCTCACCGTTTGGCATTTCAAATCAATAAACTTTCTTTTGCAATCCACCAACGCCTCATGTGAAGTTAACCAATCCATACCCAAGATTATATCAAATTAAGTGAAGGGCAACAACATCAAATCAGTGGAAAGCAATAATCTCGAACCATCAACGGGCAACCTCTACACACTTTATTAACAAGCACACATCTCCCCAAAGGGTTGGACACACAATTACAAACTCGGTAGACTCAACTAGCGAGTCTTGCCAAATTTTAAAGTTTCACACACATAAGAATGAGTCGAACCGGGATCAATTAGTGCAATCACGGTAGTATCATAAAGAGTGAAAGTACCGGTAATGGCGTCGGGAGGAAGCATCCTCTCTAGCTCGCGCGACATGTGCTCTAGCCGGAGCTCTAGCCTCGGATCGATCTGTGGTGTTCTTCGTTCCTTCGACTACCACCTACATTGCACAGATATGCGAGTGGTCTACCTCGCATTGACACATTGCTCGGCTTAGTGCTCTGGGTGCGTTACTGCTCGATTAACCGGACACTCTCTAATAAAATGATCGATGATCCACATTTATAGCAAGACCGGTCGTGAAATCTACAACTCCACGAGTGCCATTTCCCACAGTGTTTGCACTCGACTCTATTTTGTGGAACATTACCAACAGCTAGCTCGAGGTAGCTCGGGAGCTCATAGGAGGTCGATCCCATCTAGGTGGATCTGTATTAGCTTTACATCATTGTAGTCGTCTCTAGGCTTCTTGGTGCGTGGAATGAAAGACTTTGCAGAAGATCTTTTACGAATGTCTCTAGCTTGAGTCTCACCCTTTCTTTTCTCTTTCCCGAGCTCTTGACTTTGCAAGCTCTTTCAACTAAAGTCACAAACTCTTGAATTTCAAGAATGCCAACAAACATCTTTATATCTTCATTCAGTCCATCTTCAAATCTTTTACACATAATAGCTTGGAAGAAACACACTCTCTAGCATATCTCTGAGTCGACAAATTTTCGTTCATATTAAAATCACGGTCATTCGTCCTTGTTTCACTCAAGAATTCTTTTCGTTTTTGATCAATGAATCTTTGGTGATATATTTCTTGCGAATTCACTCTGAAAGAAATCCCATGTCACTTTTTCTTTCGGAACCACTTGATACTAGTGTGTTCCACCGGTGATATCTGATGTCCTCGATGAGGATATAACACATTTCAAACATTCATCCGGAGTACAAGACAGCTCATCAAGTACCGAATAGTGTTATCGAGCCACATTTCGGCTCTCTCGGCGTCATCATCGTCATTAGCTTTAAAATCTTATTTAAATTTTGGATTTTATCAATTGGGGGCCTACTAGATCTCATCGGATCTATCATTGGGAAAAATTTGGGAATCGGGGATGGATTATTCGGGGTGGAGGTGGGGGTATAGCACAGTTATTTTGAATGAATTGGGCAAACCATTCATTCATCATCGATAAAGCGCTTGTTTAGTCTCTCCTTCGTGGCTACCCGAAACAGGTCGAGAGTCTATTGGCGCTGATCCGTGGGCACGGTCAGGCGCTACGCTCTCCCCATCATCGGCTACGGCTCTTTCAGGATCAGTGTCCATTTACTATATAAAACAAAATTCAGGCTGTCAGAAGTCACCACACTATCAACATATAATAAAGGCATGTATAGCTAGACTCACACGCGCTACGGTAGTCCTAGAATCGACTAAACCGTAAGCTCTGATACCAAAACAAATGTAACACCCGTGCAGAGACCGTCGCCGGAGTTGAGCAAGAGGCGTTACTAGACTTGACTATTAACATAAGGTGTAAAACTTTAAAGCTGTCCAACTGTGTCATGCTGACTAAATCGACCATAACTCGAGTTATAAAACTCAAAATTTAGATCCGTAAATTTTCCTTGAAACTAGACTCATATAACATTTCATCATAATTTTTCCAGAATTTTTCATGTGGCCAATTAGTACAGTTTATTAATCAAAGTTACCCTTATTACACTGTCTGACAATTCTGACCTGTCTCTACAAAAATACAGTTATCTCATTGCACAACTTTCATATACTGTTCTAGTTTATACCAATGAAAAATAGACTCAATAAGGGTTTTACACATATAACCCCTGCTTCCTAATTATTTTTGTACAATTTTTGACAATTTTTCCAAAACAGAACAGTGACTCACTTGAATGCATTCAGAGCAGGTCTCACTAAAACTGAATTATCTCATAATATAAAAATCTTTTGCCTACTCTGTTTCTTCCATGTAAAAATAGACGTAATAAGGTTTAATTCGATATCTCATTCACCTTTTAATTCAACTTATCCTATTTTTTTTTGTGATTTTCTAACTCACATCACTGCTGTAACTAAAGACTGTTTCTATACTAAATATGCTTTCTAGCCTATAACCGGTTATACTCACATACAATTCATACTCTCCATGCATTTTTAATCACTTACGAAGGTAGCTTGTACTTAAAACATTCACATGATATTCTAACATCATCGATTTAAAGGAGTATCACTATTACCCACATTTATGACAAAACCCTAAAACATACATAACCAAATATTTAGCCATATTCGCATGGTTATTATATATACAAGGTTAAACATCGTATGTTTGTAAAACTTCATCTAGCCTATACATGCCTTCTAAATCGCAACCAAAAATTCAAAATACCAAAGGAAGGCGATAGTGTGGATGACTTCTTGAAGATCTTTCACGAGCCATAGCGTGACCAAAATCTATAAAACAAAGAAGAACATTTCACGTAATTAAACTTACTAGCTTAGTAAGTCCTAACTCATGATAATAAAACATTTATACTAAAAAAAAAAAACCAATTGTTCCATAATAGCACATTCTAACTCGAATTCTATCATATAACATCCATCAATATTAATTTCAAACACATATAACACAATTCTCACAATATTAATTTAACCGGTAATATTAAGCATACATACCTTACACTGCTTACGAAACGTAAACCCAATAAATTAACTTTAAGTTATCTTGAACAAGGATTCGATTTATCTTTGGTAAAGTACATTCTGGCATCAAGCTGCTGAGCATAAAAGCCCGTAAAGTAACACCGGCACAAGGCACGCTAGGCGTAGAAGCCCGATAAATATCAGGCACAAGGCACGCTGGGCATAAAGCCCGATAAATAACACCGGCACAAGGCACGCTGGGCATAAAGCCCGATTAATGTCACCGACACGAGGCACGCTGGGCATAAAGCCCGATAAATAACACCGGCACGAGGCACGCTGGGCATAAAGCCCGATTAATATCACCGACACGAGGCACTGCTGGGCTCGAAGCCCGAATGTCAGAATATTATTACATGCTTTTCACATTTCACTATCACATATCGAATTATAAACATTTATTCCCATTGCAATAAATAAATTTGAAATCAATCTAATCCATCATTATCACATTCGGCCAACTCATAGTTTTACACCAAGCTATTACAAATTTTATCATTCACTAGATATGTAAATGATCTTTAAATAATAAGTAGCTCAAGAACTTACTCATTCACCTTGCATTAGCCAAAATAATTTCCATCATATACTCAACATAAATCATCAACCAATATGTAGATATACATTCGGCCATGATGCAATTGGATACTAACATTCATCAATTTTTAATAGTCAAGATAACCATAATTTATTCTTTGACATAATTTAACTAAAGGACTTACCTCGGTTGTCGATAGTCCGTGCGAATCGACTATTCGAGAACCTTCGTCTTTCCCTCGGTCTAATTCGGTCTTTCTTTGCTCTTGATCTAAAACACATTAGAATTTAGCTCATTTAATCTCATTTCATCTCAATTTAGTCCCAAAACACCCAAATGGGCAATTTACCATTTTGCCCCTAATGTTTCCCATTTTACAATTTAGTCCTATTTGCACAAAACACAAAATATGCAAAATTTTCCAACATCCTAGTTTGGCGAATCTTCATTATAGTCATAGGTGTCCATGCATTTCATTTATTTGACATTTTAACCCTTCACAATTTTATTCTTTTCAATTTAGCCCTATAAACTCAAAATCACCAAAAACTCCAATACAAAACTTGTAAATCCTTAACATACATTCAATTTTAAACCATCAAACATAAAAACTACCCAAGCATGTCAATGGCGAATCTTATATACATAGTATTTTCAAAAATTTAGACATGGGTCGGGTAATACACTAAACAACGATCTCAAAAACGTAAAATTTATCAAAAACTAAGTAAAATACCTACCCCAAATCAAGCCTTAAGTTGCCGAAACTTCAAGCTCCAAACATGGAGTTTTTCTCCTCAAACATTCGGCCAAAAAGATGAACAATATGATGTTCTCTTTCTTCCCACTTAGCTTTATTATTTTATGTTATAATAACACATTTAATATATCTTATTTACTAATATATCAACATAACATATAATAGGCTAATTTAACATATAATTTGGACTTATAAAAGCCCATTGTCGTCCCTTACTATGGTGAATGGGCTAATTGCCCTTTTGGTACACCCACTTAAAAAGCCACAATCAATTTAGTACTCTTCACTTTAGCATGCAACTTTTGCGCTTTTCTCGATTAAATCCTTTTTATCAAATTGAGCACTTAAACGATTAAATTTTTCTACGAAACTTTCACACATTTTCATTCACATATAATAATCATGAAATAAAATATTAAAACATTTCTCGGACTCAGATTCGTGGTCCCGAAACCACCGTTCCGATTTGGGTCAAATTTGGTCTATTACAGAGCCGTTACACTGAATTTTCCCAAATTATATACCATTACGAAAGCTACTTAATAAGTGTTCATCCAAAGACCTTGTTATAAGAGTGTTACAATAATAGGATATCCTTAATCTCTTTAGGATAAATTTTTTCTCCCAGTATGATCATATTTTATCTCATGGTAACCATTACATCTTCCTTCATGAAAAGTCAATTACTATCAAATAGCAATCAAGTCATTTATCACAAAGACAAATGACCCTTGGTCATGTTTACTTTTCATCTATCATGTGAAGCCAATGAGAGGATATCGTTTACCCATTAGTTGGACTATGAATTCCACTATTGTAAATGATGATACATGCTGTAGAAGTCGTATACCTAACTCATCAACTTTCAGTTCCTTATCTATTTGAACTCATGCTTTTACTTACATCAAAATATATGAGCCACCCATATATAGTCCATCATCCACTCAGGATTAAGCTATGTCACACTATGAATGTCACAAGTGAATAAATCCATAAACGGATGCTCGAGTCTTGTTTGATGAAGTGTCAGTCCAGTCAGTCACATCTACGTCTCTATCTTCTATCTTCTAGGAGTCATTCGCTTCGATGCTCAAGACAAAGTGCCTCCCCAATTGGAGTTGATAGAAGACTTATTTGTCTTTCAATTGATTTTCTCATTTTTTATTAAGCTGAGGTCATGTTTAGATTCATCTACTAATACAAGTTGTCTTTTCGTATAATGATTTGACCATGTAATACCGCTTAGTATTAGTTAAATGTTAGATAACTAGTGAGCCAATATTTGCTTACATTTTGTTTTTCCTACAAAAATATCAAAGACAATATACAAAGGGTATTAATGTAATTAATGGACATTTTATTAAACCAATTTGTTCAAAAAATATAAGTATACTTAGACGAAAATACTACACTAAGGGTACTAGATCCTATTAATAGGGGACCTAATTGAATTAAATGAAAGCTATTGAAAAATTATGCTAAAGATTGGAAGCTCGAGGTCCCTAGTGCATATATATATTCAAATTTATATTCAATCGGGAGAATTGAAAGATATGGAGCTTTCAAATATTAGGGTTTAGAGGGACTAAAATGAATAGATTGCATTTTATGATTTTTTAATATATTTCTATGTGTTTTTTGTGAAACTAATATCATGTCCAAAATCAGATTTATCATACGTAGTTAAGACGATTCCAGGACGTTGAAAGATAAGGAAAATGTAACACCCAAAAATCTCAGTGTCACCAATAGTATTATAGCAAAAGATAAATAGAAAAATTTCCCTAAAAACAAGAGTTTATTAATTGAATAATGATAGTAAAGTTGAAATTCAATATTGGAAAAGAAAGTATGAATTTTAGTAAAGATTAAATTAAAAATTTGTGAAAGTGTAACACTTCAAACCCGGCCTAGATGTTATGATCGCATTTGGAGAGATTACATCAGCTCATTAAAGAACTTTTGATTTTGTCTAACTCAATGTGTGTTTCAAAAGTATAAATTTTGGCAAAACTCTTACATATATTTAGAAAAATCTTATGTTCAAAACACTTATTTTACAGTAAAATCACTTAATCACTTACTTAGTTTTGCAGTGAAAATTTCAGAGTTTTAATTTTGAAAATCAAGTTCTAATTTGGTAAATCGTATGATTTTGCAGTTTTATTTAAAAATACCAAAAACTGACGAATAAAACAAAAACCAAAACCAAGTCCAAAAATAGCCTTACAGTCCAAAAAGTCCAAAAAAGTTAAAAAAACGTAGACCATATTATTTAATTAATCGAGAAACAATCTGAGCTCCCACATGTCATCCGACCCTAAACTCAATAATTACCTGAAAAGTTAGAGTTAAAACAAAGGGGTGAGCTATAAAGCTCAGTGTATAACTAAACTCAAACAGAGAACACACATAACAATATACAAATCAGAGTATCATAGAGAATTTCATAACAATCAATTGAGCAGAACTAAGAATGCATGATTATGTCAATGCGGTATTTTTCAGAAAAACATAATGCATATTTTTAAAAAAAATTCCTACCCAACTCCGTTACACACCAAAATCGAGTTCCCTAGAACTCGTCCAACCAAAACACACCAACAGATAATTGTGCTAAATGCCACCAGTGTAACACCCCTAACCCGTATCTATCACCGGAACAGGGTTACGAGAATGCTATAGCAAGTTAACAGAAATAAACAAGTAAAATCATGATCATTTCAATATAATTTCCCAAATACCATAAAGTAATTAAATTAAAATAATATCTTATATTTACGAGGATTAAATCGAGCTTTAGGGACTAAAGAATTAATCTTAAAACCCTCGGGGACTAATTTGAAACAAATCAGGAAATTTGGGGAAAATATGAAAAATTTCAAAAATAGGGGACACACAGCCGTGTGGCCAGGCCCTGTGGAATGCCCTAGGCCGTGTAACTTTCGAAGTTGGGACATACGGCCGTGTCCGAACCCGTGTCTTCACCTGTGTAACTTACTAAGTTGGGCCACACGGCCATGTGCTATACCATGTAACTCTCTGACTTGTGACACACGACCGTGTCCCAGGCCGTGTGCATCTAAATGAACCTTTAACATCAAGTTTACCATTTCAAGATTTCTTGGACCCTAAGCAATCCATTTACCAGCCATTTAACCCATTCAAAATGCCATTAAACATGCTCAAAACATGTTAATTCAACCATCTTAAGTGCCTATCCAATGTACTCTCATTGGCACCACAAGTATACACACTTATACAATAATCTAAATCATCATTCAAACATGCCAATTAACACAACTTAACTGCTAACCAGTATGCCTATCATAGGCACCTCAAATCACAACAATTCAAAAGAGACTTTTTAGTCATACATTTACTACAAGTTATAATCAAAAACATCTTCCATCATTCATAATTCATAACAAGTCAGTAACTAGACATTTACCAAATAAACATCAATATCATTATAGTGATATTCATGTTATCAACTTGCACTCAGGCTCACTCTTTATATATTTACATACTAAAACAAAAGTAAAGACAAAACAAGCCTATTACATGCCATATAATCCAAAAAAAAACGTTCAAAAACTACCAGAAACGGATGGATAGTGTGACTTGAGTGCTGATCCAGTCGTCCAACCTTATAAAGTATCTATAAGAAACATAAATTAACACAAGTAAGGTTATTGAAGCTTAGTAAGTTAGTCATACAGAAACGGTGAATCTTACTGAAGTAAATATAACAATTCCATCAAAAATAATTCAACAACAAGTGTTTCCTGTCATCCACAATATCAAACCGATGAATTGCATAATTCAATTCAAAGCTCAAATAATAATCTCTGGGAAAAATATATATGTCCTCAATCGGTTAATTCAAGATGTCAAATACATGTCATGCCTTTCAAAACCATTAAATAAGTTTTAATACAACAATTTACGACCTGATGAATGACTTACAACTACGAGTACACAAGTAATCCAACTGAAACACGCCAATCGCTCATAAGAGCGAATCCACCCGATAACACGCCAAACACTCATAAGAGCTAATCCAATCGATAACACGCCACGACACTGAGTGCTTAGACTACAGGCTATACATCCGCCCCCATAACACGCCAGATCAAGGTAGTATAACACGAGGGTCCGCAACATATGCTGAACCTTGGTATACTTGGGAATATATATAGCACACCGTATCAATCTCCACTCCAACCCCACATAACACGCCATCATTCAGTTGTACTCTTTCTCACGTTCATCCGGCCCAATTAAAAAAATTCAATAACATTTTCCCAACAACTTTATATCATTAATTAAACAATTAATACAAACTATTTCATACCATATCATCATACAATTCATATAAATATTAAATTATAAACCGAACGAACTTACTTGGACTAGATTGTAATTGTAACACCCCTTACCCGTATTCGACGCCAGAACAGGGTACAAGGCATTACCGACTTAAACTCAAACAAACATTCAAAACCGAGACACAAATTTTCACCCAAATTTAAAACCTTTCACATACATTCATATCGTTCCTTAAACAAGCCTATGAGGCCTAAAACATACATTGGGAACGGTTCGGGACTAAACCGAGAACTCAGAAAAAATTTACGAAACTTATAAAAAAATTTCATCATGAAACAGGACCACACACCCGTGTGGGTTAAGGGACATGCCCGTGTGTCATATCACACGCCCGTGTGTCATATCACATGCCCGTGTGTCATATCACACGCCTGTGCTTCAGGCCGTGTCCATCTTAGGGTGCATTCTGTTTATGAAATCATCATCAAATTGAAGTCACACGGCCAAGTCACACGCCCGTGTGCTTAGGCCGTGTCCTCCACACGGATGAGACACACGCTCGTGTCTCTTCCCTTGTGCTGAATTCTGGACATTCTATTTTTCCAAAATTAAGGTACAGGGGACACACGACCGAAACACATGCCCATGGGGCAGACCGTGTGTCACACATGGCCTAGACACATGCTCGTGTGTCTACCCGTGTGGACAAATACAAGGCTATTTTCCAAGCCATTTTGTCACCCTTACTTGCACACATTCACACAACATCACATGGCACAAATCATTGCATATAAATGCCTTCAAAAACAACTACAATCAAGCAATAACATATCATTTTTATACCATCATCTATCATGCATTATAACATTAGGCCTTGCCAAATCATTTCATGCTAAATTCACACTCAAAGGGCATAAACATATGAATAAACTCATAACCATCATATATCAAGCAAATATAAACCACATCACCAAACATTGACATATGCACATACATACTTATATGGGCTTACAACCATTTAGCCAATATAAGCCAATTTGCATGGCTACAAATTTCATCCAACCTTTAGCCATCACAAGCTTATATATTTAGCCAAATCATAATGACTCATACACCAAATGATTGAGTCCCTATACATGACATAAACTCAAAAGGGCTTGCATTCACTTATACCCAAACATGATAGCTTGATAGTGTGGTAGCATATCCGGTGATCTCCAACTTGAGCTAGCATAAAACCCTATAAGATGTGGGAAAGGAATGGGAGTAAGCTAAAAAGCTTAGTAAGTTCATATGCAAATAATAAACAACAATAGTAATACATTTGTGATACAACTAACATAACATAACACAACATAAACATCATTAAATCTTCATAGACATAACTTACTCAATCATGATGCTTACCCCCTTCAATTTATAAGCATAATTTAATACATCTTAACATTTGCCAAACATTCATAATCTCTCCAATATAACATACTATAGTTGTAACACCCCAAACCCGGCCTAGACGTTACGACCGGATCTGGCATGTCACATGGAAAGGTCGTTAAAAAAACTTTGTGATCGTTTAAAAATTTCAAGTTTAGTTATTTATAGCTTGTGATCCATTTGTTAATATTTTAGAAAACAACTATTAATGTTTGAGGAAAACCCCGTTTGAACAATCAACAATAGATAATAACCGAGTTAAAATTAAAACCAAAATAAAATCCCAGAGGCCTTATTACATAACAAATTCCCAAATCTAAAATAAGTTTCAAATAAAGAAAACGTATTTACGAAAGAAATACTGTATGGCCACCGCAAAGTCCTCCTCGGCTCCAAATCCTCGAATTAGGGATTATCTGCAAAATTAAGCAGAGGGGTGAGTCACCAAGACTCAGTGTGTAATTCCCCTTACAACACAATCGGGCCTTAAGCCCCCAGATGCACATTGGGCCTTAGCCCACTCAATATAGCATATATCACATGTATGCAATCTAGCCCAGCCCAACCTAGTTTTCCATCCTCTACACACCTGAATCATCCAAACGCCTGTGGCACCAAGCCACTGTGGTACCAAACCACTGGTGGTTCCAAACCACTGGTGACAGAGTCACTAAATATAATATTGTAACATCCTAAAATTTGGATTTTTATGTGTTGCATTATTTTTGGTGTTAAGCTAGTTAAATTATTAATTGTGTATGTTTAGGAGGTCTTGAGAAGACTCAGGGTTCATTTGGACCTAGTGAAAATTTTTGGCATTTAGTACTTTAAGGAGATGGAGTAAGTGACCTTAAAGCATATGGAAATAATTGAGTAAGTAGCTAGCATAAATGAACAATTGATAAGAAGGATATGGCGCCATATGTAGTACCTTGAGGGAAGAGGTTCGAATCCCCTGTGTGCATATTTGACTTTTATTTTTGCATTTCTTCCTTAAAGTGTCGGCCAAGGAGTATTTAAGGTAAGTTTGACTTCATTATTTTGGTAAGGTGGCTATATGAATAAGGCAAGGTTGAAGTTGGGGAAAGGAATCAAGGGAAATAGGAAAGAAAGGGGGACATGAGGCTTATTTCGTGGGAGATGTTTTGGAAAGCTTGGGTGGCCAAACTCTTATCCTAAGGGGGGATGCATGTGGACGGTTTTGGGAAGAATAGGTAGCTGAATTTTTTTTTAGTTGGCATTTGGTAAAGACTTAGTAGTGTTTTGGCAAAAATTCCTTTTGGCAACTTTGTGTCATTTCTCCCAATTTGCAACCCTCCTTGCCGAAACATATTAGCACAATAGTGCATTGTTTTTCTCTTTTGTTTGGTCACATACTCATTTTCTTTCCACCTTCCTTGATAGCCGAATTCTCCTTTGCCTTTTGATTGAATTTTTGGTGCTTGTTAGGCCAAAACCTTTCTCTTTGCACTATTTGGTATTCTCCAAATTTCTTTCTACCTTGTGCCAAAATTACAAGCCACTAAAGAGCATATTTTCTTCCTCCTTTCTTCTTGTTGCCGAAAGTATCCAACCTTTGTGACCAAATCATCTTTTCTTATCATCTTTTGGAGAAACCGAAACTAGTTTGCACCTTTTCTCTCCCTTTTCTCTTCTTTTAATCACCTTTCAATTCTTCTTCCATTTCTTAAAAATAAAACTCCATCTTGATCAAAACTTTTTCTTTCATTTATTTCCTCCATAACCGAATCTAATAGCAAATTAACCCTCCACTATTTCTTCTTTTTCCTTCATGTTTGAACATTATCTTTTAACAAATCGGTAAGTAATATTTTCTTCTCAATTTCTTCTCTATGGCCGAATGTATGTTTTTGTCTTGGGATGATTCTATTAATCAAAATCATCATTCCCTTTTCTCTCTCACAACATGATCATTTTTCCTTTTGGTAGAATCCTAGCGGGAGGCCGAACATCACTCTAAGTCTTAAGTCAAACGATGAACATCAGATTCAATATCGTACGGTAAGAAATCGTTATGGATTATTGATTGTAACCAATAAGCCGATTGATGATCTAAGGAGTAATAAATTGTTGACTTTATGTTTTAGGGAATAAATCGTTTGATCCATCCAATTGTTGATCATTCGAGATTAGTGGTAAGCCGATCTTCACCCTTTTTGACAAATCCGTACTTATCATAATACTAATCGATGGAGGCTTGTGGTAACGATTCAAAAGGAAAGCCGAGTGGAGATCTCAAAAGGAGCGGGTTAGCGATCCCTACTCTTAAATTTAAGCGAAGGGCTGTTTCGGCTATTCGAGATTTTCCACCGGGTTTTGGACCCTCATCCGATGAGAATCAACTATTCGAGGTAGTTTGCAATTGTGAGGCATCAGCGATTCGGGATTTTCCACCAGGTTGTGGACCGTCAACCGGGGAGAACCGACAAATCGTAGTTGTTCCTGACTCCGAGGGTAATTGTTAGATCGTTTGTTTTTAAATAGATTTATTAAATCGCGTATGTCGACTAATCAAACATTATAAAATTTTAGGTGTCAACGATCGAGAAAGCGTAGTGCTAATCATGTCAGTGTGTAATCTCACACCGTATTTCATGGGTTAGATATTTTAAAAATGTGTTAGTGGTAAATCGCCTGATTAAATCATATTTTGGTGAAATGGGGTAACATGGCATAGTTGTCACTATTTTGGTAAAGATTATGAAATTGGTATTAAGACTGTGAAAATTACGAAAATACCCTTAATGGGCCAAATTGAGATATTTGCTATATGGGCCAAATTGAGATATTTGCTATATGGGCCAAATTGAGATATTTGCTATATGGGCCATTGGATATTTGCTATGTGGGCCAAATTGAGATATTTGTTATATGGGCCGATTTGATATAAATTGTTATAATGGGCCATAATGTTTGTAAGAAATATCTGAATAAATTGTTGTGAATGGCTATGCATTATATACATGATTTGCATGGGATGGGATATTGATGAAGAGAAGTTCTGGTAGCTCTGCTCTGAAAAATTGCGGTGGCTCTGCCACAAATATGAAAAATGGCAATGCCATGTAAATTCTGTTAATCTGGTTGCTTGTCCACAAACTTGATATGTACGGCTTAATGCCTACTTTTGGTGTGTTGGCGGGGTGGGTGACTAAAGCTCCTCACAGGTTTGCTGGTTGGTACGAGTGGTGTGTAGCGGATGGAAAATTAGGTTTGGTTTGGGAATTTCATATCACATGCATATTATATATGATTTCTTTTCTTTTGTAAATGGGCTTTGGCCCAAATAAATGCTTAATTGGAATTTTGGCCCAAAGGGACAATGGTAAGTGGGTTACACACTCGAGTTCTAGTAACTCACCCCATTTTCCTTATCCCTTTCAGGTAATGATCAGTGATGGAGACTTGGGTCGTGGATGACTCGGTGGAGGCCATACTTCGTAAACGATTAATTTTGGATTTTGGATTTCTTTTAGTATTTTTTTTAATTACTTTACTATTTTGAATTAAGGTTGTAATAAGGCCTCTGGATTAATTTTTGTTTTGTTTATTGTGTGAAGAATTTTATAAACTGCTTAAAGTATTTCAAATTATAATATTATTTTTCTAAAAACTTAAATAAATGATTTATTCTAAAATGAATATTTAGAAAGGATTTCATAATAATTTTTCATGTTTTAAACCGGAAAAATTACTCTCAAGATTTTCTTCGATTCTTTTCAAAATAAAAATACATTTTTATTTCTTTTAAATTTTCTCGAATCATAACGCTATTTTCAAAACTTCGATATATAAGATCTTACATCTCAAATTACTGATTTATCAATCAAATCTTTTACCCGGTAAATACTTCGTCAAAACTTTGAAATCTATTTCGCTTAAAAAGGAATCAAAGTATATTTATTTCGTGTAACATGTCAAATCTGGTCTTAACGCATAGGCCAGGTTTGGGGTGTTACATTTTATGGTATCAGAGTCAGGTTCAAAACTCGACTGTGGTTTGGGTTCAAAAATATTTTTTTAGTTGCTTTAAATTTTTGACATATGTTTTAAAGGAAGTATGGCACCACGAGTATCCGGCACCAAGTCAAGTAAGTGTATGTTAATTGAATGATTATTATTATTGTGATATGACTATTGGAACACTCTAGAACTTTTAGTTTTAGGTGTTGAAACTATAGAGATTGAGACTATAGGATGCATTTACGAAAACAACTCTACTTTTTATATCTCATAAAATATTGTTTAACAAATATCGAAATAGTATACTGATTCATAAGGCTTTTAATCAGATTAGATCAAATTTTCTAATATGAGCGCTAGAGGACGTGGACGTGGTAGACGTGGACGTCGTAGAGGCCGAGGTGCTAGGGTTGCGTCTGAAGCGTCGGAACATATGCCAGAAATGGACGCACCTGTGTCACCCGGGACTAAAACTGGATCACATGATCGTATGAGAGAAGACATTGCTCTGTCCCAAGCAATGTTACGAGTCTTGGAAAGGGTTGCTGGGGCTAGATCGGGGCCAGTAGCTCGTGGGTCAATATCGGAGCGACTCAGATCAAATAGTGCTGAGGTTTTTAGGGGCATCTCGGGTGTAGCCCCAAATGTAGCAGAGTATTGGCTCGAGGCAGTGGAACGGATTATGGATGATTTGGAGTGCACCACCGAGCAGAAGCTGAGAGGAGCTGTGTCCATGTTGAGGGACGAGGCATATCAATGGTGGCTTACTGTTCGGGAGGGCACTCAGGCCGATCTCATTACTTGGGATTTCTTCAAAACTGCATTCCAAGGAAAGTATGTCGGGGCTAGCTATGTGGATGCCCGAAGGAAGGGATTCCTTAATCTGGTTCAAGGAAGTAAGACCGTGGCAGCTTATGAAGTAGAATTTCTGCGTCTGAGCCGTTATGCCCGAGGTATTGTGCCAACTGACTACGAACGCTGCGTGCGTTTTGAAGACGGGTTGAGTGATGAGTTGCGGGTATTGATAGCCCCACAACAAGAAAGGAATTTTGCCACACTGGTGGAGAAAGCGAAGATAGCCGAAGAGGCTAAGCACTCAGAGCTGTAAAACCGAGAAAGAGATAGAGGCAAGAGCAAGAGGGACTTTAAGTACTCGGGTCCTGCTAGAAGTTTCAGAAGAGGCCCAGGAATGATGAGCCAGCTCAAGCTAGAGCACCAGCTGCTACCAATCAGATACAATCATGTGCCGATCAGGAAGACGACACTCGTGAATCTTTGGAAGAGAACCGGTGGTTGTTTCAAATGTGGTTCTAAGGACCATCAGCTTAAGAATTGTCTTCGACAGACTGCTCTGACTCAGGAAGCTCGTAACTATGATGCACAGCTAGCTAGAGGCACTCATCAGCCACCGAGGGGCCGTGGACCAGGTCGAGGTGGTAATGGCACAGGTCGAGGTCAAGGTGCACCGGGTAGAGGTAATGGCTTCAGGGGTAACGCGGAGGCGAGGTAGCCAGGGTTAGTTTATGTGGTTAGACGCCGAGAGGATGGCGATGCACCTGACGTGATAACCAGTACGTTCTTCATATCTAATGTACCTGTTACTGCTTTGATAGATATCGGATCCACCCATTCGTATGTTGCTAGTGCTATATCTGGAAATCTGAACATTAGATCTGAGATTATTGCTAGGGAGATGACAGTAATTAGTCCTGTAACACCCTAAAATTCGAGTATCGATTATTGCATAATTTGGTGTTTAGATTATGAAGGAAAATTTTCTTATTATTTTTCGTGTTTATTATAGTCCTGAAGAAGAATTAGAATTATTCGGGGATGGAATAATTTTTAGTTTTTAAAATTTATTGAAGTGGAGCAAGTGGCATTGACACATAAGTTAATTAATGTGTCAAAGTGTAGCATAAGATGAGTATATGGCAAAGTGGTGTTGGCGCATGAGTTAGTGCATGAGGGAGAAGGTTCGAATCCCTTGTTTAGCATCTAGATGAATTTTATTTTTAATTTTTCTGCACATGTATAGCAAGTGTCGGCCAAGTGCATATATGGTAAGTGTTGACCTTGTTATTTTTAGTTAGTATATCAAAGGATTAAGGAAATTGTTAACTTATGGAAGGGAATCAAGAAATTAAGGAAAGATATGAAGATATGGGGCAAGTATCAAGGAAAAGGTTATGGAAATAAAATCATGGCCATTTGACCATGCATAGGGACTGACAATATGGTCTAGGGGAGCCGAATTTTTGGTGTTAGTTTGGCTAGGATTTGAAGTCTCTTTTGGTCATTCTTAGTTTTGTGCATAGTTTTGCAAATTCTCTCAACCTCTCTCCCTTGGCCGAATTTGATCCTTGGTAAGCCTTGATTATTTTGACCATTTGGTCATTATTGCACATCATTTGGTATTCTTTTTGTGCTTTTTTTCTCATTAGTGCCAAATCACCTACATCAAAAGACCATTCCTTTCTTTTCTCTCCTTTTCTCCATTGCCGAATGTGCCTTGATCTTAAACTCATCTCTTTCTTTCTCTTTTGTTTTCTTTGAAAACCGAATTATCATCATCCCTATTCTCTTATTTTGATTTCTTTTCAATCAATACTTTCTCCTTTAATCTCTTCATGGCCGAATGTTAGTGTACCTTAACCAACCATTTTCTTTTTTTTTTTTTTGATTCTTCATAGCCGAATATCTCTCTATTCATAAGCAACATTCTCAATCGTTTCTTCTCAACCGTGGAAAATAGGTAAGGGTTCTTTTTCGTCTTCGATTAGTTTATAGTATTTGGCCGAATATTGATGGTAATTTGAAGGCTTTCTTAGATCAAAATAAACGTTCATTCTATTAACGTTTATTTTTGTTATACTTTAGTGCGATAACGGAAGATTGGAAATCAAGAGGTCGTGTGTGACATAGAACGCTTGGATCGATTTCCCTTATGGAACAAGAATATTTGTGGTAAGGAAATCTTGTTCTCAAAGCCTTTAGTCATAATCGATATATATATATATATGATTAGGACGTGCTAACGATCTTTGTCTTTGAAGACAATCAAGATAGGGAAGAAACGGGCCGTATATAATGTTCGGAAGAAGGGTGGTACCATTAATTCCCCTAAGTATAAACAAAGGACTGTATCAGCAATCCGGGATTTCCCACCGGGTTATGGACGTTCATCCGAGGAGAATCAATTATTTGAAGTAGTTCGTACTCCCGAACCATTATTTGTTCGTGGATTTGATTCGGTTAACGAACCATCAATCGGGGAGAAACCGCAAGTGGAAGTAGTTCAAAAATCCGAGGGTAAATTTTAGATCGTTATGTTTAGATCGGTTTTATTATTAGATTATAATGATCATAAGTTATTATGATATGTATAGGTGTTGACGAGCGGGAAAGTCTAGTTCTCACCATAACCAGGTGTGTAACTTCACACTTATCTTTCGGGTTAGATACTAAACAGTAAGTATTATGATAAATCGTAAAAATGGCAAAATCGAAATTTATGTGATAATTAACACTTTTGTGTAAATGCATGAAAACGGTTAAAGTCGGAAAAATTACTAGATCGATAAATTGAGCCAAAATATTTCTAGATCGATAAATTGAACCGAAATATTGCTAGATCGATAAATTGAGCCAAAATATTGCTAGATCGATAAATTGAACAGAAATATTGCTAGATCGATAAATTGAGCCGAAATATTGCTAGATCGATAAATTGAACCGAAATATTGCTAGATCGATAAATTGAGCCGAAATATTGCTAGATCGATAAATTGAGTCGAAATACTACTAGATTGTTAAATTGGGCCAAAAGATTGCTAGATCGATAAATTGGGCCATAAAGCGCTAGATCGATAATATGGGCCAAAGTTTGCTAGATCGCTAATGGGCCAAAACCCTCTAGTTCGAGATATGGCCAAAGTTTAATACTATATTGTTAATAGGCCCAAATGAAAGGTTTTATTAAAAACTCATTTGTATTATGGGTTACTTGATAAATCATTTATGATTAAAGTTTGTTATTCATACATAAATGCATGGGATGGGATTTGAGGAAGAGAAGAAAGGCTGTTGCCACGTATCTAGTTCGGTGGCTCTCGCCACAAATTTTGGCTTAATGCCTCTAGTTCGGTGACTATGTCACAATCTAGTTCGATAGTGCACTACAATATTATTTAAAAGGCTAAATGCCTACGATTGGTGTGTTTGGCGGGGTGGGTTGACTGGATCCCCACAGTGTGCTTTGGTTGGTACGGGGTGTGTAGCGGATGGAAATTAGGCTTGGTTAGGAAATTCATTTTACATGCATTTTAATATATTTTAATTCATTTTATATTGTTAAAGTTTGTAATTGGGCTCAATCCCAAATTAATGCCTTGATGGTCTGGCCCAATAATGGTGGTAAGTGAGTTACACACTGAGTTCTTTGTAACTCACCCCGTTTTATTATCCATCTCAGGTAATGGAAATTGATGTGGACTTGGGCCGGGGATGACATGGTGGAGGCCATACTACGAGCGTGGGTTTTATAAACTATGAACTTTATTTAAGTTACTTATTTTAATTACTATTTTGGGTATGTTGTAATAAGGCCTCTAATTATGTTTTATGGATTGTTTTTATGTGTGGATGGATTTAACTTTATTTTTAGACTATTAATATGGGCTTATGTTAAATCTATAAAGTTTCTTAAAAATATTGTGTTTTATAACAATTTTGGACACCTAAATTACTTTTCAATTTCTTTCAAATTCTTTTTTAAAAAAAAAAACTGCGTTAAGGTTTTGACTAATATATATATAAGATTTCAACCAAGTATTTTTCTTAATTCATAATCATTGTACTTAGTTTTTATTAAACCTTATTTCTAAAGGCTACTGTTTTACTTAAATCATTAGAGAAATTTTGGATGTTCGTTCGGTGTGACAAACCAAATCTCGTCTTAACGCATAGACCTGGTTTGGGGTGTTACAAGTCCTTTAGGACAATCTGTGATAGTAAATAAATTGTTTAGAGATGTACCCTTAGAAGTTCAAGGAGAAACATTTTTGGCGGATTTGATGGAATTGCCTTTCGGTAAGTTCGACCTTATTTTGGTCATGGACTGGTTGGTGAAGCACCGTGCGAACTTGGATTGTGCTACAAAATGGATGACGATAAGAACTTCGGAAGAGAAAGAAGTAGTGATGATAGGTGATAGGAGAAACTATCTATCAAATGTGGTATCTGCTTTAAAGGCAGAAAAGTTGGTGCGAAAAGGGTGTGGAGCATTCCTAGCCTTCATTAGTGTATTGGATGCCAAGGAATTATCGGTGGAAGGTGTTAGAATGGTGAAAGAATTTTCAAACGTCTTTCTCGAGGAACTTCCGGGTTTGCCTCTGGACCGGGAGGTAGAGTTTGGCATTGAGCTATTGCCTGGAACGGCTCCGGTGTCTATTGCTCCTTATAGAATGGCGCCGAAAGAGTTAGCGAAGCTTAAAGCTCAAATTCAGGAGTTGTTGGATCGAGGATTCATTCGACCGAGTGTATCACCGTGGGGAGCACCGGTCTTGTTCGTCAAGAAGAAGGATGGGTCGATGTGTATGTGCATCGATTATAGGCAGTTGAATAAGTTGACGATCAAGAATAGGTATCCGCTGTTAGAGTCGATGATCCGCTTTGACCATTCACGAGGAGCTTCGGTTTTCTCCAAGATAGATTTGAGATTGGGTTATCACCAACTCAAGGTTAAGGAGGCGGATATTCATAAGACGGCATTTCGAACTCGTTATAGACATTATGAGTTCTTGGTGATGCCGTTTGGATTGACCAATGCACCAGCTGCATTTATGGACATGATGAACCGAGTCTTTCAACCCTATTTAGATCGGTTCGTGGTGGTATTCATAGATGACATCTTGGTATACTCGAAGAATGAAGAAGAGCATGATTCACATCTGCGAATAGTATTGCAAATATTACGGGAAAAGCAACTCTATGCCAAATTCAGTAAGTGTGAATTTTGGCTGAAGGAAGTAACTTTCTTGGGACATGTTGTGTCAGTCGAAGGAATTAGAGTTGATCCTCGGAAAGTAGAGGCTGTGTTGGATTGGAAACCACCGAAGTCAGTGACTGAAATTTGGAGTTTCCTAGGATTGGCTGGTTGTTATCGGCGTTTTGTTGAGGGGTTTTCGTTGATTGCTGTACCCCTAACTAAACTGTTGCGCAAGGAAGTACCATTTGTGTGGTCAGATCAATAGCAAGAAAGTTTCGAGAAATTGAAGAAGATTTTGACGGAAGCGCCAGTATTGATTCAACCTGTGGCTGGAAAAGAATTTATTATTTACTGTGATGCGTCACACACGGGTTTAGGATGTGTGTTGATGCAAGGTGGAAAAGTGGTGGCTTATGCATCTCGTCAGTTAAGACCGCACGAAGTAAATTACCCTACCCATGATTTGGAGTTGGCTGCAGTGGTGTTTGCTTTGAAGATTTGGAGACACTACCTGTACGGTGAGAAGTCAATTATTTATACAGATCATAAGAGTCTAAAGTACCTCCTTACCCAAAAGGAGTTGAACTTAAGACAGCGAAGGTGGATAGAATTGTTGAAGGATTACGACTTCTCAATCGAGTATCATCCCGAAAAGGCTAACGTGGTGGCAGACGCGTTGAGTCATAAGGTGATATCGGATTTGAGAGTGATGTTTGCTCATCTCAGCTTGTATGAAGATGGTAGTCTGCTAGCCAAACTTCAGGTGAAGCCTATGTTGTTAGGTCAGATTAAGGAAAAACAGTTATCAGATGAAAAGTTGGGTTCCTTACTTCAACAAGTGGAAAGTGGTGTAAAAGGGGATTTCGGAATGAATAATGATGGAGTATTGTGTTTCCGCGAAAGAATTTGTATGCCCAAAGATTCAGAATTGAGACAAATGATTCTGCGAGAGGCGCATGGTAGCCCTTATGCTATGCACCCCGGGGGAAATAAAATGTATCGAGATCTCAGTGAGCAGTATTGGTGGCCAGGGTTGAAGCGAGAAGTTACTGATTTCGTGAGTAGGTGCCTGACATGTCAACAAGTAAAGGCGGAACATCAATTGCCGTCGAAACTGCTGCAACCGGTGAAGATTCCCTTATGGAAATGGGAACGGATAACGATGGACTTCGTTAGTGGGCTACCCTTATCGCCTACTAAGAAAGATTCTGTTTGGGTGATAGTGGATCGGTTGACGAAGACTGCCCATTTCCTACCTGGTCGTACGGATTACTCATTACAGAAGTTGGCCAAGTTGTATGCGTGCGAGAGATTGTGAGGTTACATGGGGTACCGGTGTCTATTATTTCTGATGGGGACCCTAGGTTTACATCACGATTTTGGAAAGCTTTACATGAAGCTTTGGGAACAAAGTTAAATTTCAGTACGGCTTTTCATCCTCAGTCAGATGGTCAGTCGGAAAGAGTAATCCAGATTTTGGAAGACATGTTAAGGGGTTGTGTGATTGACTTCAGGGGTAGTTGGGAGGATTTCCTACCGTTGGCAGAATTTGCGTATAACAATAGTTATCAATCCAATATCCAGATGGCACCCTATGAGGCATTGTATGGTCGTAGGTGTCGTACTCCTACTTGTTGGACTGAATTGGGGGAGCGGCAGTTACTGGGTCCTGAGCTGATATTAGAGACGGAGGAAAAGGTAAAGGTAATTCAGGCACGGTTAAAGGAAGCTTGGGATAGACAAAAATCGTATACAGATCTGAAGCATAAGGATATTGAGTTTGCGGTGGGAGATCAAGTCTTTCTAAAGGTCTCACCTTGGAAGAAGATCTTTAGATTTGGAAGGAAGGGCAAGTTGAGCCCTAGGTTCATCGGACCGTACCGTGTGTTGAAACGTGTTGGGCCAGTGGCTTATCAGCTTGAGTTACCTCTGGAGTTGAGTCAGATACATAGTGTATTTCAGGTCTCAATGTTAAGGCGTTACCGATCGGATCCGTCTCATATAGTACCGGTAGAGGAAATTGAGATAAGACCTGATTTGTCATTCGAGGAGGAACCAGAACAAATTCTAGATCGGGACATTAAGGTACTGAGAAGGAAGACCGTGCCGTTAGACAAGGTTCTATGGCGTAATCACGGATTGGAGGAAACTACATGGGAGCCTGAGGACGTGATTCGGCAGCAATATCCTCACCTCTTTTAATCAAGTAAATTTCGAGGATGAAATTTTCTTTAAGGGGGGTAGAATTGTAACATCCTAAAATTTGGAATTTTATGTGTTGCATTGTTTTTGGTGTTAAGCTTGTTAATTTATTAATTGTGTATGTTTAGGAGGTCCTGAGAAGACTCGGGGTTCATTTGGACCTAGTGAAAATTTTTGGCATTTAGTACTTTAAGGAGATGGAGTAAGTGACCTTAAAGCATATGGAAATAATTGAGTAAGTAGCTAGCATAAATGAATAATTGATAAGAAGGATATGGCGCCATATGTAGTACCTTGAGGGAAGAGGTTCGAATCTCTTGTGTGCATATTTGACTTTTATTTTTGCATTTCTTCCTTAAAGTGTCGGCCAAGGAGTATTTAAGGTAAGTTTGACTTCATTATTTTGGTAAGGTGGCTATATGAATAAGGCAAGGTTGAAGTTGGGGAAAGGAATCAAAGGAAATAGGAAAGAAAGGGAGACATGAGGCTTATTTCGTGGGAGATGTTTTGGAAAGCTTGGGTGGCCAAACTCTTATCCTAAGGGGGGATGCATGTGGACGGTTTTGGGGAGAATAGGTAGCTAAATTTTTTTTTAGTTGGCATTTGGTAAAGACTTAGTAGTGTTTTGGCAAAAATTCCCTTTGGCAACTTTGTGTCATTTCTCCCAATTTACAACCCTCCTTGCTGAAACATATTAGCACAATAGTGCATTGTTTTTCTCTTTTGTTTGGTCACATACTCATTTTCTTTCCACCTTTCTTGATACCGAATTCTCCTTTGCCTTTTGATTGAATTTTTGGTGCTTGTTAGGCCAAAACCTTTCTCTTTGCACTATTTGGTATTCTCCAAATTTCTTTCTACCTTGTGCCAAAATTACAAGCCACTAAAGAGCATATTTTCTTCCTCCTTTCTTCTTGTTGCTGAAAGTATCCAACCTTTGTGACCAAATCATCTTTTCTTATCATCTTTTGGAGAAACCGAAACTAGGTTGCACCTTTTCTCTCCCTTTTCTCTTCTTTTAATCACCTTTCAATTCTTCTTCCATTTCTTAAAAATAAAACTCCATCTTGATCAAAACTTTTTCTTTCATTCATTTCCTCCATAATCGAATCTAATAGCAAATTAACCCTCCACTATTTCTTCTTTTTCCTTCATGTTTGAACATTATCTTTTAACAAATCGGTAAGTAATATTTTCTTATCAATTTCTTCTCTATGGCCGAATGTATGTTTTTGTCTTGGGATGATTCTATTAATCGGAATCATCATTCCCTTTTCTCTCTCACAACATGATCATTTTTCCTTTTGGTAGAATCCTAGCGGGAGGCCGAACATCACTCTAAGTCTTAAGTCGAACGACGAACATCGGATTCAATATCGTACGGTAAGAAATTGTTATGGATTATTGATAGTAACCAATAAGCCGATCGATGATCTAAGGAGTAATAAATTGTTGACTTTATGTTTTAGGGAATAAATCGTTTGATCCATCCAATTGTTGATCATTCGAGATTAGTGGTAAGCCGATCTTCACCCTTTTTGACAAATTCGTACTTATCATAATACTAATCGATGGAGGCTTGTGGTAACGATTCAAAAGGGAAGCCGAGTGAAGATCTCAAAAGGAGCGGGTTAGCGATCCCTACTCCTAAATTTAAGCGAAGGGCTGTTTCGGCTATTCGAGATTTTCCACCGGGTTGTGGACCCTCATCCGGTGAGAATCAACTATTCGAGGTAGTTCGCAATTGTGAGGCATCAGCGATTCGAGATTTTCCACCGAGTTGTGGACCGTCAACCGGGGAGAACCGACAAATCGTAGTTATTCCTGACTCCGATGATAATTGTTAGATCGTTTGTTTTTAAAAAGATTTATTAAATCGCGTATGTCGACTAATCAAACGTTATAAAATTTTAGGTGTCAACGATCGAGAAAGCGTAGTGCTAATCAGAATCAGTGTGTAATCTCACACCGTATTTCATGGGTTAGATATTTTAAAAACGTGTTAGTGGTAAATCACCTAATTAAATCATATTTTGGTGAAATGGGGTAACATGGCATAGTTGTCACTATTTTGGTAAAGATTATGAAATTGGTATTAAGATTGTGAAAATTACGAAAATACCATTAATGGGCCAAATTGAGATATTTGCTATATGGGCCAAATTGAGATATTTGCTATATGGGCCATTGGATATTTGCTATGTGGGCCAAATTGAGATATTTGTTATATGGGCCGATTTGATATAAATTGTTAAAATAGGCCATAATGTTTGTAAGAAATATCTGAATAAATTGTTGTGAATGGCTATGCATTATATACATGATTTGCATGGGATGGGATATTGATGAAGAGAAGTTCTAGTAGCTCTGCTACGAAATTCTGGTGGCTCTGCCACAAATATGAAAAATGGCAATGCCATGTAAATTCTGTTAATCTGGTGGCTTGTCCACAAACTTGATATGTACGGCTTAATGCCTACTTTTGGTGTGTTGGCGGGGTGGGTGACTAAAGCTCCCCACAGGTGTGCTGGTTGGTACGGGTGGTGTGTAGCGGATGGAAAATTAGGTTTGGTTTGGGAATTTCATATCACAAGCATATTATATATGATTTCTTTTCTTTTGTAAATGGGCTTTGGCCCAAATAAATGCTTAATTGGAATTTTGGCCCAGTGGACAATGGTAAGTGGGTTACACACTGAGTTCTAGTAACTCACCCCCATTTTCCTTAGCCCTTTCAGGTAATGATCAGTGATGGAGACTTGGGTCGTGGATGACTCGGTGGAGGCCATACTTCATAAACGGTTAAATTTGGATTTTGGATTTCTTTTAGTATTTTTTTAATTACTTTACTATTTTGAATTAAGGTTGTAATAAGGCCTCTGGATTAATTTTTGTTTTGTTTATTGTGTGAAGAATTTTATAAACTGCTTAAAGTATTTCAAATTATAATATTATTTTTCTAAAAACTTAAATAAATGATTTATTCTAAAATGAATATTTAGAAAGGATTTCATAATAATTTTTCATGTTTTAAACCGGAAAAATTACTCTCAAGATTTTCATCGATTCTTTTCAAAATAAAAATACATTTTTATTTCTTTTAAAATTTTCTCAAACTGTTAACGCTATTTTCAAAACTTCGATATATAAGATCTTACATCTCAAATTGCTGATTTATCAATCAAATCTTTTACCCGATAAATACTTCGTCAAAACTTTGAAATCTGTTTCGCTTAAAAAGGAATCAAAGTATATTTATTTCGTGTAACATGTCAAATCTGGTCTTAACGCATAGGCCGGGTTTGGGGTGTTACAAATATGTGGGGCCAACCCACTGTGGTACCAAACCACTGGTGACAATCCCTGATAAACATATGTGGGGCCAACCCACTGTGGTACCAAACCACTGGGACGGGTCAACAAATAATATGTATGTGGTGCCGAACCATCGTGGTACCAAACCACCGAGACATAGTCATCGGATAAATTATGTGGGGCCAACCCATCGTGGTACTGACCACTGTGATGCGATCTTAGGATCACACTTCCCCTTTTGTCATCACATCCCAAAACCCATGCACATATTAACATAATGAGATGAATGCAACATACTTTGAATGTATAACGTATAATCAACTCATACATACATTAACACGAAGGTAACGTTACAGTGAATTTACCCGATGTCTCCAACTTTACCCACAAGGGTATCTCGTCTATCGCAAATGATCGTTTTGATTTTCAATGCTCTGATTATTAACATGAATTGTTTAAAAATTAAAGTGTGAACATTACACACACGATTCTGCGCAAAAACTAGACTCTCTACGTCGACGCTTTCACTAGCGGGGATAATAGCTATTTGTCTATCCCGCATGCATGTTGGCTCCCTACCACAGCCTGGCGGAAAGTCTCGAACCGCCGACACCGCACGACGTTTGAAAGACGAATTAGAGACTATGAGTACACTCCCCTCCTTAGATTGACTGGCACTCACATTCATGACAAGACTTGATCAGTACTCAGAGTGAAATGTCGATTGTCTAAAATGGAATTCGGTTAAGGCAGACTACACGAAAAGGAAATAATAGTAAAAGACCCGAAAAGAAGTGACTCCTTACCTTGATAAACGATGAACCGCATAACTCCTGATTCGTCCTCGAATCAGAGATGAGTCTTGAGAGAAACAGAGGTTCGGTCTACAGGCACAGAATGAAGAAACGGGTTTAGTTGCTTAACAGAATAGGTTCGGCATCACCTTGAAAAGAAAGAATGGATAGATTGATCATAAGAAAATAAAAGAGAACCTTACCTTGAGCAGAGATACCGATTGACACACCAGAAAATTCGGCTATAGAGAAAAAAGAAAAGGAAAAGTGTCAATGGAGATGGTGCAAGGTTTTGGCTAAAGAAGAAGATGAGTTTGAGAGATGATTCGGCTAAGAAAGAAATTTGTAGAGGAGAAGGAAAGTTTCGGCTTGTGAAGGAGATAGCAAAAGAAAACGAGCTAAAATGTGAAGGGTGGATGGTGAAGAGAGATTCGGCCAAAGGTGTCTTGGTAACCTTGGAGAAAAAGAAGTGCACGAATGGAGAGATTTGCCAACAAGAGAAAAAAAAAAGAAAAATATTGAGAAACGAAAAGAAATGAGGAGAGACCCTAGATGTACTTAGGGAGTTTCGGCACACAAAAGCTAAGCAACACGAAAAGAAAATGAAAGCTCACACACTCACTAATTCGGCACACACACTACTCCAAGCTCTCGGTTTTGCCAACACACATCCAATGCCACCACTTCCTAGCCCCAACAACACACATAGCCAAAATTCCCCCTCCAAGCTCCCCAAATTCGGCCAACTCCACAACCAACACCAAATCCCACAATTTCCTCCTACTTTCACTCCCCTTCAATCATTTGAATCAGTTTGACCAATTCAAACTCCACCCCCTTCTCATGGCCACTCATTCAAACACCTTAACTCATTCAACACCCACCCTTGAAGAGTCTTTGCCAAAACCGCCACCTTAGCTCCCTAAGCGCAAAAATAAAGCTTCTGAACGCTGTTGACACGACTCAAACTCCATCCCCCTGCTGCTCCCTTGTGACGCCACACCCCTGCACTTTAAGTGGCGTCTTCTTGCCACTCCACCACACCTCTTTTTGTGTCTATCAAACACAAGAAATTACCCTTAAAACTTGCCTCCACCCGCTCTCCTCTAAAGTGCCTAAAAACAAAATTTTTACCAAGGCTCAAGCTTGACCCCAAACCTTCCCGGGGACCCCCAAACACACCAAATCAACAAGCAGAACAAACCAAACACATGGGAAACATAAAAAAATACCGAACCCCTAATTCCAGGATGTTACAATTCTACCCCCTTAAAGAAATTTCGGCCTCATAATTTACCTGGTCAAAAGAGGTGAGGGTATTGCTGTCGCATCACATCCTCTGGCTCTCACGTGGTTTCCTCTAAACCATGATTCTGCCACAAAACTTTAACCAACGGAACTATCTTCTTCCTCAAAACTTTAACATCTCGGCCTAAGATCTGAATTGGTTCTTCCTCAAAAGATAAATCAGGTCTCACTTCTATTTCCTCCACTGGCACTATATGAGATGGATTCGAACGATAACGCCTTAACATCAAGACATGAAGTACATCATGTATTTGCCTCAAATCCGGAGGTAATTCAAGCTAATACGCCACTGGTCCCACACGTTTCAACACCCGATAAGGCCCGATGAACCTGGGGCTCAACTTACCCTTCTGTCCAAATCTTAGGACCTTCTTCCAAGGTGAGACTTTTAGAAAAACCCGATCACCCACTTAGAACTCTATTCCTCTACGCTTCAAATCCGCATAAGATTTCTGCCTGTCAGAAGCTTCTTTCAACCGAGACCGAATCAACCTAACCTTCTCATCTGTCTCTGTGATCAATTCCGGACCCAACAACCATCGCTCATCCAATTCTGTCCAGCAGGTAGGAGTACGACACTTACGGCCATATCACGCTTTATAGGGTGCCATCTCGAATCTTTGGATTGATAGCTATTGTTGTATCACGAATCGCCAACGGTAGAAAATCTTCCCAACTACCTCAAAGTCGATTACACAGCCCCTTAGCATGTCTTCCAAAATCTGAATTACCCTCTCTGACTGACCATCAGTCTCAGGATGAAACGCTGTGCTGAAATCCAGCCTTGTACCCAACGCTTGCTGAAATGCCTTCCAAAATCGTGACGTAAACCTAGGGTCTCTTTCTGATATGATAGACACGGGTACCCCATGCAACCTTACAATCTACGCTACATACGACTTAGCTAACCTCGCAACGAATAATCGACACGAATGGGTATGAAATGGGCGACTTCACAACCGATGGACAATTACCCTGCATCGAATCTTTCTTAGTAGGCGTAACGGGTAGCCCACTAACAAAATCCATCGTTATCCTCTCCCACTTCCAAAGTGGAATCTTTCTTGGTTTGTAGAGCAACCCAGAAGGCAATCGATGTTCCGCCTTCACTGCCGACACGTTAAGCACTTACCCACAAACTTCGGTAACTTTTGCTTTAGACCGCCACCAGTAATCGCTTCACGCAAATCCCGATACATCTTACTCCCACCGGGATGCATAGCGTATGGACTACTATGCGCTTCTTGCGCATCTTACGCCTTAACTCGTAAATCCTTTGGCATACAAGCCCTTCCTCAAAAGCACAAAACCCCATCACTGCTCAAACCGAAATCTTCGTCTCACCACCGCCACTAGCTGAAATTTAGAACTTAGTGATGCATCCGACAATTACTTCTCTTTAATCTGACTGACCCAAGAAGGCTTCACTTGAAGTTCTGCTAGAAAAATTCCATCATTATACAAGCTGAGATGAGCGAACATCACCCTCAAGTCCGATATTACCTTACGGGTCAACGCATCCACCACTACGTTAGCTTTACCCGGGTGGTACTCGATCGAGCAGTCATAATCCTTCAACAACTCGATCCATCTCCACTACCTTAAATTCAACTCCTTCTGGGTAAGGAGATATTTCAGGCTCTTGTGGTCGGTGTAGATAATCGACTTCTCCCCATACAGGTAGTGTCTCAGGGCAAACACTACTGCAGCTAACTCTAGATCATGCGTGGGATAGTTCACCTCATGCGGTCTCAATTGCCTAGACGCATATGCTACTACCTTCCCTTCTTGCATTAACACACATCCCAACCCTGTGTGCGACGCATCACAATAGACGACAAATTCCTTCCCAGCCTCAGGTTGAATCAAAACTGGTGCTTCTGTCAAAATCCTTTTTAACTTCTCAAAGCTTTCCTACTACTTATCTCGACTGATTTAACGGTACCCCTTTCCGTAATGACTTGGTTAATGGTGCAGCTATTAACGAGAACCCCTCAACAAACCTTCTGTAGTACCCAGCTAACCCAAGAAAACTCTGAATTTCCGCTACAGACTTTGGTTGTTTCCAGTCCAATACGGCTTCAATCTTTCGGGGATCAACCCTAATCCCTTCAGCAGACACAACATGCCCCAGAAAAGTAACTTCCCTCAACCAAAATTCACACTTACTGAATTTGGCATACAACTGCTTTTCTCTCAAAACCTGGAGAACCACCCGAAGATGCGAATCATGATCCTCTTAAGTCCTTGAATAAACCAAAATATCGTCTATGAACACTACGACAAACCGATCCAAATAGGGTTGGAATACCCGGTTCATCATATCTATAAACATAGCTGGTGCATTCGTCAACCCGAACGGCATCACTAAGAACTCGTAGTGACCATAACGAGTTCAAAAAGTTGTCTTTTGAATGTCCGCCTCCTTGACCTTAAGTTGATGGTAACCTAACCTCAAGTTTATCTTCGAGAAGACCGAAGCGCCTCGCAGCTGATCGAACAGATCGTCTATCCTTAGCAATGGGTACTTGTTTTTGATCGTCAACTTGTTCAATTGCCTATAGTCAATGCACATCCGCATCGACCCGTCCATCTTCTTGACGAACAACACTAGAGCTCCCCAAGGAGATACACTTGGTCGGATAAAACCCCTGTCCAACAGTTCCTGAATCTGGGCTTTGAGTTCTACCAGCTCCTTCGGCGCCATCCTATATGGGGCAATGGACACTGGCGCTATCCCCGGAAGAAGATCAATACCGAACTCCACCTCGCGATTCGGAGGTAACCCTGGAAGATCTTCTGGAAAAACATCGGAGAATTCTTTCACTATTCTAACATCTCCTACCGAAAATTCCTTGACTTCCAATGCACTGACAAAAGTTAGGAAAGCCTCGCATCCTTTTCTCACCATCTTTTCAACCTTAAGAGCAGACACCACATTAGACAGATAATTCCTTCTTTTGCCTATCACTAGCACCTCATTATCCTCGGGGGATTTCAACACCATGCGCTTAGCAGCACAATCCAAATTTGCTCGATACCTAACTAACCAGTCCATGCCTAAGATCAAATCGAACTCGCCGAACGGCAGTTCCATCAAGTCAACCGAAAAGACTATCCCTTGAACTTCTAAAGGCACACTCCTAAAAAGTCTGTTTACCACCACAAAATGTCCTAAAGGGCTAATCACAGTCATCTCCCTAGAAGAAACCTCAGATTCTATATTCAAATTTTCAGACACAGTACTAGCAACATACGAATGTGTAGACCCAATATCTATCAGTGCTATAAAGGGCAAACCAAAAATGAGGAACGTACTGGTTATGACGTCCGGTGCATCGCTATCCTCTCGACGTCTAGCTGCATAGACCAACCCAGGCTGTCTCGTATTTGCATTCCCAACACCTCTGCCCGGTGCTCCACGCCCTTGACCAAAGCCATTTCCTCCTCTGGCCGGACCACGACCCCTCGGTGGTTGCTGCCCACCTCTTCCGAATTGCGCATATCCCTGACCTTCTGACCGCGCTCTGACTGGCTCTCGTGGACAATCCTTTATCCGATGATCCATAGATCCACACCTGAAGCATCCTCTATTACCAGCCAAACACTCCCCCGAATGATATTTCCCACATCGAGCACACTGCGGAGTCCAACTAACAGCAACAGGCTTCGCAATACGACTCAGCCCATCTAACCTAGGCCTCTTCTGGAAACCCCTAACAGATCCGGACGACCCAAAATTCCTTTTTTTCCTACCTCTGTCCCTGTCCTGATTCAGCTTTTCAGACCGCTTCACCTCCTCAGCTATCTTAGCCTTTTCCACTAAAACAACAAATTCTCTTTCCCGTTACGGAGCTATCAGTACTCGCAACTCGTCCCTCAGACCATCCTCAAATCGAACACAACGCTCGTGATCCGTTGCAACAATACTCCAGGCATAACAGCTTAGACGTAAGAATTCTGCCTCATACTCGGCCACTGACTTATTCCCCTGGACCAAGTTTAGAAATGCCTTCCTCTGAGCGTCCACAAAACTCGTCCCAATATACTTTCCCTGGAACGCTGACTTAAAGAAGTCCCATGTAACACCCCAAACCGGGCCCAAACGCTACAACCAGATCTGGTATGCTACGGGGTTTATTGTTAAAAACTTTGCCTTGATGGTTTTTGGAAATCTCAGTTTCGTTATTTAGGCACTTGTTAAAAATAAGATATTTGATGAAAACCTTTGTTTTTTTCTTTGAACGTGTTTGGAAAACCCATTTTATTTCTTTTTACGGCTTAAGTCCTTGAACATAAATTTTTAAACTGTAAACATTAACAAATATAAAGCGATAACCTAAGCCACGGGGCCTTATTACATAAATAGTCCCGAAATTAAAACTTAAAGGAAAACCCAAAATAGTTCATGAAAATAAATAAAATAAAACTTGATGGCCCCTCGAGTCCGCCTCGGCTCCCATGTCCACGATCTACTACTCACCTAAAAAGTCAGGGAAAAATAAAAGGGTGAGCCACCAAGACTCAGTGTGCAAATCCCGAAAACACATAAAAGGCTTGAGGCCCACAAACACATTATGGGCCTTGGCCCATACACAATGGCAACAAAACATATGTATGCTACATGGCCCATCCCAGCCTAGAAATTCATCCTCTACACACCAGCTCCTACCAACCATCACACCTTGGGGATTTTTACAATCAACCCACCAACCGCTACTCACCACATCGACAGACATGCTGCCTATCCCTAATCATCAGGAATGAATTTAACGTGGCTTAGCCACCGATCACTATTGTGACCTAACATTTCAATTCGTGGTTTAACCACCGATCACCAAGTGACCTATCATCATGCTCTTCCCCCTTAGTCATATTAATCCCATCCCATGCATACATTCATGCAAAATCAAACAATATACCACTTAAGGATTTATAATCTAGCACATTCATCGATACACATAGAGAAGTTTCTATGATCACGTACCTGGCATCCATTGCCTACCTTTTTTGGGTAACACAACTGTTCATACAGCCTATTTTTCTGGCTTTTAGCCCATAACATATGTATATATATAGGTTAAGTAGTGTGATAGAGATCTACACACCTGATTACGGTTAAGATTTGACACTTTCTATGTCGACGATATCCGTAGCCGACATAAACGCTATTTGCCTAAGGTGTTGTTCGTGAAGCCGGGTCCACGGCCGGTGGCTAATCTCGAACAATGCATTCACCGCAGCGTTTCTTGAACTTTGGGGTGGGACTACAGATCCAACTCCTTCCTTTGATTTGCTAACATTCGAGTCCATGAGTGATCTTGGTCAGAAGGCACTATGATGATTGCTTAACGAACCATTAGGTTAAGACACGAATAACGAAAAAAACCGATTGATCAACTTAAGAAGAACCAAAAACCTTACCTTAAAATCCTGAAAATAATATGATTCGTATGCTACCGATTTCTGGCTTAGAAACCTAGACGATTAGATCTCCTTCAAATCCCAGAATGCCGCCAAAGAGAAAGAACACAAGATCAGAGAAAACGTCAAACTAAGGATGGCCCTAACTACCAACTAGCCATTCGGCTTTGGCTTCAAAAGCCGAAAAAGATTGCAAAAATACTAGCACAAGTCGATACTCACCTCTACAGAAGATTTAGGCTACTTTTAAACGATTCCGGCTTTATGGAGAAATCGGCACAAGAGGAAAAGAATGGAAAAGAGTGTGAAGTGAGAGGTTTCGGCTTCTGAAGGAACCAAAAGGAAAGATTGCAGAGAATGGCTGAGGGTTTCGGTATAGAGAATGGGAGAGAAGCTTTAAAAGAATGGGGTTCAAAAATGCCGGAATTGAAGAGATAGCCCCCCTATTTATAGAAAATTTCGGTACTTATCTATCAAAAACCGAAAGTGCCCTTCCTGATAACTAACAACTAATCAAATAGTAGGGGAAATTTCGGCACCCTTATGGCATGTGGAAACCGATTTCTTCCCCCATCCAAGAGATGGAAATTCGGCCATCACTGCACTCAGCAGGTAGCTCCTATCTTTTCTCCTCTATCTTAATCCATTCACTCCTACAGAAGAGACCTAGATAACACCACTTCCCCCCTTTTATTAGCACCTTATCCCCATTATCCAAGTCACTAAATCCCTCCAAATTTTAAGCCTCATTGCCGTCCCTCTTGCTCCCCTTTTAAGTGCCGAAAATGGCCCAAAGACATGGGCTCCTTACGGCCAAAACTTGGGCCTCTTCAACTGCTAATGGTGCCACCTTATAACTCCTTTGCAGCGCCACTTGTTACTGAGCCACAAGCCCACTTTGTAGTTTAAACCACAGATACTATCTTTTAAACCCTTTAGTGTCCCATCAGAAAATTTAATCAAGGCCTCGACCCCATCCTGAGCCCAATTTGGACCCCTAACACTTAAATTAACACATTAAACATATCCCCACACTAAACGCATAGGCCCATTAATTCAGGATGTTACAATTCTACCCCCTTAAAGAAATTTCGACCTCGAAATTACCTGGTCAAAATATATGTAGGTACTGCTGCCGCATCGCTTCTTCTGGTTCCCAAGTAGCCTCCTCAGAACTGTGATTCCGCCATAGAACCTTGACCAATGGAACCGTCTTCCTACGTAATACCTTGACATCACGGTCCAAGATTTCCACTGGGTCCTCTTCAAAGGATAAATCGGGGCTTACTTCGATTTCTTCCACAGACACCACATGAGATGGATCCGAACAGTAACGTCTTAACATAGAGACGTGGAGTACACCGTGAATCTGGCTTAGCTCAGAAGGTAACTCTAGCTGATAATCTACTGGTCCCACTCGTTTAAACACACGATAAGGTCTGATAAATCTGGAACTTAATTTACCTTTCCGTCCGAACCTCAGTACTTTCTTCCATGGCGACACCTTCAAGAACACCTTGTCACCCACTGCAAATTCTATGTCCTTACGCCTCAGGTCAGCATAGGACTTCTGTCGGTCTGACGCTTCCTTTAATTGAGCCCGAATTAACTCTACCTTCTCCTCTGTCTTGGTAACCAACTCCGGACCCAAAATCTGACGTTCCCCTAATTCCGTCCAATAGGTAGGTGTACGACACCTCTGCCCGTACAATGCTTCATAAGGCGCCATCTGAATACTTGACTGGAAGCTATTGTTGTACACAAACTCCGCCAATGGTAAGAACTCTTCCCAGCTACCCCTAAAGTCAATGACACAACCTCTTAACATGTCCTCTAAGATCTGAATTACCCGCTCAGATTGTCCATCGGTCTGAGGATGAAACACCGTACTGAAATCCAACTTCGTACCCAACGCTTGATGCAATGCCTTCCAAAATCATGAGGTGAACCTAGGGTCCCTGTCCGATATGATTGATACTGGTACCCCATGCAACCTCACTACCTCCGCTATGTATAGCTTAGCCAATTTCTACAAAGAGTAATCGACCCATATTGATATGAAATGAGCAGTCTTCGTCAAGCGATCAACAATCACCCAGACTGAATCTTTCTTAGTAGGCGTGAGGGGTAGCCCACTAACAAAGTCCATTGTGATCCTTTCCCACTTCCATTGTGGGACCTTCATCGGCTACAACAACCCTGATGGTAACTGATGTTCCGCCTTTACCTGCTGACAGGTCAAACACTTCCGCACAAATTCAGTCACTTCTCGTTTCAAACCCGGCCACCAGAACTAATCTCGCAAATCTCGATACATCTTACTTCCTCTAGGGTGCATAGCGTATGGACTACCATGCGCTTCTTGCAAAATCCTATGCCTCAACTTAGGATCTTTCGGCATGCACACTCTCCCTTGAAAACATAATAGCCCTTCCTCATTCACATTAAATTCTGTTGATCCTTCACTTGATCCTACCGGAAACTTCTCCTTTAGTAACTCGTCAGTCTGTTGTTTCTCCTTAATCTGACTGACCCAAGAGGGTTTCACTTGAAGTTCAGCTAATAAACTCCCATCATCATATAGACTAAGGTGAGCAAACATTGCTCTCAAGTCAGAGATTACTTTACGACTCAAGGCATCCGCCCCCACGTTAGCTTTACCCGGATGGTACTCGACCGAGCAGTCATAGTCCTTTAGCAACTCGATCCACCTCCTTTGCCTTAGATTCAACTCCTTCTGGGTCAGAAGGTATTTTAAGCTCTTATGATCAGTGTAAATAACAGATTTTTCCCCGTACAGATAATGCCTCTAGATCTTCAGGGCAAAAACCACTGCCGCTAATTCCAAATCATGTGTAGGATAATTTGATTCGTGCGGTCTTAGCTGCCGAGATGCATACGCAACAACCTTCCCACCTTGCATCAACACGCATCCTAGTCTCGTGTGTGAAGCATCACAGTAAATCACAAACTCCTTTCTAGCCTCCGGCTGAATCAACACCGCAGCCTCCATCAAAATCCTTTTTAACTTCTCAAAACTCTCTTGTTGCTTATTAGACCAAACAAACGGAACCCCTTTCCGTAATAACTTAGTCAATGGTGCCGTAATTAAAGAAAATCCCTCAACAAACCTTCTGTAATACCCGGGCAAACCAAGGAAACTTTGAATTTCTGCTACCGACTTAGGCGGCTTCCAATCCAACACCGCTTCAATCTTCTGAGGGTCAACCCTAATCCCCTCTGCCGACACAACGTGACCTAGAAAAGTAACCTCCCTTAGCCAAAATTCGCACTTCATCGAATTTGGCATACAATCTACTTCTCCTTAGAATCTGCAGAACCACCCAAGATGTGAATCATGCTCCTCCTCCGATTTTGAATAAACGAATATCATCTATGAATACCACGACAAAGCGATCCAAGTAGGGTTGAAATACTCGGTTCATCATATCCATAAAAGTCGCTTGCGTGCGTTAGTCAACCCAAATGGCATCACCATGAATTCGTAGTGTCCATAGCGAGTCCTAAAAGCCGTCTTATGAATATCTGCCTCTTTGACCTTAAGCTGATGGTGCCCTGACCTCAGATCTATCTTTGAAAAGACTGAGGCCCCCTTCAGTTGATCAAACAAGTCATCGATCCTTGGCAACGAGTATTTGTTCTTGATGGTCAACTTATTCAACTGACGATAGTCAATGCACATCTGCATCGATCCATCCTTCTTCTTAACGAATAACACCGGCGCTCCCCAAGGCGACACACTTGGTCGGATAAACCCTCTATCCAGCAAATCCTGAATTTGCGCTTTCAATTCCACCAACTCCTTTGGCGCCATCCTATACGGAGCAATAGATACTGGCGCTGTTCCCGGAAGAAGATCAATACCAAACTCCACTTCACGATCCGGGGGTAATCCCGGAAGCTCCTCTGGGAAAACATCAAGAAATTCCTTCACCGTCTTGACATCTCCGACAGTTAGTTCCTTGGCTTCCAGAGCCCGAACAAACATTAGAATTGCCTCGCATCCTTTCCTCACCATCCTTTCTACCTTTAAGGCAGACACCACATTTGACAAACAGTTCCCCCTTTCACCTATCACTAACACTTCACCGCCATCGGGAGTCTTTAACACCATACGCTTGTTTACATGTCCAAATTAAGCTTGATACTTCACTAACCAATCCATTCCTAAGATCAAATCGAACTCCCCAAATGGCAGTTCCATCAGATCAGCCCAAAAGGCTACCCCTTGAACTTCTAGGGGTACATCCTTATACAGTTTGTTCACCACTACAGTTTGTCCTAAAGGGCTCACTACAGTCATCTCCCTAGAAGAGGTCTCATAATCTAAGTTCAAAGTTCCCGCTATAGCACTAGCAACATAAGAGTGTGTCGAACCAATATCAATCAAGGCAGTGTAAGGCAAACCAAAAATTAAAAACGTACCGGTTATAACATCCGGTGCGTCAGCCTCCTCTCGACGTCTGGCAGCATAGACTAACCCCGGCTGTCTCGCCTCAGTGTTTCCTGCCCCTTGGCCTAGTGCTCCACGGCCCCGACCGAAATTGTTACCACCTCTGGCTGGGCCACGACCTCTCTGTGGCTACTGACCACCTCTTCCTGGCTGTGCATTCCCTTGGCCCGTGGGCCCTTCACTGCCCCATTGCTGCGGACAGTTTCTAACTTAGTGGTCCGTAGATCCACACCTAAAGCACTTCCCACTGCCTGCCCAACACTCGCCTACATGGAATTTACCACATCGAACACACTTCTGTGTCTGACCAACAACAGCAGGTCTCTCTTCCTGCCTCGGCCCGTCTAACCTAGGCCTTTTCTGAGTACGCCCAGCTACCCCTAACGATCCAAAATTCCTCTTACTTCCACCCCTATCTCTATCCCGATTTAGTTTCTCTGTCCGCTTCACCTCCTCAGCTATCTTAGCTTTTTCCACAAGCACAACAAATTCCCTCTCCCGCTGTGGAGCTATCAATACACGCAAATCATCCCTCAGACCATCTTCAAATCGAACACAACGTTCATGGTCTGTGACCACCATTCCTCGAGCATAACGGCTAAGGCGTAAGAATTTCGCTTCATACGCAGCCACAGACCTACTTCCTTGCACCAAATTTAGAAATGCTCTACGCTGCGCATCCACATAACTTGTCCCAATGTATTTACTCTGAAACGCTGTTTTGAAAAAATCCCAGGTGATACGGTCCACCATCGTACCATCATTAACCGTAAGCCACCATTGATAAGCCGTCCCGCAGAGAGATACAACCCCTTCGATTTTTCCTCTTCCGTGAAATCCGGATCATCCATTATACGCTCAACCACCTCCAACCAGTACTCAGCTGTACTCGGGGCTATTCCAGAAATTCCTCTAAACACTTCTGCCCCATTAGCTCTAAGTCGCTCCGACACAAATTTCTGGGCTCCTGTGCCCATGCACGCCCCAAAGACCCTCTCTAAAACCCTTAACATCGCTTTGACACACGCGCCATCTCTCCGCCGTCTGTCCTCGAAATTCCACCTCCGCACCGGTGGTGCGGTATCTCGTTTCGGACCCATAACCGAGATCCTCTTTGGTTCGAACACGACAATCCTACCCCTACCACAGCCACGCGCAAGACGTCCACGACCCTTTGTACTCATTCTACCGATTCGCATTTATCTGATTAGAAATTTTATGAATTGTTAATTTCTTCCACTGATTAACCACGAACAATCTTATGGACAGTAGTTTTAAGAGTAGTTCTTTCGATTTCAAAATTATATCTACAGGTTTCAGTCTCAAGTGCATATCTCCTAGTTCCACACACATTCAACCATCATACATCAACATACAAGTAACATCCATGAACCCACATTCATCACCTAAGGGTATTTTCGTCATTTCACTACCCAAGGGTATTTTCGTAATTCTACCCTACAGGGGTATTTTGGTAATTTGGCAAAATAAGGGTATCTTGGAAATTTTGAAGAACATGGGTATTTTAGGAATTTTGCAAATCAGAGTATTTTAGTAATTTTACAAATATGAGGGGTATTTTAGTAATTTACTTTGGCCCATAAACAAGTCCTCGCGGTTAAAGTGAACAAACACTATGCACCAGGTAGGATCTCAGAAAAGAGGAGGTGGGTCACTCGGACCGCTTAAGTACCAAGCTCTCACTAGATCCAATCCTAGACATGCATATGTCGGTTACCACACTCTAACCCAGCGACTGGTTTACGGACATGTTTAGTTAGATTAAGCTTTATGAATTTAAAGAATTGTTTAAACTAGGCCTAAAGTCCATTAATTCCTATCATACTAGTCTACGTCCATAAAGCCCATCAACCCAACATGCATATCACATCAAGAGTTAGAATACTTACCTGCGTGGATCGGGTGCCGGTAGACTCGAAGGCCATATCTCAACCCAAGCATTTTCACCAACTTTATAACCTACTATCGACCCATTTCACGGCCCGAGTTTTGCAACTTGGCTCACGATACCAAAATGTAACACCCCAAACCTGGCCCAAACGCTACGACCAGATCTGGTATGCTACGGGGTTTATTGTTAAAAACTTTGCCTTGATGGTTTTTGGAAATCTCAGTTTCGTTATTTAGGCACTTGTTAAAAATAAGATATTTGATGAAAACCTTTGCTTTTTCTTTGAACGTGTTTGGAAAACCCATTTTATTACTTTTTACGACTTAAGTCCTTGAACATAAATTTTTAAACTGTAAACATTAACAAATATAAAGCGATAACCTAAGCCATGGGGCCTTATTACATAAATAGTCCCGAAATTAAAACTTAAAGGAAAACCCAAAATAGTTCATGAAAATAAATAAAATAAAACTTGATGGCCCCTCAAGTCCGCCTCGGCTCCCATGTCCACGATCTACTGCTCATCTGAAAAGTCAGGGAAAAATAAAAGGGTGAGTCACCAAGACTCAGTGCGCAAATCCCGAAAACACATAAAAGGCTTGAGGCCCACAAACAAATTATGGGCCTTGGCCCATACACAATGGCAACAAAACATATGTATGCTACATGGCCCATCCCAACCTAGAAATCCATCCTCTACACACCAGCCCGTACCAACCATCGCACCTTGGGGATTTCTACAATCAACCCACCAACCGCTACACACCACATCGACAGACATGCTGCCTATTCCTAATCATCAGGAATGAATTTAACGTGGCTTAGCCACTGATCACTATTGTGACCTAACATTTCAATTCGTGGTTTAACCACCGATCACCAAGTGACCTATTATCATGCTCTTCCCCCTTAGTCATATTAATCCCATCCCATGCACACATTCATGCAAAATCAAACAATATACCACTTAAGGATTTACAATCTAGCACATTCATCGATACACATAGAGAAGTTTCTATGATCACGTACCTGGCATCCATTGCCTACCCTTTTTGGGTAACACGACTGCTTCATACAACCTATTTTTACGGCTTTTAGCCCATAACATATGTATATATACGAGTTAAGTAGTGTGATAGAGATCTACACACCTGATTACGGTTAAGACGACACTTTCTATGTCGACGCTATCCGTAGCCGACACAACCGCTATTTGCCTAAGGTGTTGTTCAGAAGCTGGTCCACAGCCCGATGGCCAATCTCAAACAGCAGACACCACGCGTTTCTTGAACTTTGGGGCTGGGACTACAGATCCAACTCCTTCTTTTGATTTGCTAACATTCGAGTCCATGAGTGATCTTGGTCAGAAGGTACTACGATGATTGCTTAATGAACCATTAGGTTAAGACACGAATAACGAAAAGAAACCTATTGATCAACTTAAAGAGAACCAAAAACCTTACCTTGAAATCCCAAAAATAATATGATTCATATGCTACCGATTTATGGCTTAGAAACCTAGACGATTAGATCTCCTTCAAATCCCGGAATTCCGCCAAAGAGAAAGAACACAAGATCAGAGAAAACGTCAAACTAAGGATGGCACTAACTACCAACTAGCCATTCGGCTTTAGCTTCAAAAGCCGAAAAAGATTGCAAAAATACTAGCACAAGTCGATACTCACCTCTACAGAAGATTTTAGCTACTTCTAAATGATTCCGGCTTTATGGAGAAATCAGCACAAGAGGAAAAGAATGGAAAAGAGTGTGAAGTGAAAGGTTTCGGCTTCTGAAAGAACCAAAAGGAAAGATTACAGAGAATGGCTGAGGGTTTCGGCATAGAGAATGAGAGAGAAGCTTTAAAAGAATGGGGTTCAAAAATGCCGAAATTAAAGAGATAGCCCCCCTATTTATAGAAAATTTTGGCACTTACCTATCAAAAATCGAAAGTGCCCTTCTTGATAACTAGCAACTAATAAAATAGTAGGGGAAATTTCGGCACCCTTATGGCATGTGGAAACCGATTTCTTCCCCCATCCAAGAGATGGAAATTCGGCCATCACTGCACTCAGCAGATAGCTCCTATCTTTTCTCCTCTATATTAATCCATTCATTCCTCCAGAAGAGACCTAGATAACACCACTTCCCCCCTATTTTATCAGCACCTTATCCCCATTATCCAAGTCACTAAATCCCTCCAAATTTTAAGCCTCATTGTCGTCCCTCTTGCTCCTCTTTTAAGTGCCGAAAATGGCCCAAAGACATGGGCTACTTACGGCCAAAACTTGGGCCTCTTCAACTGCTAATGGCGCCACCTTATAACTCCTTTGCAGCGCCACTTGTTACTGAGCCACAAGCCCACTTTATAGTTTAAACCACAGATACTATCTTTTAAACCCTTTAGTGTCCCATCAGAAAATTTAATCAAGGCCTCGACCCTATCCTGAGCCCAATTTGGACCCCTAACACTTAAATTAACACATTAAACATATCCCCACACTAAACGCATAGGCCCATTAATTCAGGATGTTACATCCTAGGTAATTCGGTCTGCCGCTGTACCATCCCTTACTGTAAGCCACCACTGGTATGCCTCATATCGGAGAAGAGACACCACTCTTTTCATTTTTTCCTCTGCAGTACAATCAATATCATCCATGATCCGTTCAACTAATTCTAACCAGTACTCAGCTACGTTAGGAGCCACCCCAGAAACGCCCCTAAACATTTTAGCCCCATTAGCTCGAAGTCGCTCCGACACAGATTTTCGAGCTACTGATCCGAGCTCGCTCCAGCAACCCGCTCTAAAACACGTAACATAGCTTGAGACACAGCATTGTCTCCACCAGTTTGATCCTGAAATTCAGCCTCCGTATCTGATGGTGCTGGCACTTCATCCTCCGGCCCATGCCCTGATTTCGAAGGTTCAGACCCGACACCCCGGCCTCTACCACGGTCGCACATACCACGTCCACGTCCTCTAGCGCTCATGACTACTGATTCGACTTAATCTGATTACAAGTTTTATGCATTAGTAATTTATTCCACTGTTTCATTAACAGGTATCTTATGAGTTCAGATCTAGGAGTGGTTCTCGCAATCATATCTCTAAAGGTCTCAGTCTCTAAGGTTTGATCTCTTAATACTAGCAATTTCATACCAATCAACCAACAGTCAAAAGACTTACCATTCGGATTTGGTGCCGGTAGACTAGGGTGCCATACTTCAAGAAAACATGTATTTTTCTAAACCATATTTCAAACCAACTTTGAAAACATTTTCGAACCCATTCCACATCCGAGTTTTGCAACCTGGCTCTGATACCACAATTGTAACACCCTAAACTCGGCCTAGACGTTACGACCAGATTTGGCATGTCACATGGAAAGGTCGTTAAAGAAACTTTGTGATCGTTTAAAAATTTCAAGTTTAGTTATTTATAGCTTGTGATCCATTTGTTAGTATTTTAGAAAACAGCTATTAATGTTTGAGGAAAACCCCGTTTGAACAATCAGCAATATATAATAACCGAGTTAAAATTAAAACCAAAATAAAATCCTAGAGGCCTTATTACATAACAAATTCCCAAATCTAAAATAAGTTTCAAATAAAGAAAACATATTTACTGAAAGAAATACTTTGTATGGCCACATGAAAGTCCTCCTCGGCTCTAAATCCTCGAACTAGGGATTATCTCAGAAATTAAGCGGAGGGTGAGTCACCAAGACTCGGTGTGTAATTCCCCTTACAACACAATCGGGCCTTAAGCCCCAGGATGCACATTGGGCCTTAGCCCACTCAATATAGCATATATCACATGTATGCAATGCAGCCCAGCCCAACCTAGTTTTCCATCCTCTACACACCTGAATCATCCAAACGCCTGTGGCACCAAGCCACTGTGGTACCAAACCACTGGTGGTTCCAAACCACAAGTGATAGAGTCACTAAATATAATATGTGGGGCCAACCCACTATGGTACCAAACCACTGGTGACAATCCTTGATAAACATATGTGGGGCCAACCCACTGTGGTACCAAACCACTGGGACGGGTCACTGAAATAATATGTATGTGGTGCCAAACCACTGTGGTACCAAACCACTGAGACATAGTCACTGGATAAATTATGTGGGGACAACCCACTGTGGTACCAAACCACTATGACATTCTTAGGATCACACTTCCCCTTTTGTCATCACATCCCAAAACCCATGCACATATTAACATAATGAGATGAATGCAACATACTTTGAATGTATAACGTATAATCAACTCATACATACATTAACACGAAAGTAACGTTACAGCAGAATTTACCCGATGTCTCCAACTTTACCCACAAGGGTATCTCGTCTATCAAAACAGTCGTTTCGATTTTCAGCCAACACAGTTATTAACATGAATTGTTTAACAAATTAAAGTGTGAACATTACACACCTGATTACGCTCAAAACTAGACTCTCTACGTCGACGCTTTCACTAGCAGGGATAATAGCTATTTGTCTATCCCAGGCAGATGTTGGCTCCTACCACGGCTGGCGGAAAGTCTCAAATAACGACACTGCATCACGACGTTTGAAAGATGATTAGAGACTACGAGTACACTCCCTCTTTAGATTGGATGCTTTTCGCATCCATGACAAGACTTGATCGAGACTCGAGTGAAATGTCGATTGTCTAAAATGGAATTCGATTAAGGAAGACTACACGAAAAGGAAATAACAGTAAAGGACCCAAAAAGAAGTGACTCCTTACCTTGATAAACGATGAACAGCACAACTCCTAATTCGTCCTCGAATCAGAGATGAGTCTTGAGAGAAACAGAGGTTCGGTCTACAAGCACAGAATGAAGAAACGGGTTTAGTTGATTAACAGAATAGGTTCGACTTCACCTTGAAAAGAAAGAATGGATAGATTGGTCATAAGAAAATAAAAGAGAACCTTACCTTGAGCAGAGATACCGATTGACACACCAGAAAATTTGGCTAAAGAGAAAAAAGAAAAGGAAAAGTGTCAATGGAGATGGGGATGGTGCAAGGTTTTGGCTAAAGAAGAAAATGAGTTTGAGAGATGATTCGGCTAAGAAAGAAAATGGTAGAGGAGAAGGAAAGTTTCGGCTTGTGAAGGAGATAGCAAAAGAAAACGAGCTAAAATGTGAAGGGTGGATGGTGAAGAGAGATTCGGCCAAAGGTGTCTTGGTAACCTTGGAGAAAAAGAAGTGCACGAATGGAGAGATTTGCCAACAAGAGAAAAAAATAAGAAAAATATTGAGAAACGAAAAGAAATGAGGAGAGACCCTAGATGTACTTAGGGAGTTTCGGCACACAAAAGCTAAGCAACACGAAAAGAAAACGAAAGCTCACACACTCACTAATTCGGCACACACACTACTCCAAGCTCTCGATTTTGCCAACACACATCCAATGCCGCCACTTCCTAGCCCCAACAACACACATAGCCGAAATTCCCCCCTCCAAGCTCCCTAAATTCGGCCAACTCCATAACCAACACCAAATCCCACAATTTCCTCCTACTTTCACTCCCCTTCAATCATTTGAATCAGTTTGACCAATTCAAACTTCACCCCCTTCTCATGGCCACTCATTCAAACACCTTGACTCATTCAACACCCACCCTTGAAGAGTCCTTGCCAAAACCACCACCTTAGCTCCCTAAGCGCAAAAATAAAGCTTTTGAATGCTGTTGACGCGACTCGAACTCCTTCCCCCTGTTGCTCCCTTGTGACGCCACACCCCTGCACTTTAAGTGGCGTCTTCTTGCCACTCCACCACACCTCTTTTTGTGTCAATCAAACACAAGAAATTACCCTTAAAACCTGCCTCAACCCGCTTTCCCCTAAAGTGCCTAAAAACAAAATTTTTACCAAGGCTCAAGCTTGACCCCAAACCTTCCCGGGGACCCCCAAACACACCAAATCAACAAGCAGAACAAACCAAACACATGGGAAACATAAAAAAATGCCGAACCCTTAATTCCAGGATGTTACAATAGTAATCATTAACAAATCATTTCAAGCCTCATAGTAACATGTACATTAATTATGCGTATTCATATTTTCAAGCCCAGAGCTTAACATCTTTCAATGATTTAAACTCTTAACTTCTCATACTTTCATAACCATTTTAATAGGCAATTATGCAAATCTTTCCTTTCTCACACATGTCCAATGAATCACAAATCAAGTGTAATAAACTTCTTATCTCTCAATTCGATATGGGTCAAAAGCCTAACCCATGACTCTCAACTGAATTTATCATGAATTTACACATCATAAACATAAACACTTAATCACAAGATTTCATACATGTTTTTAATAGACATTAATATCAATCTTTCCTTCATTTCATATTCATTGAGTCACAATCAAGGAAATAAAACATTTCTTATCTCAATTCTATTTGGCCTAAAACCCTTTTTCATAAGTATCAATCAACTTTACCATGTATCTATTCATCATACACATACCAATAATCACATGGTTAACTTAAAGTCATTTTTATAGTGATCATAAATTCATAGTATCCTGAAGCCAATGCTTATAAACTTTACGTACATACCTGTACCATCTCATAACATAATCATTTTCTTTCTCATCATTGGCATAATCTTTGAATTTGTCGTTGAACCACTTGGAATAATAAAGGATACTCGGGAATCTCATACACATAGAATCATACCAATGCCATATCCCAGATATGGTCTTACATGGGATCTCATATTGATTCCAATAGCCCAGCTATGGTCTTACACGATTCTCATATCGATGTCATGTCTCAGACATGGTCTTACACGAAATCTCATAACGATGCCATGTCCCAAACATAGTCTTATACAAAATCTCATAAAGATGCCATGTCCCAGACATGGTCTTATACGAAACCTCATAACGATGCCATATCCCAGATATAGTCTTACACGTAAACTCAAATAATCCTAATGTCATGACATATGTATCCTATCTATTCCTAAGGTTCAACCGACACTTCTTCGTTATCTTGGCATTATCGAACTTGCTCATAATATCAATCATATCAATCATATAATACTAAAGCAATTTAAAACATAAATATAGTATTGCATTATTCACATACAAACTTACCTCGACATAAAAATGGTAAAAAAGGGACCTAACCGTCAATTTCTCATTTTTCCCCCGTTCTAGGTCCGAACCTCGTTTTCTTTGATCTATAATATCAAATTTAGTCTATTTACCAGTCACATTATTCAATGTGATCCAAAAATCATATTATGGAAAAATTACATTTTTCCCCTAAAGTTTCACATATTTACATTTTAGTCCCTAGGCTCGTAAAATGAAATGTGTTCAATTTCTTTACTACCCATGCATGGCCGAATAATTTTCATGCTTATAGCTTCTCACATTTTCCATTAAATCAGATTTTTAACACATATTTCATAACTATTACAAATAGGTCCTTTTATGCATTTTCACCGAAAATCACTTTGTAAAAGTTGTTTCTCTAACCATAAACATGCATATTCTACCATTAAACATCAAAATATACAAATTTATAACATGGGTCAAAACCTAGACCTTCATCATATCTCAAATAAATGGTGGAAATAGGTAGATTATGATACAATGATTTCAAAAACGTGAAAATCATTAAAAACGGGGCTAGAACGGACTTACTTTGGAGCTTGGAAAGCTTGAACAAAACCCTAGCAATGGCTTCCATGGTATTTTCGGCCAAGGGTTGAAGATGAGCATAGATCTGGCTTTTATTTTGTTTATTTAATCATTTAATTACTAAATGACCAAAATGCCCGTAACTTAAAAATATTCTATTTCACCTATTTCATGTCCATTTTTGTCCAACAAATTATCCAATGGTCTAATTGCCAACTAAGGACCTCTAATTTAAAATTTCATAGCAATTAGACACCTCTAGCTTCTAGAACTCAATTTTTTGCACTTTTTAAAATTTAGTCCTTTTGACTAAATCGAGTGCCCAAACGACAAAATTTTCGAACGAAATTTTCACGAAATCATCCCGTGAAATTGTAGACCATAAAAATATAATAAAAGTAGATTTTCTTACGTCAGATTTTTGGTCCCGAAACCATTGCTCCGACTAGGCCCAAAATCAGGCTGTTATAACTCTCCCCCCTTTAGGGATTTTCATCCCCGAAAATCTTACCAGAAGAAGTTGCTTCTAATTCTCTTGAAACATTTTCACTAACTTCTCAGAATCTCAAATTGATTTAACCTCGTATATCTCTTTCCAGTAACCTTTGAACTTTAACACACAGTGCTGGAGTACATCGTCATGATCTCAGTTACTCTCTCAGGAACACATATATTTAGTTGATCTGTCAGATAAAAACTCTGTACATACTGAAATAATTATTCGAATCTTTCTTTGTAAAATGATCAACCATAAACCAATTAATATCTTCCTTTTGGAGATAAAATAATCTTGATACAAAATTTATAGTAATTTCATCTCATAACACACTAGTATTATCACTAACTGTATTAGTCCTGAATACATTTGATTTTTGGCTTTTACCTGTTGACGAACCGACATCGGAATACGAACTCAAAAATATCATGTAATATACACAATTACCAGAACATCAACTTCATATGATTGCACAGTTTATCACTCTTGGATGAGCAGACGAGTTACTACTGAGTCTCGTACAAAACTTCTGCATAACTCTGGATTACACATTACGCGAATTCTATCTCAAAATAATAATAATAATAACAGGAATCAGGTCCAACCCGAAATTCAGAATAGAAAGTCCTTTTACACTGTACTCGTTTAGTTCACCACTCTCTATCACATTTCTAAGCTTCTCAACTCGCAAAGAAAGCATCGCTTAAGCTTTTAACTTAGCTAGAATTAGACCATCATCAAATAAGATCAATCAAGTAACCAGCACTCACAAAAATAAACAAAGATTTTCCATCCAGGCATCTGTAACTATAACTGTTTTCTCAGAGATTAATCAAAAACTTACTCGAAATCTTTCATTATCTCAAACCATTGACACTGTCTTAAATTTCAGATCTTTCTAGGATATTCAATACTTTAACTCTTTGGACCAGGAAGCACGTGACATTTCCCGTCAAACACACGAAGTCATCAAATTTTTAACACAGGCATAAAAGTGACCGCCTCTAAATCACCAGTCGAACAACTCTTTTTAATGTGACTTTAACCGTCTGAAAGTACGAACTACCTCTTTACATTCTTGTATTAAAACCTATTCCAATCTGTTCAATAGTACATCACTGAAAAATCACAATTTCTTTTCTTAATTCATACTGGACTCAGAACTAGAGCTTCGGTTAAATATACTTTCAACTGTTTCCAACTTTTTTAACATGCACAGATCATTCAATCTATCATAAATGTGATGACTTTATCAATCGGAACAGCTTTAATTCATAATAACATCATTTGATTAGAATAATCCAATAGGCATATCTCTGTATTATGCTTTCTAGAATAAAATTTTTCATTCGCATCATCAGTCTTCATACTCGTGAATGCACGTAAATTTATTCTCTTAACTGAAGGACATGCTTAAATACATATAACTCAAATCACGTCTCAACAAATTAGCTTACTCTGATAAAAACCACTGAGTTGTTTTCAACTATCGAATAATAACATATCAGGATACTCTTTTCTTCACGTTGATAAAATAGTTCAAACACACAATCCTTTTTAGAATTCTCTTAACATACCAATCAAGGATCTTGCAACCATATTAGCTCGAGAAAACACGGATATCCCGATTAAACTTACTGACCTTAGTCAAACTTATCCGAGAAAAGAAAACCACTATACAATTCAAGCTTGAGCTTCTATCATCTATACCTTTACCGATGACGATTCCTTACACGAAAATTAGAGAAATCCAGAAATACATTCATAATAACATAGCCTGCACAGACCAAAGAACATACTTTAAAGATGAGCTATGTCTGAATAATTTGCACAATAAGAACGATAAGAAAACCCAACTACGATAAAATAACAGAAATCTGAGAGCATAACTCATAAGGAAATAATTATAAAGATCAGGATGATCCCCCAGAGAAAACCAGAAGAAAACATTGCTTACACGCTCTGGAATCAATTGTAATGGAGATAATATATTTTCCAAATATATAAAACAAAACCATAACCAGTAGAAACAGAAGAATAGCCTCACATAAATTTTTACCATCGACTTTATTTCAACATATTAGAATAGAATCCCGAAGAGATAAAGAAATACCGATCATAAACTGACCAGACCAATAGGGCTTTCGTCTAACATCATAGTTAGATAGCATTCTCACAACATAAGAATTCCATCAGAAACTGAACAATCACACACATATCTCTAAGGTTAAAAGAATATATAGAATACCCAGAAAAGATCATCATATTCATTTCAACTGTAACTGTCACACACAGACATCTTTACTACTCAATTATCATTTCTCTAACTAATTCTTTCATCATGAACCCCACATCATTCCATTCACTAACGAAAACCAATTCGGGAAAAATTTTAGCAAACACATACTTTAGACATCATATCTGAATAAGTCGATTAGCCGAGATTAACTTTTCTTTAACCGTGACATTGCGAAATCTGAATGATCTTTAGACTAATCTGATATCTTTTTCAAAACTGTATTCACTTGTTAAACTATTTTCAACTCTGTCTGCATTACTAATTATTCCACCACTGTACTCTTTGGTTTCACACTTGTGAACTTATTCAACATAATTCTCGTGAATTTTTGTTATAAAAGCAACACTAGTAAGGGGGTGAGGTCGTAAAGACTCTAACTCGACTCTCACAAATACACACATAAAACTCAGCATCCATCATCAACATAATATCATCTCAATCACATCATTCACTTCAAGCAAATTAACATACATATTATGTTATACGAACTTTCTGATTATCTTATTCAAACAAGTGTACATAAACACATATTCTATAAATTTTGAGTAATTTTACTCATAGCATTCACTTAATCAAACAAGTCAGGAACATAACATCATATGAATGCCACGCAATATAGATAAGCTTATCATAATATAAACTTTGATTTCATTCCACATTTCCACATTCCTCGACTTATGGTTATCTCATTTCGTACATTATCACATACATATCATGAACTTCTATTCATACCTTTCTAAGTCCCGTCTCATCATAAACACATTTGAAATATCTCAATATCACTTTTAGCACTATTAAAAATAGCTCAATTGGAAAGCATCTCTGTCTTAACAAAACAATTTCGTTAGAGTCGAGAGATATCACACTATCACAAGTAGTAATATGGCATGTATAGCTAGACTCACATACGCTATGTTAGTCCGAGAATCGACTAAACCATAGCTCTGATACCACTAAATGTAACACCACTTACCCGTATTCGATGTTGGAATAGGGTACGAGGCATTACCAGACTTAAACTCAAACAAACATTTAAAACCGAGACATGGATTTTCACCCAAATTTAAAACCTTTCACATACATTCATATCGTCCCTTAAACAAGCCTATGAGGCCTAAAACATACATTGGGAACGGTTCGGGACTAAACCGAGAACTCAGGAAAAATTTAGGAAACTAAGAAAAAATTTTATCATGAAACAGGACCACACGCCCGTGTGGGTTAAGAGACACGCCCGTGTGTCATATCACACGCCCGTGCTTCAGGCCGTGTCCATCTTAGGGTGCATTCTGTTTATGACATCATCATCAAATTGAAGTCACATGGCCAAGTCACACGCCCGTGTGCTTAGGCCGTGTCCTCCACACGGCTAAGACACACGCCCGTGTCTCTGCCCGTGTGCTGAATTCTGGACATTCTATTTTTCCAAAATTAAGGTGCCGGGGACACACGACCGGAACACATGCCCATGGGGTAGACCGTGTGTCACACACGGCCTAGACACACGCCCGTGTGTCTACCCGTGTGGACAAATACAAGGCTATTTTCCAAGCCATTTTGTCACCCTTACTTGCACACATTCACACAACATCACATGGCACAAATCATGCCATATAAATGCCTTCAAAAACAACTACAATCAAGCAATAACATATCATTTTTATACCATCATCTATCATGCATTATAACATAAGGCCTTGCCAAATCATTTCATGCTAAATTCACACTCAAAGGGCATAAACATATGAATAAACTCATAACCATCATATATCAAGCAAATATAAACCACATCACCAAACATTGACATATGCACATACATACTTATATGGGCTTACAACCATTTAGCCAATATAAGCCAATTTGCATGGCTACAAATTTCATCCAACCTTTAGCCATCACAAGCTAATATATTTATCCAAATCATAATGACTCATACACCAAATGACTGAGTCCCTATACATGCTATAAACTCAAAAGGGTTTGCATTCACTTATACCCAACATGATAGCTTGATAGTGTGGTAGCATCTTCGGCGATCTCCAACTCGAGCTATCATAAAACCCTATAAGATGTGGGAAAGGAATGGGAGTAAGCTACAAAGCTTAGTAAGTTCGTATGCAAATAATAAGCAACAATAGTAATATATTTTTCATACAAGTAACATAACATAACACAACATAAACGTCATTAAATCTTCATAGACATAACTTACTCAATCACGATGCTTACCCCCTTCAATTTATAAGCATAATTTAATGCATCTTAACGTTTGCCAAACATTCATAATCTCTCCAATATAACATACCATAATAATCATTAACAAATCATTTCAAGCCTCATAGTAACATGTACATTAATTATGCGTATTCATATTTCCAAGCCCAGAGCTTAACATCTTTCAATGATTTAAACTCTTAACTTCTCATACTTTCATAACCATTTTAATAGGCAATTATGCAAATCTTTCCTTTTTCACACATGTCCAATGAATCACAAGTCAAGTGTAATAAACTTCTTATCTCTCAATTTGATATGGCTGAAAAGCCTAACCCATGACTCTTAACTGAATTTAACATGAATTTACACATCATAAACATAAACACTTAATCACAAGATTTCATAAATATTTTTAATAGACATTAATATCAATCTTTCCTTCATTTCATATTCATTGAGTCACAATCAAGGAAATAAAACATTTCATATCTCAATTCCATTTGGCCTAAAACCCTTTTTCATAAGTATCAATCAACTTTACCATGTATCTATTCACCATACACATACCAATAATCACATGGTTAACTTAAAGTCACTTTTATAGTGATCATGAATTCATAGTATCCTGAAGCCAATGCTTATAAACTTTACGTACATACCTATACCATCTCGTAACATAATCATTTACTTTCTCATCGTTGGCATAATCTTTGAATTTACCGTTGAACCACTTGGAATACTATTGGATACTCGGGAATCTCATACACATACAATCATACCAATGCCATATCCCAGATATGGTCTTACATGGGATCTGATATCATGCCAATAGCCCAGCTATGGTCTTACACGATTCTCATATCGATGCCATGTCCCAGACATGGTCTTACATGAAATCTCATAACGATGCCATGTCCCAAACATGGTCTTATACGAAATCTCATAACGATGCCATGTCCCAGACATGGTCTTATAAAAAATCTCATAACGATGCCATATCTCAGATATGGTCTTATACGTAAACTCAAATAACCCTAATGTCATGACATTTGTATCCTATCTATTTCTAAGGTTTAACCGGGACTTCTTCGTTATCTTGGCATTATCGAACTTGCTCATAATATCAGTCATATAAATCATATAATATTAAAGCAATTTAAAATATAAATATAGTATTGCATTATTCACATACAAACTTACCTAGACATAAAAGTGGCAAAAAGGGACCTAACCGTCAATTTCTCGTTTTTCCCCGTTCTAAGTCTGAACCTTATTTTCTTTGATCTATAATATCACATTTGGTCTATTTATTAGTCACATTATTCAATGTGATCCAAAACTCACATTATTGAAAAATTACATTTTTGCCCCTAAAGTTTCACATATTTACATTTTAGTCCCTAGGCTCGTAAAATGAAATGTGTTCAATTTCTTTACTACCCATGCATGGCCGAATCATTTTCATGCTTATAGCAGCTCACATTTTCCATTAAATCAGATTTTTAAAACATATTTCATAAGTTTTACAAATAGGTCCTTTTATGCATTTTCACTGAAAATCACTTTGTAAAAGTTGTTTCTCTAACCATAGACATGCATATTCTACCATTAAACATCAAAATACACAAATTTATAACATGGGTCAAAAACTATACCTTCATCATATCTCAAGTAAATGGTGGAAATAGGTAGATGATGATACAAGGATTTTAAAAACGTGAAAATCATTAAAAACGGGGCTAGAACGGACTTACTTTGGAGCTTGGAAAGCTTGAACAAAACCCTAGCCATGGCTTCCATGGTATTTTCAGCCAAGGGTTGAAGATGAGCATAGATTTGGCTTTTACTTTGTTTATTTAATCATTTAATTACTAAATGACCAAAATGCCCCTAACTTAAAAATATTCTATTTCACCTATTTCATGTCCATTTTTGTCCAACAAATTATCCAATGGTCTAATTACCAACTAAGGACCTCTAATTTAAAATTTCATAGCAATTAGACACCTCTAGCTTCTAGAACTCAATTTTTTGCACTTTTTACAATTTAGTCCTTTTGACTAAATTGAGTGCCCAAACGACAAAATTTTCGAACGAAATTTTCACGAAATCATCCCGTGAAATTGTAGACCATAAAAATATAATAAAAGTAAATTTTCTTACGTCGGATTTGTGGTCCCGAAACCACTGTTCCGACTAGGCCCAAAATCGGGCTGTTATAGTAATAGTTGTAGAAGTTTAGGGACTAATCTGTAATTTTTCCTTTCCATGTAAATATACAGGGTCTTGATCTAAAATGTAAAATTTTCCCATTATTAGCTTATATTCATATGTCAATTTAATTCTTCATTTCATACCCTTTTATTTTTTGAAATTACAGAGTTGCCCCTAACTTTTACAACTTTTACAATTTAGTCCCTTAACCTGAAAATCATCAAATTAACCTTTTTTCAAGTCAAAATTTAAATTTGAATATTCAAGGCTTCTAAACAGTCCACAAAACACCTCTTATTCACAAATAAACCACGTGATTTTAACATTTTTAACAATTTAATCCTTTAATAAAAAACTAACTAAAATCACTATACAAAACAACCAAAAATCACAATCAAAGCATCAAACACATAATTATCATAAAAAAACAACCAAGACTCATCAATGGAAACTTCCAAAAATTTTAATAGATTCAAAAAAAAAAGTGCAAGTTAGTTGAACCTAGTTGTAACGATCTTAAAAACATAAAAAATACAATAAACATGTATTAATTTCACTTACATGCATCCACCTAAAGCCACCGAAACTTCAATCTTTTAAAAATGGAGGTTTCGGCCAACCAAGAAGAAAAATGAAGAAAATATTTGTAACGCCCCAAATTTTGGGCCTAGAAGAATTGGGCCTTCGGCTTGGGAGCGCCTAAAATTCTTGAGAGCAAGAAAACAGCACGAATGCATGTTAGTTCTGATGGGTTAGCAATATTAGAGTATTTGAGGGTATTTGAGGGTTTTTAGTAAGCATGGGTTCGAGTCTAGGCCTTGGAAAATTTTTAGTTTTTGCTCTTAAGTGGAATTGGTTGTTAGCATTTAGGACTTATGTATAAAAATGTGTGTGATTTTGTGTCACAAGAAGAGCTTGTGACCCAGTGGTAGTGGCGTCATTATGGTGGCAAGGGGATCTTGAGTTCGAATCCCATGACATGCAAATAGGGGGCTTTTATTTTATGATTTGGGGGTGCGAAAGGTAGAGTTTGAATCAAACTCTGCAGAAGAGGTTGGAGACTTGGTCAACAAATTCGAATGGGAGGCTGGGAGCAATTCAAGGAGGATTTGGTGGAGAGTTTGAGGGAGTTGGATTATAAGGGGAGTCTTGGCCGGTTGGGAGAGCTTGAGTAAAGGGAAATTCGGCCAAGGGTGGGGCATTTGGTGCATTTTCGGCTTTGGGAGAGTGTAGAGGTGCCGAATTTTCTCTGTTATTTTCGGGTGTTATTTTCGCATCTTGGCACATTTTTCGACCATTCGGGTCTTTGTTCTCTTCATCTCTATTCTCCACTGCAGCTCACTTTTTGCCGGAAGATAAATATCGAGTACCCATTTTTTATCAATCCTTTGAAGTCTCTCTCTCATCTCTTCTCTAATCACTTCTTCCATAGCCGACCCTCTTGTGCTTCCATCTCTTCTTTTTTCAAACTTCGTTTTCCCCTTCTCTATTAGGCCGAATCTAAATACTCCCTTCTTCTCAAATCTTTTTGTTCGCCGTGGTTAGGGCCGAACCTTCTCGACTGACTACTGCTGATATTCGTTGGTTATCAATTTTGGTAAGGGGGTTGCTTCAACCACTTTATTATTCCGTTATTTGCAAAGATTTCTTTTGACTCTATTAACAAGCTTCGGTTTTCCCTTTTTATTTTTCTCTCAAATAAATGTTTGATGGTTTCTAACAACTTTTATGTTACCAAATCATGTTAGGAGGGGGAGATCGCCCTTGATCAGCAGGGAGGCACTAGTATCTGTTAGTCCTAGCAAGGTGAGTGATTGTGGTTTAAGTTAATAACGGTGGTGGATTAAGTGTATACGTTAACCTGATTGGAGTAATCTGATACGATATGTTGTTGGATTATAGGATTCAGAAAGTGTGGATCTAATATAGCCTCGCGAACAGGTGTGTAATTGTATGCCGCTTTCGATAATAGGCTGAAAAGCTGAAAGTACGTAATGGTTATACTGCTAAGATTGTAAAGTTAGCTGAATGCCGAAAAGCCAGAAATATGGCGTGTGATGCCACATGAGCGTGTGAGCGTGCGTGTGGTTAACCGAGCCCATGAACAAGGGCGCTAGACTGTAGGAGCCACCACGAGCGTTCTCGTGGGCCTAGGCCGTAATGGGCCTCGTTGGGCCGAGTGGGCCCAATGGGCTCATGGGCCTGCATGGGTAAAATTTCACGATAGTGACAAACAATGGATTGGGCTACGAAGTTCGTATAGCCGTGACTGAAATTGGGCTGAATGGGCCCACACGTGCGTGTGGGCCAACCTCGGCCGAGTAGTGGGCTTTGGGCCCAACTCCACTATTTTGGCCCTATAAGTCATTCGAGTCATCCGAGACGACGATAGGCCATTGGAAAGGTTGCAAACTTACCGAAATACCCCCGATTTGCAAAATTACTGAAATACCCCCAATTTGCAAAATTACTGAAATACCCCCAGTTTGTAAAATTACCAAAATACCCCCGATTTGCAAAATTACCAAAATACCCCCGGTTTGCAAAATTACCAAAATACCCCCGATTTACAAAATTATCGAAATACCTCCGGTCTGCAAAATTATCGAAATACCTCCGATTTGCAAAATTATTGAAATACCCTTAGTTTGCAAAATTACCGAAATACCCCTAGTTTGAAAAATTACTGAAATACCCTCGAAGGGTAAAATTACCAAATTACCCTCGAAGGGTAAAATTACTGAAATACCTTTATAGTCATTTTACCCTCGTAGGTAAATGATTGTTTTATGCTATGTTTTGACTAACCCGAGCTATGATTTGTCTGTCTTTCTAGAGTATGCCATGTGATTTATATATATATGCTTTGCATACATGACATACTGCATGGTATTGGGATTTTGGAATTGGAGGAAGTTATTGATCTGTTAGGGTCGCACGGGTCGCTTGAGACAACTGTGGACCCACCAATTTGATTGTTAGGGTTGCACGGGTCACCCGAGACGATTGTGGACCCACCGATTTGATTATTAGGGTTGCACAAGTCGCCCGAGACGACTGTGGACCCACCAATTTGATTGTTAGGGTCGCACGGGTCGCCCAAGATGACTGTGGACCTACCGACAGCTTTAAGCCACTTATATTCTGGCAGCTTTGTTGCGATATCGGTTAGTGCCACAACCGGGGCTAATATTGGTGTGCCGGCTAGGTGGGTCGATTTTATCCCTACATGTTGTATTGGTTGGTACGGGTGGTGTGCTGGCTAGGTGGGTCGATTTTATCCCTACATGGTGTGTTGGTTGGTATGGGTGGTGTGCTGGCTGGATTGGGTTGGGGTGCATTCTTACACTATTGCATTTCTGTTTATGAGATCCAATACTGATATGGGCTAGGCCCAAACAATTCTGTTATGGGCCGGGACCCAAACGATATGGCAATGGGCTTAAGCCCACTAAAACTGTACTGTGACTGAATAGGGCTCAAGCCCAGTTTACTTTTGTATTCTGTTTATCTGACTGACTATTTTTATATTAGGGGATTGCACACTGAGTTTTCGTAAACTTACCCCGTTGTTTTTAACTGTGCAGGCAATCCCCAGCCTTTGACGGATCAGAGCTATGAGGGACTCGGAGATGGCCACACAACTGCTTCTGTTATTCCATTAAGTTATTCATAAGTACTTTGTTTTGGTATGGTTTGTAATAAGGCCTTTTAAAGTTTTCAGATTTTAAATTTTAGGTTTGGTTTTATTTTAATTTATATCTGTTAGAAGTAAATCGCGATTTTTCCAAAATGATTACTGTTTTCAAAACACTACGCTACAACAACTGTTTTCGGCTATCACATTTTTGTAACATTTTAAAAAGCTTCCGCAGTTGAAGGTTTTTGAAGGAAATCAATAACGTTTTAAAAGTGAACAACCTTTTTCAATGAACCCCATTTTGAAAATAAACGAACGCAAGCTGAGGCTTTACACAAGTTTTAAATGGCAAGAAGTTTTTAAATATTAAGAAGGGTTTTCAACGAAAACATGGTTTTCGAAAAACACTTCAATGCGACACGCCAGATTCGGGCCTAACTTCTAGGATGGGTTTGGGGTGTTACATTTAGTGGTATCAGAGCCAGGTTACAAAACTCGACTGTGGATTGGGCTTTAAAATGGAATTTCTGAAAGAACTATTTTAAAAAAAAATTGAGTATTTGAACTATTTTACTGAATGTTTCTTAGAAGTGTGGTTCACCGAGTCTCCGATGCCGAATCCATAAGTTTTTTTCTGTTATCTGCTCTTTACTGTTATACAATATGAAATACTGTGATTACTCTAGAAATTAGACTATACTACTCTAGTTAGAGTAAACTGGAAAACCGTAGGGAACTAAGACTGTAGTTAAGCTTGCGATTGCGAAAACAAACTCTAAACTTTTGTTTCTCATAAGGCATCTGCTCAACTACTGAAACTGTAAGCTAATCTGCATAAAATTTCTAACTCAGATAATTTGCAAAGTGATAATGAGCACTAGGGGTACTCGTGGAAGGGGTACCAGAGGACGCGGCAGAGGCCAGGGGAGTGCTAGAGCTGAGTCTTCTTCATCGGGCCACGCGCCTAATGTCGAGGCTAGGGAGGCACCAAAGATCACCGTGTCGAGACAGGTTGTTCGACGAGCTCATCGGGATGACGCCTTTATCTCGAGCAATGCTTTGTATTTTGGAAAGAGTTGCTGGGTCTGTTGGGCCTAATACCGTTATTAGGGGTCGTGGGTCGGTTATAGAATGACTCTAGTCCAATGGAGCAGAAATCTTCAGGGGAGTTTCTGGGGTGGCCCCAAGTGTGGCGGAGTATTGGATGGAGGCCACCGAAAGAATTATGGATTTGACCTCATTGCACAATCAAACAAAAGTTGAAGGGTGCCGATCCTTGCTGAGGGATGAAGCCTACCAGTGGTGGCTTACGGTAAAAGAGGGTACCCCGTCTGATCGATTGACCTGGGAATTATTCAAGTCCACATTTCAGGCAAAGTATGTGGGCGCTAGCTATGTCGACGCTCGTAGGAAAGAATTTCTGAATCTGGTTCAAGGTGACAAGTCTGTGGCTGAGTACGAGGCGGAATTTTTGGGACTTAGTCGGTATGCTCGCGGGATAGTAGCTACGAAATATGAGCGTTGTGTTCATTTTGAGGACGGTCTCAAAGATAGCCTTCGGGTTCTGATAGCTCCACAGAGGGAGCAGAATTTTGCTGCACTGGTGGACAAAACAAAGGTTGCTAAGGAGGTGAAGCGTGTTGAGTGCCAAAATCGGGAAAAGGAAAGGGGTAGAAACAAGAGAGAGATAGAGCCTTCCAGATCCATTCAGAGGCCTAAGAAATAGGCCAGAAGAGATGGGCCAGTCAGAGCTGGGTCCCCTTTTGGCACTTTTGGGTTGCCATCTTGCACTGGTTGTGGAAGACGCCATATGGGCGAATGCTGGAGAAGGATGGGAGCCTGTTTGGGTTGTGGATCGATGGAGCACCGTATTAGAGAGTGTCCTCGAAGGCCGGATCAGATGTAAACTACGGGTAGAGGTAATGTGCAGCCGCTGAGGGGTGGTCAACAGCCATTAGGAGGCCATGGCCAGGCCAGAGGGGGGGACGGTTTGGGTCGTGGAGCACTAGGCAGAGGTGCGGGTTATGCTAAAGCGAGACAGCCAGCTTTGGTCAATGCAGCATGCCGCCGAGAGGATGGAGACACTCCAGAAGCGAATATTGGTACGTACTTTACCCATAGTGTACTATTTATCTAATTTGCAATTAGAATTAGAGTGCGCAGCAGAAGCGTAGTGGTGTAACCTGTGTTGTGAGATTATTAGATAGTTGGAAATTTCGAGGACGAAATTTCTTTAAGGGGGTAGTGTTGTAACGCCCCAAATTTTGGGCCTAAAAGAAATTGGCCTTCGGCTTGGGGCGCCTAAAATTCTTGAGAGCAAGAAAACGGCACGAATGCATGTTAGTATTGCTGGGTTATCAATATTGGAGTATTAGAGGGTATTTGAGGGTTTTTAGGAAGCCTGGGTTCGAGTCTGGGCCTTGGAAAATTTTTAGTTTTTGCTCTTAAGTGGAATTGGTCATTGCGATTAGGACTTATGTATAAATGTGTGTGATTTTGTGTCACAAGAAGAGCTTGTGACCTAGTGGTAGTGGCGTCATTATGGTGGCAAGGGGATCTTGAGTTCGAATCCCATTACATGCAAATAGGGGGCTTTTATTTTATGATTTGGTGGTGCAAGAGGTAGAGTTTGAATCAAACTCTGCAGAGGAGGTTGGAGACTTGGTCAACAAATTCGAATGGGAGGCTAGGAGCAATTCAAGGAGGGTTTGGTGGAGTGTTTGAGGGAGTTGGACTGTGAGGGGAGTCTTGGCCGGTTGGGAGAGCTTGAGTAAAGGGAAATTCAGCCAAGGGTGGGGCATTTGGTGCATTTTTGGCTTTGGGAGAGTGTAGAGGTGCTGAATTTTCTCTGTTATTTTCGGGTGTTATTTTCGTATCTTGGCACATTTTTCGACCATTCGGGTCTTTGTTCTCTTCATCTCTATTCTCCACTGCAGCTCACTTTTTGCCGGAACAAAAATATCGAGTACCCAGTTTTTATCAATCCTTTGAAGTCTTTCTCTTATCTCTTCTCTAATCACTTCTTCCATAGCCGACCCTCTTGTGCTTCCATCTCTTCTTTTTTCAAACTTCGTTTCCCCCTTCTCTATTAGGCCGAATCTAAGTACTCCCTTCTTCTCAAATCTTTTTGTTCTCCGTGGTTAGGGCCGAACCTTCTCGACTGACTACTGCCGATATTCGTTGGTTATCGATTTTGGTAAGGGGGTTACTTCAACCACTTTATTATTCCGTTATTTGTAAAGATTTCTTTTGACTCTATTAACAAGCTCCGATTTTCCCTTTTTATTTTTCTACTGGGGGCAGAATGTTTGATGGTTTCTAACAAATTTTATGTTACCAAATCATGTTAAGAGGGGGAGATCTCCCTTGATCAGTAGGGAGGCGCTAGTATCTGTTAGTCCTAGCAAGGTGAGTGACTGTGGTTTAAGTTAATAACGGTGGTGGATTAAGTGTATACGTTAACCTGATTAGAGTAATCTGATACGATATGTTGGTGGATTGTAGGATTCGGAAAACGTGGATCTTATCTAGCCTCTCGAATAGGTGTGTAATTGTATGCCGCTTTCGATAATAGGCTGAAAAGCCGAAAGTACGTAATGGTTAGACTGCTAAGATTGTAGAGTCGGCTGAATGTCGAAAAGCCGAAAATATGGCGTGTGATGCCACATGAGCGTGCGAGCGTGCGTGTGGTTAACCGAGCCCATGAACAATGGCACTAGACTGTAGGAGCCACCACGAGTGTTCTCGTGGGCTTAGGCCGTAATGGGCCTTGTTGGGCCGATATGGGCCAAGTGGGCCCAATGGGCTCATGGGCCCGTATGGGTAAAAATTCACGATAGTGACAAACAGTGGATTGGGCTGTGAAGTTTGCATAGCCGTGACTGAAATTGGGCTGAATGGGCCCACACGTGCGTGTGGGCCAACCTCGGCCGAGTAGTGGGCTTTGGGCCCAACTCCACTATTTTGGCCCTATAAGTCATTCGAGTCATTCGAGACGACGATAGGCCATTGGAAAGGTTGCAAACTTACCGAAATACCCCCGATTTGCAAAATTACCAAAATACCCCCGATTTGCAAAATTACTGAAATACCCCCAGTTTGTAAAATTACCGAAATACCCCCGATTTGCAAAATTACCAAGATACCCCCGGTTTGCAAAATTACCAAAATACCCCCGATTTAAAAAAAATTGAAATACCTCCGGTCTGCAAAATTATTGAAATACCTCCGATTTGAAAAATTATTGAAATACCCTTAGTTTGCAAAATTACCGAAATACCCCTAGTTTGCAAAATTACTGAAATACCCTCAAAGGGTAAAATTACCAAAATACCCTCGAAGGGTAAAATTACCGAAATACCCTTATAGTCATTTTACCCTCGTAGGTAAATGATTGTTTTATGCTATGTTTTGACTAACCCGAGCTATGATTTGTCTGTCTTTCTAGAGTATGCCATGTGATTTATATATATATGCTTTGCATACATGATATACTGCATGGTATTGGGATTTTGGAATTGGAGGAAGTTATTGATCTGTTAGGGTCGCACGGGTCGCTCGAGACGACTGTGGACCCACCAATTTGATTGTTAGGGTTGCTCGGGTCACCTGAGACGATTGTGGACCCACCGATTTGATTATTAGGGTTGCACAAGTCGCCCGAGACGATTATGGACCCACCGATTTGATTGTTAGGGTCGCACGGGTCGCCCAAGACGACTGTGGACCTACCGACAGCTTTAAGCCGCTTATATTCTGGCAGCTCTATTGCGATATCGGTTAGTGCCACAACCGGGGCTAATATTGGAGTGCTAGCTAGGTGGGTCTATTTTATCCCTACATGTTGTGTTGGTTGGTACGGGTGGTGTGTTGGCTAGGTGGGTCGATTTTATCCCTACATGGTGTGTTGGTTGGTACGGGTGGTGTGCTGGCTGGATTGGGGTGGGGTGCATTCTTACACTATTGCATTTCTATTTATGAGATCCGATACTGATATGGGCTAGGCCCAAACGATTCTGTTATGGGCTGGGACCCAAACGATATGGCAATGGGCTTAGGCCCACTGAAATTGTACTATGACTGAATAGGGCTCAACCCCGCTTTATACAGATTCATTTATCCGATCGACTATTTTTATATTAGGGGATTACACACTGAGTTTTCGTAAACTTACCCCGTTGTTTTTAATTGTGCAGGCAATCCCCAGCCTTTGACGGATCAAAGCTGTGAGGGACTCGGAGATGGCCACACAACTACTTCTGTTATTCCATTAAGTTATTCATAAGTACTTTATTTTGGTATGGTTTGTAATAAGGCCTTTTAAAGTTTTCAGATTTTAAATTTTAGGTTTGGTTTTATTTTAATTTATATCTGTTAGAAGTAAATCGCGATTTTTCCAAAATGATTACTGTTTTCAAAACACTACGTTACAGCAACTGTTTTCGGTTATCACATTTTTGCAACGTTTTAAAAAGCTTCCGCAGTTGAAGGTTTTTGAAGGAAATCAATAACGTTTTAAAAGTGAACAACCTTTTTCAATGAACCCCATTTTGAAAATAAACGAACGCAAGCTGAGGCTTTACACAAGTTTTAAATGGCAAGAAGTTTTTAAATATTAAGAAGGGTTTTCAACGAAAACATGGTTTTCAAAAAACACTTCAATGCGACACGCCAGATTCGGGCCTAACTTCTAGGATGGGTTTGGGGTGTTACATTTAGTGGTATCGAGCCAGTTACAAAACTCGATCAGTGGATTGGGCTTTAAAATGGAATTTCGAAGAACTATTTTAAAAAAAATTGAGTATTTGAACTATTTTACTGAATGTTTCTTGGAAGTGTGGTTCACCGAGTCTCCGGTGCCGAATCCATAAGTTTTTTTCTGTTATCTGCTCTTTACTGTTATACAATATGAAATACTGTGATTACTCTAGAAATTAGACTATACTACTCTAGTTAGAGTAAACTGGAAAACCGTAGGGAACTAAGACTGTAGTTAAGCTTGCGATTGCGAAAACAAACTCTAAACTTCTATTTCTCATAAGACATCTGCTCAACTACTGAAACTGTAAGCTAATCTGCATAAAATTTCTAACTCAGATAATTCGCAAAGTGATAATGAGCACTAGGGGTACTCGTGGAAGGGGTACCAGAGGACGCGGCAGGGGCTAGGGGAGTGCTAGAGCTGAGTCTTCTTCATCGAGCCACGCGCCTAATGTCGAGGCTAGGGAGGCACCAGCATTACCGTGTCGAGAGCAGTCGCGTTCGACCGAAACTCTCGGGGATGACGACCGCCTCGTGCAATGCTTTGTATTTTGGAAAGAGTTGCTGGGTCTGTTGGGCCTAATACCGTTATTAGGGGTCGTGGGTCGGTTACAGAATGACTCTGGTCCAATGGAGCAGAAATCTTCAGGGGAGTTTCTGGGGTGGCCCCAAGTGTGGCGGAGTATTGGATGGAGGCCACCGAAAGAATTATGGACGACCTCGACTGCACACCGAAACAAAAGTTGAAGGGTGTCGTATCCTTGCTGAGGGATGAAGCCTACCAGTGGTGGCTTACGGTAAAAGAGGGTACCCCGTCTGATCGATTGACATGGGAATTCTTCAAGTCCACATTTCAGGCAAAGTATGTGGGCGCTAGCTATGTCGACGCTCGTAGGAAAGAATTTCTGAATCTGGTTCAAGGTGACAAGTCTGTGGCTGAGTACGAGGCAGAATTTTTGCGACTTAGTCGGTATGCTCGCGGGATAGTAGCTACGAAATATGAGCGTTGTGTTCATTTTGAGGACGGTCTCAGAGATAGCCTTCGGGTTCTGATAGCTCCACAGAGGGAGCGGAATTTTGCTGCACTGGTGGACAAAACAAAGGTTGCTAAGGAGGTGAAGCGTGTTGAGTGCCAAAATCGGGAAAAGGAAAGGGGTAGAAACAAGAGAGAGATAGAGCCTTCTAGATCCATTCAGAGGCCTAAGAAATAGGCCAGAAGAGACGGGCCAGTCAGAGCTGGGTCCCCTTTTGGCACTTTTGGGTTGCCACCTTGCACTAGTTGTGGAAGATGCCATATGGGCGAATGCTGGAGAAGGATGGGAGCCTATTTGGGTTGTGGATCGATGGAGCACCGTATTAGAGAGTGTCCTCAAAGGCCGAATCGGATGTAAACTACGGGTAGAGGTAATGTGCAGCCGCTGAGGGGTGGTCAGTAGCCATTGGGAGGCCGTGGCCAGGCCAGAGGGGGAGACAGTTTGGGTCGTGGAGCACTAGGCAGAGGTACGGGTTGTGATAAAGTGAGACAGCCAGCTTTGGTCAATGCAGCACGCCGCCGAGAGGATGGAGACGCTCCAGAAGTGAATATTAGTACATACTTTACCCATAGTGTACTATTTATCTAATTTGCAATTAGAATTAGAGTGCGCAGCAGAAGCGTAGTGGTGTAACCTGTGTTGTGAGATTATTAGATAGTTGGAAATTTCGAGGACGAAATTTCTTTAAGGGGGTAGTGTTGTAACGCCCCAAATTTTGGGCCTAAAAGAAATTGGCCTTCGGCTTGGGAGCGCCTAAAATTCTTGAGAGCAAGAAAATGGCACGAATGCATGTTAGTACTGCTGGGTTAGCAATATTGGAGTATTAGAGGGTATTTGAGGGTTTTTAGGAAGCCTGGGTTTGAGTCTGGGCCTTGGAAAATTTTTAGTTTTTGCTCTTAAGTGGAATTGGCTGTTAGCAGTTAGGACTTATGTATAAATGTGTGTGATTTTGTGTCACAAGAAGAGCTTGTGACCTAGTGGTAGTGGCGTCATTATGGTGGCAAGGGGATCTTGAGTTCGAATCCCATTACATGCAAATAGGGGGCTTTTATTTTATGATTTGGTGGTGCAAGAGGTAGAGTTTGAATCAAACTCAGCAGAGGAGGTTGGAGACTTGGTCAACAAATTTGAATGGGAGGCTAGGAGCAATTCAAGGAGGGTTTGGTGGAGAGTTTGAGGGAGTTGGATTGTGAGGGGAGTCTTGGCTGGTTGGGAGAGCTTGAGTAAGGGGAAATTCAGCCAAGGGTGGGGCATTTGGTGCATTTTTGGCTTTGGGAGAGTGTAGAGGTGCTGAATTTTCTCTGTTATTTTCGGGTGTTATTTTCGCATCTTGGCACATTTTTCGACCATTCGGGTCTTTGTTCTCTTCATCTCTATTCTCCACTGCAGCTCACTTTTTGCCAGAACATAAATATCGAGTACCCAGTTTTTATCAATCCTTTGAAGTCTTTCTCTCATCTCTTCTCTAATCACTTCTTCCATAGCCGACCCTCTTGTGCTTCCATCTCTTCTTTTTTCAAACTTTGTTTCCCCCTTCTCTATTAGGCCGAATCTACGTACTCCCTTCTTCTCAAATCTTTTTATTCTCCGTGGTTAGGGCCGAACCTTCTCGACTGACTACTGTCGATATTCGTTGGTTATCGATTTTGGTAAGGGGGTTGCTTCAACCACTTTATTATTCTGTTATTTGCAAAGATTTCTTTTGACTCTATTAACAAGCTCCGGTTTTCCTTTTTATTTTTCTCTTTGATAAATGTTTGATGGTTTCTAACAAATTTTATGTTACCAAATCATGTTAGGAGGGGGAGGTCGCCCTTGATCAGCAGGGAGGCGCTAGTATCTGTTAGTCCTAGCAAGGTGAGTGACTATGGTTTAAGTTAATAACGGTGGTGGATTAAGTGTATACGTTAACCTGATTGGAGTAATCTGATACGATATGTTGGTGGATTGTAGGATTCGGAAAGCGTGGATCTTATCTAGCCTCTCAAACAGGTGTGTAATTGTATCCCGCTTTTGATAATAGGCTGAAAAGCTGAAAGTACGTAATGGTTATACTGCTAAGATTGTAGAGTCGGATGAATGCCGAAAAGCCGAAAATATGGCGTGTGATGCCACATGAGCGTGCGAGCGTGTGTGTGGTTAACCGAGCCCATGAACAAGGGCGCTAGACTGTAGGAGCCACCACGAGCGTTCTCGTGGGCTTAGGCCGTAATGGGCCTTGTTGGGCCGATATGGGCCAAGTGGGCCCAATGGGCCCGTATGGGTAAAAATTCACGATAGTGACAAACAGTGGATTAGGCTGTGAAGTTCACTAGTATCTGTTAGTCCTAGCAAGGTGAGTGACTGTGGTTTAAGTTAATAACGGTGGTGGATTAAGTGTATACATGGCGTGTGATGCCACATGATCGTGCGAGCGTGTGTGTGGTTAACCGAGCCCATGAACAAGGGCGCTAGACTGTAGGAGCCACCACGAGCGTTCTCGTGGGCTTAGGCCGTAATGGGCCTCGTTGGGCCGATATGGGCCAAGTGGGCCCAATGGGCTCATGGGCCCGTATGGGTAAAAATTCACGATAGTGACAAACTGTGGATTTGGGCTGTGAAGTTCGCATAGCCGTGACTGAAATTGGGCTGAATGGACCCACACGCGCGTGTAGGCCCACTTGGGCCGAGTAGTGGGCTTTGGGCCCAACTCTACTATTTTGGCCCTATAAGTCATTCGAGTCGTTCGAGACGATAATAGGCCATTGGAAAGGTTGCAAAGTTACCGAAATACCCCCGATTTACAAAATTATCGAAATACCCCTGATTTGCAAAATTACCGAAATACCCCCAATTTGCAAAATTACCGAAATACCCTCAATTTGCATAATTACCGAAATACGCCCGATTTGCAAAATTACTGAAATACACCTGATTTGCAAAACTAAAATATGCTCGGTTTGTAAAATTACCGAAATACCCCCAGTTTGCAAAATTACCGAAATACCCTCGAAGGGTAAAATTACCGAAATACCCTTATAGGGTAAAATGACTGTTTGGCCCTCGTAGGTAAATGATTGTTTTATGCTATGTTTTGACTGACCCGAGCTATGATTTGTCTGTCTTTCTAGAGTATGCCATGTGATTTATATATATGTGCTTTGCATACATGACATACTGCATGGGATTGGGATTTTGGAATTAGAGGAAGTGATTGATCTGTTAGGGTCGCACGGGTCGCCCGAAATGACTGTGGAACCACCGATTTGATTGTTAGGGTTGTACGGGTCACCCGAGACAACTGTGGACCCACTGATTTGATTATTAGGGTTGCACGGGTCGCCCGAGATGACTGTGGACCCACTGATTTTATTGTTAGAGTCGCACGGGTCGCCAGAGACGACTTTGGACCTACCGACGACTTTAAGCCGCTTATATTCTGGCAGTTCTGCTACAATATCATTTATTACTGTAACCGGGGCTAACATTGGTGTGCTGGCTGGGTGGGTCAATTTTATCCCCACATGGTGTGTTGGTTGGTACAGGTGGTGTGTTGGCTGGATTGGGGTGGGGTGCATTCTTACACTATTTCATTTCTGTTTATGAGATCCGATACTGATATAGGCTAGGCCTAAACGATTCTGTTATGGGCCGGGACCCAAACGATATGGCAATGGGCTTAGGCTCAATGAAACTGTACTGTGACTGAATAGGGCTCAAGCCCAGTCTGCTTCTGTATTCTATTTATCTGATTGACTATTTTTATATTAGGGGATTACACACTGAGTTTTCGTAAACTCACCCCGTTGTTTTTAACTATGCAGGCAATCCCCAGCCTTAGACGGATCAGAGCTGTGAGGGACTCGGAGATGGCCACACAACTTCTTCTGTTTTTCCATTAAGTTATTCATAAGTACTTTATTTTGGTATGGTTTGTAATAAGTCCTCTTAAAGTTTTCGAATTTTAAATTTTAGGTTTGATTTTATTTTAATTTATATCTGTTAGAAGTAAATCGCGGTTTTTCCAAAATGATTACTGTTTTCAAAACACTACGTTACAACAACTATTTTCGGTTATCACATTTCTGCAGCGTTTTAAAAAGCTTCCGCAGTTGAAGGGTTTCTGAAGGAAATCAATAACATTTTAAAAGTGAACAACCTTTTTCAATGAACCCCGTTTTGAAAATAAACGAACGCAAGCTGAAGCTTTACACAAGTTTTAAATGGCAAGAAGTTTTTAAATATTAAGAAGGGTTTTTAACGAAAACATGGTTTTTGAAAAACACTTCAATGCGACACGCCAGATTCGGGCCTAACTTCTAGGCCAGGTTTGGGGTGTTACAATATTGGTGAATTTTCATTATGTTTTATGTTAATTTCAACTTATTTACAAAATTGTCATTAACTAAATTTTCTTTCAATTTCTTTTCTTTAATTTTCACTCCAAAATCATCCACTATCAAACAATAAGGTCTAATTGCCTTATTGGCCCTCCCACATTTATTATTTAAACTATTAAATGATCTAAATGCAATAATTAACAAGTTTTGCACCTTTTTCAATTTAGTCCTTTTTCTTTAATTAACAATCTAAACGGTAAAATTTCTTAATGAAAAATTAATACAACTCTAATGAATTCGTAAATAATCTATAAATAATATTTACGAGCCGAAATGATGAAAATTTGGGGTCCCAAAACCATTGAAAAACCGGCTATAACCAGAGTTGCAGTTAAATTGCCAGATGAGATATATATGGTTATTGTAACACCCCTAACCCGTATCCGTCGCCGGACTAGGGTTACGAGGTATTACCGATCAAATTGTAACCTTTAACATCATATCTAATACAACATTAAACCATAATCAATCAATGTCATTAAGTCCCTTAAGAAGGTCTACGAGACCTTAAACATGCACTGGAAAGGGGTCGGGACTAAAACGAGCACATACAAAATTTTTCCAAAAACTTAACATTTTTCAAGCTACAGAGGTCACACGCCCGTGTGGGTAGGCCGTGTGCCTCACATGGCCTCAGACACACCTGTGTGTCCAAGCTGTGGAAAAACAGGGCATACATATTAACTTGTCCACACGGCCGAGGACACACCCATGTGCTTCACCCGTGGTCGACACTGACTAGTTTCACATGGCCAGTCACACGCCCGTGTGTCCAGCCCGTGTGCGAATCTGACTTGTTTCAATTTGAAAACGTAAGAGACACGGTCGAGCCACACGCCTGTGTGCTCAACCGTGTGGGCAAATATAGGCCATTTGCAAGGCCAATTTGCCACCCACACTTTGGGTCACACTTAGAAGCATCAACCCATTCCAAAATCATACCTTAAATACCTTCAAAACATACCAAAACATACACAATTTAACCTCTTATCATCATCATCCATTTCATATTCAAATCTAACTCAAATATACAAATCCAAAGTATCAACCTCACAACAAAACATGCAATCCATACATCATCAATCCTTACCAATTCATAGCAAGAAACATACTACCTCCATATCACCAAAACATGTCATAAAGGTCATTCACACAAAGTCACATATTCAAGACGTGTACTAAAGGTATTCAACTATCAAGCCATATCACATGGCAAGAACCATACATCTCAAAACATTTCATAAACACTAGCCTATACATGCCATATACCAAATATACAACTTCCAAAAGTACCAAAAATAGATGGTCGATAGTTTGATTGAGTCGCTGACGATCCTCGAATCCGAGCTAGCTTTACTGACACTGTAAAACAGAGAAACACTTCACACAGTAAGGTTAAAAGCTTAGTAAGTTCGACATATAATACATTTAACTTTACAATTCAATTTCAATATACAGAATAAACTATTTCATGGTTCAATTCACAATAATACATAATCTCATCCATAGTCATTACTCACATAATCATCCATTCATCCATATACAACTTCATCAAGCACATAGGTTCCGAACATACCTGTGCCATTACTTAATTAACTATCGCTCTTACTACTCAATGCTCAACACCACAATTCGTTCGATCTTCTTTGACCATTTGATTTACTCGCACATTTAGTGCCAATTTCTTAGTCGAAGCTTTAATATCATCGCACACTTAGTGCCTTTACATTAAACTAAATTTAACTCGGTATCGCACACACAGTTACAATCAATATAGTTGATGCTTCTTTTATTTCGCACACACAGTGCCATTCACCACTGTATCAATTCTATTTCGCACACTTAGTGCCACAATATTCAATTCATTCATCATCCACAAATATTCATTCCTTAAATAATATCTGAACACGATAAAAATAACTCGTATTATACACAAACTTACCTCAGACGTCGAAATAACGAAACAAGTCGATCAATCGAGCACTTTGTTCTTGCCTCGATCTAAGTCTGAATTTCTCTTTTCTTGATCTATACATATTCAAATTTAACTCATTCAATCACCAAATCATTCAATTTAATCCATACACTCATAATTAGGGCATTTTACAAAATAGCCCTCACTTTTGCACATTTTGACATTTTAGTCCCTATTTCATAAAATCACAAAATACACACAATTTCACCTTATAGATGCTTAGCCGAATTTTCCCCTAGCTCAAACAAGCCCACATATTTCATTTATTTCACATTTTAGTACCTTAATTTCTCATTTTAACTATTTAATCCAAAATAGTAAAATTCATCAAAAATTCAAAGACAAAATATGTTAATCTATCACTTATCTTTCATTTTTCATCATCAACTATCACAAAGATCAAGCATTCATTAATGGAATATCTCAAAATCATCATCAAATTCTAAAATTAAAACATGGGCTTGATAGTACGCTAAGCAACGATCACAAAAACGTAGAAATTATCAAAAATCGAACAAAACTCATACCTTAATTTATCCAAAGTCTTAGCCGAAACCTAGCAAGCTTATTTTCTTTCTTTTCTTTCAATTTTCAGCATGAACAAGATGATAATGGCTTCCTTTTCATATTTGTTTTATTAATTAAACATATAATAAGCCATTTACTAAAATAACCTTATTATAAACATTTAAAATCCACTAACTATTGTCCATTATTGTCATTTAAGGCATTCAATGGTTAATATAACACCCCAAACCCGGCCTAGAAGTTAGGCTCGAATCTGGCGTGTCACATGGAAGTGTTTTTCAAAACCATGTTTCTTATTTGTTAAAACTTGTTTGAGAGTTAAAGTCTCTTTGTAAAAACTCAAAACACTTAAGCAATTGTTTAACCACTTGCAAACATAACTTTTAAATTTTTATCTGTTGCGGAAGCATATATAAAATAAATAATATACGAAAACGTGATGTTTAAAAATTGAGTAGCAGAAGCATTTTGAAAACGTTGCGAAAACGTAGTGTTTTGAAGTCAGTTTATCGTTTTGGAAATCGTATCCCACTTTTAGCGGTTAGAAAACATCATAAATAAATATCAGAAATAATAAGTTAAAATTAGAGAGGCCTTATAACAACCCAAATAAAAATATTTAAAAATAATCAAAACAGAAAGCATAAGCAGTGTGTGGTCTTCTCCGAGTCCCTCGCAGCTCCGATCCCTCTAAGGCTGAGGATTACCTGTACAATTAAAAACAGGGTGAGTTTATGAAAACTCAGTGTGTAATCCCCTTACTAGAGTAACAATCAAGATATCTGGCTGGCCCAAATCGAAACAGGCCAAAAGCCCTTTAAGAGTAACAATACAGTCAGTTCAAAGCATACGTGAGTCAAAGCCCACTACAATATCATTTGGGTCATATCCCATAATAGAATCAATTAGGGCTAGCCCAAACCAATATCAGAATGAGTGGCCTAAGCCCAGTATAGTGACAGATCTCATAAACAGATATGCAACAGTATGAGGATGCATCCCAACCCAGTCCAGCCAACACACCTCCCGTACCAACCAACACACCACGTGGGGACCAAGTCGACCCACCCACCAAAGACACCAATAACCCATCCTAGTTGCGCAATAACAACGCAAAGAAAGCTAATAACGATGATACGTGGTCGAGCCCCTAAAATCAAATTACGTGGCGATGCCACTATAACAATAAAACATGGCAGAGCCACTAGTACATAGTACTAACGCAGTAGAGCTGCTAATAACAGTGAACATGGCCAGGCCACTAAAATCAGTATACGTGGCAAAGCCACTAGAGCGATAAACGTGGCGAGCCACTGTACAATATTTCCTCAATTACAAATCCCAACCCCATGCAATATGTCGTGTATGTCATGCTCAATCACTACACGTGTATGCAAAATAGCCATGCTTAATATGATCATTTCAACACGTATTAAAGATATCACCACACGCCCACAGTCAAAGTCGGTTAAAACACGGACATACGATCACATCAAATCGGTCAAATCATAGCACAAGTCGTACCATTTACCCACAAGGGCAAAACAGTCATTTACCCCATAAGGGTATTTCAGTAATACTACCCCCAGGGGTATTTTGGTGATCCTACCCTACATGGGTATTTTAGTAATTTGTAAACCAAGGGTATTTCAGTAATTTTACAAACTGAGGGTATTTTAGTAATTTCATAACTCACGGGTCTTTCGGTAATTTCACAAATCAGGGGTATTTCAGTAACTTTACAAACCAAGGGTATTTCAGTAATTTTACAAACCGAGGGTATTTTCGTAATTTTACAAACTGAGGGTATTAACGACCCAACAGAAGGTCCACCGTCGCCTCGAGCGACTTAGGAAATCTAACTTGACTTAACGGCGAAGATGGGCCTAAGGCCCATTACCCTGCCCAAGTGGGCCCACACACTCGTGTGGCCCATTTAACCTAAAAACAACCACGACTATGCAACGGCACAGCCCAAATCAATAACTTATCACATCACGGACATTTCATCTGTGTGGGCCCACAAGCCCATTGGGCCCACACGGCCCCCTTTCAGCCTGACGCGGCCCAAAGCACCTAAATCATGTCCGCGAGATGATAAGCCTATCTATTTCCCATTTAACAGTGTGACTTACATTCGCGGGCCCAACAATCCATTGGCCCATCGAGGCCCATTCCAGCCCAAGTGACCCACTACGGCCCAAGCCCAGGAATTCGCTCATGGTGGCCTTTCTCATCACACGCTCACGCTCCGTGAGCACGGTTCACCACACGCATGATCGCACGCTCGTATGGCATCATTCATCGGTATTTCGACTTTTCAGCATAATGCCGATCAACAGTCAAAATAGTACAATATACGCACCTTCGGCTTTTCAACCGATCAACAATCAGAACATTGTATACGGATAGACACCTTATCACGTAGAGTACTAAATAATCACGAGCGCCGTCACCTTCACTAGAGCGATCAACTGCGATTTGCCCAGTGAAACCAAAGTATTCTAAACAGAGATAATGATGCAAATGGGCCTAGGGCCCATTCTCAACCCAAATGGGCCCACACGCTCGTGTGGCCCATTCAGCCAAATCTAGCCACAGATATGAGATTCATATAGACCAGTCCAATATCTACTACACAATCATACAATTTATTCACATGGGCCCACGGGCCCATTGGGCCCACTCGGCCCAAGGCAGCCTAAACCCATGAGAACACTCATGAGGGCCTCAACTATCGTGTCGAAACTCCCACACGTGCGCTCGCACGCTCGTGTGGCTACCATCGCCGTGTGACCGGCATTTCGGCATTTGCCGCTCTACAGCTAGAGTAGTGCGAAATACACACTTGATAGGAATCTGAAGTTAATCCGCGCTCTGAACACTATTCTGCGCAGAAGCCAACAATGATCGCACCCTTGACCCCCAAGGGGTGTGTCGATCAACTTCGATCACCACCACCGCGACCCAACGGCATACAGATCAACGAATAATCCAACAGCTAACCCAAACGAGCACGCCACAAAGCGAAAGGGATAAGCCAAGAAAGGTATGCTTACTCTCCTCATGGTTTGCTCTATTTAAAGCCAGCTTCTTGCCTATCCTCATGCTAGCTTCCCTATGTGGGATTCTCTATCAATCCTAAAAAATCGACTCCTTAGCAAAATAATCCACCTTTGCGTGCAAAGGGATTCGAACCAAAGTCCTCTCGATAGCCATGTCACGCCACCACCACTAGGACACAAGCTCCTTTGTGTCATAAGTCCAACACATTTAACTATAAAGCCTACCTACTCGCTTCCAGATTTATTTAAAAGAGAAACCAAAATAAATTTCAAGAGCCAAGACTTGAACCTTGGACACCTTACTTCCTCTATGGCATCACTTCCTTGTCTCCCATGTGGCGCCATTTGCCACTAGACCACAACTCCTTTTGTGTCTTATTTTACCCTAATTTATTTATGAGTCATACCATTAGAGATCAGGGTTCCACTAAGGCTAAAAATCAAAATTTTTCCTATGGCGTAACTTGAACCCGGGACTTTGTAGTACCCTCTAAACACTCCAAAATCACTCATCTAATAGGTCCAACTCGCATTAGTGCCGTCCTCTTGTTCTCAAAAAAATTTTAAACGCTCCCATGCCCAAGGCCCAATAGGCCCAATTCTACTAGACCCAAAAATTTGGGGCGTTACAATTCTACCCCCTTAAAGAAATTTCGTCCTCGAAATTTCCAACTATAGGAACAATCGCACATCCTAACCTAGCACACTACACTCTCGCTACGCACTCTGATCTTAATAACACTAACACGCACCACACTATCTATCCATCAGAGCAGATGGATATCACACGCAAATCATTTCCAGAATATACTCATAATAAATACAACTCTAAGTTTAAGTATAGCCATACGGTCTAATATCTAAGAAATGATAGTATCTTTATCTACTACTTTTCAACAAAACTAACAAAAGTTTCAGAAACTTACGGATTCGGCTCCGGAGACTCGATGTACCACACTTTCGGAAAACGATCAATACAATTTCAGAACTTTAAATCTTTTCAAGCCTTTTTGAAACAATACTTTCAGAAATTCAATTTTGAAGACCCAATCCACAGTTGAGTTTTGCAACCTGGCTCTGAAACCATTAAATGTAACACCCCAAACCCGGCTTAGAAGTTAGGCCCGAATCTGGCGTGTCACATAGAAGTGTTTTTCAAAACCATGTTTCTTGTTTGTTAAAACTTGTTTGAGAGTTAAAGTCTCTTTGTTAAAAATCAAAACACTTAAGCAATTGTTTAACCACTTGCAAACGTAACTTTTAAAACTTTATCTGTTGCAGAAGCATATTTAAAAAAAATATACGAAAATGTGATGTTTAAAAATTGAGTAGCAGAAGCATTTTGAAAACGTTGCGAAAACGCAGTGTTTTGAAGTCAGTTTATCATTTTGGAAATCGTATCCCATTTTTAGCAGTTAGAAAACATCATAAATAAATATCATATATAATAAGTTAAAATTAGAGAGGCCTTATAACAACCCAAATAAAAATATTTAAAAATAATCAAAACAGCAAGCATAAGCAGTGTGTGGTTTTCTCTGAGTCCCTCGCAACTCCGATCCGTCTAAGGCTGAGGATTACCTGCACAGTTAAAAATAGGGTGAGTTTATAAAAACTCAGTGTGTAATGCCCTTACTAGAGTAACAATCAGTATACAGAAACAGAAACTGAAACAATCTGGGCCAAAGCCCTTTAAGAGTAACAATACAGTCAGTTCAAAGTACTACACCAAAACAGAATTTTAGCGGCGTTTTTAGTGGCGTTTTAAATAAAAACGCCGCAAATATTCTAAATTAGCGGCGTTTTGTTGAAAACGCCGCCAAAAAATGATCAATAGCGGCGTTTATCCACAAAACGCCGCTAAAAATGATATATAGCGGCGTTTTTACCTAAAACGCCACTAAAGCTCTGAGCATTAGCGGCGCTTTCATGAAAACGCCGCTAAAGGTATGAGCATTAGCAGCGCTTTTAGGAAAACGCCGCTAAAGGTCTGAGCATTAGCGGCGCTTTTGTAAAAACGCCGCTAAAGGTCTGAGCATTAGCGGCGCTTTTGTAAAAACGCCGCTAAAGGTCTGAGCATTAGCGGCGCTTTTGTAAAAACGCCGCTAAAGGTCCGAGCGATGAGCGGCGCTTTTTGGAAAACGCCGCTAAAGGTCTTAGCATTAGCGGCGGTTTTAGGAAAACGCCGCTAAATGTCGATCATTAGCGCGCTTTTGTAAAAATGCCGCTAAAGGTCTTTTGAACATAAAGGCACAAATATGTTAATCAATACAACGACGTTTTGTGGTTGAGAAACAAAATTATTTAGTAAATTGAAAAAACTATTTAAATTTCCTGAAATATTGAAAAAATATATATTATTCAAAATTTATCAAAATAATTAAGGGTTTACTGGTTTGTACGGGCTGACTTGGGTTTCGAGTTTAGCGTTTCAAGATTTAGTGTACTTTATCAGTTTATGGTTTATGATTAGTCTTAGGATTAGGGTTGTGGCTAGAGTTTATGAGTTTATGGGTTTGTGGGTGTATGGTTTAAGGTTCACGGGTTTAGGGTTTAGGATTTAGCGAATGAAGACAGAATATCAAATTTGATTTAATCATTAAAAAATTATAAAAATATATGCTAAAAATGGTGGGATTGCAATTTTTACTTACAAATAAATTTCACCCTAACAAAATCTGATTGTGTATCTGTTTATCCTTATTAGACCCTAAACCTTAAATCTTAAATCGTCTAATCCCTAAACTATAAACCATAGATCTAGTTTCTAAACCCTAAATTATAGCTCTAAACACTCAACCATAAACCCTTAAACTACAAACACTAAACCATTAACCATTAAACACTAACCTTAAGCGCCGCTAAATGTTGAGCAACAATTCTATTTTCATTAGGTTAATCGACACTCATTTTAAAATATTAAATTAATTCTCATGATAATTTAGGGTTTATGTGGTTTAATTTAGGTATATATAGTTTATGGATTAATCTTTACAGATTTAGGGTTTGGGGATTATGTTTTAGGGTTTAGGGTTTAAGCTTTAGGTTAGGTGTTAGGTCGGGGTTTTATTATATTTTAGGGTTTAGGGTTTAAGCTTTAGGTTAGGGTTTAATCTTTATAGTTTAGGGTTTGGGGATTATGTTTTAGGGTTTAGTGTTTACAGATTTAGGTATTAGGGATTTTGATAAAATAGATAAAAATCATATTATTGAGAGGGTTTATGGAAGCAATTAGATTATATTATGATGATATATATATATATATATATATGAGTTCAGTGTATATTTTAGGATTTTAGTATTTAGGATCAAAACAAATTTAATTAAAATAAAAAAATTAATTTAAAGGAATATAATTAATAATTATTTTAAACATATTGTTAGAATCAAAACAAAAATAATTTAAAGGGATATAATTAATAATAAAAATTAAAAATTATTAGCGGCGTTTTGGCTCAAAAACGCCACTAAAAATACGACGCCGTTTAGTTGGCCTTTAGCGGCGCTACACATAAAAAAACGCCGCAGATGAGTACTATTAGTGGCGTTTGTTTTAAAAATGCCGCAAAAATACATTAAAACGCACGCGTGCGTTTTTGGGGATTTTAGTGGCGCTTTTTAAAAACGCCGCAAAGGGCAATTTTCTCGGATAAAACGCCACCGTTTTTGTTTCGCCATTTTGTTTCTGTCGTTTTAACAAAACGAGCCCTCTCTCTTCTCCATCAGAAATCCCTAACTTCCCTAATTTCTCCCCCCAAAACAGCAGAAGAAATCCCCCCCAAAACCCGATTACGAAGAAACCCATCTCTTCATCTCTCCATCGGCTCTTATGCAAAATCCCTAATATCTGTAATTTCTCCCCCAAAACAGCAGAAGGAATCCCCTCAAAAATCCCTGTAATTTGTCCATCTCTCCGCTCTACGATACCTGTTTGGGTGACTTCTACAGTGTTGCTTGGATAGAAGATAGGTATGGATAAATATAATGGATCCATTACAAGCATGTTCGTCATTTGCCCATATTTGTTTTCTCTATATCTCTTAATGTTGTATATTTAATCAGCATCTTCCATCGATTTCATAGCTCCTACCCCAATTTGATTTGTTTGATTTTTTATTTAATTACATTGGTTTCTTTTGGACTGAAATAGTTTGATTAATTACTCAGTTTTGGATGATTCTGTATGCATGAGGTTTAGGTCATTGTGTTTTCTCAATCGAAAGTGCCAACAACATTTATATACGGTTTAGGTCATTGTGTTTTCTGAATCGAAGGAGCCTAAGACACTACTAAGGTAGGACGGACATTTTAATTTATTATTATTAAGTCTGAATGTCTAAGCATACTTTCCTTTAGCATTTTTTTGAATACGAGTATAGATTCCTTATAAAACCCATGTTTGGGAAAACCTAAATCGAGTGAATTATAACTAACAAGATTTCTCCTTGGCATTTGATCAAACAACTTACAAGCACTATCAAAGTGCCCATTTTTGTGAATACCCAGAAATAAGGATGTTCCAAGAATGGCTGTTTTTCACATGAAGTTCATCAAAGGCCTTTTGGGCACTTTTTATTTCATTGAATGTTGAGAACTGGCTATAAGATGGTTGGTTATAAAGGGTGTAAGAGTTAAAGGTTTTTGATAAACCGTGAATGCAAAAGTAAGCCTAGATTCAAGTTGTTGCTTTTTATGGATTTTGAGATAAAAAAGGTGAAAAAGTAATCAAGTCCCAGATCTTCCTTCATTTTATTTTTCTTTCTTGTTTTTGGGTTGTCTTCTAACTGCTGAAATTCATGAATTTGGGCTGTTTCTATTCTGGTTCTGCAAAATTTTTCGTTTCTACTTACTCCTCCAGTGTGTATTCTTTTTTCGTTTAAGTTCACTGAAGTTATTATTTGATGAAATGTTTTCTTGGGAATTTTGCTGCTGAGGGTTTTTATGCTTGTTTACACTTGTTTTACTGTTGAAGTTTTCTTAATGAATATACATCTTCCAATATGTGTTTTCCTAATTAGTTTTTATATTAAAATGCTATGCTATGATATATTCATAGAGCCTCTAATTAGTTCACAAATCCTACAATGGCAGGCTGCGAAGAACATATCAAACATTAGTATCATATTTTACATGGCATTTTTGCATTAATTAAATGTATAACATTATAGCAAAAGAAAGAGTTGCGTATAAAATGACTTCTTTCTTTACACAAAAAATATTTTTAAAGTAATGATAGCTTTTTGTAAGAAAGTAATGAAGCTCATGGTAAGTTTTTTAGGACATGGCTATAAGATGGTTGGTTATAAAGGGTCTAAGAGTTAAAGCTTTTTGGATAACTCATTTTAAATACGAAGTGATATTTTAGTAATTTCTCTAACCGAATTGGGGCACGGGTGACTTGGGACACCAACCGAATTAGGATTTTAAATAGTATATCGATTTGTAAGTGGGTAGTATTTTGATGAATGGAGGTTTTTAAAAGAATAGATATATATATATTTATAAAAATTATCATGATATTATTATTGTTTTTAAGAAATGGTGATATTTGTGAACTTTGAATAGTAAATAAACCTTGTGATTTAGGTTTATACAAAACGTAATTTACTCATCCACACATGCTCCTTTCAACATTAGTGGTTCTTCTGCCACTCCTCTTAATTAAAATGAAATGTTACAAGTTGATATATAATTATTTTGTTTACAGCTTTCAATTTACATTAAAACAATGCATATTTGAAGGAGTGGTTCGTTAGTAAATACTAAATAGCTTGCTTCATGTTTGAAGCGAGCAAACAGATGCATGGAGGTCGGCGGCAAACAGCCTTTGCAAAGATAGTCAGTAAGGGACCACTTTTTCAAAAGAAATAATTTTTATATAAATATCAAAAGTTTTGCTTCATGTTCACGTTGGGTGAGATTTTAGTTTTATTATACCCACCATTCTCTGTGAGTGAGAGCGGATCTTTTTAACCTAATTACTACTACCCACAACTGCCATTTCCTTTCTCATTTGGAAAGTACAAACCCGTACATTGCACTTAAACTAAGAAATGGGTTTCTTCCTATTTTCTCGAGTCATCTTTTTATCTCTCTCAATTCAATTGTGAGTAACAATCTATTTCTCTCTACTATTTTGTGGTTATTGATTTAATAAGTGAAAGGTTTTCAAAATTAAGAAAACTCAGCATTTTTCTTTTCTCGGAAAATTATTTTTTAAGTTTTTTCTAAGCTTTGTTTAACACATATTTTACGTTTTGGAGATAAAAATTGTATGAATTTTGCTAATTTACATCTATGATCCTCAGTTTCTGGTATATTTCCTTAACTGCCCCACTTTTCTTTCCCAAGCACTATTATTTTTATTTTTATAAAGTAAAATTATATTATTTTGAGATTGTTTTATTTTTTTTATAATTTTATATAAAATTAATAAAAATTCGTACATGATAAGATTTGAACTTAAAGCACTATAATTCCTTTAGATTTTATCTATTCACCAACTTCGATTATTTCTTGTTAAAGTTTCATTATATATACCATTATGTAAATTTATCATTTACTTGCTAAATGATTTAAGTCACTATGACATAACCTCTAAACAAGTTTCATTTAGATCAATTATATAATGCCTTTAAGACAGTGGGACGAAGCTATAAGTTTATCTTCTGGGACAAAATTATATTATAAAAATTTAAAAGGGTCAAAGTATAATTTTATCTTTATACATGCTTGTCATTATAGAATTTGAAAGGGATTAAATAGAAAAATTTTCAATTTTATACCCCATGTATTCACTTATTTGCTTACTACTTTTATTATACTTTAGTCTACAATACACCAAAGCATATAAGTTATACAATTGCAAAGTAATTGAATAGACTTTTGTTTTAATAAATTTCATATGTATTTGTTATAGGTTGTATTGAGAAAGGTACCGTTTTTAAAAGTGAGTAGAATTGAAGAGGACTGTGATCCACTACCGAATTGACTATTTCTCTTTCGGTCAAAGAATGTGAGTATTAGTTTTTAGTAAATAGCATTTTTGTAATTAATCAATAGCTTTTGTTAATTCATATGTTGTTTGTATTTCGCCATCGCTTCCCTCTTTGCTCCTGCAGAATCGCTTGGATTGGATTTGTTGGTAAGATTTTACTGTTCGTTTAATATTAATTACTTATTACCAATTTTTTATATGGCTTTTGGTTTATTACTAATTACCAATTTTTTATATTAATAATGAGCGATTTTAATATTTAATATTTCCAATGTTTTCCAAAATGGTAATAATATTTTGTTATCAAATATAATAATATTTATCATTATTTAAATATGTTTTATTATTAAAAATAGATTATTTTTAGAAGAAGTAATTTAAAAGTTTTTAAAATTAAAAACTTATAAATATTTTGTTATCAATATAATAATATACATCACTATTTAAATATGTTTTAATATAGAAAATAAATTCTTTTTTAAAAGAAGTAAGTTAAAAACTTTTAAATTTAACAACATCACAACAAATTTCAATTATAAAAACATATAATAACATTTTCCAAATTTACCTCAAACGAAAAACTAAAACCAATCAATTTAAAAAAACTACAATGTTTAACTTACTTGTTTAACTTACATAATTCATAACTTACATAACTTACTTGTATAGATTAAAAAAAAAGATTCAAAGTATATAGGTCGGAAACTCGACGGGTTGCCTTATATCTCACTCATTAGATATAATGGATCCTCCTAGGTGTAACAATGCCACGTATGATGAATCTTAAAGAATGCACAATTCAACCGATTCTCGATTTGAAATTTTAATTTAATCGACATAATACATAATACATAACTTACATAAAATTATTTAACTTACATAATACATAACTTACATAGCTTTCACAAATTGTTTAACTTACATAATTCATAACTTACATAACTTACTTGTATAGATTAAAAAAAAAGATTCAAAGTATATAGGCTGGAAACCTGACGGGTTGCCTTATATCTCATTGTTAGATATAATGGATCCTCCCTAGGTGTAACAATGCCACGTATGATGAATCTTAAAGAATACATAATTCAACTAATTCTCGATTTGAAATTTTAATCTAACTGACATAATACATAATACATAACTTACATAAAATTATTTAACTTACATAATACATAACTTACATAGCTTTCACAAATTGTTTAACTTACATAATTCATAACTTACATAACTTACTTGTATAGATTAAAAAAAAAAAGATTCAAAGTATATAGGCTGAAACTCACGGGTTGCCTTATATCTCATCATTAGATATAATGGATCCTCCCTAGGTGTAACAATGCCACGTATGATGAATCTTAAAGAATGCATAATTCAACCGATTCTCGATTTGAAATTTTAATTTAATCGACATAATACATAATACATAACTTACATAAAATTATTTAACTTACATAATACATAACTTACATAGCTTTCACAAAATTGTTTAACTTACATAATTCATAACTTACATAACTTACTTGTATAGATTAAAAAAAAAGATTCAAAGTATATAGGTGAAAACTCGACGGGTTGCCTTATATCTCACTGTTAGATATAATGGATCCTCCTAGGTGTAACAATGCCACGTATGATGAATCTTAAAGAATACATAATTCAACCGATTCTCGATTTGAAATTTTAATCTAACGACATAATACATAATACATAACTTACATAAAATTATTTAACTTACATAATACATAACTTACATAGCTTTCACAAATTGTTTAACTTACATAATTCATAACTTACATAACTTACTTGTATAGATTAAAAAAAAAGATTCAAAGTATATAGGTTGGAAACTCCGACGGGTTGCCTTATATCTCATCATTAGATATAATGGATCCTCCTAGGTGTAACAATGCCACGTATGATGAATCTTAAAGAATACATAACTCAAGAATATATGTGATCATATCAAGATTTACAGAAATTATAAATTAACAATTTAGCCGTGTAATTTATTGCCAACTTTAGACTTCAACAACTACGAAATGGATAGGAGTTGGATGAAATTGTCAAGGGTAAGCAACGACTATCGAAATGGAGTAGAAACTTTTCTGAATTTTGCATTTCAAAATGCAAGCCAAGAGAATATGATTCTTTGCCCGTGCAAGAAGTGTTGCAATATCAATTGGCATTGTCGTGAAGTTGTCTACGAACATCTAGTTGTTGATGGTTTTGTCCGGGGGTACAAAAAATGGATTTTCCATGGAGAGTGTACATCTAGTGGAGCATCTTCATCGATGAATATGGGTTATCCTCATACCGCTTACAATCGTAATGTTAGAGATGATAATATGGAAGGCATGTTGCGTGGATGCTTTTAATATGCTTGTGATGATGGTTTCGGTCGTTTCCACACGACTTGGTGCAACCGATGCTTATAGTTTTGGTAGAAATACTTTCACCGAAGGGGGAAGAAGTGTACCTGATGAACAGCCAAACGAAGAAGCGGCGAGGTTCTACACGTTACTTGGTGAAATGAATGAAGAACTGTATGAGGGGTCAAAATTTTCCAAATTGTCTTTCTGTATTCATCTTTTTCACTTGAAATGTTTGGGCGGATGGACCGGAAACTCGTTGACAATGTCTTTATTAGAGTTTTTGCAAGAAATGTTTCCGCTTGCGAAAATCCTCAATCTTCGAAAGACATGAAGAAACTGATAAAGGATTTGGGCCTTGGCTACAACAAAATCCATAGTTGCCCAAATGATCGCATGTTGTCTCAAGCGACCGGATAAACCAAAGATCTTTGTCATGTATGCGGTCAATCCCGTTGGATTAATAGAAATACAGAGGATGGTAACGAGGATGAACACGATGCATACCAAGGAAGCAAACAGTTAAGATTTTGCGGTATTTTCCGCTAATACCAAGGCTTCAACGGCTTTTTATGTCGTCGAAGACAAATCAATCAATGATGTGGCACCGTGATGGACGAAATGATGATGGGTTGTTAAGACATCCTGCAGATTCTTTAGCTTGGAAATCTTTTGACTCCAAATTTCCAAGCTTTACAAGCGATCCTCGGAGTGTGAGGCTTGGGCTAGCATCCGATGGATTTAACCCTTACAAACTCATGAGCACAACGTCATGATTTGGCCTGTGGTACTTGTTCCCTACAATTTGCCTCCATGGGTTTGCATGAAACAATCTTCTTTTATCTTGTCCATGATTATACCGGAGAGAAAAGTCCGGGAATGATATTGACGCTATTTGCAGCCACTTGTTGACGAGTTAAAACAACTATGGGCTGGTGTTCGGACATACAATGCAATGAGAAAAGAGAACTTTAATTTACGTGCGGCGCTTTAATGTGGACTATTAACGACTTCCCGCTTATGCTAATTTATCCGGTTGGAGTACTGGGGACGTTATGCTTGTCCGTGTTAGTCTGCGCAGATATGTTCGCAATGGTTATATAATGGGAAGAAGTTCTCTTACATGGGGCATCGTCGGTGGTTACCGGAAAATCACACATTTAGATTTCAGAGTGCTCAATTTGATGGTACTGAAGAGTTCAGAGCAGCTCCTTCGCAGACCGGTGGATCCGAAATATTCTTAATGTTGAAAGATATGAATTTCATTTATGGCAAGATGAATCAACCGACAAACCCGCATAGAAATAGAAGATCTAGGGGTGAATCTGATGATGAATCTGATGAAGAGGATGATCCAAATGAGGCGGACTTGTGGAAAAAAAGAAGTATTTTTTTCGAGTTGTGGACGAAGATATTTATGAAATATGATTTAGTGAGATTTTACGATTTATTATTTATATGTAATATTATAATTTTAATGTTGGGCATGTTATATAACTTAACTATTTTAAATGTCCTATTATTGTTGTTATTTGTTACTAAAATTTTGAACTAATTTACGTGTATTGCAGGAAAAATGCCTAGAAGACGATTACGAGATTTCAATATTGTTCACGATACTCCAAATCCGTAAGAAGCAAATAGTGAACAGAGGAAACAGCTTGTTGGATCTTCTACTCACTTACATAGATGATGAGCCCGAGAATTTGAAAGTAATATTAAGTTTATTTTACATGCATGTTGAATTTTATTATTGATTCATTTCTCAATTTTAATATAATAATATATCATTTTTCAGCTGAAGGTGGTGGGACGCCAGCAGAGCTCTCGGGACGTACACTACTTAAAGATTTATACGACTTAGAGCCTCACCGATCGTGTTAAAGTAAGGAGAAACAATCATGGCCAGCCGGGTTGGATCTCAAGCTCGATCGTTAGGAAGCTATTTGGGCATTATTGCACGAAACTCCAATATGTTGCCCATTAACTACTTAATCATGGCATCACATGCCCGATGCCAACAAAAATCGTGCTCTCGATAATATTAAGGTAACAAAACGTGAATGTAATTTATAATACTTTAATTTAATTTCCATTTATATTAACTTTTATACTTTTTTTCTTCATCTAGATTTACTTTAGAGGTCTCTCGATGACTATGTTAAGAAGACATTAGGTAAAAAATGGAGAGACAATAAAAGTACGCTCAAAAACAATATTTTAAGAAAGACATAAGCCTCGACGAAAAATTAAGAAATGTTCCACCGGAATGTTGAGGTACCAATGGGAAGATCAAGTTAGATTTTGGAATTCAAAAAAAGGAGAGGTATTACGTACTTCTCAAATCTTATAAATTATTTGGTTTATAGTATATACTATATATATAATTCAAATTGCATTATGTAGGACCGTGAGCGAGTTGGAATAAGCAGCAGACAGAAAATGTAAAATTCACGCACACCTACAGTTCTAGAAGTTTTGCCTGTAAAAATGGGGCTTTATGGTATTATAATTTATTAATTCACAAATATTAATTACTTTATACTATTAAATTATATTTTTCCCCGCTAAAATGTAGGAAACTTCGACTGGTCAAAAAGTTGGACGTGTTCACTTTTTGACATCACGCATAGAAAGAAGGATGGATCTCCGATGACATCCGGTCACAGAAATTTTGGTATATTTACTTAATAAAATTTTATTTTTTATAAATATTTATAATCTTTAATTATAATAGTTTAATTCATCGTTTATAGTTTTAAATTTATAATGTTAAATTATGTTGCATTCTTTCTTATTTATATATTTCGTTTCTAATTCTTTCATTGATTTTTAGGATAAACTAAAGGAGAAAAAGGCGAGTATGAAGCGCATTGCTTCGATCGATAGTTCTCGCTAATCTTGAGGAGATTGACAAATGTAATTATTACGTATGTTTTGGGTCCCGAAAGGTACGACTGATTCGATTGATAATTCTGTTAATCTTTAGTATATTTTTAATAGAATTATCACTGATGTTTTTTGGTCTTGAAAGGTATGGTCGGGTTTGATCTAAAGGATCCGGTGTTACCCCGACCCAATATTTCGGATCCGGCTCCCAGCAGTACATGCCTTCCGAGTCAATCTCGTCTGTGAAGTTCAGAGGCTACAAGACCAGATAGCTCATATGCAAGAGAGCACGGTTGAGCAGAGGCAGCAAATTGCTGATGTTCAAAGAAAATATGAAGAACTCCAAAGAATGTACTTAGAGAGGATGCGGCGGCGGCAGAGAATGAGGAGATAGCAGCAAGAAGAATGAGAGAGGCAAATGCAGCTGCGAGGAGGTAGAGGCAGATCAATGCTAGCAGAGCGCAATGAAAGTACGAAGAGCTCCAAAGACCAGCCTTCAAAGATATGATGCGAGATGTTTCAACAATCGCAGAAACCGCCATCTTAGACACATTTAGTTTCGTTTGTAAGAATGTTTTGACATTATTACATTTAACATTATTGTTACAATATTTTCATCATCATTCATTTAATTTATTAAATTTCAAGTATTATTTAGAATTAATGTATTTGGAGTGATTTTTATGCTAAATTTGTTGCTTTTGCGCTGGAATTATATGCTATATTTATGTTATTGGTTGGTTTTAGTGCGGGAGGGTATTATATTGAAAAAAAGCACTCTGCAAATCTGTACAAATTAGCGGCGTTTGTAACAAAGCGCGCTAAAAAGTTATCGCTTTTAGCGGCGCTTTTGAAAAAGCGCCGCTAAAGACTATGACTTTTAGCGGCGTTTGGTGTAAAAGCGCGCTAAAAAGAACATGACTTTAGCGGCGTTTGTCGGAAAGCGCCGCTAAAGACCATGACTTGTAGTGACATTTTTCGAGAAAGCACCGCTAAAGACCATGACTTTTAGCGGCGTTTGTCGGGAAAGCGCCGCTAAAGACCATGACTTTTAGCGGCGTTTGTCGGGAAGCGCCGCTAAAGACCATGACTTTTAGCGGCGTTTGTAGGGAAAGCGCCGCTAAAGACCATGACTTTTAGCAGCGTTTTTGATAAAAACGCCGCTAAAAGTCATGGTCTTTAGCGACGTTTTTTGCGCATAAACGCCGCTAAAATTTGCGGCGGTAGCAATAGCGGCATTTTTTGTGGCGCTTACAAAAGCGCCGCAAAAACTTTTAGTGGCGCTTATAAACGCCGCTAAAGGCCAAAAAAAACACCGCTAAAAGTCTGTTTTGCTGTAGTGAAGCATACGTGAGTCAAAGCCCACTACAATATCATTTGGGTCACAACCCATAACAGAATCAATTGGGCCTAGCCCAAACCAATAGCAGAACAAGTGGCCTAAGCCCAGTACAGTGAGAGATCTCATAAACAGATATGCAACAGTATGGGGATGCATCCCAACCTAGTCCAGCCAACACACCTCCCGTACCAACCAACACACCACGTGGGGACTAAGTCGACCCACCCAGCCAGTACACCAATAACGCAGCCTAGCTGCTAATAACAACGCAACAAAGCTGCTAATAACAGTATACGTGGCTCAGCCACTAAAATCAGATCACGTGGCGATGCCACTATAACAGTAAAACGTGGCAGAGCCACTAGTACATAGTACTAACGCAGCAGAGCTGCTAATAATGATGAAACGTGGCCAAGCCACTAAAATCGATATCGTGGTGAAGCCACTAGAGCAAAGAAACGAGGCGAGCCACCGTACGATATTCTTCCAATTACAAATCCAACCCCATGCAATATTTCGTGTATGTCATGCTCAATCATTACACGTGTATGCAAAATAGCCATGCTTAGTAACAATAATTTCAACATGTATTAACAACATATCAGTCACACGCCCACAGTCAAGTTAGTTAAAACACAGTCATACGATCACAATCAAATTAGTCAAATCATAGCACAAGTCAGTCATTTACCCATAAGGGCAAAACAATCATTTACCCCATAAGGGTATTTAGGTAATCCTACCTCCCAGGGGTATTTTGGTGATCCTACCCTACGGGGTAATTCGGTGATTCTACCCTACAGGGGTAATTCAGTAGTTCTACCCTACAGGGGTATTTTAGTAATTTGTAAACCAAGGGTATTTCAGTAATTTTACAAACTGAGGGTATTTCAGTAATTTCATAACTCACGGGTCTTTCGGTAATTTCACAAATCAGGGGTATTTCAGTAACTTTACAAACTGAGGGTATTTCAGTAATTTTACAAACCGAGGGTATTTTTATAATTTTACAAACCGAGGGTATTAACAACCAAACAGAAGGTCCACCGTCGCCTCGAGCGACTTAGGAAATCTAACTTGACTTAACGGCGAAGATGGGCCTAAGGCCCATTACCCTACCCAAGTAGGCTCACACTCGTGTGGCCCATTTAACCTAAAAACAACCACGACTGTGCTACAGCACAGCCCAAATCAATAACTTATCACATCACAGACATTTCATCTGTGTGGGCCCACAAGCCCATTGGGCCCACACGGCCCCCTTTCGGCCTGACGCGGCCCAAAGCACCAAGTCATGTACGCGAAATGATAAGCCTATCTATTTCCCATTTAACAGTGTGACTTGCATTCGCGGGCCCTACGGCCCAATTAGCCCATCGGGGCCCATTCCAGCCCAAGTGACCCATTACGGCCAAAGCCCATGAATTCGCTCATGGTGGCCTTTCTCATCACACGCTCACGCTCCGTGAGCACGGTTCACCACACGCACGATCGCACGCTTGTATGGCATCGTTCACCGGTATTTCGGCTTTTTGGCATAATGCCGATCAATAGTCAAAATAGTACAATATACGCACCTTCGACTTTTCAACCGATCAACAATCAGAACAGTGTATACGGATACATACCTTATCACGTATAGTACTAAATAATCACGAGCGCCGTCACCTTCACTAGAGCGATCAACTGCGATTTGCCCAGTTAAACCAAAGTATTCTAAACAGGGATAATGATACGAATGGGCCTAGGGCCCATTCTCAGCCCAAATGGGCCCACATGCTCGTGTGGCCCATTCAGCCAAATCTACCCACAGATATGAGATTCACATAGATCAGTCCAATATTTACTACACAATCATACAATTTATTCACATGGGCCCACGGGCCCATTGGGCCCACTCGGCCCAAGGTAGCCTAAACCCATGAGAACACTCATGAGGGCCTCAACTGTCGCGTCGAAGCTCCCACACGTGCGCTCGCATGCTCGTGTGGGTACCATCGCTGTGTGACCGACATTTCGGCATTTGCCGCTCTACAGCTAGAGTAGTGCGAAATACACACCTGATAGGAATCTGAAGTTAATCCGCACTCTTAACATTGTTCTGCGCAGAAGCCAACAATGGTCGCACCCTTGACCCCCAAGAGGTGTGTCGATCAACTTCGGTCACCACCACCGCGACCCAACGACATACAGATCAACGAATGATCCAACGCCTAACCCAAACAAGCACGCCACAAAGCGAAAGGGATAAGCCAAGAAAGGTATGCTTACTCTCCTCATGGTTTGCTCTATTTAAAGCCAGCTTCTTGCCTATCCTCATGCTAGCTTCCTGATGTGGGATACTCTATCTATCCTCAAAAATCGACTCCTTAGCAAAATAATCCACCTTTGCATGCAAAGGGATTCGAACCAAAGTCCTCTCGATAGCCATGTCACGCCACCACCACTAGGACACAAGCTCCTTTGTGTCATAAGTCCAACACATTTAACTATAAAGCCTACCTACTCGCTTCCAGATTTATTTAAAAGAGAAACCAAAATAAATTTCAAGAGCCAAGACTTGAACCTTGGACCCCTTGCTTCCTCTATGGTGTCACTTTCTTGTCTCCCATGTGGCGCCATTTGGCACTAGACCACAACTCCTTTTGTGTCTTATTTTACCCTAATTTATTTATGAGTCATACCATTAGAGATCAGGGTTCCACTAAGGCTAAAAATCAAAATTTTTCCTATGGCGTAACTTGAACCCGGGACTTCGTAGTACCCTCTAAACACTCTAAAATCACTCACTTAATAGGTCCAACTCGCATTAGTGCTGTCCTCTTGTTCTCAAAAAAATTTTAAACGCTCCCATGCCCAAGGCCGAATAGGCCCAATTCTACTAGGCCCAAAAATTCGGGGCGTTACAATTAAATAACCACATAATGACCTCTCATTTAAGAAGCCATGCCAAATAAGCACTTTAACAATCAGCATACAGCTTTTGCATTTTATGCGATTAAGTCCTTTTTTTCACAATTCGACACTCAAACAATAAAATTTTCACACAAATTTTTCACACATACTCAATCACATACTGTAAACACAGAGAATAATATTAAAATATTTTTCCAACCTCAGATTTGTGTTCTCGAAACCACTATTCTGACAATGGTCTAAATCGGGCTGTTACAGTTATGCCACTATATTGCAGTCAAGCTGCCTGAACAAAATTATGGTTAAGCCACCAGATAGTGTAGATCATTAAACTACCAGAACTTCCTCCTTACCATATTAACCCAACCCCATGCAATGTGACATGGCTTGCATATACAAAATCAGAGTGGTAAGCATGTAATTTCATGCTTTGTAGAGTAGATATATCAGATTACAAGTCACTTTATCCAAAAAAGCCACAATGTCACATGGTATGGAATTGAAACAAAGCATAACTCATCATTAATTTGATATACCTAGCTAAACAGCAAACGTACAAACAGAACTCCCAGATTTACAAGTTGGATACGAATCATACACTACTGACATGCTTACAGGTGTTGCACATGCAATATCAAAATTACAAATAACAAATAATAAAGTCACACATACTATACACGTTAGACTTTCAGAAGTCATATTAACGGAATCAGAATATCGAATCTCATGCTTTAAATTCTTATTTACACAATACGGACCCTACAGAAGGCCTAAGTTTGATGTGCACATAAAAAGTGACCGAAGGGTAAATTTTCAAAAAATGGACCCACACGCCCGTGTGGCTTACACGACCCAATTGACCCAGCCCATTTGACATACACAATCTGGCACACAATCGTGTGACTTCAGTAGTGGGTTTTCCAGCATTGCATCGTTCACTGTTTTTCAAGTTTTCCATTACACACCTGATCAGTTTCCTATGTAGATCAAGAACAAGTATTCTAGTACCTAAACTGACAATTCACATAGATTATTTAGCACCCAAATCTGAGACAGAACCCTTGAATTCTTAAAAATTAAAGCCTAAACCTATAGGCTCTCGACCTTAATCACCAAATCAAACACTTACCCAGAGAAACTGTAACAACACATTTCTCTAAAGTGTCAGAATAGAGGTTTTGGGGCCACAAATCTAACGTGTGAGTCCGTAAATATTATTATCTAATATTTACGAATAATATATGGTGTAATGATAAAATTTTATTTATTTATTTTTGGTTAAATGGAAGAACAATTAGGTTCAAGTGGTATGACCCTAAAGTCAAGTAGGTTTAGAAAATGAGGTATCGGGATCTCATTTCTATAAACCAAGTCGTAAATATTTTTATAAATATTTACAGAGTGTTATTAAGGTTGTATTTAATTTTTGTTAAGAAATTTTAATGTTTAGATAGTTAATTAAGCAAAAAGGACTAAATCGTAATAGTTGAAAAAGTCAATCACTATTAGTTTAAAGGTGTTAATTGAATAAAGAAACATAAGTGCATGGTCTTAATGGATAAAATCCACATTCTTAAGATGGTGGGCAGTTTAAGTTTTATTTTTTTTTCATTTTATATGTTTTATATGTTATTTTATTATTAAAATAAAGAAAAAAAGGTTAAAAATAAGAAAACATAATGTTTTCTTCTCCATTTGTTTTGTTCACCACCGAACCTCCATGGAAACATATTCAAGGTTTGGCCATGATTATATTCTTGCATGGTAAGCTATTTTTTACCCGTTTCTAATAATTTTTACTTTTTTTTAGATCGTTGCAATTAGGTCTAGCTAGCCCGTACCTTCGTTTGTGAAACTGTTAAAGATTTTGAATGTTTCCATTGATGAAACTTTGTGATTTTAGATGTTAAATGATGAATTTAAAGTATTAGTTGTTATTTATAAGTATTTTGTTAAGTGATTTTTGATAAATTTATCAATTAGGGACTAAATTATTGAAATAGTAAAAGTATAAGGATTTGATGTGAAATTATTACAAATATGGGCTTTAATGGAAGCTATTAACATTTGGATGGTATGGGTTTTCAATAAAATTGGTTTATTTGCATGATTAGGACATAAGGGCTAAAGTGAATTAAAATGAAAGGTTGAGGTTAATTTTGTTAAAATGTCAAAAAGGACTAAATTGCATAAAATGAAGTGGTTTTGCTGTCTAAATTAATGAATTGAATGAAATTGTTAATTTAGATCAAGAACGAGTGGAAAATCGAGGAAAAGAGTAAATTACCAAATAGCCCCTGTACTTAGTCATTGCTGCAAATTGGACACTTAAGTTTGTATGATTAAATAATGTTTTAATCTTATATTGATCTACATGATAATGTGTTATTTGACATGTATCTAAATGATGTAAATCCCGTAACACTCCTAACCCGTATCCGTCGCCGAAATAGGGTTACAGAGCATTACCAGAGATTACAATTCAAAACAATCAAAAAATTAAATCATATATTTCACAACATCAATCATAGCAAACTCCATTAATAACATACATATTGTCCCTTATATGAGCCCTCGATGCCCTAAAAACACATTAGAAACAAATCGGGACTAAATCAGGAACATATAGAATTTTTTGGGAAAAGATGTAAATTTTCAAACTGAAGGGGTCACACGGCCGTGTGGCCAGACCATGTGACTCACATGACTGAGACACACGCCCGTGTCTCAGGCCATGTGGACATTCGAAGTAGGGACACACGGTCGTGTCCAAGCTCGTGTCCGTGCCCGTGTAACTCTCTGACTTGGGTCACACGCCCGTGTGACAGGCCGTGTGCTAGGTCGTATAACTGCCTGACTTGTAACCCTTAGTAAGCTACAGGGGACACATGACCATGTCGCCTGGCCATGTGTCACACACAGATGGGACGCACGCCCGTGTCTCTAGCCGTGTGGACGAAAAATAGGTCATTTTCAAGCCATTTTCTCACCCATTCATGCATATACCTACAATCACTTTTGCACATATTAAACAAGCCTTCAATTTGCATTAAAACCATGCATAAATAAGCTATTCAAATATGGTACATAAGTATTGGAAACACGAAAATTTATATACTTTTTCATGCCCTTTTTGACCCAAATTCATGTGGTTTCGAGTAAATTCTTGTCGAAAAATAACTAAATATTATAAAATAATTAAATTGTGTTAAAAATATGAACATGATGAATTTTATTTAATTTTATAGTTATTTTTTTTTAATTTTGACTATTTTCGACAGATTCACACAAAGGGCGAAAATCGGCTCGGCAGACACTGCTCGAAGAACAAAATCGAGAAGCAATTTGAAGTTCAAGGAGAAATTTATTTCCAGCCCAAGACGGTCCAATTATGAGTATTTAATCATAATATAATTAATTTTAATTTATTCCCAATTTAATTTGGGCTAAATAAATTATTATTAATTAATTATGGGAAAAAATGGCTAGTTGAACCGCACTGGTTGAACCGAACCGAACCAGCCACCAATTGGGCAGCCCAAACCATCCACAATGATGGCCCAAATCAGCTTAATATCTGATTAATTAATCTTGCAAAGAAGCCCTTGAAGACCTTTCAAAATTGCATTCAAACCCCTCCAAAAATTATGGCTTTGTAGATTGCCCCATGCTATATTTAGCAAAGTTGAATCCTTCAACTTTGCCACATGGGATGGCCGGACAAGGGAGGCCTCTTTTTCTGCTGCTATTTGATATTTTTTTCAGCCTTGATCAGCTATAAATACACCCCCTAGCTGCTCATTCAAAACACACCTCCAGCATCCAACATTCTCCTCTTTCACATTCCCTCAATTCCATTTTCCCTTCTCCCTTTTTGGTGTTCTTGTGCCGATTTCCCCTCTTGGAAAAGATGTGTTTTTCCAGCCATTTGGAGCAGCAAGTGGAGTGTCATAAGCCACCTTGATAGCCAAGGACAACGAAGAACGAAGAATGGAGCAATCAGACAAGCCACGGAGAACCACCGGATTTGTTTCTTGTTCCCTATCTCTTTAAATTTCGTTGTTGTTTTGACAAACATGTTTATGAATATTTATGCTGTTGGAATGTTTAATTTAATAAATTTAGCTTGAATTTAATTTGTGTTGGGTTGATCGCATTTCGTCCTCTTGAATTATTAAAATTGTGTTTATGCTGTTAAAGGCCTCGGTAAAATGTTTGATTAAGTAAAATTACGTTAAGTTATCTGGCATTATAATTGTTTAGATAGCTAATGAATTAATTATTTAAACGCATTGAAATTGTAATTAATGGACGCAATACTTAATCTGTGGCATGTTTAATTCTTCTAAGGAAGTCAAGATTAAATTAGCATTGTATTTGACGATACATATGCCTTGCATAACTTGCGTGATTTTTGTGATTAAATTGTTTCAAGTTAAGAATACTTCGCTACTTCACATGATCTTTTATATGCTTGTTAGGTTGAATTAATCGTTTGAATTGACATAGGAATATGCGAGAGAAAATTTAATTTAATAAGTATGTATGTGCGATAACATGTTTACTTTTAGAAGTCTGCTTTAGTCGCTTGAATTTGCATAGGAATATGTGTAAGAGATGAATGGATTTTTATTTGTAAATATGTTCATAAGTTAGCAAATTACGGAGTTGCCATGTTTTAATAAGTATAAACACGAGTTTAATAATTCTAAGGTAAGAAATGTTATTAATCCAACACAATTATATCATCTTGATTAAAATCAGTTTTTGAAATCGTGCATTAGAACTTTGTTTTATTTTATTTTTCTTTGTTTTATTTTTAGTTTTTAAATATTTCTTAAATCCAAATATTTTTCCTTCACCAAATTTTTTGAAAACATTTTCATAAATAATTTTTTTACAGTCCCTGCGGGTACGATAACTCGACATTTACTTGTCACTTTATTACTTGTTACGATTGTGTACACTTGCACATTTCCACCGTTCCAAGTTTTTGGTGCCGTTGTCGGGGACTGTTTTAAAAGACGCTATTTGCGAAAGTGTTAATTTTTCATTTTGGTCTATTTTTTTATTTTTTCTGTTAAAATTTAATTCCATTTTTTTATGTGTTTGTTTCAGAGTATTGAACAAATTATCGACTTACTTCCTGTAAACCCTTAAATTGAAAAGATTTTCTGACAAAGGAGAAGACAAGCGAACCAAAGGAGGACCGGAGATATGAATTTCGAAAATCCAAACCAAAATCTAGGAGGAACATTCACTTATAACACTCACAATCCGATCATTGTTGCCGATGATAAAAACTGTGCCATTCAACAATATGCCATTCCTCTATTCAACGAGCTCAATCTGAGTATTAAGAGATGTAACACCCCAAACCCGGCCCAAACACTACGACCGAATTTGGTGTGCTACAGAGAAAACATCTTTGAAAATCCTTTTAAGTCGAATTATCTTTTTGGTAAAAGATGGTTATTTTGTTTGATACATTTGAGGTGTATAAAATCCATACTTATGTTTATTTTAAAATATTTATTAAGCCAGATTGTAGCCGATTCAGGTGTGCCCAATGGCACGATAAAACATTTTTGCGATTTAAAATTTTAGAAACCACGTACTTAATTTAATGTTAGAAAATAGTTTAACAAATTAATCCAAACATAGAATAATAAAATTATGTCTAGGCCTTACTACAACTTAATTAAAATAAACCAACATTAAATAAAATAAAACAAGGTCCAAGTTCGTCTAATTAAAATTTCCACCGCATGGCCACCTCGAGTCCATCCACTCCATCTCCGCGATCTACCCATCCGCAAAATGTTAAGGGAAGGGGTGAGTCACCAAGACTCAGTGTGTAATCCCCACCCGGTAAGATAACTCATACACAAGTCATTAATAAACATGCACATGCAACCCAACCTAACCATCCATACTCCTTTTCTACCCCGTGGTGGTCAAAACCACCGTGGTCAAAACCACCGATGACTTAGAGTCACAAATCGATGATGGGGCCAACCCATCGTGGTGGTCAAAACCACCGATGACCATAGGTCACAATATATCAAATGTGGTCAAAACCATCGTGGTACCAAACCACCGGGACTTAGTCGCAAATAATTAATCGTTGTGGTCAAAACCACCGATGACCATAGGTCACAATAATCTGATGGGGCCAACCTATCTTGTGGTCAAAACCATCGACGATACCCATAGTTCTTCCCCTCCTCTCATCAATCCCACCATCACATGCTTTTATAACAATTTTCATAAATCATACCGTGGCGCTTAATCATCATGTGATGGCATGCAAATCATATATCAAAATCACAAATTAGGGACTTACCTTAATCCATGTTTAAGCCCACAAGCATATCATAGATCACTACCAAAATTTATACTCAAGACAATAATATAGCAAGTTTATTAATAAAGTGTGTAAAGAGTTTACACACCGCTTCTACCGAATTCCTAGATCCCGAAGATCCGATCTACGTCGCTAGATCTCTTGTCCTTGAACGGATTTGATTTCCAAACAAATCCCAAAGTCTTAACTTACCCCTAAAACCATGGCACACTCATCGGGCCGATATTAAACAATAAACTTTTATCAAAGGCCCTTGGCCGAAAGTGCTTACCCACTCACCCTTGGAAAAATAATTCCCAAAGCTTCCTTTAATTTATGTAGGCTCCTAAACTCAACAAGTCAAGACTCTCTTTAGGGAGATTCACCAAATGCACAATTGGAAGGGCTGGAAATTTTAGTGAAGGAGGAGGGTAGGTTCGGCTAGTGAAGGAAGAAAAAGAAAAAGAGAAGATGTAGGGAAAGGGGGTGGTTTCGGCTTGAAAAAGGAGAAGAGAAGCTGGAATTTTTTTTTTGATAATTTGGGCAATGCAACACAGGGGTTTCGACAGCAGCAAATTTTGGAGCAAAGAAAAGAAAATTGATTCAACTTTGGCACATCTTTTGTAATATCCCGGGTTAGGGGCTGTTTTGTTGTTGCATGATATTGCATGTGTCTAGTGTGCTGCGTGGCTATTTCTATATTTTGGGGGCTTAATTGAAGTCTAGGAGTATGCCTGAGTGAATGGGAAAATTTTGATTTTTGGGTGTTAAGTCAGGGGAGCTGTTGGAGCGGGGGTATAAGAGTTTTATTTGGTGTTTTGTTGAACAAAAAGTGGGTTAGCAAAGTGGCAGGTGGGACGCCACTAAGGCTTGTGTGTGTGGCGTCATTTGCAGGAGGGAGAGATCTTGTGTTCGAGTTGCGGAGTGGCCACCTTTTGGCTTTCTTTTTGACGCCTAGGAAGGGAGAGTTTGTAGGCAGTTCAAACTCTGCCTTGGACCTAGTCTTTGGGTGAGATGGACGGCAAGGAGTGATTTGTGGAAGGGGACTAATTCAAATGCTTTTGAATTAGTGGCTTGGAGTATTTTGAGGAGTGGTGGCCGAATTTTAGGGGATTTGGGGGGAGTGTGGACGGCTTAGTGTGGGAGAAGGGAAGGCCGAATGTACCTTTGTTTTGGGGTGCATTTTCTACACATTTGGTAAAGAAGAAAAGCTCTCTCTTTTGTCTTTTGTAGCCGAAACTTCAAGAGAATGTTCTCTCATTTTCTTCATTCTATTTGAAACCAAAACACCAAACTCCTATAGTTGCCGAATCTTGCTTTATTTTTGGTAGCCGAATGTATCTTTGAGCCCTTCTCATACTTCTTTCCTCCTTGATCATTAGAAGCCGAAAGTTATTTCCCAAAACCTTTCCACCATTCCTTTCTTCTTCTTAAACCTAAGTACTCCTTTTCTCTTCTCCTTTTTCCATCATTTTTGTCATTAGCCGAATACCAACCCCCTTTTCTTCTCATCTTTCACTTGTATTCTCTTTCTTTGAGTAAAGCCGAATTCTTCCTTCTTGTTTAATGAGATTGGCCGAATTTCCCTTCTCTCCTAGTGGTGTTTATTTTGGCCGAATATTGGTGGAGTTTTTGGTGCTCATCTCGGGTGGTGCAATCCTACAGGTGAAGGGCCTTTTGGAAGCAAGCAAAAGGAGTCTTCCTACTCTGTTAACCGTTGGGTAAGTGATGGTAAGAAGTTGGTTGATGGTTCATTCTTGTTAAGCTTAGGGCTGAGACTAATTGTTGTGTTTCTAAGGGGAAGACCGATTGTCAGGAGAACCATTGGTTGATCGTGATTTGGTAGGAAACCAAATCAATCGTGAGGAGCAAGAGGAGCCGCTTTCTTCAAATTGATTGGTAAGGGGTAAGTGATTGGTGTTAGTATTGTCGCTTCAATCTTTTGTTTCCGATCAAGTCAAAGGTGATTAGGATTAATTATTTGTCTTATAGGTGCCGATTGTTGGAAGGGGAACCATCATTGGTTCGAGGTTTGGTTGGAAACCAAACCATTCGCAAGAGTAAGGTAATGGCTTAATATTAACCCCTTTGGGTTTATATGTCTTTGGCCGAATGGTCTTAGTGCCTAATCCAAAGGTTGGCCGATTGTTATAGGAGCTTGATACTCGAGGGATTTAGATCATTTCGTTGGGATCTTTAGACTCGTAAATTACCAGTGTGTAAACTAACACACCGATACCTAGTAACGTTATTAATAAACCTCGCTTGCTCGTTAAAAACTATACCAAAGATGACGGATAATTGGATACCCAAACGGGTATGTGTGCGTATCCTGGTAAGTCTAATTTATTACAAGTTCTATTATGGATACCTTGGGTATTATGATCTATGTTATGTATGCTATGAGATGTAATGCTAGACATGTTGGCATGATATGCATGACTGTATGATATGCATGATCACATGAGTTGGTATGTTGATGGGTGATATGAGTGGAGGGAGCAAAGTGATATTTTGTGCCGACGAGCACCGTGTTTTGGTAACACAACTTTGTGACTTTGGGTCACCAAAGCTTTGGTAGCACATTTGTGTCTTTGGGACACCGTAGGTTGGGCACCTCATTGCGACTCGTCCCCCGTGGTTTGACACCACCGTGGGTTGGCCCCACTTTGAGATATGGGATCGTCGCTAGTGATTGGGTATCACACGATGGGTTGGCCCCATCATTCGATTATTGTGACTACGGTCACCAAAGGCTTTGGTAGCACATTTGTGTCTTTGGGACACCGAGAGGTTGGGCACCTCATTGCGACTCGCCCCCGTGGTTGACACCACCGTGGGTGGGCCCACATGAGATATGGGATCGTCTCGCTAGTGATTGGGTATCACACGATGGGTTGGCCCCATCATTGGATTTGTGACTTCGGTCACCGTGCTTTGGTAGCACAAACGTGTCTTTGGGACACCAAAGTGTTTTGGTAACACATTGTGACTATATGTCACCAGTTGGTTTGGCACCACCAAAGGGTTTGGTACCACACGGGGTAGAAAAAGGAGATACGGATGGTTAGGATCGGGTTGCATTAATTATGTTGCTATGTATGATGTGTGTTAGCATGTTGTTTCATCGGAGCGGGATTTATGCATCGAGTCATTCGACTCACCCTCTCCTTTGACATTTCAGTGACTCGTAGACGCGGGCATGGAGCCGGGGTGGACTCGGGGTGCACATGCCATGCTTTAATAAAAGTTTTGCTCAGACTATTCACTTTGGGTACTTTAGCTTATTTATTTTTATTTGGGATTTAATTTGGATTTGTAAAAGGCCTTTAAATTATGTTTTATGATGGTTATGTTTTAATTAGATTCGCAACCTGCTTAACAAATAACTTGGTATGAAATTTTACTAAAATTTGGTAAGATAATGTTTTCAAAATTATAACGCAGTGTGTTTTAAACTATACCATCGGGTATTTCGCTATGTTTTGCTATACAATAAACTCAAATGATTTCCAAATCAAACTCGATATTCTACTAAGTCAAAAATGTTTCAAAATAGCACTAAGAACCTATTGGGAATGCTAAATGAAATCAACTCGTTTTAGCTATATACTTTGGATAAGTTTTAAAAATCTAATCAAGCAAGCCTACTCAAATTTTCCTCAAGTTCACTATGTTTTCACCCCGCTTTTAAACGAAAAAAAATCTGATCACTCAAAGACGTTTTTCCCGTAACATACCAGATTCGGTCGTGGTGTCTTGTCCGAGTTTGGGGTGTTACATCTTTCTCAGCATAAAAGCAGATATGGACAAATTTCCCAAGGTCTCCAATTTTCTAAGACCACTCACTTAATTTTTGATAATTTCCAGTCTTGAATTATCACAACTAACTCTAGCTTCATCATGTTTTTAATCTCCTAAATTACCTCTTCAACATCCATTCAAACAAAATTTAAAAAAAATAAATAATCCTTATTCCTTCATCACCTCTTTAAACAAAATAAATAAATAAAATAAATTAATAGCTATCCCCCCACTCCAGCCGAATTCTAAATCAAAAACAATTACTTAAGCTTATCCTTATCTTCTAATTTAAAGAGTCCACATTCATATAATAATCTAATAATAATGCTATATTATCCCTTTTATCTTATCAAATAAATAATAAATAAAAGAAACCATGTGCCTAACAAACTCTTCCAAATTAATGCTAAACAAAGAACCATGTGCAGCCAACTCACCTTGTCACGCCAAAGAAAGAAAAGGAAAAACCAAAGTGTTGCTTCTTTGAATCGAACCACCGACCTCACGCACCAGCCCTTCTCTTCCAACGTCCCTAGCCACTTCTCCCATTAGACTTTCATGTCAAATAACCACAATATTTAATTATAAGGCCTTCCAACTTGAGCCCAAAGACCGCATGTAAAAATTAAAACACAAACCTCTCGCCTCAGCTTACTGAAACTAGGACCACTAGGTCCTGTCTGCATGATGCGCCCCAAACCAACTCTTCCCTTGGACTTTCATGTTAAATATTCCCACCATTTATTTATAAAGCCTTATACCTGAGCGTTTTTCTTTTTAGCGCCAAAGCCCAAAAATAACACTCCTTGCGTCCCTTGCATTTCAACCCGAGACCTTCGTGCCAACACCCCTAAGTGGCGCCCTAAGCCACTCCGCCCACCGCCTTTCATGTCAATAAGCCCCTAATTTAATTATAAGGCCTTCCTAGGCCTAACGCCTAAAAAAGGCCACAAGGAAAAAAAACATTTCCCCTTGTTCCTTCCACGGATCGAACCTAAGACCCTAGCAAGCTCTTAGGCGCACTACGCCACTTATACCAAGCCCATCCTTTGTGCCTTAGCTCACCTAAAAATTTTATTAAAGCCCTAACTAACCTAGCTCCTTCCTTTTACACACTTAAAAATAAATTTTAATACTAAGTCAGCCTAGCTCTGTTTAATTCTAGACCCCAAAACATGCCAAATAAATCATAAATTTATTTCTTCAAGCACACACACACATGGGAACAAATAATTAAATTTTCAAACAACCCCTAATTCAGGATGTTACAAGAGACCCGAAATCGAGGCACAACAATTTGAGCTGAAGCCAGTCATGTTCCAGATGCTTCAAACCGTGGGCCAATTCAGTGGAATGCCTACTGAAGATCCTCATCTTCACTTAAGACTATTTATGGAAGTGAGCGATTCTTTCAAGTTAGCCGGAGTTACCGAAGATGCCTTACGATTGAAGTTGTTACCATATTCGTTAAGGAACAGAGCTCGTGCCTGGTTTAACTCATTGCCACCGAACTCCATTTCTACATGGCAAGAATTAGCCGAAAGATTCCTCATGAAGTATTTTTCGCCAAGCAAGAATGCTATGCTGAGGAACGAGATCACTGCCTTCCACCAAATGGATGATGAGTCCTTGTATGAGGCATGGGAAAGATTTAAATAGTTATTACGAAAGTGCCCTCATCATGGAATCCCTCATTGCATTCAACTTGAGACATTCTATGATGGTCTCAACGCTCACACAAGGATGGTAGTGGACGCCTCTGCTAATGGTGCTCTTCTTTCTAAGTCTTATAACGAGGCTTATGAAATTATTGAGAGGATTGCCAGCAACAATTATCAATGGCCAACCAGTCATGCAGCATTAGGAAGACGAGTCGCTGGAATACATGAAGTAGATGCTCTTACTTCACTCGCATCTCATGTATCATCAATATCCTCAATGCTTAAAAACCTTACTACTAATGGGTCTAATGGTTTTGCAGCACAACCGCCTAATCAATTTGAGAATATAGCCTATGTCTATTGTGGGGAGGGACATTTGTTTGAAGAATGTCCATCGAACCTAGAATCTGTATACTACATGGGCAATCAGAACCAAAATCGAGGAAGGCAAGGGCTGCAATCAAATTTTTATAACCCATCGTGGAGAAACCACCCAAATTTCTCCTGAGTAACCAAGGGGTCGAACCAGCACCACTTACACCCAACCTGCACCAACCCGATGCACCTTATTTTCTCGCAACAAGTTCAGAACCGGTTCAAGTCGAAGCATCCAACAGCTTGGAGAATTTGCTGAAGGCATACATGGAAAAGAATGATGCCTTAATCTAGAGCCAAGCAACTACATTGAAGAATCTGGAAAACCAAATGGGCCAGCTTGCAACTAAAATTAGGAACCGACCACAGGGTACCTTACCCAGTGATACGAAAAATCTGAGAAATCCAGGAAAGGAGCACTACAAAGCAATCGACAATCGAGGAGTAGAACGACGATAGCCTGTAACCATTGAAGCTGAAACGGAGCAAGTTGTAGCTCAAGAAAAAGAGGAAGTTCAACCAAGTGTTAAAACTCCTGTATCACAGAAGTCAGATTCAGTGATCCTTGATGGGGTAAACACTAAACCAGTTAGTTCTGATTATCTAACACCCTTGTCAGATGCAGAAAAATTTCCACGAAAGAGTTGTCCGGTTAGAGCTAAGATTCCACCATTGCCATATCCTCAACGGTTCCAGAAGCAGCAACAAGATACTCAGTTGAAAGAAATTTTTGATGACAAGATGAATTTTAATGACTTCGATGCTGCTAAATCCCCAAATGTAGTTGAAGACTGTTCTGCTATTCTCACGATGGAATCGCTGGCTTCTACAGAATTGGAGCTCGATTCTTTAGACGATCTGTTAGAACATATTCTACTGGAGGATTCACCAAGTGATGATAAAGACAAGGAATGTTTGGCTTGGGTAGAAGCTAATTCGAAGGAATTCACTCAAGAAGTTCCACTCGAATCATTAGATTTATCATCTCAAGAGTATACGCAACCAAAGTCGTTGGTTGAAGAACCAATAAATTGGGCCCAAGATTTCGTCTCCTCATTTGAAATATGACTATTTGGGTCTATCTTCGACTTTACCTGTCACTATTTCAGTTGAGTTCACCAAAGATCAAGAAGAAGAGGCACTTGTGATTTTGGAAAGGCACAAGAAGGGTGTTGGATGGATTATTTCAGATATTCGAGTCACGAGTTCAAGGATTTGTAGGCATTATAGGAAGTTAAATAAGGCCACCAGGAAAGATCATTACGTATTTTCTTTCCCTAATAAGATGTTGGACAGATTTGATGGGAAAGAATATGATTACTTCTTAGATGGTTATGGTTGGTATGACAAATGGCCATTTGACACCACCATGGTCAATGACGAACCTAAATAAAATGGAGAGAGTTCTCTTCACTTCCTTTATCGTTATTTTATATTTTTAGTTTTTTTTCTCATTTGAATAAAATGGTAGACTTAGATAAAATTTTCTTTAGTTCATTACAACTCTGTCTAGGAGATTGGGACTTAAGCGGGACCGCTTGTGACCCCTCCAATCTTTCCTGGGAATTGATTTTTACATAATTTTCTGAGAAATTAGCCCCTAAATGACCCATTCATTTGTGTGCCTGAGTTTCCAGATTTCATCTTTGAACCATGGATTTCTTCATCAAAGAGGGAGCAAGGCGATTCATGCAAAGGCAATACTGATGGAGCAAAAGATGAGTCAGACTTTGATGGATCTGCGAATAAATAAAAAGGGGGGATCTTTACTTTATTTCATTTTCTTTCCTAGGTTATTTCATGTTTTAGGATTAGGTTTTATTTTTTATTTTTGCACAATAAAACAAGAGATAGGAATCATGAATAAAATCTAAACAAGTCACAAAGGCTAAAGTGTGGCAATAGATATATACATGTCTAGGATTGGATTTTAGAAAGAGCTTGGTACTTAAGCAATCAATTTGACTCACCTCCTCTTTCTAAAACCCTACCTGTGTATAGTATCTATTCACTTTAAACAATGAAGACATTGTTCATTTTAAGTTGGGGGACCAAAAATTTGAATTGATTCCACTCGTAATAAAATTTTCTTTTAGTTATGCTTAGGATATATTTTTGTTCAATAATTTGAAATTTTGTTAAGTATGCTAAACTTCAAAAGATTAATAAAGTTCTATTATTTCAATAAATTATTATGTTAGCTTAATAATGATATGAATGTATTTTTAATAAAGTATGTAAATTGCATCATAAAATTTTTAGTTCCCTACGAAAAATTAGGCATGCATGAAAGTTTAAGTCTTTAGAATTGACTTAGTAATTTCTTGAGGCAAAATCCTAGGAAGCATGGAATGTTGAAAATGATTTAGGCAACTGTTGTTTGGATCGTTTGAGCCTTTCAAGCCGACCCTAATAAAATTATCCTTTGAAACCCAATTTTGAGACTATATGGCCTAATTTTATTTGGACCCATGCAATATTTAGCCATCAATTTTCTCTTCATTACTTCTAAAATTGTCCCAAATACTAGACTCAGTACTATTCAAAAGATTGTTTGAAAATAAGTTTGGGGGAGTTGAAAAGATGTATCGAATGCTCGAAAATTGTAGTACATGAAGCAACTGCTCGAGTTTGAGCTTTGATTGTAAAAGAAAAAAAACATGTACTCAAAATGAAATAAATGGTCGAAAGAGCATAAGTTGGTGTATCAAGGGTAAGAATTTTGAAGGTTCAAAGTTAAGCTGAGTCTAGGGTTTTTAAGCCAGAAATTCATCTATCTTTTACCTACCCCTAAGCCCAACCAATGCTACAACCTTACTAAAGACCTTTTGATTCAAAATTCCAATGTTACCTACATTAGTGGAGAGAAATTGCTCTGCTCAACATATGAAGACATTAGTTGCTTAATGATTGCGGCTTACTTTTTGAATAAGGAATTAAAATCAAATTGGTAGGAAGAAACATGTCTTTATTAAGAAAACATTTAGTCTAATTTTGCTAGTATAATAATTGTTGGAGGTAATTTGAACGATATGTATACTTAAGTAGCATAATTATCAAATTTCTTATTTTTAAGCCTAAGTGTATCAAATTCATAATTTTGAGAAAAAAGTTGTTCTGAAGGAATTTTTCAAAGGTGTTTCCGAGAAAATTCTTTTCAAATTTGTGCATTACTCGGGACGAGCAATGAATTAAGTTTGGGGGTGTGGAAACACGAAAATTTATATACTTTTTCATGCCCTTTTTGACCCAAATTCATGTGGTTTCGAGTAAATTCTTGTCAAAAAATAACTAAATATTATAAAATAATTAAATTGTGTTAAAAATATGAACATGATGAATTTTATTTAATTTTATAGTTAATTTTGTTTAATTTTGACTATTTTCGACAGATTCGCACAAAGGGCGAAAATCGGCTCGACAGACACTGCTCGAAGAACAAAACCGAGAAGCAATTTGAAGTTCAAGGCAAAATTTATTTCCAGCCCAAGACGGTCCAATTATGAGTATTTAATCATAATATAATTAATTTTAATTTATTCCCAATTTAATTTGGGCTAAATAAATTATTATTAATTAATTATGGGAAAAAATGGCTAGTTGAACCGCACTGGTTGAACCGAACCGGTTGAACCGAACCAGCCACCAATTGGGCAGCCCAAACCATCCACAATGATGGCCAAAATAAGCTTAATAGCTGATTAATTAAGCTTGCAAAGAAGCCCTTGAAGACCTTTCAAAATTGCATTCAAACCCCTCCAAAAATTATGGCTTTGTAGATTGCCCCATGCTATATTTAGCAAAGTTGAATCCTTCAACTTTGCCACATGGGATGGCTGGCCAAGGGAGGCCTATTTTGCTGCTGATATTTTCTATTTTTAGTAGCCTTGATCAGCTATAAATACACCCCCTAGCTGCTCATTCAAAACACACCTCAAGCATCCAACATTCTCCTCTCTCACTTTCTCTCAATTCCATTTTCCCTTCTCCCTTTTTGGTGTTCTTGTGCCGATTTCCCCTCTTGGAAAAGATGTGTTTTTCCAGCCATTTGGAGCAGTAAGTGGAGTGTTCATAAGCCACCTTGATAGCCGAGGACAACGGAGAACGAAGAACGGAGCAATAAGACAAGCCACAGAGAACCACCAGATTTGTTTCTTGTTCCCTATCTCTTTAAATTTCGTTGTTGTTTTGACAAACATGTTTATGAATATTTATGCTGTTGGAATGTTTAATTTAATCAATTTATCTTGAATTTAATTTGTGTTGGGTTGATCGCATTTCGTTCTCTTGAATTATTAAAATTGTGTTTATGCTGTTAAAGGCCTCGGTAAAATGTTTGATTAAGTAAAATTACGTTAAGTTATCTGGCATTATAATTGTTTAGATAGCTAATGAATTAATTATTTAAACGCATTGAAATTGTAATTAATGGACGCAATACTTAATCTGTGCATGTTTAATTCTTCTAAGGAAGCTGAAGATTAAATTAGCATTGTATTTGATGATACATATGCCTTGCATAACTTGCAGGATTTTTGTGATTAAATTGTTTCAAGTTAAGAATACTTTGTTACTTCACATGATCTTTTATATGCTTGCTAGGTTGAATTAATCTTTTGAATCGACATAGGAATATGCGAGAGAAAATTTAATTTAATAAGTATGTATGTACGATAACATGTTTACTTTTAGAAGTCTGTTTAGTTGTTTGAATTTGCATAGGAATATGTATAAGAGATGAATGGATTTTTATTTGTAAATATGTTCATAAGTTAGCAAATTACGGAGTTGCCATGTTTTAATAAGTATAAACACGAGTTTAATAATTCTAAGGTAAGAAATGTTATTAATCCAACACAATTATAGCATCTTGATTAAAATCAGTTTTTAAAATCGTGCATTAGAACTTTGTTTTATTTTATTTTTCTTTGCTTTATTTTTAGTTTTTAAATATTTCTTAAATCCAAATATTTTTCCTTCACCAAATTGTTTGAAAACATTTTCATAAATAATTCTTTTACAGTCCCTGCGGGTACGATAACTCGACATTTACTTGTCACTTTATTACTTGTTACGATTGTGTACACTTGCACATTTCCACCGTTCCAAGTATACAACCAATATTCCCAAAAGGCACCTCAATCACAACAATTAAACATGTATAACTAAATGCTTAGTTTAGCCAAAACTTACCATTTTGTACACATATCAAATCCACACTCATATGTACTTAATTTACCATTTAACATTTAGCATCGTAAGCCATAAATACCAACTACATATTTTAATCCAAAATGACCATGTTCAATTTCCATCATCTAAGCATCATAAAGACTATAAAATTATCCATCAAAAGGCCACACACATAATATCAACATATCAACCATTTCAATCATTCAAAATACTAAATTTACAAGCCAAAATATAATGGCTAAAACATCAACCAAAAACACCATATATGTGCATATTTATCCAATTATCAATTAACTTGTTTCAATGCCAAAACATAACATAATTGCTACATAATCACCACACCATATTAGATTCATGCCATATCTAGTTCAAAACATTTCAAAAGCATACCATATCTTGACCATGTTGAGGTCAATTCATCATTTATCACTTTGACCATTCAAACATGCTTTAACACATTATCAAATTAACACATATCAACAAGGCACCGAATGTACCAAGGCTACATCACCCAAAATAACATATACATGCCAAACTCATTGTAACACCCATAACCCGTATCCGTCGCCGAATTAGGGTTACGAGGCATTACCGAACATAGCACATTTCAGAACAATCATTTATTACAAATCCAGGTTCGTAATTTAAAACTCATCAGAACACTTATCTTAATCACTTTTGAACTTAAATCTACTATTACTTTCTTTAGCATATTTTAAAAATTATTCAAATATATATATATCATTACAAATTATATACCAAACATATAATAACTATTTATCATAAGCTAATTATAAAACATCACATTTTATAATCTAAGCATGTTCACATATTAAAATCAATTATCAACCACAAAATGCAATTTTTTTTATCATACATTATGGCCGAATATATTCATGGTTATTAACAAACATGATACGCATTCACATCCAAACAAAATGAACCATAACTCAATTTAGGTATTACTCCTTCATGCGACATTGATTTCATTTAAACTAACATAATTTAAATCTAAACCTACTTCTTTCCTAATTACCAAAACCATGCGCATATGACCTTGATATTTTAAGCCATTTTAAGCACAAATAACAACTACAAATACACATAGTTCACATGCCAATTTATATGCTTTAATATGTGCCAAAATTTCATTCACACAATCAAGCTGAAATGTTTTTTATTTGGTCATTCTATATAACATTCAATACATAATATATATTTAAATAAATATACTATAAACCAAATATTATGCTCATCTTAATAGTTCCAACGCCATACTCATATATACAAATACACTTACATTATCAAAGAAACTAAACCTCAAACATTAATAAACCACATCAACTTCATTTCATTGATATGCCATTATATACCAATTACTAAACTAACCACATATACAATTTGAACCTTATACCAAACTTATTTATTTCATTTTTGTTCTATAACATTCAAAACATATACATCCATGCCCTTTATAAACCAACCCTAAATAATCAAACAACATATCCGAACATACAACACAACCAAACCATATATTTAGCTATTTTAAATTCATCACATATCTAAATACACAAGCACATTATAACCAATTTTGTAGCAACCCATAAGGCCAAACATGCACAAATTATTACATATCATATAACCTAACTTAATGAACATTCCATCAATAATATACTTAGCATCTCACTTATATTTTCAAATCTGCAACTCAAGACCTATACCTATCATAAACCATGACTTAATTCAAGCACTCATTAGTAAGCATATCAACCAATTTACACATAAACTCACCTTGACTGAGATCATATACACAAACATAAACATAGCAACCATGTTTCACATGTAATAAGCCAAAGCCAAATTGCTAAAACCAAACACATAAAGCACTTAACCAAGAACACATAAAACCGAACTTAAACATAGTGATCAAGCCATTTTCGCATGGCTATATATTTACATGTTCCAAAATCAAACATTCCATCTATGCTATACATGCCATAAGCCCAAATTCAACTTAATAAAATATCGAAAAACTGTCGATAGTGTGATTTGCTTTGCTGACGATCCCCGAGCTCGTAACGTGATTCCAAAATCTATAAAACAGAGGTAACAAGAACACACACACAGTAAGCTATTTAAGCTTAGTAAGTCATAAGCAAAAACTTATATATTAACAAAGGCATATTAACATTTTACTAATAAAGTCAATTACACATGATTTCCAATACAAAGTTATCATTTACTACAAAAGTCATACTTTAATCATACATACATATCATATGGCCGAATATAAACATTCATATACATATATATATTTTCACTTTTAATATCACAATTACATCAATAGGCCGAATCCCTTATATGTTCAACTATGCTAACTCAAAATCTATATTCACATAACCTTTTATCATTTCAATTAACCAACTTACCTTGTTTTCATATAAATAAATAACTAACACATACCTGAACCTGTAATTCAATTTCACATTCGGTCTTTACTTCACATTGCCTGTTGAACTGTTCGAAATTAAAAAGGATATGCAGATAGTCGGAAGCTCGTACAATGCCAACGTCCCAGACGTGGTCTTACATGTAATCACATATCGATGCCACTGTCCCAGACAGGGTCTTACACAAATCAAATACGATGCCAACGTCCCAGACGTGGTCTTACACGTAAATACAAGTCAATGCCAACGTCCTAGATGTGGTCTTACACGATAACACATATCGGAAATCCTATGTCATGACATATGTATCCTATCTATTCCTAGGGTTCGTACGGGACTTTCGGACGTTAAATCTCGATAGGATCGAACTCCAAATATAGCTCATTTGCTCAATACATATTCGGCCAAACACAATTATATTCACAATAATTCCATTCATCATATAACATATATATATTATCAAATTTAACGACATTTATATGCTTATTGACTTACCTCGACGGACGAAATCAACTACTCGACTACTTTTGACTTCCCCCGATCTAATTCCGTTTTCTTCCGTTCTTGATCTAAATAAATTCAAATTTAACTAATTTAACCACATATTCATTCAATTTAATCCAAAAACACATAAATGGGCAAATTACCATTTTGCCCCTGACATTTTACACTTTTTGCAATTTAGTCCCTATTGCATAAAACACAAAATACAAAAAATTTGCATATACTATGCTTAGGCCGAATATTCACTAGCTCCATACAAGTTCATATATTTCATTTTTTTACATTTTAGTCCCTCAAAAAATTATTTTCACAATTTACTCCAAATTACTCAAATTCATCAAAAATTCAAAGACAAAACATGTTAATCTAACACATATATTTCATATTTCATCATCAAACAACAAAAATAACAAGCTATCATCAATGGCTTAACTCAAAATATTCATCAAAATAAAAAATTGAAGCATGGGTTTTGTACATTTCATAGAAACAATCTCAAAAATGTAAAAATTATCAAAAACCGAATCCTAAACATACCTTAATCAAGCTAGATTGGTGCCGAATACCCAAAGCTTTTCTATTTTCTTTTTCTTTTCTCTATTCGGTCGTGAATGGATGATAATGGCCTTTTTATTTTATGTTTTGTTTTATTATTATAACTTATAATATATTAATATAAATTTTAACTTATAAAATTAACATATAAAAACATATATATAAACACTTAATGTCGTCCATTACTTTAATAAATGGGCTAATTGCAACATAAATCCTCCATATTAAAAAGACAACAACAATTAGGCACTTTCACAACTAACCATCAAATTTTCATTTTACACAATTAAGCCCTTTTATTTAATCGGACACTCAAACAACGAAATTAAAACCCAAAAATTTAACACAAGCAAATTCACACATAATAAACACTGAAAATACTTTTAAAATATTTTTCGGACTCAGATTTGTGGTCTCGAAACCACTATTTCGATTAGGGTCAAAATCGGGCTGTTACAACTCTCCCCCCTTAGGGATTTTCGTCCCCGAAAATCTTACCGGTGAATAGGTTTGGATAACGCTCTTTCATTGTATCCTCTGACTCCCAAGTTGCTTCCTCAACACCGTGCTTATGCCATAGTACCTTAACTAACATAATTTTTTTATTTCACAATTCTTTAATCTCACGAGCCAGAATACGAATCGGTTCTTCTTCATATGTCATATCGGACTTAATCTCAACCTCTGTCGGACTAATCACTTGTGAAGGATCAGATCGGTATCTATGGAGCATCGAAACATGAAATACATTGTGAATCTCTTCTAACTCAGGTGGCAATAGCAGTCTATAAGCAACCGGCCCGATACGCTCTATAATCTCATACGGTCCAATAAATCTCGGAATCAATTTGCCTTTACGACCGAATCTGAGTATTTTCTTTCACGGTGATACCTTCAGAAAGACTTTATCTCCAATCTGAAACTCTATATCTTTTCTTTTCAAGTCTGCATACGATTTTTGACGATCTGATGCTATTTTCAGACTATCACGAATCACTTTCACTTTCTGTTCAGTCTCTTTGATCAAATCGACCCCGTGTATTTTATTTTCACTGAGCTCAGTCCAATACAATGGTGTTCGACATTTACGACCATACAAAGCCTCGTAAGGTGCCATTTTGATACTAGATTGAAAACTATTATTATAAGCAAATTCAATCAAAGGCAAGTATTGTTCCCACGTACCTTTGAACTCGAGAATGCAACATCTCAACATATCCTTAAGTATCTGAATGATTCGCTCGCATCACCATCCGCTTATGGATGGAAAGTCGTATAAAGTGTAATTTCGTACCTAAAGCATCTTGCAATTTCTTCTAAAACCGCGATGTGAACCTTGGATCTCTGTCCGAGACAATAGAAATAGGCACTCCGTGCAATCTCACAATATGAGAAACATATAATCCAGCCAGATTATCAAGTTAATAATCTGTACGAACTGGAATAAAGTGAGCCGATTTAGTCAATCTATCCACAATAACCCAAAATTGCATCTTTCTTGCTCGGTGTCATCAGTAAACCAGATACAAAATCCATCGTGACTCAATCCCATTTTTACTCGGGTATCATAATCGGCTGAAGTAACCCAGAAGGTACCTGATGCTCAGCTTTTACTTGTTGGCACACTAAACAATTCAAAACAAAGTCAGATATGTCTCGTTTCATACCAGGCCACCAATAAAGCTATTTCAGATCATTATACATTTTCGTACTACCCGGGTGAACAGATAACCAACTGTTATGAGCTTCGTTCAAAATAATCTGAATCAACTCTGAATTTCTCGGAACACATATTGGTTTTCTGAACTCAAACAATCATTTATATCAACTCGAAACTCAGATTCGACATTCGATTCACACTGAGCTCTCTTTGCTAACAAATAATATCAACTTTCTGAGCATCACAAATTTGTTGAACAAATAACGGACTTGCTTTTAATTTGGCTATTATTAAACCATCATCAGATATAACCATATGCGCATTCATTGCACGCAAAGCAAATAATGATTTTCGACTTAAAGCATCAACAACAACATTAGCCTTTCCCGGATGATAGTCAATCACAAGCTCGTAGTCTTTTAACAATTCTAACCATCGACGATGTCTCAAATTCAGATCTTTCTGATTCATCAAATACTTCAGGCTTTTATGATCAGAATAATCATGACACTTTTCACCGAACAGATAGTGACACCAAATCTTCAATGCAAACACAATAGCTGCTGTAACACCCGAAACCCGGCCCATTCACTACGACCGAATTTGAAATGCCACTACGGAACACGTTCGAAAATATTCTTACTTAAGAGTAAAAACCGTTAAAAATTTGTTGCCTTTAATAAAACATTTTTTGTGACTTAAAATATTCTAAGTAAAAATTAAATTGTTATAAAAATACCGGATTCAAAACTTTATTATACATACTTAAGAAAATAAAATCATTTGCAATTAATATTTAAATTGTCAATCCATAATAGAACATAATAATAAAAATACTTAAACACACTTTAAATACTTTTAGGGGCCTTATTACAATAATTGAATAATCAAAGTACTGAAAATATAAATGCTTAATTAATTAAAAATATCTTTCTGCATGAAAATCTGCTTCTGCATGGCCACCTTTGTATCCACTCCAACCCGGTCCGAGCATCAAGCATCACCTGTAAGGTTTAATAAAATATTGGGTGAGTCAAACAGACTCAGTGCATAGTCATTTCACATGTCTCCACATATGGGCTCGGCCCATATCCACACAGTCCATACACATAAATATGCAATTATGAAGCCCAACCCAACCTAGGGTCCATCCGTTACTCCTACCTTAGCAGACTCCCTGCCCAAGGCCGTGGCTAATCCACCACCGATCACATCGTGATCCACATATCCTACCTTGGCGCACTTGTCGCTCAAGGCCGTGGCTAAGCCACCGATCCCGTAGAGGAATCCCACATATCAATCAATCTACGGTGATGCACACAAACTATCAACCGCCGAGATGGGCACCTAGCCAACACCTCCCTTGACGTAGCACCTAGCTAACATCAAGCGCTAATGTAGCACAAGGCTAACATTAGACCACGTACATAAATATGTACACCCTGTCCTCCAATGTAACACCCCAAACCCGGCCTAAATGTTACGACCGAATCTGGCATGTCACATGAAAGGAATGTCTAAAAACTGCATTCGTTAAAAGCTCATATTCTTTATAGTTGTGGTGAGAAATCGAGTTTAAGTAATTTTGAATAAGAAATGGTTTATTATCATTTTAGGAAAATCCCATATTGATCATTTAATAACAAGCAATAAACAAATTGAAAGTCAAACCAAATAAAATACCCAAGGCCTTATTACATGACAAAAACTCAAATAAAAATAAGTCCAAATAAAAGAAACGAATTTACGAGTGAACATATGTATGGCCTCCACGAGTCCACCTCACCCTCCCAAATCCGCGATCTAATGATTACCTCGCAAAATTTAACTAAGGGGTGAGTCATCGAGACTCGGTGTGTAAATCCCCATCCAACAGCCCTTACACAATTTCATATGAAAATATGCATATCATGCACCCAAACCTAGCCATCCAATGCTCCTTTCTACCCCGTGTGGTACCAAACCACCGGTGGTGCTAAACCACCGTGTGACCCAAAGTCACGATATCCATAAGTGTGGTGCCAAACCACCGGTGACCCAAAGTCACGAAGAATCCAAATGATGGGGCCAACCCATCGTGTGATACCAAATCACTAGCGACAATCCCAGATCTCATAAGTGGGGCCAACCCACGGTGGTGTTAACCACTGGGACGAGTCGCAATGAGGTGCCAAACCTCCGTGTCCCAAAGACACAAGCAGATACCAAATCAATGGTGACCGCAATACAAATCCGGCGATGGGGCCAACCCATCGTGGTGATACCAAATCACCGGGCGCTAATCCCGTATAATCAATCGTGGGGCCAACCCACTGCGTGGTGCTAAGCCACTGGGGACGAGACGCCGAGGTGCCAAACCTCCGTGTCCCAAAGACACGAATGTGATACTAAATCACCGTGACCGGTCACGAATCCAATGATGGGGCCAACCCATCGTGGTGATACCAAATCACCGCGCGCAATCCCGTATAATCAATCGTGGGGCCAACCCACCGTGGTGCTAAGCCACCGGGACGAGACGCCGAGGTGCCAAACCTCTCGTGACCCAAAGTCACAATAATCAATCTGCGGTACCAAACCACCGGTGGTGCTAAACCACCGTGTCCCAAAGACACGGATATCAATCTTCCCCTCCTCTCATCATACCCATGCAATATGACATAATAATTGTAATATGCAAGATGTCATGTATGCTAGACATATATCAAATATAAGTATAACATGAATTACCATCATAATCGATAGACATAAAACAACATAATCACCCTAATCAACCTCTAAGGGTATAACCGTAATTTTACCTACCAATGGCATTTTCGTAATTTACCCACCAAGGGTATATTGGTAATTTACCCACCAAGGGCATTTTCATAATTTACCCAATCCGAGGGTATATCGGCAATTTACCCACCAAGGGTATATCGGTAATTTACCCTTCAGTGGATATTTTGGAAATTTACCCACTAAGGGTATTTCAAGCATTTCAGACTGAATGGCCTTTCCAAAGGCCCAAATGTCGCCCGAGTGACCCAACGACCATTTCTCGTCGAATAGACTATTGGGCCTAAAGCCCACCATTTCGCCCATTCGGGCCCACACGCCGTGTGGCCCACCTAACACAAATCTAGCCACGCTTTATGAGATTCACCTAGTCTAGTTCACTATATACTACACCATCGCACAATTTACTCATAAAGGCCCACGGGCCCATTGGGCCCACTTCGCCCATCACGGCCCAAGCAAAATTTCCCAACCCACAAGAATACTACTTATGGCCTCAACTATCGCTGTCGAAACCCCACACACGCGCGCCGCACGCTCGTGTGGCTACTATTGCCGTGGACTGCACTTCGGCATTTGCCGCTCTACAACTAGAGTAGAGAGAGTTACACACCGATAGGACTCGTGTTAATCCGCGCCCCGACCACTCCTCGTGCCCAAACGCCTTCCAAGGTGTGTCAACCTCCTCCCGGAATGCTCTTTATATAGCTAGCACTTCACCTTCCTTCTTTGTATCTTTCCGATGTGGGATCCTTCACAAGAGAGTTTAAATTCAATCAAACTCTTCCCGCCCTGCATCAAGCAAAATAAATACTCCCTTGCTTCTCATGAGATTCAAACCTGTGCTCCTTTGCAACATAATCCACGCTGCTAGCCACTTGGCCACAAGCTCCTCTTGTGTCTTAAACCATGCGCAACTAAATATAAATCTATAGCCAAATTCGAGGTCCAAGTAAAAAGAAAACCAAAATGCAAAAGCCAAGACTTGAACCTTGGTCCTCCTTCCTTCCTTGTGGCGTCACCCCTTGTCTCTTATGTGGCGTCACTTTGCCACTACACCACACACTCCACTTGTGTCATTTTTCCCCACATTTTATTCTTAAGGCCTACCTGCCAACTTCCAGGGTTTTTTTTTTTCCTAAAACCAAAATTTCCCCAAAGCTAATATTTGATCCTCGGGACTTCATAGAAGCCCTCTAACCTTCCAAAATAACTTACCTAATAAGTCTAACTTGCATTAATGCCGTTCTCAAAAATTTAAAAACAAGGCCCATTGGGCCCAATCCTACTAGGCCCAATTTCGGGATGTTACAAATCTACCCTCCTTAAAGAAATTTCGTCCTCGAAATTTCCAACTACAGAACATTCGCACCACCTAACCTACAACGTCAGTGCTCACGCTGCACTCGATTCCAATAACCCTAATATACTTTTAACTAGAATTTAGAAATCCTACACATACTAAAAAAAAACCTAACCATTAAAGCGGCATAAATATTTCAGACGCAATCAACTCTATATCCGAACATCACATCCAACCCAAACACACAGAATAGATATTCAAAATACAAAGATATAACAAAGAAAAGTATCAGAAACTTACAAAGACGGATTGGTGCCGAGACTCGGTGCCATATTTCAACAAAAAGAACAGATATATATTTTTCTAAACCATTTTCCAAACCATCTTTTGAAAACATTTTTGAACCCAAACCCACAAAAATTCAGTTTTTGAACCTAGGCTCGATACCATAATTGTAACACCCCAAACCCACCCTAAACGTTACGAATCGAATCCGCATGTCACATGAAAGGAATGTCTAAAAACCGTGCATTCGTTAAAAGCTCATATTCTTTATAGTTGTGGTGAGAAATCGAGTTTAAGTAATTTTGAATAAGAAATGGTTTATTATCATTTTAGGAAAATCCCATATTGATCATTTAATAACAAGCAATAAACAAATTGAAAGTCAAACCAAATAAAATACCCAAGGCCTTATTACATAACAAAACTCAAATAAAAATAAGTCCAAATAAAAGAAACGAATTTACGAGTGAACATATGTATGGCCTCCACGAGTCCACCTCAGCTCCCAAATCCGCGATCTAATGATTACCGCAAAAATTTAACTAAGGGGTGAGTCATCGAGACTCGGTGTGTAAATCCCCATCCAACAGGCCCTTACACAATTTCATATGAAAATATGCATATCATGCACCCAAACCTAGCCATCCAATGCTCCTTTCTCTACCCCGTGTGGTACCAAACCACCGGTGGTGCTAAACCACCGTGACCCAAAGTCACGATATCCATAAGTGTGGTGCCAAACCACTGTGACCCAAAGTCACGAAGAATCCAAATGATGGGGCCAACCCATCGTGGTGATACCAAATCACTAGCGACAATCCCGTATCTCATAAGTGGGGCCAACCCACTGGTGGTGTTAACCACGTGGACGAGTCGCAATGAGGTGCCAAACCTCCGTGTCCCAAAGACATAGTGTGATACCAAATCACCGGTGACCGCAGCACAAATCCGGCGATGGGGCCAACCCATCGTGTGATACCAAATCACCGGCGCTAATCCCGTATAATCAATCGTGGGGCCAACCCATCAGTGCCGCTAAGCCACCGACGCGACGCCGAGGTGCCAAACCTCCGTGTCCCAAAGACACGAATGTGATACCAAATCACCGTGACCGAAGTCACGAATCCAATGATGGGGCCAACCCATCGTGTGTGATACCAAATCACCGCGCCAATCCCGTATAATCAATCGTGGGGCCAACCCACCGTGGTGCTAAGCCACTGGACGAGACGCCGAGGTGCCAAACCTCCGTGACCCAAAGTCACAATAATCAATCTGTGGTACCAAACCACCGGTGGTGCTAAACCACCGGTGTCCCAAAGACACTGGATATCAATCTTCCCCCTCCTCTCATCATACCCATGCAATATGACATAATAATTAGTGTATGCAGATGTCATGTATGCTAGACATATATCAAATATAAGTATAACATGAATTACCATCATAATCAGATAGACATAAAACAACATAATCACCCTAATCAACCTCTAAGGGTATAACCGTAATTTTACCTACCAATGGCATTTTCGTAATTTACCCACCAAGGGTATATTGGTAATTTACCCACCAAGGGCATTTTCATAATTTACCCACCGAGGGTATATCGGTAATTTACCCACCAAGGGTATATCGGTAATTTACCCTTCAGGGATATTTTGGAAATTTACCCACTAAGGGTATTTCAGTAATTTCAGACCGAATGGCCTTTCCAAAGGCCCGTTGTCGCCCGAGTGACCCAACGACCATTTCTGGTCGAATGGACTATTGGGCCTAAAGCCCAATTTCGGCCCATTCGGGCCCACACGCTCGTGTGGCCCACCTAACACAAATCTAGCCACGTTTATGAGATTCACCTAGTCTAGTTCACTATATACTACACCATCGCACAATTTACTCATAAGGGCCCACGGGCCCATTGGGCCCACTTCTCGCCCATCGCGCCCAAGCGTTTCCAACCCACAAGAATACTACTTATGGCCTCAACTATCGCGTGCCGAAACCCCACGTGCGCGCCGCACGCTCGTGTGGCTACTATTGCCGTGACCGGCACTTCGGCATTTGCCGCTCTACAACTAGAGTAGAGAGAGTTACACACACGATAGGACTCGTGTTAATCCGCGCCCCGACCACTCCTGTGCCCAAACGCCTTCCAAGGTGTGTCAACCTCCTCCCGGAATGCTCTTTATATAGCTAGCACTTCACCTTCCTTCTTAGTATCTTTTCGATGTGGGATCCTTCACAAGAGAGTTTAAATTCAATCAAACTCTTCCCGTCCCGCATCGCAAAATAAATACTCCTTGCTTCTCATGAGATTCGAACCTGTGCTCCCTTGCAACATAATCCACGCTGCTAGCCACTTGGCCACAAGCTCCTCTTGTGTCTTAAACCATGCGCAACTAAATATAAATCTATAGCCAAATTCCGAGGTCCAAGTAAAAAGAAAACCAAAATGCAAAAGCCAAGACTTGAACCTTGGACCTCTTTCCTTCCTTGTATGTCACCCCCTTGTCTCTTATGTGGCGTCACTTTGCCACTACACCACACACTCCACTTGTGTCATTTTTCCCCACATTTTATTCTTAAGGCCTACCTGCCAACTTCCAGGGTTTTTTTTTTTCCTAAAACCAAAATTTCCCCAAAGCTAATATTTGATCCCGGGACTTCATAGAAGCCCTCTAACCTTCCAAAATAACTTACCTAATAAGTCTAACTTGCATTAATGCCGTTCTCAAAAATTTAAAAACAAGGCCCATTGGGCCCAATCCTACTAGGCCCAATTTCGGGATGTTACATCCAATATTCATATCCCAAGCCCTTATGCACATAAATATAATTAAAACATCATTTAATAAAATACATATATAACATGCTCATCACTATTTCATATATTTAACAAAGAATCATTTAATAACATAAAACGCCGACCTTGTTAATCGCTTTACCCATCGTGGTAACCACCACTTTAGCCCTTAACTCGGCTATCATTCATAACATAGCACATATACATTTTAACATATTTAAAATAATCAAAAGACAGTGCGATAACTACGTACCTGATTATTTAGCGAAATCTCGATCTATTTTGGATCTAACATAATCTAGAATCCCGAAACTCTTTATTTCTATCGATTTACCTTGAATGCTTTAAATCCCGAGAGTCTCCTTATCCTTGTCGATTAGCCCCTAAACCATCATGGACAGAATCGATCACCATTTAAAACTCATAAAATGGCCTATGGCCAAATGTTATCAATCACTTACCTTAATGTTCCAAGACCCGATAGATCTCTTTTAAGGCTCCTTAGCGTCGACTACACACAAAAGAATACATAATCATGGCTTAAAGAATATTCGGCTATCCCTAGGCCTATCCTCACGATTTCGGCACACTAGCAAAAAGAGCACAAAACCGAATGATAATGAAAGAACTTACCACTACACGTTGAAGAGAATAGAAAATCACAAGCACGTAGTCGACAGTCCCTCCAAAAAAGATTCGACTATGGTGTTTCAAGACTTTTAATAATAGAGAAATAGAGTAGAACAATGAGGCTTTAAGGTTCACTATGATTCTAATTGCAAATGAGGTATTCGGCCATATAGGAAAAAGTTGTAGAATTTGGAATTGAAAGAAAATAATGAAGAAAAGAAAAAGAATAAGAAGAGAATGCAAAAGGGATTCGGCAATGGAGACTAAAAACAAATAAAAAGATGGACACACTCCTCAAGTAAAATTCGGCACTTATTTGCTCCCTAATGTGATAAGTTTTATCCTTTAATTATCCCCCCATAACATTATCTTCCATCCTATCTTTCAGCCACCTCTTCAAATAAATAAATTAAAATAATAACAATACTTACCCTTCCAGCCGAATTTACAAACAACCATTACACTTATCCCCATCCATTTAAAATTAAAAACAATACCTATTTCCATCTTATCCCTTATCACCTCTTCAAATAAAAAAAAATAAAAGGAATAAAACAATATTTATTCCATACTTCCAAATTAATTCAAAGACAAGCCTCCACTTATCTTCATCCAATTTAGAGCCCACATGCTGTCCACCACCTTCCAATCTGCCACAAAATAAAAATAAAAATAAAACACCACCTTGTGCCGCCATTAAGCCTCAAACCCGAGACCTCGCTAGCACCCATGCCGCAGTAGCGCCTCCCACGCCACTCTGCTTTCTGTTCTCTTTTTGTCATAAACTCCCCATATTCTTTTAAAGCCTCCTTCCCTAGCTCCTTGTCTCAATGCCAAAACCAAAAATAAATGCACCCTTTGCAGCCCTATGATTCGAACCCCATGCTCAAGGCGTCCCCAAAGCCCTTAAGTGGCGCATGGAAGCCACTCTACCAAGGCGCTTTCTTGTGCCCAAAAATGCCGAAAATTATTCTTAAGGCCTCCTTAGCCCAATTCCCTTTTACACTTAAAAAAATAAAATTTCTCCTACACTTTCTGCCTTCCTTAACTTATCACTAGCACCTAAAATACCTCAATTAACACCATGATGACCACACTTATGCAAAATAATTTAATAAAATTTTACCCCTATTTCAGGATATTACAATTCTACCCCCTTAAAATAATTTCGTCCTCAAATTACTTACTATCGCTCAATCGTGCATCCTTAACTCATCATACTACGCTATCGCTGCAGTACTGATCTTAAAGAGCTATCATGCTTTCTAGACACATTCTCTAAGTTCATAATCAAAGTTCCATACACTTCACTAGCAACATAAGAACGAACTAACTTAACCACAAACAAGACAATAGAGAGTATTCCGTAAATAAGAAACTTACCCGTTGTCACCTCCGCACATCTTCCCCTCGCGACGGCCGATCACAGAAACCAACCTTGGCGCCTTGCATCCGCACCTTCAACCTCTCTCGCTTGGTGCTCCACGACCTCGGCCCGAACCATTTCCTCCATGGTTCGGACCACGACCCTTTGTCGCTTGCTCGGCCATCTCTACCCTACCGCACATAACTTTGGCCTGTCCGAGCCCTATTCGGATCCCGAGGACAATCCTTAATCGTGAGACTTAGACTTACACCTAAAACATTCCCGCTCCTGCCCAAAGACTTGCCAACATGATACCTTCCACACCGAGTACACGGACGATCCGGATTTTCCGTGAGTGGCTTAGCAACACGAATGCAAATTTTCAACCCTCGGTCTTTTCTAAAGACCCTCAGATGATTCAGATGATCCAAAATTCCTCCTATCCCGGTTCCTATCCTTATCTCTGTTCTGCCTCACAGAGTTCTTAATTCCCTCGCCTACCTTAGCTTTTTCGACTAACACAAATAACTCTCGCTCTCGTGAGGAGCTATCAACGCCTCGTGTCGCCCTTAATCCGCCCTCAAACCGGACACATCGCTCATGTTCCGTAGCAACTACTCCTCGAGCATATCGGCTTAACCTTAGGAATTCACCTCGTATTCTGTTACGGACTTGTTCCCTTGAACCAGCCCCAGAAACGCCTTCCTCTGCGCATCAATATAATGAGTTCCAACATACTTCTTCTGGTACGCCGCCTTAACGTACTCCTAGGTGAGATCCTCCGCTGTAGCACCATCCCGAACTGTTAGCCACCATTGATATGCCTCGCCGCGCAAAGGCCACCATTCCTTTCACTTTCTCCTCAGGGCTCAGATCGAGCTCATCCATAATTCGCTCGGTTGCTTCCAACCAATATTCAGTAGTACTGGGTGCCACCCCAGATACTCCACGAAACATTTCGGCTCCATTAGCTCGAAGCCACTCCGGCAAAGACTTACGTGTTCCCGAATTTCCTCCTGCACCAGCCACCAATTCCAACACTCGCAACACAGCCTGCGACATAGCATCTTCCCCTGTCTGAGCCTGCTGCTCAGCATTAACAGCTGGGGGTGGTGGTGGCGGTGGTACTTCATTATCTAATCCTTGACCCGATCTAACGGGTTCCGACCTAGTCATTCTTTCTCTACCTCTTCCACGATGACCACGTCCTCTAGAGCTCATTGTCTAACGTCGAGATCTGATTAAGAAGTTTTATGAATTAGTCATTGTTCCACTTGTTTATCCGCGAAGAAATTTTTATGACAGAGTTTTAGGAGTGGTTCTTTCGATCAATCAGAGTTTCAGTTCGAGTTCACAACTCTAATTCAAAGAATCACCTTCACAATCACATTCATAATGGAGGTATCTTCATTTCTTAACAAGGCCACATTCTTTCAGTGGTATCCACCACCCACATTCCCTATTCGAACATTTACTCGCTTGCTTCTATCCTGTGGGTATTTTCGCCATTTTTCCTACAAGGGTATTTTGGTAATAAATCGGGGTTCGATCAAAAATCTTAATAAATCAAGATATTTTGAATTTCAAAACTCTGGTATTTTTGGAAATTTTTCTCAAATCAAAGGTATGAAAAAATTTGGATTTCTGTGGTTATTTTGGTAATTTTGTTCATCGTGGGTAATTTTGTAAATTTTCTAAATCAGAGTATCTTGAATTTTCAAAATAGAGTTTTTGAATACTTTTGCAAGGTAGGGAAATTTTATTAAAATTAGGGTTAACCGGAAATTTTGAAAGTCGTGGCATTTTAGTAATTTACAACACATGGGTATTTTCGTAATTTTGCAAATCGTAAATATTTTTGAAAAATTTTCACAATAATCTTTTACTACGATTAAAAGGGTAATTTAGGAACTTTAAAACTAGGAATTTTATAAAATCACATTGCAGCTAGTCCCTTTCGGTTTTAATTATCGGGTTTAGCCCGTGAATAAGTCCTCTTGGTTAGGGTGAACCGTAGCTACGCACTGGTAGGATTCGAGTGGAGAGGAGGTGAGTCACGCGGATCGCTTAAATACCAAGCTCCCACCGAATACCAATCCTAGACATGCGCACACACAGTTGCCACAACTTAACTCTACGACTTACTTCACAGGTTTGTTTGATTGTATTTAAGTCTTATGCATGTGTTTGAGTAGACTAGTCCTAGGGTTCAACAGATCTTAGTTCACTAATCTACGTTCCCATAAAAGCCCATAACATTCACATATAAATCACTTCAACAAATAGGGTACTTACCCGTGGATCATGCCTCTGAGATATAGGTGCCATGCCAGAATAACCTGAAAAATTTTATGAAAGCCCAAATCTTTGAAAAGCCCATATTTGAAAACATTTTTGGACCCAAAATCCATAAAGCCGAGTTTTGAACCGGGCTCTGATACCAATTTGTAACACCCCAAACCCGGCCCGTTCACTACGACCGAATTTGAAATGCCACTACGGAACACGTTCGAAAATATTCTTACTTAAGAGTAAAAACCGTTAAAAATTTGTTGCCTTTAATAAAACATTTTTTGTGACTTAAAATATTCTAAGTAAAAATTAAATTGTTATAAAAATACCGGATTCAAAACTTTATTATACATACTTAAGAAAATAAAATCATTTGCAATTAATATTTAAATTGTCAATCCATAATAGAACATAATAATAAAAATACTTAATAAAAATACTTAAACACACTTTAAATACTTTTAGGGGCCTTATTACAATAATTGAATAATCAAAGTACTGAAAATATAAATGCTTAATTAATTAAAAATATCTTTCTGCATGAAAATCTGCTTCTGCATGGCCACCTTTGTATCCACTCCAACCCGGTCCGAGCATCAAGCATCACCTGTAAGGTTTAATAAAATATTGGGTGAGTCAAACAGACTCAGTGCATAGTCATTTCACATGTCTCCACATATGGGCTCGGCCCATATCCACACAGTCCATACACATAAATATGCAATTATGAAGCCCAACCCAACCTAGGGTCCATCCGTTACTCCTACCTTAGCAGACTCCCTGCCCAAGGCCGTGGCTAATCCACCACCGATCACATCGTGATCCACATATCCTACCTTGGCAGACTTGCTGCTCAAGGCCGTGGCTAAGCCACCGATCCCGTAGGAATCCCACATATCAATCAATCTACGGTGATGCACACAGCTATCAACCGCCGAGATGGGCACCTAGCCAACACCTCCCTTGACGTAGCACCTAGCTAACATCAAGCGCTAATGTAGCACAAGGCTAACATTAGACCACGTACATAAATATGTACACCCTGTCCTCCAATATTCATATCCCAAGCCCTTATGCACATAAATATAATTAAAACATCATTTAATAAAATACATATATAACATGCTCATCACCATTTCATATATTTAACAGTAATCATTTAATAACATAAAATGCTGACCTTGTTAATCGTTTACCCATCAGGGGTAACCACCACTTTAGCCCTTAACTCGGCTATCATTCATAACATAGCACATATACATTTTAACATATTTAAAACAATCAAAAGACAGTGCGATAACTACGCACCTGATTATTTAGCGAAATCTCGATCTATTTTGGATCTAACACAATCTAGAATCCCGAAACTCTTTATTTCTGTCGATTTACCTTGTATGCTTTAAATCCCGAGAGTCTCCTTATCCTTGTCGATTAGCCCCTAAACCATCATGGACAGAATCGATCACCATTTAAAACTCATAAAATGGCCTATGGCCAAATGTTATCAATCACTTACCTTAATGTTCCAAGACCCGATAGATCTCTTTTAAGGCTCCTTAGCGTCGACTACACACAAAAGAATACATAATCATGGCTTAAAGAATATTCGGCTATCCCTAGGCCTATCCTCACGATTTCGGCACACTAGCAAAAAGAGCACAAAACCGAATGATAATGAAAGAACTTACCACTACACGTTGAAGAGAATAGAAAATCACAAGCACGTAGTCGACAGCCCCTCCAAAAGATTCGACTATGGTGTTTCTAACTTTTAATAATAGAGAAATAGAGTAGAACAATGAGGCTTTAAGGTTCAGCTATGATTCTAATTGCAAATGAGGTATTCGGCCATATAGGAAAAAGTTGTAGAATTTGGAATTGAAAGAAAATAATGAAGAAAAGAAAAAGAATAAGAAGAGAATGCAAAAGGGATTCGGCAATGGAGACTAAAAATAAATAAAAAGATGGACACACTCCTCAAGCAAAATTCGACACTTATTTGTTCCCTAATATGATAAGTTTTATCCTTTAATTATCCCCCCATAACATTATCTTCCATCCTATCTTTTAGCCACCTCTTCAAATAAATAAATTAAAATATAACAATACTTACCCTTCCAGCCGAATTTAGAAACAACCATTACACTTATCCCCATCCATTTAAAATTAAAAACAATACCTATTTCCATCTTATCCCTTATCACCTCTTCAAATAAAAAAAAAAAAGGAATAAAACAATATTTATTCCATACTTCCAAATAGAATTCAAAGACAAGCCTCAAAATTATCTTCATCCAATTTAGAGCCCACATGCTGTCCACCACCTTTCCAATCTGCCACAAAATAAAAATAAAAATAAACACACCACCTTGTGCTTTGCCATTAAGCCTCAAACCCGAGACCTGCTAGCACCCATGCCGCAGTAGCGCCTCCCACGCCACTCTGCTTCTTTGTTCTCTTTTTGTCATAAACTCCCCATATTCTTTTAAAGCCTCCTTCCCTAGCTCCCTTGTCTCAATGCCAAAACCAAAAATAAAATGCACCCTTTGCAGCCCCCATGATTCGAACCCCCATGCTCAAGGCGTCCCCCAAAGCCCTTAAGTGGCGCATGGAAGCCACTCTACCAAGGCGTTTCTTGTGCCCAAAAATGCCGAAAATTATTCTTAAGGCCTCCTTAGCCCAATTCCCTTTTACACTTAAAAAAATAAAATTTCTCCTCTGACTTTCGGGCCTTCCCTTAACTTATCACTAGCACCTAAAATACCTCAATTAACACCATGATGACCACACTTATGCAAAATAATTTAATAAAATTTTACCCCTATTTCAGGATATTACAGCTGCCAATTCCAGATCATGCGTCGGATAGTTATTTTCGTGCGGCTTTAACTGTCTCGAGGCATAAGCTATGACTTTACCTTCCTGCATCAAAACAAAACCCAGACCACTCAAAGATGCATCATTGTAAATGACAAATTCTTTACCCGATTTTGGCTGAACTAACACTAGAGTTTCGGTCAAAGGAGCTTTCAACTGATCAAAACTTTTCTGGCACTTTTCTGACCATTCAAACTTAACATCTTTCTGTAATAGCTTCGTCATCGGTGTTGCGATCATAGTGAAACCTTTCACGAACCGTCTATAGTAACCAGCAAGTCCCAAAAAACTTTGAACTTTAGAGACATTTCTCGGAGGTTTCCAATCAAGTATAGCTGAAATTTCACTCGGATCAACCCGAATACCCGATGCTGATACAACGTGGCCCAGAAAACTGACTTCGCGTAACCAGAACTCACATTTACTAAACTTTGCATACAACTATTTATCTCGCAAAGTCTGTAATACAAGTCTCAGATGTTTGGCATGCTCAGTTTCATCACGAGAGTAAATCAAAATGTCATCTATGAATACTACCACAAACTGATCCAGATACTTTCTGAAGATCCGATTCATCAAATCCATGAAAACAGCAGGTGCATTAGTAAGTTCGAAAGTAAGTCCGAAAGGCATAACCAGAAACTCATAGTGTCTGTACCTCGTTCAGAAAGCAGTCTTTGGCACATCAGAGTCTTTAACTCGCAGCTGATAGTAGCCTGATCTCAAATCTATTTTTGAAAACACTGTAGCCTCTTTCAACTGATCGAACAGATCGTCAATCCGTGGCAATGGATACTTATTCTTTATAGTCACTTTATTAAGCTGTCTGTAGTCGATACACATTCTCATAGTTCCGTCTTTCTTTTTTCACAAATAAAACTGGTGCGCCCCAATGAGAGAAACTCGGTCGCGCAAAACCTATATCTGTCAACTCTTGCAACTGAACTTTCAATTCTTTTAATTCTGTAGGTTCCATTCTGTACAGAGCTATCGAAATCAGAGTCATCCCCGGCACTAATTCAATACCAAATTCAACTTCTTGAATAGGTGGAAAACCCGGTAACTCTTCAGGAAACACATCCGGATACTCACACACAATAGGTACTGATTCGATCTTCTTTTTGGTCACTTTAGAGTCGAGCATATAAGCAAAATAAGCTTCACAACCCTTTCTCACATATTTCTGAGCTAACATTGAAGATATCACTGCCGGTAAACCATTCAGATCATTAGATTCAATCCGAATAATCTCATCATTCTGACACCGTAAATCAATAGTCTTCCGTTTGCAGTTCACAATAGCATCATGCAGAGTTAACTAATCCATACCCAGAATTATATCAAACTCGTCAAATGGCAACAACATCAAATCAGCCGAAAAACATGAATCTCGAATCATCAACGGAAAATTCTTACACACTTTATCAACCAAAACACACTGGCCTAAGGGGTTCGATACTTTAATCACAAACTCAGTAGACTCTACATGAAAAGTCTTACTGAATACTAAAGTCTCACACACATAAGAATGAGTCCAACCAGGATCAATCAATGTAACAACAATAGTATCATAAAGAGTGAAAATACCAGTAATAACATCTGGGGATGAGGCCTCCTCGCATGCGCAAATAGCATAGGCTTTGGTAGGTGCGCGAGCCTCGGATCTAATAGCTGTATCTTTGGTCCCTCTCTAACTGCCACTCACATTACCCGTATTTCTAGGTGGTCTACCTCAAGCTGTAGTGTTACCTGATCTCGTATTCTGTACCGAATTTTGATCCGCTAACTCTGGACACTCACGGATGAAATTATCCCTAGATCCACATTTAAAACAGGCTTGATCATGCAATCTGCAACTACCGGGATGTCGTTTACCATAATGTTCACACGGGTTGATTTGATCTGACATTACCCACACTAGCTACTGTGGTAGCTCTCGAGCTCACAGGTGGTCTATCCCGATCACATCTAGAATAACCCGCAATAGTCTTTGAACGGCTAGCATCATCTCGAAACTTCTTCGACATTGACTGGAATGACTTATTGAATGGTCTCTTATGTGAATCTCTAGCTTCAGAGTCATCTTTTCTTTTCTCTTTCCCAAGCTCTTCAGCTTTGCAAGCTCGCTCAACAAGTACCACAAACTCTTTATCTCAAGTATGCCAACTAACAGTTTAATGTCTTCGTTCAGCCCATCTTCAAATCTTTTACACATTATAGCTTCGATCAAAACACACTCTCGAGCATACCGACTGAGTCTCACAAATTTTCGCTCATACTCTGTCACTGTCATCTGTCCCTGTTTCAATTCAAGAAATTCTTTGCATTTTTGGTCGATAAATCTCTGACTGATATATTTCTTACGGAACTCAGTCTAAAAGAATTCCTAGGTACCTCGTTCTTTCGGAACCACCAATACTAGTGTATTCCACCAGTGATATGCAGTGTCTCGTAGTAAAGATATGGCACATTTTAAGCACTCATCAGGGGTGCAAGATAACTCATCAAACAGTCAAATAATATTATCAAGCCAGAATTTAGCTCGCTCAGCATCATCATCATCAGTAGCTTTGAATTCTTCAGCTCCGTGTTTTCTGATTTTATCAACAGGAGGCTTAAGCAATATCAACGGATCACTCACTTGAGGCATAACAGGTATCGAAGAAGGATTAGTCAGGGGTGGAGGTTGTTGTGCAGCAAGATTAGTCAGGATATAATGAGTAAACCAATCATTCATCATTTGATAAAAGGCTTGTCTAGCCTCTCCCTCCTGGTTACTCGAAGTCGGTCGAGATTCAACCGGCGCTGTCCCTTGCGCGGGAGCAGGCGCTATACTCTCGACATCATCCGCTACGACTCGATCAGGATTCATTACTATATGAAAACACATTTTTAGAGGTCAGAAGTCATCACACTATCGCAGTATAAAATATGGCATGTATAGCTAGACTCACACACGCTACGTTAGTCCTAGAATCAACTAAAATGTAGCTCTGATACCAATCAAATGTAACACCCCTAACCCATATTCATCGCCGAATTAGGGTTATGAGGAATTACCAAACATAGCACAATTCAGAACAGTCATTTATTACAAATCCAGCTTCGTAATTTAAAACTCATTAGAACACTTATCTTAATCACTTTTGAACATAAATCTACTTTATTACTTTCTTTAGCATATTTTAAAAATTATTCAAATATATATATATCATTAAAAATCATATACCAAACATATAATAACTATTTATCATAAGCTAATTATAAGACATCACATTTTATAATCTAAGCATGTTCACATATTAAAATCAATTATCAACCACAAAATGCAATTTTTTTATCATACATTATGGCTGAATATATTCATGGATATTAACAAACATGATACGCATTCACATTCAAACAAAATGAACCATAACTCAGTTTAGGTATTTGTAACGCCCCAAATTTTTGGGCCTAGATGAATTGAGCTTTGGGTTTTGGGTCTTAGAAAATTTTTAGGTGAGCGAGAAAATGACAATTGGCATGTGGGCTTTGAGGGTTAATGAATTTGGAGTGTCTAGGGGTGTTGGAGTTGTTTTGGGATCAAGTAAGGGTATAGGAAAAAATTTGGTTTTAGCCCCAAGGGAACTGTGACTTCAGTTAGTATGCCTTTTAAATAAATGAAGAAGAAAAATGACACAAAAGAGCTTGTGGTGTAGTGGCAAAGTGGCGCCACTTAGGGAGCAGGGAGGTGGCGTCATTAGCAGGCAAGGGAGTCCAAGGTTCGAGTAGTGGCAGGGTATTTTATTGGGGTATTTATTTTGTTGTCAGGACGGCTAGAGTTTGTGTTGCAGTGAAAGTCTGATGGATGAGAGGTTTGAAATGGTCATGGAGAGATTGTAGGAGCTTATCTTGGAGAAAATTTAGGATGAGATTGAGGAGTTATCAGGGAGAAAAGTTAGGAGCTGGGAAGTTTGAAGAGTTGGTGCCGTTTTGGGAAGTGGGAAGTGTATAAATTCGGCTTATGAGGGTAAATGAGTGCCGTTTTTAGGTCTTTTAGGGGGTATTACGAATTTTCATTGTGGCTTTTGGCATTTGGAGAGTTTTGCAAATAGGTCAGTCTTTCTTTTCTTTACCAAATATCCTGTAGTTACCCTCTCACAAGCACATTTGACCTTTTTATTTTCTTCTTGTCACCTTTTCCAAACCCTCTAAAGCTGAATAATTCCACCCTCCCTTTGTCGAAATTCTTTTTGTGCCGTCACTATTTCTTCAACCTAGCCGATTCTTTTGTAAGTACTTTACTCTTTCAATTGATCTTGCTAGAATCGACTTCTCCTCTCCCCTACTCTTTCTAAATCATTTTTGGTATGGGATTGATATTGAATCTCTGTTCTTCAGATCTCTGTCGAATTACTCTTTATGCGTTTCGGGATTTGGGTAAGTATTCTTCACTTTTGGTTTTGAAGGTTGGTCGAATGGTCGTAAGTATTGTAAGGGTGACTTAAGATGGATATAAGTCACTTATGGTTCAGTTTTTAATAATTAAGATTGATGCAGATTTAGGAAGTACTCGTGATTAGTGATCGAGGAAAAGCTATTAAGGCTTAGTGTTTCAGGTAAGGTTAAGGTGAGACTTCAGCTTTTGGTAAAGTATTCAATAAGTTTATGTGATTAATCATTTAATGACATCATTTTTAGGATCGTGGCTAAGGAGATCACAATGCGTTTTGTTATCAGGTGTGTACATACACTATACACACACAATGGATTGGGAAATCCCAAAATCTCGAAAGTTTGGCTTCGGTAGTCTTGCGAGTGTGCGAACACTTGTATGGGGGAAATGGAATCGATAACAGAGACCCCATGAGCGATCTCATGGACTTGGTTCGTGTTTTGGCCAATCGGGCCAAGATGGGCAGAATGGGCTCGATGGGCCGTAGGCTCAAAATGGGCGAATTTGATGAGTTGGTAATAAGTGATGAACTTGTCATGCTGGTTACATGGCTTGGAATTGATTTGGGCTAGATGGGCCATATGAATGTGATTGGGCCAGATGGGCCATACGAATGAGATTTGGGCTTAATGGGCCATACGAATGAGATTTGGGCCTAATGGGCCATACGAATGAGATTAGGCCTGGTGGGCCATACGAACGTATGTGATTTTGTTTGGGCTTTGAAAGGGGTCTTGGGCTTAGTATTTGGTAAGTTGCTTGACTATGCATAAAACTTAAATAATTAACTAATTGTGACCGTGGACAAGTCATAAGGTTAAGGTGTGGTAATGGGTATATGCATGTCTAGGATTGGATCTAGGGAGAGCTTGGTACTTAAGCGGTCTTAATGACTCACCTCCTCTTCTCTGGAATCCTACCTGGGGCATAGTATCTGTTCAATTTAGCCAACGAAGACTTGATAACGGGCCAAGGTAAGTAATAGACCCATAACACTGAGAAATGACTGAAATACCTCTAAGGGCAAAAATGACTAAAATGCCCCTATGTGTTGAATGTAAGACTTATAGATGTTACATGTACATTTGTTGTATTCATATGATATTCTATTTAGGTTGCATATGGGTTGGGAATTATGGAAAGGAGGAAGTATATGAGGATCGCATGGTTGCTTGACGACCATGGATCCACTGATGGCTTTTTAAGCCCATTATATGATTAGCAGCTTTGCTGCAACGTTAGGTAGTACCACAACCGGGCTACCCTTGAAGTGTATCGGATGGGTGGGTCAATTTAGAAATCCCCACAAAAGTGTTTCAGTTGGACAGAGACGAAGTGTACCGGATGGATTATTTGGAGAGGGTTTGCACAGCATTGCATGTATGATATTATTATGTTAACAATATGTTATGTATGCTATTTGTTTGACGAGGGTCGTACACACTGAGTTTTCGAAAACTCACTCCCTCTTTTATATTTTTTTCCTCAGGTGATCCTCAGTAGGCGATTTGACGGATGGAGGGACTCAGAGGTGGCCAACTGGCAAGACGATTAGACCTGTTTTTCTCTGTATCTAAATTCTAGATTTTAAGTGATTTATTTTAAGTTATTTTATTTCGGATTGTAATAAGGCTTGCCCTCTAGTTATTATTCCATTACTTTAACTTTACATTGAAATTTTGAAACGGAACCTGGTTTTATTTCTTTTAAGCATATTTTAAGTTTTTGAAAATAATTGAGTTTTAAGAATGAGCTTTCGCTGTCAAAAGAATTTTTTTTCATAGTAACAAGGAAATGGTTTTTTTTTTTTGATACACCTCGTTTTGAAAGCAAACTGGATTTTACTTAACTTTTCTTTAGAAGGGTTTTCAATGAAAACAAGGTTTTCACAAAAACACTTCAATGTGACACACCAAATTTGTACCTAACTTCTAGGCCGGGTTTGGGGTGTTACATTTAGTGGTATCAGAGCCTGATTGCAAAGCTCGGGTTGTGAAATGGGCCTTATTATTTGGGTTTAAAAAAACTATTTTTGGATTGGATCGAAATGTTTTGGAAATTCTTGTGATGTGGCACACCGAGTCTCCGACGTCGAACCAAGTAAGTTCTCTTATTATTAAGCTTGGTTAACTTGATATACTATAGATAGTTAGTGGGCTACTTTAGATGATTATACTAAAGCTTTTTAGTTAGAGTGAAACTAAAGCCCGTAGGAACTTAAAACTATAGAGGATTTACGAAAACAACCTCTTTACTTAATACTATCATAAAACATCGACTTAATTATTGAAACTAACTAAAATTTCATAAAATTCCTAATTTAGATAATACGAGAATCAACGATGAACGCTGGAAGAGGTGCAAGGGGTCGCAGCAGAGGCCGTGGAAGTGTTAGAGCTAGATCATCGGCATCGGGCCATATGCCCAGCGTTGAAGTAGAAGAGGCTTCGGCCTCACCCGAGGCTGAGACTGGACCATATGATCGGGCCGCGGGGGATGACACACTGTCCCAGGCAATGCTGAGGATTTTGGAAAGGGTCGCTGGGCCCAATAATGGTACGGGTAGTCGTGGGTCAGTTTCGGAGCGACTACGATCTAATAGGGCTGAGGTCTTTAAAGGTATTGCTGGTGTGGCTCCTAACATGGCTGAATACTAGATGGAGGCCACTGAGAGGATAATGGAGGATTTGGACTGCTCACCTGAGCAAAAGTTGAAAAGGGCAGTGTCGTTGCTTAGGGAGGAAGCATATCAGTGGTGGTTGATAGTGAAAGAGGGTACCCAACCTGAGCAGATCACTTGGGAGTTTTTCAAAACTGCGTTTCAAGGGAAGTACGTGGGTGAAAGCTATGTTGATGCTAGAAGGAAGGAGTTTCTGAACTTGATCCAGGGGAACAAATCTATGGCGGAGTATGAGGCAGAATTTTTACGCCTTAGTAGGTATGCAAGAGTTATGGTGGCAACAGACTATGAGCGTTGCGTAAGGTTTGAGGATGGGCTTAGAGATAGCCTCAGGGTGTTGATAGCTCCTCAGAGAGAGTGAGTTTTCTCGGAGTTGGTTGAAAAAGCAAAAGTAGCAGAGGAGGTGAAGCGCACCGAGCGCCAAAATCGGGAGAAAGAGAAAGGCAAGAATAAAAGGGAGGCTGAGTCTTCTGGTGCGGAGCAAAAGCTTAGAGCTAAGGCCAAAGTTGATGGGCCAGTTGGAGCGGGACCCCCTGCTGCTAATCCAGGGGTGCCACCTTGTGCTGATTGTGGGAAAGGTCATATAGGCGAGTGTTGGAAGAGGATAGGAGCTTGTCTAGCTTGCGGATCTATGGAGCATAGGATCAAAAATTGCCCTAGAATGCCGGCTCAGGTGCCAGCCGTGGACCGGGGTAATGTTCAGCCACCAAGGGGCCGTGGGCAGGCCAGAGGCGATAATGGAAATGGACGTGGACGTGGAGCACCGGGCGGAGGTACAGGTCATACTGAGGCGAGGCAGCCAGCTTTGGTTTATGCTGCTCGTCGCCGGGAAGACGGGGATGCCCAAATGTGATAGCTGGTATGTTTTGTGTGGATGCAATATTTTGGTTATAGAAACTGTATGCGTGCAATATTTATCTGCTCCAGTGGGTAGGTTTTTTCCGGGTAAGTGTAAGAGGGTTCAATTAGAGTTAAAGTGTGTTAGTGTTAGTAAAACCAGAGTGCGCAACGAAATCATAGTGGTATGACTTGAGCGGTACGATTAATAGTTAGTTGAAAATTTCGAGGACGAAATTTTTTTTAGGGGGTAGAGTTGTAACGCCTCGATTTTTTGGGCCTAGATGAATTGGGCTTTGGGTTTTGGGTCTCAGAAAATTTTTAGGTGAGCGAGAAAATGACAATTACCATGTGGGCTTTGAGGGTTAATGAATTTGGAGTGTCTAGGGGTGTTGGAGTTGTTCTGGGATCAACTAAGGGTATAGGAAAAATTTTGGTTTTAGCCCCAAGGGAACTGTGACTTCAGTTAGTAGGCCTTTTTAATAAATGAAGAAGAAAAATGACACAAAAGAGCTTGTGGTGTAGTGGCAAAGTGGCGCCACTTAGGGAGCAGGGACGTGGCATCATTAGCAGGCAAGGGAGTCCAAGGCTAGAGTTTGTGTTGCTGTGAAAGTCTGATGGATGAGAGGTTTGAAATGGTCATGGAGAGATTGTAGGAGCTTATCTTGGAGAAAATTTAGGATAAGATTGAGGAGTTATCAGGGTGTAACACCCAAAACCCGACCTAGAAGTTAGGCCCGAATCTGGCGTGTCACATAGAAGTGTTTTTCAAAACCATGTTTCTTGTTTGTTAAAACTAGTTTGAGAGTTAAAGCCTCTTTGTTAAAACTCAAAATACTTAAGCAATTATTAACCACTTGCAAACGTAACTTTTAAAACTTTATCTGTTGCGGAAGCATATTTAAAATAAATAATATACGAAAATGTGATGTTTAAAAATTTAGTAGCGTAAGCATTTTGAAAACGCTGCGTAAACGTAGTGTTTTGAAAGTCGGTTTATCGTTTGGAAATCGTATCCCACTTTTAGCGCTTAGAAAACATCATAAATAAATATCAGAAATAATAAGTTAAAATTAGAGAGGCCTTATAACATCCCAAATAAAAATATTTAAAACTAATCAAAACAGCAAGCATAAGCAGTGTGTGGTCTTCTCCGAGTCCCTCGCAGCTCCGATCCGTCTAAGGCTGAGGATTACCTGCACAGTTAAAAATAGAGTGAGTTTATGAAAACTCAGTGTGTAATCCCCTTACTAAAGTAACAATCAAGATGCGTAAAACAGAACCGAAATAGTCTGGGCCAAAGCCCTTTAAGAGTAACAGTATAGTCAGTTCAAAGCATACGTGAGTCAAAGCCCACTACAATATCATTTGGGTCAAAGCCCATAACAGAATCAATTGGGCCTAGCCCAAACCAATAGCAGAACAAGTGGCCTAAGCCCGAAGATGATGGATGCATCTCATAAACAGATATGCAACAGTATGAGGATGCATCCCAACCCAGTCCAGCCAACACACCTCCCATACCAACCAACACACCACGTGAGGACCAAGTCGACCCACCCAGCCAGCACACCAATAACGCAGCCTAGCTGCTAATAACAACGCAACAAAGCTACTAATAACAGTATACGTGGCTAAGCCACTAAAATCAGATTACGTGGCGATGCCACTATAACAGTAAAACGTGGCAGAGCCACTAGTACATAGTACTAACGCAGAAGAGCTGCTAATAACAGTGAACATGGCCAGGCCATTAAAATTAGTATACGTGGTGAAGCCACTATAGCAGTAAAATGTGGCAGAGCCACTAGTATAGTACTTCCTCCAATTACAAATCCCAACCCCATGCAATATGTCGTGTATGTCATGCTCAATCATTACACGTGTATGCAAAATAGCCATGCTTAGTAACTGTCATTTCAACACATATTAATAGCATATCAGTCACACGCCCACAGTCAAGTCAGTTAAAACACAGTCATACGATCATAGTCAAATCAATCAAATCATAGCACAAGTCAGTCATTTACCCACAAGGGCAAAACAATCATTTACCCCATAAGGGTATTTCCGTAATCCTACCCCTCAGGGGTATTTTGGTGATTCTACCCTACGGGGTAATTCGGTGATTCTACCATACAGGGGTAATTCGGTAGTTCTACCCTATAGGGGTATTTCAATAATTTGTAAACCAAGGGTATTTTAGTAATTTTACAAACTGAGGGTATTTCAGTAATTTCATAACTCACGGGTCTTTCGGTAATTTCACAAATCAAGGGTATTTCAGTAACTTTACAAACCGAGAGTATTTTAGTAATTTTACAAACCAAGGTTATTTCTATAATTTTACAAACCGAGGGTATTTCAGTAATTTTACAAAATGAGGGTATTTTCGTAATTTTACAAACTAAGGGTATTTCAGTAATTTTACAAACTGAGGGTATTTCAGTAATTTTACAAACCGAGGGTATTTCTGTAATTTTACAAACCGAGGGTATTTCAATAATTTTACAAACTAAGGGTATTTCAGTAATTTTACAAACTAAGGGTATTTCAGTAATTTTACAAACTGAGGGTATTTCAGTAATTTTACAAACTGAGGGTATTTTAGTAATTTTACAAACTGAGGGTATTTCAGTAATTTTACAAACTGAGGGTATTTCAATAATTTTACAATCCGAGGGTATTTCGGTAATTTACTAGCTAAGGGTATTTTAGTAATTTTCTAATCGAGGGTATTTCAGTAATTTTACAAATCGAGTGTATTTCAGTAATTTTACAAACCGAGGGTATTTTAGTAATTTTACAAACTGAGGGTATTTCCGTAATTTTACAAACTGAGGGTATTAACGACCTAACAGAAGGTCCACCGTCGCCTCGAGCGACTTAGGAAATCTAACTTGACTTAACGGCGAAGATGGGCCTAAGGCCCATTACCCTACCCAAGTGGGCCCACACACTCGTGTGGCCCATTTAGCCTAAAAAAACAACCACGACTGTGCAACGGCACAGCACAAATCAATAACTTATCACATCACGGACATTTCATCTGTGTGGGCCCACAAGCCCATTGGGCCCACACGGCCCCCTTTCAGCCTGACGCGGCCCAAAGCACCTAAGTTATGTGCGCGACATTATAAGCCTATCTATTTCCCATTTAACAGTGTGACTTGCATTCGCGGGCCCTACGGCCCATTGGCCCATCGAGGCCCATTCCAGCCCAAGTGACCCACTACGGCCCAAGCCCATGAATTTGCTCATGGTGGCCTTTCTCATCACACACTCACGCTCCGTGAGCACGGTTCACCACACACGCAATCGCACGATCGTATGGCATCATTCACTGGTATTTCGGCATTTCGGCATAATGCCGATCAACAGTCAAAATAGTACAATATATGCACCTTCGGCTTTTCAACCGATCAACAATCAGAATAGTGTATACGGATACACACCTTATCACGTAGAGTACTAAATAATCACGAGCGCCGTCACCTTCACTAGAGCGATCAACTGCGATTTGGCAGTTAAACCAAAGTATTCTAAACAAAGATAATGATGCGAATGGGCCTAGGGCCCATTCTCAACCCAAATGGGCCCACACGCTGCAGGCCCATTCAGCCAAATCTAGCCATAGATATGAGATTCACATAGACCAGTCCAATATCTACTACACAATCATACAATTTAATCACATGGGCCCATGGGCCCATTGGGCCCACTCGACCCAAGGAAGCCTCAACCCATTAGGACACTCATGAGGGCCTCAACGATCGCGTCGAAGCTCCCACACGTGCGCTCACACGCTCGTGTGGCTACCATCGCCATGTGACCGGCATTTCGGCATTTGCCGCTCTACAGCTAGAGTAGTGCGAAATACACACCTGATAGGAATCTGAAGTTAATCCGCGCTCTGAACACTATTCTGCGCAGAAGGCAACAATGATCGCACCCTTGACCCCCAAGGGGTGTGTCGATCGACTTCGGTCACCACCACCGCGACCCAACGGCATACAGATCAACGAATGATCCAACGCCTAACCCAAACGAGCACACCACAAAGCGAAAGGGATAAGCCAAGAAAGGTATGCTTACTCTCCTCATGGTTTGCTCTTTTTAAAGCCAGCTTCTTGCCTATCCTCACACTAGGTTCCTGATGTGGGATTCTCTATCAATCCTCAAAAATCGACTCCTTAGCAAAATAATCCACCTTTGCGTGCAAAGGGATTCGAACCAAAGTCCTCTCGATAGCCATGTCACGCCACCACCACTAGGACACAAGCTCCTTTGTGTCATAAGTCCAACACATTTAACTATAAAGCCTACCTACTCGCTTCCAGATTTATTTAAAAGAGAAACCAAAATAAATTTCAAGAGCCAAGACTTGAACCTTGGACTCTTAGTTTCCTCTATGGCGCCACTTTCTTGTCTCCCATGTGGCGCCATTTGCCACTAGACCACAACTCCTTTTGTGTCTTATTTTACCCTAATTTATTTATGAGTCATACCATTAGAGATCAGGGTTCCACTAAGGCTAAAAATCAAAATTTTTCCTATGGCGTAACTTGAACCCGGGACTTCGTAGTACCCTCTAAACACTCCAAAATCACTCACCTAATAGGTCCAACTTGCATAAGTGCCATCCTCTTGTTCTCAAAAAAATTTTAAATGCTCCCATGCCCAAGGCCCAATAGGCCCAAAAATTTGGGGCGTTACAATTCTACTTCCTAAAAGAAATTTCATCCTCGAAATTTCCAACTATAGGAACAGTCGCACATCCTAACCTAGCACACTTCGCTCTCGCTGCGCACTCTGATATTAATAACACTAGCACGCACCACACTATCTATCCATCAGAGCGGATGGATATCACACGCAAATCATTTCTAGAATATACACAGAATAAATACAACTCTAAGTTTAAGTATAGCCATACAGTCTATTATATAAGAAATCATATTATCTTTATCTACTGCTTTTCAATGAAACTAACAATAGTTTTAAAAACTTACAGATTCGGCGCCGGAGACTCGGTGTACCACACTTTCGGAAAACGGTCAATACAATTTCAAAACTTTAAATCTTTTCAAGCCTTTTTGAAACAATACTTTTAGGAATACAATTTTGAAGACCCAATCCACAGCCGAGTTTTTCAACCTAACTCTGATACCATTAAATGTAACACCTTAAACCCGGCCTAGAAGTTAGGCCCGAATCTGGCGTGTCACATGGAAGTGTTTTTCAAAACCAAGTTTCTTGTTTGTTAAAACTTGTTTGAGAGTTAAAGCCTCTTTGTTAAAACTCAAAACACTTAAGCAATTGTTAACCACTTGCAAACGTAACTTTTAAAACTTTATCTGTTGCGGAAGCATATTTAAAATAAATAATATACGAAAACGTGATGTTTAAAAATTGAGTAGCAGAAGCATTTTGAAAATGTTACAGAAACGTAGTGTTTTGAAGTCAGTTTATCGTTTTGGAAATCGTATCCCACTTTTAGCAGTTAGAAAACATCATAAATAAATATTAGAAATAATAAGTTAAAATTAGAGAGGCCTTATAAGAGCCCAAATAAAAATATTTAAAACTAATCAAAACAGCAAGCATAAGCAGTGTGTGGTCTTCTCCGAGTCCCTCGCAGCTCCGATCCGTCTAAGGCTAAGGATTACCTACACAGTTAAAAACGGAGTGAGTTTATGAAAACTCAGTGTGTAATCCCCTTACTAAAGTAACAATCAGTATACAGAAACAGAAACTGAAATAGTCTGGGCCAAAGACCTTTAAGAGTAACAGTACAATCAGTTCAAAGCATTTGTCAGTCAAAGCCCACTACAATATCATTTGGGTCACAGCCCATAACAGAATCAATTGGGCCTAGCCCAAACCAATAGCAGAACAAGTGGCCTAAGCCCAGTACAGTGACAGATCTCATAAATAGATATGCAACAGTATGAGGATGCATCCCAACCCAGTCCAGCCAACACACTTCCCATACCAACCAACACACCACGTGAGGACCAAGTCGACCCACCCAGCCAGCACACCAATAACGCAGCCTAGCTGCTAATAACAACGTAGCAAAGCTGCTAATAATAGTATACGTGGCTGAGCCACTAAAATCAGATTACGTGGCGATGCCACTATAATAGTAAAACGTGCCAGAGCCACTAGTACATAGTACTAACGCAGTAGAGCTGCTAATAATAGTGAACGTGGCCAGGCAACTAAAATCAGTATACGTGGCGAAGCCACTAGAGAAGTAAAACGTGGCAGAGCCACTAGTACAGAACTTCCTCCAATTACAAATCCCAACCCCATGTAATATGTCGTGTATGTCATGCTTAATCATTACACGTGTATGCAAAATAGCCATGCTTAGTAACTGTCATTTCAACACATATTAACAGTATATCAGTCACACGCCCACAGTCAAGTCAGTTAAAACACGGTCATACGATCATAGTCAAATCAGTCAAATCATAGCACAAGTCAGTCATTTACCCACAAGGGCAAAACAGTCATTTACCCCATAAGGGCATTTCGGTAATCCTACCCCTCAGGGGTATTTTGGAGATTCTCCCCTACGGGGTAATTCGGTGATTCTACCCTACAGGGGTAATTCGGTAGTTCTACCCTACAGGGGTATTTCAGTAATTTGTAAACCAAGGGTGTTTCAGTAATTTTACAAACTGAGGGTATTTCAGTAATTTCATAACTCACGGGTCTTTCGATAATTTCACAAATCAGGGGTATTTTAGTAACTTTACAAACCGAGGGTATTTTAGTAATTTTACAAACCAAGGTTATTTTTGTAATTTTACAAACCGACGGTATTTCAGTAATTTTACAAAATGAAGGTATTTTGTAATTTTACAAACTGAGGGTATTTCAGTAATTTTACAAATCGAGGGTATTTTTGTAATTTTACAAACCGAGGGTATTTCAGTAATTTTACAAATCGAGGGTATTTCAGTAATTTTACAAATCGAGGGTATTTCTGTAATTTTACAAATCGAGGGTACTTTAGTAATTTTACAAACTGAGGGTATTTCAGTAATTTTACAAACTGAGGGTATTTCAGTAATTTTACAAACCGAGGGTATTTCAATAATTTTACAAACTGAGGGTATTTCAGTAATTTTACAAACTGAGGGTATTTCAGTAATTTTACTAGCTGAGGGTATTTCAGTAATTTTACAAATTGAGGGTATTTCAGAAATTTTACAAACCGAGGGTATTTCAGAAATTTTAATAACCTAGGGTATTTTAGTAATTTTACAAACTGAGGGTATTTCCGTAATTTTACAAACTGAGGGTATTAACGACCCAACAGAAGGTCCACCGTCGCCTCGAGCGACTTAGGAAATCTAACTTGACTTAACGGCGAAGATGGGCCTAAGGCCCATTACCCTGCCCAAGTGGGCCCACACACTCGTGTGGCCCATTTAGCCTAAAAAAAAACCACGGCTATGCAACGGCACAGCCCAAATCAATAACTTATCACATCACGGACATTTCATCTGTGTGGGCCCACAAGCCCATTGGGCCCACACGGCCCCCTTTCGGCCTGACGCGGCCCAAAGGACCTAAGTCATGTACGCGACATTATAAGCCTATCTATTTCCCATTTAACAGTGTGACTTGCATTCGTGGGCCCTACAGCCCATTGGCCCATCAAGGCCCATTCCAGGCCAAGTGACCCACTACGGCCGGAGCCCATGAATTTGCTCATGGTGGCCTTTCTTATCATACACTCATGCTCCGTGAGCACGGTTCACCACACGTGCGATCGTATGCTCGTATGGCATCGTTCACTGGTATTTTGGCTTTTCGGCATAATGCCAATCAACAGTCAAAATAGTACAATATACGCACCTTCGGCTTTTCAACCGATCAACAATCAGAACAGTGTACACGGATACACACCTTATCACGTAGAGTACTAAATAATCACGAGCGCCGTCACCTTCACTAGAGCGATCAACTGCGATTTGCCCAATTAAACCAAAGTATTCTAAACAAAGATAATGATGCGAATGGGCCTAGGGCCCATTCTCAACCCAAATGGGCCCACACGCTCGTGTGGCCCATTCAGCCCAAATCTAGCCACAGATATGAGATTCACATAGACCAGTCCAATATCTACTACACAATCATACAATTTAATCACATGGGCCCACGGGCCCATTGAACCCACTCGGCCCAAGGCAGCCTAAACCCATGAGAACGCTCATGAGGGCCTCAACTATCGCGTCGAAGCTCCCACACGTGCGCTCGCACGCTCGTGTGGCTACCATCGCCGTGTGACCGGCATTTCGGTATTTGTCGCTCTAGAGCTAGAGTAGTGCGAAATACACACCTGATAGGAATCTGAAGTTAATCCGCACTCTGAACACTGTTCTGCGCAGAAGGCAACAATGATTGCACCCTTGACCCCCAAGGGGTGAGTCGATCAACTTCAGTCACCACCACCGCGACCCAACGACATACAGATCAACGAATGATCCAACGCCTAACCCAAACGAGCACGCCACAAAGTGAAAGGGATAAGCCAAGAAAGGTATGCTTACTCTCCTCATGGTTTGCTCTTTTTAAAGCCAGCTTCTTGCCTATCCTCATGCTAGGTTCCCGATGTGGGATTCTCTATCAATCCTCAAAAATCGACTCCTTAGCAAAATAATCCACCTTTGCGTGCAAAGGGATTCGAACCAAAGTCCTCTCGATAGCCATGTCACGCCACCACCACTAGGACACAAGCTCCTTTGTGTCATAAGTCCAACACATTTAACTATAAAGCCTACCTACTCGCTTCCAGATTTATTTAAAAGAGAAACCAAAATGAATTTCAAGAGCCAAGACTTGAACCTTGGACCCTTTGTTTCCTCTATGGCGTCACTTTCTTGTCTCCCATGTGGCGCCATTTGCCACTAGACCACAACTCCTTTTGTGTCTTATTTTACCCTAATTTATTTATAATTCATACCATTAGAGATTAGGGTTCCACTAAGGCTAAAAATCAAAATTTTTCCTATGGCGTAACTTGAACCCGGGACTTCATAGTACCCCCTAAACACTTCAAAATCACTCACCTAATAGGTCCAACTCGCATAAGTGCCATCCTCTTGTTCTCAAAAAAATTTTAAATGCTCCCATGCCCAAGGCCCAATAGGCCCAAAAATTTGGGGCGTTACAAATCTACCCCCCTTAAAGAAATTTCGTCCTCGAAATTTCCAACTATAGGAACAATCGCACATCCTAACCTAGCACACTTCTCTCTCGCTGCGCACTCTGATATTAATAACACTAGCACGCACCACACTATCTATCCATCAGAGCGGATGGATATCACACGCAAATCATTTCCAGAATATACACAGAATAAATACAACTCTAAGTTTAAGTATAGCCATATAGTCTAATATAAAAGAAATCGTATTATCTTTATCTACTGCTTTTCAACGAAACTAACAACAGTTTCAGAAACTTGCAGATTCAGCGCCGGAGACTCGGTGTACCACACTTTCGGAAAACGGTCAATACAATTTCAGAACTTTAAATCTTTTCAAGCCTTTTTGAAATAATACTTTCAGAAATACAATTTTAAAGACCCAATCCACAGCCGAGTTTTGCAACCACGCTCTGATACCATTAAATGTAACACCTTAAACCCGGCCTAGAAGTTAGGCCCGAATCTAGCGTGTCACATGGAAGTGTTTTCCAAAACCATGTTTCTTGCTTGTTAAAACTTATTTGAGAGTTAAAGCCTCTTTGTTAAAACTCAAAATACTTAAGCAATTGTTAATCACTTGCAAACGTAATTTTAAAATTTTATCTGTTGCGGAAGCATATTTAAAATAAATAATATACGAAAACGTGATGTTTAAAAATTGAGTAGCAGAAGCATTTTGAAAATGTTGCAGAAACATAGTGTTTTGAAGTAAGTTTATCGTTTTGGAAATCGTATCCCATTTTTAGCAGTTAGAAAACATCATAAATAAATATCAGAAATAATAAGTTAAAATTAGAGAGGCCTTATAACAACCTTAAATAAAAATATTTAAAAATAATCAAAACAAAGAAGCATAAGCGGTGTATGCGCTTTCTCCGAGTCCTCGCATTCCGATCCGTCTAAAGGCCGAGGATTACCTTACAGATTAAAAACGGGTGAGTTTATGAAAACTTAGTGTGTAATCCCATTATTAGAGTAACAATCAATATACTGAAACTGGCCCGAAATAATGCAGGCCAAAGCCCTTTAAGAGTAACAATACAATGGCCAAAGCATACGTGAGTAAAAGCCCACTACAATATCATTTGGGTCACAAATTTCATAACAGAATCAATTGGGCCTAGCCCAAACCAATAGCGAACAAGTGGCCTAAGCCCAGTATAGTGACAGATCTCATAAACAGATATGCAACAGTATGAGGATGTATCCCAACCCAGTCCAGCCAACACACCTCCCATACCAACCAACACACTACGTGGGGACCAAGTCAACCCACCCAACCAGCACACCAATAACGCAGCCTAGCTGCTAATAACAATGCAACAAAGATGCTAATAACAGTATATGTGTAACATCCCGATTTAGGGCCTAGTCAAAATAGTGGTGCAAGACCATAAATCCGAGGTATATGAATGAGTTTTTGAGGTTTATGCTATGTTTGCATGCTAGTGTGAAAGTTTCATGAAGCAATTTTGTGAAATTACAGTTGAATTATCCAAAAAGACTAAATTGCAAAAATTGCAAAATGTGAGATTCTAGAAGCTAATTGTGTGAAATAGCTTTGGATTACCAATTAGAGGTACTTAAATAGTAATTTTCCCAAATTCTATTTTTTGGACAAAATTGGGCTTGGATGAGTTAAAATAGAAAGCTTATCAAAAATGGCATTTTGGTCATTTAAAAATTAAGTGATTAAAATAGGAGAAAAGATGACAAAATTCATTCATCTTCTTCTCCAAGGTCATTTGCAAAAATTGAGAGAGCCATTGTTAGGGTTCTTCAAAATTTTCAAGCTTGCTAGTAAGTGCATCTAAGCCCCGTTTTTGATATTCTTTGTATTTTTGAAGTCCTTGTAGCATGAGTAAGCTATTTTTAGCTATTTGATGAGCTATAATAGATGTTAAAAAATGTGGCTATGTATGACATGCATGTATTTTGATGTTTTATGGAAGATTATGAAAGCTTGATGTAGTAGAAACATCTTTTGCTAAGTGATTTTCCATGAAAATGCATGTAGGGACTTGTGTGTGAAAATCTTGAGTTTGGTCATACATGTGTGATTTAGTGAGAACTGATGAATGCTTTAGTTGAGTAAGTGATTCGGTTAAGCATGAAAGGCTAGAAAGTTGAATAAAAATCACTTTACGAGCCTTGGGGCAATAGCGTAAATATGAGAAACTTTAGGGGCAAAAGGGGTAATTTTGCCAAAGTATGAGATGTGGGTCAATTTAGTCAATGTGTATATTGATGGGTTGAATTATCACTATAGATCAAGAAACACAAAGCCCGGATCGAAACTGAGGCAAGAGCAAAGTGGGGGACTAAATTGCACGTTTTTATACTTTTGAGTATCGAGGTAAGTCTATGCATAAACAATGCATTCATACTTACAATTTGTCAATGCTAGCTAATTTATAGCATGGTTTAGAATGATTGAGAACCTATGTGGTTCAAGTGAAATGAATGGATGAATGATTAAGTAAGTAGATTTGTGAATGTGTAGTAATAATGCTAAATGGTGGGCTAAGTGCGATACCATCCTAATGCATATTGACGATGAGCTGGCTATGTGCGATGCTATCGTTAGGTATATTATCTAGTGGGCTATGTGCGAAACCACTATGAATACCTTGTTGGTAGGCTAAGTGCGATACTACCTTATTAATTGATTGTGGTGGGCTTAGTGCGGAACCACCGAGAGATTTGTTGTGTGGATGTGATAGTGAGTAGCATAGCTGTGTGTATGTATTATTGAGAAATAATGATGTGTTGTATATTGTGTAAATGTGATATTGAATGCAGGGGTGTATGTCAATGGTTATGAGTAAGTGACTCATGATGTGTTGGAAATGTGGTAAGGGATAGAAAGAGTAAGTATAGTTGTACATTATATATTAGTATAATGCTAATTGTTGTTTAGCTTATACTATGGTGCTTAATTGTTTATGTGTAAAATTACTAAGCTCGAAGCTTACTCCCTTTCTTTTCCCTTGTCTTATAGAGCAAAAGTGTTGAATCGAGATACGTGGATCATTTGGAAGATCGCCCACATTATCAGCACACTCTGGTAAATGAGACTCAATGTTTTGTATATGGCATGTATAGGGGCTAGACAAGTTAGTGAATTTTGTTGTAAATGGTTAAGATGTGTTAGCCTTTAGATGGATGATCTCTTTTGTATTATGCCATAGTTGTTGGCACTTTAATATATGAAAAGATGTAGTTATCTATGTGAGATTGTACTTCATATGAGTTGATTATGGATGTGTTGAATGAGTGCATGTTGTGTAAGTTAGAGGGGTGAAAAGGATTTGGCATATAGCTTTGTTCTTGTCCATGTGGATAGACACACGGGCATGTGTCTAGGCCATGTGTGACACACGGTCAGCCCATGGGCGTGTGACTCAGCCGTTTGTCCCCTACATGTTGGCATTTTAAGTCGAACTAGAGTATGGGCTAGCCACACGGGCGTGTGCCTAGAACGTGTGTGTTAATCAGTGTTGGCCACGGGCTAGCCACACGGGCGTGTGTCTAGACTCTAGGCTATGTTAAGATAGTCAGTGTGCACCACGGGTGGAGAGCACGGGCGTGTGCCCTAACCGTGGGGCATTGGCAGAATGCTTGAGTTTTCATGCACAGGTAGTGACCATGGGCGTGTGTGACCTCCACGAGCGTGCCAAATCTTACACGGGTGTGTGAGCCCTGTATAGATGGAAAAGTTTTAAAATCGTAGAAGTTTCGATATAGTCTCGAGAGCCCTCGTGTGTATGAGTGAGGCCTCATAAGTCGAGAATGAGATGTTGAGGTGACTTAAGAGAGTAGTCACATTGAGTCTAAGTGGCGATCATGAGGTTTTAATACGGTAACGCCTCGGGCCCAGTTTCAGTGTTGAATACGGGTAAGGGGTGTTACATTTAGTGGTATCAGAGCTATGGTTTAGTCGGTTCTAGGACTACCGTAGCGAGTGTAAGAGTCTAGCTATACATGCCATAAGTGTACAATGATAGTGTGGTGGCTTCTGTTGATTTTAAATCTTATTTTATATAGAATATGGATTCCGACCCATTGACTGCTGATGAGGCAGCTAGTAATGCGTCGGCTCCTGTGCAAGGGACTGTGCCTATTCAAAGTAAACCCGAGGATAGGGGTCAAGGGGAAGAGGTACGGGAAGCCTTTCTTCAGATGATGAGTAATTAGTACTCGGATTACGTCCGAGCGAACCCTAATGCTCAACCTCCTCCACCTCCTCCCATACCTCAGCCAATTCCAGTGGCTCCTCAAGGTATTGATGTAGTGAGGATATCGAAACCCCCGGTAGATAAGATTAGAAAACACGGGGCTGAGGAGTTTAGAGCTAAGGTAGATGATGACCTTGAGAGGACGGAGTTCTGGTTAGAGAACTCGATGAGAGTATTCGATGACCTCTCTTGTACACCTGAAGAGAGCTTGAAGTGTGTCGTATCCTTACTGAGGGACTCGGCATACCATTGGTGGAAGACATCGACGTCAGTGGTCCCGAGAGAGCGGGTGACGTGGGACTTCTTTCTGGAAGAGTTCCGAAAGAAGTATATAAGCCAGAGGTTTACTGATCGAAAAAGGAAGGAATTCCTTGAGTTGAAGCAAGGAAGAATGTCAGTCGCAGAATATGAGCGTGGGTTTGTTAGGCTTAGCAAATACACTCAAGAATGTGTGTCGACAGAGACCATTTTGTGTAAGAGGTTCGAAGACGGACTGAAGGAGGACATCAAACTCCTAGTGCGTATTTTGGAGTTGGAAGAATTTGTGGTGTTGGTCGAAAGGGCAAGTAAGGCCGAAGAGCTGAGTACAGAAAAGAGAAGGGCTGTGAGTGAAGCCCGAGATTCTAGAAAGAGGCCGATGGGCAAGTCATATCAAGCCCAGTCAAAAAGGTCCAAGGAAGTGAGTCATAGGACGACAGCACCAGTGGGTTATTCGCATCAAGAGTTGGGCAATACTCGTTCGGGTTCGAGAGTCCAAGCTACCTCGATGGAAAGTGTGGACAATCCGAAGAGTAAATCGAAGTGTCCAAGTTGTGGTAGATATCATACCGGAGAGTGTTGGGGAAACAGTGGAAACTGTTATAAGTGTGGTTCCCCCAACCACTTTATCCAAAATTGCCCCGAGAGGGATGATAAGGAAGAGAAGCAAGAGATGAGATCCGACGATGTGTCTGCAAGGGGTAGACCACCAAGGAACCCGAGAGGTGGCGCTAGTGGTAGAGCTTCATCCAGAGACTCTACTGTAAGACCGGAGGGTTGGGCACCTGCGAGGACGTATGCCATTCGCGCTCGCAAAGAGGCATCCTCCCCTGATGTGATAACGGGTACTTTTTCTCTCTTTGACACAGTTTTTATTGCTTTAATAGATCCAGGGTCTACTCATTCTTATATCTGCATGAGACTGGCATCTAGTTTGAGTATGACCGTTGAGCCTACGGACTTTGTGGTTAAGGTGTCAAACCGTTAGGAAAGCATGTGTTAGTGGACAAGATGTGTAAGAATTGTCCTTTGATGTTTGAGAGTCAATGTTTTCCAGCAAATCTTATGTTGTTGCCGTTTGATGAGTTTGACTTAATCCTTGGCATGGATTGGTTGACTACCCATAGTGTCTTAGTAACTGTGGTAGTAAGTATGTTGAATTGAAATGTGAGAGTGGAGATGTTGTTCGGGTTAAATTAGGTGGATCAGATAGTCTACCAGTGATGATTTCTTCCCTAGTCGCTGAGAAATGTTTGAGAAAAGGGTGTGAGTCCTATCTTGCTTTTGTGTTGAATACTCGAGAGGTTGGAGTAGATTTTGAAACAGTGCCAGTGGTATGTGAGTATCCGGATGTATTCCCGGAAGAGTTACTCGGATTACCTCTAGTGAGAGAGGTTGAGTTTGGGATTGAGTTAGTTCTGAGAACGGCACCTATTTCGATTGCTCCGTATAGGATGGCACCTTTAGAGTTGAAAGAACTGAAGGTTCAGTTACAAGAGTTGACAGTTAAGGGTTTTCCAAGACCGAGCTACTCACCATGGGGTGCTCCGGTATTATTTGTAAAGAAGAAAGATGGGTCTATGAGGTTGAGTATAGACTATAGACAACTTAACAAAGTGACGGTTAAGAATAAGTATCCTTTACCAAGGATTGATGATCTTTTTGATCAACTGAAGGGAGCTACAGATGTTCTCCAAGATAGACTTGAGGTCCAAGTTATTATCGGCTTGAGAGTGAAGGAGCGGGATGTGTTGAAAACTGCATTTTGGACAAGGTATGGCCATTATGAGTTTTTGGTTATGCCGTTTGGTTTGACGAATGCACCAGCGATTTTTGTGGATCTGATGAACCGTGTTTTTAGACCATATGTGGACAAGTTTGTAGTTGTCTTCATTGATGACATATTGATCTATTCTCGGGATGAGAATGATCATGAAGAACATTTGAGAATTGTCTTGCAAACTTTAAGAGATAAGCAGTTGTATGCTATGTTTAGCAAGAGTGAGTTTTGGCTCCGAGAGGTCAGATTCCTAGGACACATTGTGTAGGGTGATGGTGTCAGAGTTGACCCGAGTAAGGTATCGACTATTATGGATTGGAAATAGCTGAGGAACGTGTCGAAAGTTAGAAGCTTCTTGGGATTAGCAGGATATTACAGACGTTTCGTAAAGGGGTTCTTTGTGATTGCTACTCCGATGAAGAAATTGTTGCATAAGGATGCCAAGTTTGATTGGACTGGGGCATGTTAACAGAGTTTTGAGAGATTGAAAACATTGTTGACTGAGGCACCAGTTTTGGTTCAACTAGAATCGGGGAAAGAGTTTGTGGTTTATAGTGACGTGTCGTTTAATGGTCTCAGTTACGTGTTGATGCAAGAGGGTAAAGTAGTCACTTACGCCTCAACGCAACGAAAACCGCACGAGAAGAATTATCCGACTCATGATTTGGAGTTGGTTGTGATTGTTTTCGCGTTAAAGATTTGGCGACATTACTTATAGAGTGAGAAGTACCGAATATTTATGGATCACAAGAGTTTGAAGTATTTGATGGATCCAAGGATCTGAATTTGAGACAGAGGCGGTGGCTTGAGTTATTGAAAGACTATGAGTTAGTCATTGACTACCACCCGAAAAGCGAATATGGTTGCGGATGCCCTGAGTAGGAAATCCTTGTATGCTCTAAGAGTTATGAGGATGAGTTTAGCATTGTCTGATGATGGTGCTATTCTCGCAGAGTTGAGAGCTAAGCCACTATTTGTTCAATGAGATATGTGAGGCTCGTAGAAATGACAAAGTGAGATGCTAGCTAAGAGAGCTAAGTGTGAATCAGAAAGTGATTCTGATTTTCGGGTGGGCTCGAGTGGATGTTTGTTGTACCATAATAGAATTTGTGTACCCAGAGATGAAGAGTTAATCCGAAAGGTTTTGCACGAGGCACATAGTGGTTATTTGTCAAGACATCCGGCAAGATTTAAAATGCACAATGACTTGAAGAAGTCTTATTGGTGGCCGGGTATGAAGAGAGATATCTCCGAATTTGTGGCAAGGTGTCTGATTTGTCAACAAGTGAAAGCTGAGCATCAAGTGCCTTCGGGATTGCTTCAGCCAGTGATGGTTCCCAAATGGAAGTGGGATCGGGTCACCATGGACTTTGTGACGGGGTTGCCTATGACTCCGAAAAAGAGAGATGCTGTGTGGGTTGTTGTGGATAGATTGACGAAGTCGGCTCACTGTATTCCAGTATGTGTTGATTATTCACTGGATAAGTTAGCTGAGTTATATGTTGCAGAGATAGTGAGGTTACATGGTGTACCTGTGTCTATAATATCGGATAGGGATCTGAGGTTTACTTCAAGGTTTTGCAAGAAGTTACAAGAGGCTTTGGGAACAAAGTTGAATTTCAGTACTGCGTTCCATCCACAAATAGATTGTCAGTCTAAAAGAGTGATTCAAGTTCTCGAAGATATGCTTCGATGCTGTGTGTTAGAATTCGAAGGTAGTTGGGAGAGGTATCTACCTTTGGTCGAGTTTGCCTACAACAATAGTTATCAGTCGAGTATACAGATGGCACCGTATGAAGCTTTGTATGGTCGTAAGTGTCGGACTCCATTGTATTGGATTGGGCTTAGTGAAAAATGGATCCATGGAGTCGATCTAGTGAAAGAGACTGAGGATAAAGTGAAAGTAATCCGTAATAGTCTGAAAGTTGCTTCAGACCAACAGAAGTCGTACACGGATCTGGAAAGAAAAGAAATTGAGTTTGAAGTGGGCGACAAAGTGTTTTTGAAAGTGTCCCCATGGAAGAAGATTATGAGATTTGGACGAAAAAGAAAATTGAGTCCAAGATTCATAGGACTGTATGAGATTACAGACAGAGTTGGGCCAGTAGCATACCGGTTGGCTTTGCCGGTAGAGTTGGAAAAGATTCATAATGTGTTCCATGTGTCGATGTTGCAACGGTATCGCTCTGATCCTTCACATGTGATTCATTCGCTGAAAATTGAGATAAGACCAGATATGTCTTATGATGAAGAGCCGATTAAGATCATGGCTCGAGAAGTAAAATACTTGAGAAATAAGAGCATAGCACTAGTGAAAGTGTTATGGAAAAAACACGGTGTGGAAGAGGCTACGTGGGAAACGGAAGAAGCTATGAGAGAGCAACATCCAAACCTCTTTACTGGTAAAATTTTTGGCGGCAAAAATCTCTAAAGGGGGGAGAGTTGTAACATTCTGATTTAGGGCCTAGTCGGAATAGTGGTACGAGACCACAAATCTGAGGTATATGAATGAGTTTTTGAGGTTTATGCTATGTATGCATGCTAGTGTGAAAGTTTCATGAAGCAATTTTGTGAAATTGCGGTTGAATTGTCCAAAAGGACTAAATTACAAAAGTTGCAAAATGTGAGATTCTAGAAGCTAATTGTGTGAAATAGCTTTAGATTACCAATTAGAGGTCCTTAAATAGTAATTTTCCCAAATTCTATTTTTTGGACAAAATTGGGCTTGGATGAGTTAAAATAGAAAGTTTATCAAAAAGGGCATTTTGGTCATTTAACAATTAAGTGATTAAAATAGGAGAAAAGATGACAAAATTCATTCATCTTCTTCTCCAAGGTCAAAAATGAGAGAGCCATTGTTAGGGTTCTTCAAAATTTTCAAGCTTGCTAGTAAGTGCATCTAAGCCCCGTTTTTGATATTCTTTGTATTTTTGAAGTCCTTGTAGCATGAGTAAGCTATTTTTAGCTATTTGATGAGCTATGATGGATGTTCAAAAATGTGGTCATGTATGACATGCATGTATTTTGATGTTTTATGGAAGATTATGAAAGCTTGATGTAGTAGAAACATCTTTTGCTAAGTGATTTTCCATGAAAATGCATGTAGGGACTTGTGTGTGAAAATCTTGAGTTTGGTCATACATGTGTGATTTAGTGAGAATTGATGAATGCTTTAGTTGAGTAAGTGATTCGGCTAAGCATGAAAGGCTAGAAAGTTGAATAAAAATCACTTTACGAGCCTTGGAGTAATAGCGTAAATATGAGAAAGTTTAGGGGCAAAAGGGGTAATTTTGCCAAAGTATGAGATGTGGGTCAATTTAGTCAATGTGTATATTGATGAGTTAAATTATCATTATAGATCAAGAAAGACAAAGCCCGGATCGAAATCGAGGCAAGAGCAAAGTGGGGACTAAATTGCACGTTTCTATACTTTTTGAGTATCGAGGTAAGTCTATGCATAAACAATGCATTCATACTTACAATTTGTTAATGCTAGCTAGTGTATAGCATGGTTGAGAATGATTGAGAACCTATATGGTTCAAGTGAAATGAATGGATGAATGATTAAGTAAGTAGATTTGTGAATGTGTAGTAATAATGCTAAATGGTGGGCTAAGTGCGATACCATCCTAATGCATATTGACGATGAGCTGGCAATGTGCGATGCTATTGTTAGGTATATTATCTAGTGGGCTATGTGCGAAACCACTATGAATACCTTGTTGGTAGGCTAAGTGCGATACTACCTTATTAATTGATTGTGGTGGGCTTAGTGCGGAACCACCAAGAGATTTGCTGTGTGGATGTGATAGTAGTAGCATAGCTGTGTGGATGTATTATTGAGAAATAATGATGAGTTGTATATTGTGTAAATGTGATATTGAATGCAAGGGTGCATGTCAATGGTTATGAGTAGGTGACTCATGATGTGTTGGAAATGTGGTAAGGGATAGAAAGAGTAAGCATAGTTGTACATTATATGTTAGTATTATGCTAATTGTTGTTTAGCTTATACTATGGTGCTTAATTGTTTATGTGTAAACTTACTAAGCTCGAAGCTTACTCCCTTTCTTTTCCCTTGTCTTATAGAGCAAAAGTGTTGAATCGAGATACGTGGATCATTTGGAAGATCGCCCACATTATCAGCACATTCTGGTACATGAGACTCAATGTTTTGTATATGGCATGTATAGGGGCTAGACAAGTTAGTGAATTTTGTTGTAAATGGTTAAGATGTGTTAGCCTTTAAATGGATGATCTCTTTTGTATTATGCCATAGTTGTTGGCACTTTAATATATGAAAGATGTAGTTATCTATGTGAGATTGTACTTCATATGAGTTGATTATGGATGTGTTGAATGAGTGCATGTTGTGTATGTTAGAGGGGTGAAAAGGACTTGGCATATAGCTTTGTTCTTGTCCATGTGGATAGACACACGGGCATGTGTCTAGGCCATGTGTGACACACGGTCAGCCCATGGGCGTGTGACTCAGCCGTGTGTCCCCTGCATGTTGGCATTTTAAGTCAGACTAGACCACGGGCTAGCCACACGGGCGTGTGCCTAGAACGTGTGTGTTAATCAATGTTGGCCACGGGCTAGCCACACGAGCGTCTGTCTAGACTCTAGGCCGTGTTAAGATAGTCGATGTGCACCACGGTGGAGAGCACACGCGCGTGTGCCTAACCGTGGGGCATTGGCGAATGCTTGAGTTTTCATGCACGGGTAGTGACCATGGGCGTGTGTGACCTCCACGGGCGTGCCAAATCTTACACCCGCGCAGAGCCCCAGTATAGATGGAAAAGTTTTAAAAATCGTAGAAGTTTTGATATAGTCTCGAGAGCCCTCCTGTGTATGAGTGAGGCCTCATAAGTCAAGAATGAGATGTTGAGGTGACTTAAGAGAGTAGTCACATTGAGCCTAAGTGGTGATCATGAGGTTTTAATACGGTAACGCCTCGGGCCCGGTTCTGGCGTTGAATACGGGTATGGGGTGTTACAATACGTGGCTGAGCCACTAAAATTAGATTACGTGGCGATGCCACTATAACAGTAAAATGTGGCAGAGCCACTAGTACATAGTACTAACGCAGCAGAGCTGCTAATAACAGTGAATGTGGCCAGGCCATTAAAATCAGTATACGTGGCGAAGCCACTAGAGCAGTAAAACGTGGCAGAGCCATTGGTACAGTACTTCCTCCAATTACAATTCCCAACCCCATGCAATATGTCGTGTATGTCATGCTCAATCATTACACGTGTATGCAAAATAACCATGCTTAGTAACAATCATTTCAACACATATTAACAGCATACCAGTCACACGCCTACAGTCAAGTCAGTTAAAACACAGTCATACGATTACAGTCAAATCAGTCAAATCATAGCACAAGTCAGTCATTTACCAACAAGGGCAAAATACCATTTACCCCATAAGGGTATTTTGGTAATCCTACCCCGTGGGTATTTCTGATTCTACCCTACGGGGTAATTCGGTGATTCTACCCTACGAGGGTAATTCTAGTTCTACCCTACGAGGGTATTTCAAAGAATTTGTAAACCAAGGGTATTTCAAGTAATTTTACAAACCGAGAGTATTTCAAGTAATTTCATAACTCACGGGTCTTTCGGTAATTTCACAAATCAGGGTATTTCAATAACTTTACAAACTGAGGGTACTTCAGTAATTTTACAAACCGAGGTTATTTCTGTAATTTTACAAACCGAGGGTACTTTAGTAATTTTACAAACTAAGGGTATTTTCGTAATTTTACAAACTGAGGGTATTTCAGTAATTTTACAAACTGAGGGTATTTCAGTAATTTTACAAGCTGAGGGTATTTCAATAATTTTACAAACTGTGGGTATTTAAGTAATTTTACAAATCGAGGGTATTTCCATAATTTTGCAAACCGAGGGTATTTCAGTAATTTTACAAACTGAGGGTATTTCAGTAATTTTACAAACCGAGGGTATTTTACTAATTTTACAAACTGAAGGTATTTTAGTAATTTTACAAGCTGAGGGTATTTCCGTAATTTTACAAACTGAGGGTATTTCAGTAATTTTACAAACCGAGGGTATTTCAATAATTTTACAAGCTGAGGGTATTTCAATAATTTTACAAACCGAGGGTATTTCAGTAATTTTACAAATCGAGGGTATTTCAGTAATTTTACAAACCGAGGGTATTTCAGTAATTTTACAAACTGAGGGTATTTCCGTAATTTTACAAACCGAGGGTATTAACGACCCAACAGAAGGTCAACTGTCGCCTCGAGCGACTTAGGAAATCTATCTTGACTTAATGGTGAAGATGGGCCTAAGGCCCATTACCCTGCCCAGGTGGGCCCACACACTCGTGTGGCCCATTTAGCCTAAAAAAATAACCACGGCTATGCAACGACACGTACCCAAATCAATAACTTATCACATCACGGACATTTCATCCGTGGGGGCCACAAGCCCATTGGGCCCACACGCCCCCTTTTGACCGACGCGCCCAAGCACCTAAGTCATGTGCGCGACATGATAAGCCTATGTATTTCCCATTTAACAGTGTGACTTGCATTCGCGGGCCCTACGGCCCATTTGCCCATCGAGGCCCATTTTAGCCCAAGTGACCCACTACGGCCCAAGCCCATGAATTCGCTCACGGTGGCCTTTCTCATCACACGCTCACGCTCCGTGAGCAAGGTTCACCAGACGCGCGATCGCACGCTCGTATGGCATCGTTCGCCGGTATTTCGCCTTTTCGGTATAATGCCGATCAACAGTCAAAATAGTACAATATACGCACCTTCAGCTTTTCAACCGATCAACAATCAGAACAGTGTATACGGATACACAACTTATCACGTAGAGTACTAAATAATCACGAGCCCCGTCACCTTCACTAGAGCGATCAACTGCGATTTGCCCAGTGAAACCAAAGTATTCTAAACAGAGATAATGATGCGAATGGGCCTAGGGCCCATTCTTAGCCCAAATGGGCCCACACGCTCGTGTGGCCCATTCAGCCCAAATCTAGCCACAGATATGAGATTCACATAGACCAGTCCAATATCTACTACACAATCATACAATTTATTCACATGGGCCCACGGGCCCATTGGGCCCACTCAGCCCAAGGCAGCCTAAACCCATGAGAACACTCATGAGGGCCTCAACTATTGCGTCGAAGCTCCCACACATGCGCTCGCACGCTTGTGTCGCTACTATCGCCGTGTGTCCGGCATTTCGGCATTTGCCGCTCTACAGCTAGAGTAGTGCGAAATACAAACCTGATAGGAATCTGAAGTTAATCCCCAATCTGAACACTGTTCTGCGCAGAAGCCAACAATGACCGCACCCTTGACCCCCAAGGGGTGTGTCGATCAACTTCGGTCACCACCACCGCGACCCAACGGCTTACAGATCAACGAATGATCCAACGCTTAACCCAAACGAGCACGACACAAAGCGAAAGGGATAAGCCAAGAAAGGTATGCTTACTCTCCTCATGGTTTGCTCTATTTAAAGCCAGCTTCTTGCCTATCCTCATGCTTGCTTCCCGATTTGGGATTCTCTATCAGTCCTCAAAAATTGACTCTTTAGCAAAATAATCCACCTTTGCATGCAAAGGGATTCTAACCAAAGTCCTCTCAATACCCATGTCACACCACCACCACTATGACACAAGCTCCTTTGTGTCATAAGTCCAACACATTTAACTATAAAGCCTACCTACTCGCTTCCAGATTTATTTAAAAGGGAAACCAAAATAAATTTCAAGAGCCAAGCCTTGAACCTTGGACCCCTTGCTTCCTCTATGGCGTCACTTTCTTGTCTCCCATGTGGCGCCATTTGCCACTAGACCACAACTCCTTTTGTGTCTTATTTTACCCTAATTTATTTATGACTCATACCATTAGAGATCAGGGTTCCACTAAGGCTAAAAATCAAAATTTTTCCTATGACGTAACTTGAACCCGGGACTTCGTAGTACCCTCTAAACACTCCAAAATCACTCACCTATTAGGTCCAACTCACATTAGTGCCATCCTCTTGTTCTCAAAAAAAATTTAAACGCTCCCATGCCCAAGGCCCAATAGGCCCAAAAATTCGGGGCGTTACAATTCTACCCCTAAAAGAAATTTTGTCCTCGAAATTTCCAACTGTAGGAACAGTCGCACATCCTAACCTAGCACACTACGCTCTCACTGCGCACTCTGATCTTAGTAACACTAGCACGCACCACACTATCTATCCATCAGAGCGGATGGATATCACATGCAAATCATTTCTAGAATATACACAGAATAAATACAACTCTAAGGTTTAGTATAGCAATATAGTCTAATATCTAAGAAATCATATTATCTTTATCTACTGCTTTTCAACGAAACTAACAATAGTTTCAGAAACTTACGGATTCGGCGCCGGAGACTCGGTGTACCACACTTTCGAAAAACGGTCAATACAAATTCAGAACTTTAAATCTTTTCAAGCCTTTTTGAAACAATACTTTCAGAAATACAATTTTGAAGACCCAATCCACAGTCGAGTTTTGCAACCTGGCACTGATACCATTAAATGTAACACCTTAAACCTGGCCTAGAAGTTAGGCCCGAATATGGCGTGTCACATGGAAGTGTTTTTCAAAACCATGTTTCTTGTTTGTTAAAACTTATTTGAGAGTTAAAGCCTCTTTGCTAAAACTCAAAACACTTAAGCAATTGTTAACCACTTGCAAACGTAACTTTTAAAACTTTATCTGTTGCAGAAGCATATTTAAAATAAATAATATACAAAAATGCGATATTTAAAAATTGAGTAGCAGAAGCATTTTGAAAACGTTGCGGAAACGTAGTGTTTTGAAGTCAGTTTATCGTTTTGGAAATCGTATCCCACTTTTTGCAGTTAGAAAACATCATAAATAAATATCAAAAATAATAAGTTAAAATTAGAGAGGCCTTATAACAGCCCAAATAAAAATATTTTAAAATAATCAAAACAGCAAGCATAAGCATTGTGTGGTCTTCTCCGAGTCCCTCGCAGCTCCGATCTGTCTAAGACTGAGGATTACCTGCACAGTTAAAAACGGGGTGATTTTATGAAAACTCAATGTGTAATCCCCTTACTAGAGTAACAATCAGTATACAAAAATAGAAACTGAAACAGTCTGGGCCAAAGCCCTTTAAGAGTAACAGTACAGTCAGTTCAAAGCATACGTGAGTCGAAGCCCACTACAACATCATTTGGGTCACAGCCCATAACAGAATCAATTGGGCCTAGCCCAAACCAATAACAGAACAACTGGCCTAAGCCCAAAGATGCGATGATGAGATCTCATAAACAGATATGCAACAGTATGAGGATGCATCCCAACCCAGTCCAGCCAACACACCTCCCGTACCAACCAACACACCACGTGGGGACCAAGTCGACCCACCCAGCCAGCACACCAATAATGCAGCCTAGCTGCTAATAACAACGTAGCAAAGCTGCTAATAACAGTATACGTGGCTGAGCCACTAAAATTAGATTACGTGGTGATGCCACTATAACAGTAAAACATGGCAGAGCCAATAGTACATAGTACTAACGCAAAGACACCGCTTATAACGATGAACGTGGCGGGCTACTAAAATCGTGATATCGTGGCAAAGCTACTAGAGCAGTAAAACGTGGCAGAGCCATTGGTACAGTACTTCCTCCAATTACAAATCCCAACCCCAAGTAATATGTCGTGTATGTCACGCTCAATCATTACACGTGTACGCAAAATAGCCATGCTTAGTAACAGTCATTTCAACACATATTAATAGCATATCAGTCACACGCCCACAGTCAAGTCAGTTAAAACACACGATCATACGATCACAATCCAAATCACCAAATCATAGCACAAGTCAGTCATTTACCAACAAAGGCAAAACAGTCATTTATCCCATAAGGGTATTTCGGTAATCCTACCCCTCAGGGGTATTTCGGTGATTCTACCCTACGGGGTAATTCGGTGATTCTACCCTACAGGGCTAATTCGGTAGCTCTACCCTACAGGGGTATTTTAGTAATTTGTAAACCAAGGGTATTTCAGTAATTTTACAAACTGAGGGTATTTCAGTAATTTCATAACTCACGGGTCTTTCAGTAATTTCACAAATCAAGGGTATTTCAGGAACTTAACAAATCGAGGGTATTTCAGTAATTTTACAAACCGAGGTTATTTCCATAATTTTACAAACCGAGGGTATTTCAGTAATTTTACAAACTGATGGTATTTTCGTAATTTTACAAACTGAGGGTATTTCAGTAATTTTACAAGTCAAGGGTATTTCAGTAATTTTACAAGCTGAGGGTATTTCAGTAGTTTTACAAACCGAGGGTATTTCAGTAATTTTACAAACCGAGGGTATTTCAGTAATTTTACAAATCGAGGGTATTTCAGTAATTTTACAAACTGAGGGTATTTCAATAATTTTACAAACTGAGGGTATTTCTGCAATTTTACAAACTGAGGGTATTTCAGTAATTTTACAAACCGAGGGTACTTCAGTAATTTTATAAGCTGAGGGTATTTCAGTAATTTTACAAATCGAGGGTATTTCAGTAATTTTACAAACCGAGGGTATTTTAGTAATTTTACAAATCGAGGGTATTTTAGTAATTTTACAAACAAAGGGTATTTCCGTAATTTTACAAACCGAGGGTATTAATGACCCAACAGAAGGTCCACCGTCGCCTCGAGCGACTTAGGAAATCTAACTTGACTTAACGGCGAAGATGGGCCTAAGGCCCATTACCCTGCCCAAGTGGGCCCACACACTCGTGTGGCCAATTTAGCCTAAAAAACAACCACGGCTTTGCAACGGCACAGCCCAAATCAATAACTTATCACATCACGAACATTTCATCTGTGGGCCCACAAGCCCATTGGCCTCACACGGCCCCCTTTCGGCCTGACGCGGCCCAAAGCACCTAAGTCATGTGCGCGACATGATAAGCCTATCTATTTCCCATTTAACAGTGTGACTTGCATTCACGGGCCATACGGCTCATTGGCCCATCGAGGCCCATTCCAGCCCAAGTGACCCACTACTAGGGGTGAGCAAAACTCGATTCGACTCAAAAAAATCGAAAAAAAATTTGAATTTCGAGTTAAACGAATCGAGTTATTCTAGTCAACTCGATTTTTTTCGAATTTCGAGTTCGAATCGAGTTGAGTTTTCGAATTCTTATAACTCGAATAATTCGAATAATTCGAGTATCAAACTATACTATTTTACATTTTTTCCCCAAACTCCCAAACCTTTTTACTTTTCCCTCAAAGCTTTTACTCCTTCCCACTTTCCCCCCAAAACTTTTACTCCCCTCCCATCCCAACCCCCCAATCTACCCAAAATTCATTTCCCACCAAAATTTTACTCTCCCATTTACTTTTTCTCAAAATTTTACTCCACAAAACCCTCAAAACTTTTTATTTTCCCCCAAAATTTTTACTCCTCCACTTTTCCCCTAAAACTTTTACTCCTTCCCATCTCACCACCCATCTACCCCAAACCCATCTCCTCTAATTTTTTTAATATTTTCCTTCAAAATTTTACTCCCCTATTTACTTTCCCTCAAACTTTTGTTCTCCAAAACCTTTTATTTTTCCCCTAAACTTTTACTTCTCACCCTTTACTCTCAAATAAAAAATCAAAATTATCCAAAAAAAATCACTAAACATAAATAGTAATAATTTTATTTATATCTACTATTTATATTATTAAATTAAATTTCACATTTTATATTATTTATATTATTGAATTGTTTAGTCATATTGAATATTTATATTAAAATTGAATTATTAATTATGCCATAAAATATTCGTGTTAAAATTTTATATTGGTATCAATTTCACATTTTATCTTTAAAATAACTTTTATTAAAAATCACATTTTTACATTTAATATATTTTTTAATTCCAAAATGCATAGTGACAAGAATATGAAGATAATTGAAACAACTAAGCAAGCAAAGAAGCTAACCCGTATATAAAAGATTAATAAATAAATTATTTGGTGATGAAAGTTAATAAAAAATTTGGTTAAGGTGGACAAATTTTATTACGATGGGTGACAATGGTTACAAGGACCCAAAATTATTTTTTAAAATTTAACTCGAACAAATATATTCGATTCGATTCGATCCGATTCGAATTCCATCTCACTCGACTCGATTCGAGAAAATTTCAAATCAAATTAGGATGATAAAATATGATTCGTCAACTCGATTAACTCAAAATTTTTTTATTCGATTCGATCGAACGCTCACCCCTACCCACTACGGCCCAAGCCCATGAATTTTCTCATGGTGGCCTTTCTCATCACACATTCACGCTCCATGAGCACGGTTCACCACACGCGCGATCGCACGCTCGTATGGCATCGTTCGTCGATATTTCGGCATAATGCCGATCAACAGTCAAAATAGTACAATATACGCACCTTCGACTTTTCAACCGATCAACAATCAGAATAGTGTATACGGATACACACCTTATCACGTAGAGTACTAAATAATCACGAGCACCGTCACCTTCACTAGAGGGATCAACTGTGATTTGCCCAGTTAAACCAAAGTATTCTAAACAGAGATAATGATGCGAATGGGCCGAGGGCCCATTCTCAGCCCAAATGGGCCCACACACCCGTGTGGCCCATTCAGCCCAAATCTAGCCACAGATATGAGATTCACATAGACCAGTCCAATATCTACTACACAATCATACAATTTATTCACATGGGCCCACGGGCCCATTGGGCCCTCTCGGCCCAAGGCAGCCTAAACCCATATGAACACTCATGAGGGCCTCAACTATTGCATCGAAGCTCCCACACGTGTGCTCGCACGCTCGTGTGGCTACCATCGCCGTGTGACCAGCATTTTGGCATTTGTCGCTCTATAGCTAGAGTTGTGCGAAATACACACCTGATAGGAATCTGAAGTTAATCCGTGCTCTGAACACTGTTCTGCGCAGAAGCCAACAATGATCGCACCCTTGACCCCCAAGGGGTGTGTCGATCAACTTCGGTCACCACCACCGCGACCCAACGGCATACAGATCAACGAATGATCTAACGCCTAACCCAAACGAGCACGCCACAAAGCAAAAGGGATAAGCCAAGAAAGGTATGCTTACTCTCCTCATGGTTTGCTCTATTTAAAACCAACTTCTTGCCTATCCTCATGCTAGCTTCCCGATGTGGGATTCTCTATCAATCCTCAAAAATCGACTCCTTAGCAAAATAATCCACCTTTGCGTGCAAAGGAATTCAAACCAAAGTCCTCTCGATAGCCATGTCACGCCACCAACACTTGGACACAAGCTCATTTGTGTCATAAGTCCAACACATTTAACTATAAAGCCTACCTACTCGCTTTGATATTTATTTAAAAGAGAAACCAAAATAAATTTCAAGAGCCAAGACTTGAACCTTGGACCCCTTGCTTCCTCTATGGCGTCACTTTCTTGTCTCCCATGTGGCGCCATTTTCCACTAGACCACAACTCCTTTTGTGTCTTATTTTACCCTAATTTATTTATGAGTCATACCATTAGAGATCAGGGTTCCACTAAGGCTAAAAATCAAAATTTTTCCTATGGCGTAACTTGAACCCGGGACTTCGTAGTACCCTCTAAACACTCCAAAATCACTCACATAATAGGTCCAACTTGCATAAGTGCCATCCTCTTGTTCTCAAAAAAATTTTAAATGCTCCCATGCCCAAGGCCCAATAGGCCCAAAAATTTGGGGCGTTACAATTCTACCCCCTAAAAGAAATTTCATCCTCGAAATTTCCAACTATAGGAACAGTCGCACATCCTAACCTAGCACACTTCGCTCTCGCTGTGCACTCTGATCTTAATAACACTAGCACGCACCACACTATCTATCCATCAGAGCGGATGGATATCTCACGCAAATCATTTCCAGAATATACACAGAATAAATACAACTCTAAGTTTAAGTATAGCCATACAGTCTAATATCTAAGAAATCATAGTATCTTTATCTACTGCTTTTCAATGAAACTAACAATAGTTTTAAAAACTTACGGATTCGGCGCCGAAGACTCGGTGTACCACACTTTCAGAGAACGGTCAATACAATTTCAGAACTTTAAATCTTTTCAAGCCTTTTTGAAACAATACTTTTAGGAATACAATTTTGAAGACCCAATCCACAGCCGAGTTTTTCAACCTAACTCTGATACCATTAAATGTAACACCTTAAACCCGGCCTAGAAGTTAGGCCCGAATCTGGCGTGTCACATGGAAGTGTTTTTCAAAACCAAGTTTCTTGTTTGTTAAAACTTGTTTGAGAGTTAAAGCCTCTTTGTTAAAACTCAAAACACTTAAGCAATTGTTAACCACTTGCAAACGTAACTTTTAAAACTTTATCTGTTGCGGAAGCATATTTAAAATAAATAATATACGAAAACGTGATGTTTAAAAATTGAGTAGCAGAAGCATTTTGAAAACATTGCGGAAACGTAGTGTTTTGAAGTCAGTTTATCGTTTTGGAAATCGTATCCCACTTTTTGCAGTTAGAAAACATCATATATAAATATCAGAAATAATAAGTTAAATTACAGAGGCCTTATAACAGCCCAAATAAAAATATTTAAAAATAATCAAAACAGCAAGCATAAGCAGTGTGTGGTCTTCTCCGAGTCCCTCGCAGCTTCGTTCCGTCTAAGGCTGAGGATTACCTGCACAGTTAAAAATGGGGTGAGTTTATGAAAACTCGGTGTGTAATCCCTTACTAGAGTAACAATCGGATATCTGAGAAATAGAAATCGAAACGATGCAGGCCAAAGCCCTTTAAGAGTAACAATGACACTTCGGTTCAAAGCATACGTGAGTCAAAGCCCACTACAATATCATTTGGGTCACAAACCATAACAGAATCAATTGGGCCTAGCCCAAACCGAGATAGCGAAAAAGTGGCCTAAGCCCAAGATGCGATGTGAGATCTCATAAACAGATATGCAACAAGATGAGGATGCATCCCAACCCAGTCCAGCCAACACACCTCCCATACAGACCAAAACACCACGTGGGGACCAAGTCGACCCACCCACCCAGCACTCTAATATCGCAGCCTAGCTGCTAATAACAACGCATCAAAGCTGCTAATAACAGTATACATGGCTGAGCCACTAAAATCAGATTATGTGGCGATGCCACTATAACAGTAAAACGTGGCAGAGCCACTAGTACATAGTACTAACGCAGCAGAGCCGCTAATAACGATGAACGTGGCGTGCCACTAAAATCGTGATATCGTGGCAAAGCCACTAGAGCAGTAAAACGTGGCAGAGCCACTGGTACAGTACTTCCTCCAATTACAAATCCCAACCCCAAGCAATATGTCGTGTATGTCATGCTCAATCATTACACGTGTATGCAAAATAGCCATGCTTAGTAACAGTCATTTCAACACATATTAACAGCATATCAGTCAGACGCCCAAAGTCAAGTCAGTTAAAACACAGTCATACGATCACAATCAAATCAGTCAAATCATAGCACAAGTCAGTCATTTATCAACAAGGGCAAAATAGTCATTTACCCCATAAGGGTATTTCGGTAATCCTACCCCTCAGGGGTATTTCGGTTATTCTACCCTACGGGGTAATTCGGTAGTTCTACCCTACAGGGGTATTTCAGTAATTTTACAAACTGAGGGTATTTCAGTAATTTCATAACTCACGGGTCTTTTAGTAATTTCACAAATCAGGGGTATTTCAGGAACTTTACAAACTGAGGGTATTTCAGTAATTTTACAAACTGAGGTTATTTCTATAATTTTACAAACCGAGGGTATTTTAGTAATTTTACAAACTGAGGGTATTTTCATAATTTTACAAACTGAGGGTAGGGTATTTTCATAATTTTACAAACTGAGGGTATTTCAGTAATTTTACAAGCTGAGGGTATTTCAGTAATTTTACAAATCGAGGGTATTTCAGTAATTTTACAAAGCGAGGGTATTTCCGTAATTTTACAAACTGAGGGTATTTCAGTAATTTTACAAACTGAGGGTATTTCAGTAATTTTACAAACTGAGGGTATTTCAGTAATTTTACAAATCGAGGTTATTTCAGTAATTTTACAAGCTGAGGGTATTTCAGTAATTTTACAAATCGAGGGTATTTCAGTAATTTTACAAACCGAGGGTATTTTAGTAATTTTATAAACCGAGGGTATTTCAGTAATTTTATAAACTGAGGGTATTTCTATAATTTTACAAACCGAGGGTATTAACGACCCAACAGAAGGTCCACCGTCGCCTCGAGCGACTTAGGAAATCTAACTTGACTTAACGGAGAAGATGGGCCTAAGGCCCATTACCCTGCCCAAGTGGGCCCACACACTCGTGTGGCCCATTTAGCCTAAAAAACAACCACGGCTATGCAACGGCATAGCCCAAATCAATAAGTTATCACATCATGGACATTTCATCCGTGTGGGCCCATTAAGCCCATTGGGCCCACACCCCTTCCTCTTTCTACCGACGCCCAAAGCACCTAAGTCACGTGCGCGACATGATAAGCCTATCTATTTCCCATTTAACAGTGTGACTTGCATTCGTGGGCCCTACGGCCCATTGGCCCATCGAGGCCCATTCCAGCCCAAGTGACCCACTACGGCCCAAGCCCATAAATTTGCTCATGGTGGCCTTTCTCATCACACGCTCACGCTCCGTGGGCACGGTTCACCACACGCGCGATCGCCCGCTCGTATGGCATTGTTCGCCGGTATTTCGGCATAATGCCGATCAACAGTCAAAATAGTACAATATACGCACCTTCGGCTTTTCAACTGGTCAACAATCAGAACAGTGTATACGAATACACACCTGATCACGTAGAGTACTAAATAATCACGAGCGCCGTCACCTTCACTAGAGCGATCAATTGCGATCTGCCCAGTTAAACCAAAGCATTCTTAACAGAGATAATGATGCGAATGGGTCTGGGGCCCATTCTCAGCCCAAATGGGCCCACACGCTCGTGTGGCCCATTCAGCCCAAATCTAGCCACAAATATGAGATTCACATAGACCAGTCAAATATCTACTACACAATCATACAATTTATTCACATGGGCCCACGGGCCCATTGGGCCCACTCGGCCCAAGGTAGCCTAAACCCATGATAACACTCATGAGGGCCTCAATTATCACGTCGAAGCTCCCACACGTGCGCTCGCACGCTCGTGTGGCTACCATCGTCGTGTGACCGGCATTTCGGCATTTACCGCTCTACAGCTAGAGTAGTGCGAAATACACACCTGATAGGAATCTGAAGTTAATCCGCGCTCTGACCACTGTTCTGCGCAGAAGCCAACAATGATCGCACCCTTGACCCCCAAGAGGTGTGTCGATCAACTTCGGTCACCACCACCGCGACCCAACGGCATACAGATCAACGAATGATCCAGTGCCTAACCCAAACGAGCACGCCACAAAGCGAAAGGGATAAGCCGAGAAAGGTATGCTTACTCTCCTCATGGTTTGCTCTATTTAAAGCCAGCTTCTTGCCTATCCTCATGCTAGCTTCCCGATGTGGGATTATCTATCAATCCTCAAAAATAAACTCCTTAGCAAAATAATCCACCTTTGCGTGCAAAGGGATTTGAACCAAAGTCCTCTCGATAGCCATGTCACGCCACCACCACTAGGACACAAGCTTTTTTGTGTCTTAAGTCCAACACATTTAACTATAAAGCCTACCTACTCGCTTCCAGATTTATTTAAAAGAGAAACCAAAATAAATTTCAAGAGCCAAGACTTGAACCTTGGACCCCTTGCTTCCTCTATGGCGTCACTTTCTTGTCTCCCGTGTGGCGCCATTTGCCACTAGACCACAACTCTTTTTGTGTCTTATTTTACCCTAATTTATTTATGAGTCATACCATTAGAGATCAGGGTTCCACTAAGGCTAAAAATCAAAATTTTTCCTATGGCGTAACTTGAACCCGGGACTTCGTATTACCCTCTAAACACTCCAAAATCACTCACCTAATAGGTCCAACTCGAATTACTGCCGTCCTCTTGTTCTCAAAAAAAATTTAAACGCTCCCATGCCCAAGGCCCAATAGGCCCAATTCTACTAGGCCAAAAAATTCGGGGCGTTACACAGGGAGAAAAGTTAGGAGCTAGGAAGTGTGAAGAGTTGGTGCCGTTTTGGGAAGTGGGAAGTGTATAAATTCGACTTAGGAGGGTAAATGAGTGCCGTTTTTAGGTCTTTTAGGGGGTATTACGAATTTTCATTGTGGCTTTCGGCATTTGGAGAGTTTTGCAAATAGGCCAGTCTTTCTTTTCTTTACCAAAAATCCTGTAGTTACCCTCACACAAGCACACTTGACCTTTTTCTTTTCTTCTTGTCACCTTTTCCAAACCCTCTAAAGCTGAATAATTCCACCCTCCCTTTGCCGAAATTTTTTTGTGCCGTCACTATTTCTTCAACCTAGCCGATTCTTGTGTAAGTACTTTACTCTTTCAATTGATCTTGCTAGAACCGACTTCTCCTCTCCCCCACTCTTTCTAAATCATTTTTGGTAGGGGATTGATATTGAATCTCTGTTCTTCAGATCTCTGCTAAATTACTCTTTATGCGTTTCAGGATTTGGGTAAGTATTCTTCACTTTTGGTTTTGAAGGTTGGCCGAATGGTCGTAAGTATTGTAAGGGTGACTTAAGATGGATATAAGTCACTTATGGTTCAGTTTTTAATAATTAAGACTGATGCAGATTTAGGAAGTACTCGTGATTAGTGATCGAGGAAAAGCTATTAAGGCTTGGTGTTTCAGGTAACGTTAAGGTGAGACTTCGGCTTTTGGTAAAGTATTTGATAAGTTTATGTGATTAATCATTGAGTGACATCATTTGTAGAATCGTGGCTAAGGAGATCACAGCGCGTTTTGTTATCAGGTGTGTACATACACTATACACACAATAGATTGGGAAATCCCAAAATCCTGAAAGTTTGGCTTCGGTAGTCTTGCGAGTGTGCAAACACTCGTATGGGGGAAATGGAATCGATAACAGAGACCCCATGAGCGATCTCATGGACTTGGGTCGTGTTTTGGCCAATCGGGCCAGGATGGGCAGAATGGGCTCGATGGGCCGTAGGCTCAAAATGGGTGAATTTGATGAGTTGGTAATAAGTGATGAACTTGTCATGCTGGTTACATGGCTTGGAATTGATTTGGGCCAGATGGGCCATATGAATGTGATTGGGCCAGATGGTCCATATGAATGTGATTGGGCCAGATGGGCCATATGAATGTGATTGTGTAACAACCCAAACCCGGCCCAAACACTACGACCAAATCTGAGTTATTACGAGGTAAAACCTTGTGATCGCTTTTTCGAAAAACATTTAATTTTCTATTGAAACCTCCTCGTTTGATTTGTCTTGTTAAGCTAACCTTAGATCCAATTTGGGATTTTAATTAAGCCCAATTATTTTATCGATTTCAAGTGTACCCGATGGCACGATTAAACTTTTCCGTGTTTACCAAAAGAAAACATGTGATTTAATTTAATTTAATGATATAGTTTAAGTCGACATCCAACATATAAAAAAACCGCAACTATAGTTTATGGAGGCCTTATTACAACCCAAAATAAAAATTAAACAACTTTAAAGTTACAGTAAATTAAAATCCTTTGCATGGCGCCTCGAGTCCCACCGGCTCCTCAACCGCCATCTACGAGTCACACTGAAAAATATTAAAGGAGAAGGTGAGTCACCAAGACTCGATATGTAACCCTTCCCCTAAGTTAATACAACATTTCATACACCACATATAATATCCAATTAAGCAAAGTATCGAGTACCCAACCTAGCCAACCAAACACCTTTGTCTACCCCACGTGGTACCAAACCACTTTGGTGACCGCAATCACGATGTGTTACCAAAACACCGGTGGTGCCAAACCACTGGTGACATATAGTCACGATGTGCTACCAAAGCACTCGGTGTCCGAGACACAAATCGGGTGATGGGGCCAACCCATCGTGTGATACCAAATCACCGGCGCACGATCCCATATCTCAAGTGGGGCCAACCCACGGTGGTGTTAACCACGGGGACAAGTCGCTATGAGGTACCAAACCTCCGGAGGTACCAAACCTCCGGTGACGTATAGTCACGAGTGCTACCAAAGCACCGGTGCTCACAAGACGAATACACCGCCCCTCCACTCACCAACCCACATAGTCATCAGTCACATATAGATTTATGATATGTATTATCACAAAGATGCTTCCCAAAAGCATAAAATAGCAATCATATGCACAGTACTTACCAGATACCCCCCATATACCGTTATGGTATTCAAGCCATTGCTACATACACCAAGCTAGCAATCACATTACTTAGCATAATTAACAAGTTAAATGGTGTGTATGTACACACCTGTCACCAACAAGGAGTCTAAATCCGAGAAGAGAAGTCGGCCACACTCAAGTCTTTGCCCCTATATTCGGCCAACTCTCAAGGTTAGTGATATGGCCCATTCGGCCAAACCAAACAATTTAAAGGGGTCATACTTTGTACCCGAATCCTTACCCAAATCACTTTGAGTACTCGCCTTAGCGTCCGAATTGCGAATCTGGTTTACAAACTATACTTGGTCAATTAATAACACTAATAACCATAGCCTTCGGCTTTTAAACACCAATATAAGCCTTACCTATACTTACCAAGTTCCGTTTGTCAGCGAATGCAAGATCTGATCTCACTGCTTTGAGATCCCGGAGTCCTTGGTGAAATCGGCTTCAATAGAAAGGTTAGCCAACCATTAGTACTTGCCAACTTTCGGCTTTTTCCTTTAATCCAAATCGGCAGAACATTAGAGATAAGGGAAATTGACATTCGGCTATAGCCACTCACCTTTACCTAATCACCACAACAGTTAACTTGAAGAGGTCCAACCACCTTGGTATTCGGCCCAAAAGAGATTCCAAATGGGAAAAGAGAGTTTCGGCACCAAGGTGTGGAGTACTTCGGCTAGAGAGAAAAATAATGAGGGTAGAAGATGTTTAGAGTTTCGGCAACAGGAGAGGAGGGTATTCGGCCAAAAGAAAAAGGGAAAAAGAAGATGGGGAAGAATCAATGGTGCATTCGGTTTTGTTGAAGGTTGAAAAGAAATAGATGGAGGGTGAAGTATAGGAGGTTCGGCCAAGATCTAAAACAAAAGGGGTTTTGTTTTGAGAGAATAAAGAGAAGAAAATTAAGAGATGGAGCCTTAGCCGAAATAATGAAGAAAGTAATCAAAGGAATTCGGTTTCCCCCTCCTATGCTTGCCAGTCCACACTCCCTAGGAGAGTTCAAATTTCGCAAAACACTCCAAATTACTCTTGACCACACATTTGTATTAATTCAAATAATTTGAATTAATTCCAAGGCCTAAATTTCCTCTGGCTCATACTTAGAGATTAATCTATTACTCTATTAATTAATCTACTTAAAAATCTAACTAAATCCTATTATTATCCCATTATTTAAAAGAGTTTAAACTGAGGAGAACTCTCCTTGTTGCCGTCCAAATAAGAGCAAAAGAAAGGGGATTTTGTGACTCGAACCAAGGCTCTCCCCTATCCCTTGTGGCGTCACATGCTAGCTCTTAAGTGGGCTTGTTTTGCCACTTTACTAAAGGCCTATTTTGTGTTAAGAATACCCAATTTATTCTTATAACACCACTTACCAAGGCCCCTTCTTTTAAAAGTTAAAAATTAAAATTTCCTACCAAATCGAGCCAACACAAAGCCTTAAATTGACCATTATTATTCCATAAATAATGACTCAAATAGTTCATACATAAGAACATAATGAAATTTCAAATAACCCCGCTTTTGGGATGTTACAGTTTCTACCCCCTTAAAATAAATTTCGTCCTCGAAATTTCTTAACTAGAAAAGGTGGGGTATTGTCGCCTCATTACATCCTCGGGTTCCCACGTAGCTTCCTCTATACCATGGTTCCGCCACAAAGACCTTCACCAAGGGCACTCGACTTCCTACGTAGAACTTTCTCATCTCGGTCTAAGATCCGAACTGGCTCCTCTTCAAAAGATAAATCGGATTCACTTCGATTTACGCTCGGCACAACGTCGCGAAGGATCTCGACCGATACCGCCTCAAAGATTGATACGTGAAAGACGCCATGAATCGACTCGGCTCCGCCGCAACTCTAGCCGATAAGCCATCGTCCTATTCGCTTCACAACAAAGATATGGCCCAATAAACCTTGGGCTTAACTTCCTTTCCGTCCAAATCTCAACACCTTTTTCCAAGGCGACACTTTCGTAAAGACCTTGTCTCCCACAAAGATACTCCATTTCCTTGCGTTTGAGATCGGCATAAGACTTACGCCTATCCGATGCTTCCTTGAGACGAGACCGAATCACCTTGACTTTGTCTTCCGTCTCCTCGGCTACGGGTCTGGACCCATAACTTGTCGTTCTCCCAACTCCGTCCAACATGTAGGAGATGCGGCACTTTCGTCCATATAGGGCCTCGTATGGAGCCATTTGAATACTCGCTTGATAACTATTGTTATAAGCGAATTAATTCGCTAATGGTAGGTACTCCTCCCAACTACCACTAAAATCCAAGACACGACCCCTTAACATGTCTTCTAAAATCAGATCACCCTTTCCGATCGTCCGTCGATTTGTGGATGGAAAGCCGCATCTTGAAATCTAACCGTGTACCCAAAGCTTGATGCAACGCTTTCCAAAACCTTGACGTGAACCTCGGATCCCTATCCGAGATAATCGACATTGGCACACCATGCAATCCGACTATCTCACCACATATAACCTTGCTAGCTTCTCGAGTGAGTAATCCATTCTCACCCAGCATGAAGTGAGTGACTTAGTTAGGCGATCCACAATTACCCAAATCGCATCCTTCTTAGTGGGCGTAAGGGTAGCCCACTAACAAAATCCATGGTGATCCTCTCCCATTTCCATTGAGGATCTTTATCGGTTGAAGTAGTCCCGATGGTGACCGATGTTCACCTTAACTCTGGCGACACGTCGACACTTTCCTACGAACTCCGTTATCTCACGCTTTCAACCCCGCCACCAAAACTGCTTTCCGCAAATCTCCATACATTTTGCTTCCTCCAGGGTGCATAGCGTATGGGCTGCTATGTGCATCTTGGAGAATTTTTCGCCTTAAATCCGTATCTTTTGGCATACATACTCGCCCTTGAAAACAAAGCGCTCCTTCACTAGTCGATCGCACCCTTCCAAACCACCGTCTTGAACTTGTACCCTCTTGAACTCAAGCCTTCATCCACTAACCGCTTTCCCTTAATCTCTCAATCCATGTCGGCTTAACTTGAAGTTACGCCAAAAGACTCCCATCGTCATATAGACTTAACCGAGCGAACATCGCTCTTAAGTCCGTCACCACCTTCCGGCTCAATGCGCGGCTACTACATTAGCCTTACCGATGGTACTCGATTGAACAATCGTAGTCCTTTGTAGTTCAATCCATCGACGCTGCCTCGTGATGAGATCCTTCGAGTCGAAGATACCTCAAGCTTTTGTGATCCGTGTAGACCATCGACTTCTCTCCATACAGTAATGTCTCCATATCTTCGAGCGAAGACTACCGCCGCTAACTCTAAGTCGTGAGTTGGGTAGTTAACCTCATGCGATCTTAATCGGCGGGATGCATAGGCTACTACCTTCCCATCTTGCATCAACACACACCCCAAACCGGTGTGAGATGCATCACAATAGACGTGAATAACTTTCTGCTTCAGTTGCACCAAAACCGAGCTTCCGTCAAAATCTTCCTTAGCTTATCAAAGCTTTCTTGCTTTTTCCGTCCATACAAACGGGACACCCTTCCTTAACAACTTAGTCAACGCGGCGCTGCTATTAGAGAGAATCCTTCCACGAATCTCCGATAGTATCCTCGCTAAACCTGAGAAAACTTCGTATTTCACCCACCGTCCTAGGTGGTTTCCACTCCAATCTTTGCCTCAATCTTGCGGGGTCTACCCTAATTCCTTGGTGACACTACATGACCTAAGAAAGCCACTTCCCTAAGCCAAAATTCACACTTACTAAATTTGGCATACAACTGCTTCTCCCTCAATACTTGTAGAACTATCCGTAAATGCTTGTCATGCTCCTCTTACGCCCTTGAATAAACCAATATGTCGTCTATGAACACCACGACGTTAATCGTCCAAATCTTCGTTGGAATACTCTATTCATCAAGTCCATGAATGCCGCCACGGCGCATTAGTCAACAAATGGCATTACCAAGAACTCAAAATGCCCATACCGAGTTCGAAATGCCGTTTTGTGAACATCGACCTCCTTTACCTTAAGTTGATGATAACTCGACCTAAGGTCTATCTTCGAGAACACCGAGGCACCCTTCAGCTTGATCGAACAAGTCGTCAATCCGAGGCAATCGGATACTTGTTCTTGATCGTTAACTTGTTCAACTGACGGTGATCGATGCACATCCGCATAGAACCGTCCTTCTTCTTGACAAACAACACAGCGCTCCCACGGAGATATACTTGGTCGTATAAACCCCTATCCAAGAGCTCCCGAATTTGAGCCTTTAGCTCCACCAATTCCTTTGGTGCCATTCGGTATGGTGCTATGGACACAGTGCCGTTCGGTAGCAAGTCTATACCGAATTCGACTTCCCGATCCGGGAGGCAAACCGGAAGTTCTTACGGGAACACATCAAAGAAATTCCCCAACCGTTCGGACCTTTTCAACTTCCAACTCCTTAGCTTCCAAAGCATAGATTTGAACCAAATCGCCTCACAACCCTTCTTGACCATCTTTTCACCTTTAAGGCACTCACTACATTGGATAGATAATTCCTTCGATCTCCTATCATAACCACTTCATCACCTTCCGCCTCTTAAGAACCATGCGCTTGGTCACGCGAGTCCAACCTTGCTTGGTACTTAACCAACCAATCCATGCCAAGGATCAAATCGAACTCTCCAAATGGTAGTTCCATTAGATCGGCTACAAACACTACCCCTTGAAGTTCTAGGGTACGCCTTTATAGAGTTTATCTCGACTACGGAGTGACCTAAGGGGCTAACTACGGTCATCTCCTAGAAGCGCTTTGAGTCTAGGTCCATAGTTCCTACCACATTACTAGCAATGTACGAGTGTGTCGAGCCCACATCAATCAATGCAACATAAGGAAAACCAAAAATTAAAAACGCACTCGGTTATGACATCCGGTGCGTCACCTTCTTCGCGACACCTTGCCGCATAGACTAAGCCAGGTGCCTAGCCTCGTGTTGCCCGAACCTCTCGCCTTGAGTTCCACGACCTCGGTTGGGACCGTTGTTTCCTCTACCATTACCACGACCCTCCGTGGTCCTACATTTCTATCTTGTGCACGGTTACGCCGCCTTCCGGTCGCTTCTTAGCTAGCTTTTGGGGACAATCTCGACGCGATGCTCCAAAGACCCACACTCAAAGCATCCTTTATCACCGGCCCAACAACCTCCCAATGGGTCTTCCCACGATTGCACCGAGTCGGCCTCGATTAGCGGTTGTGGGCCTTGCCTTGCACCGATTGGGCCCACTTGGCCTAGCCTTTTCACGAGTACTACCGCTTGATCCAAATGACCCAAAACTTCTCTTACGATTGTTCTTACTATAATTCGCCTCACAGACCTCCTTGATTCCCTCGGCTACCTTAGCCTTCTCCACTAGGGATGAGAACTCACGAACTCACTTGTGGGGCAATCAAGAACAACAAATCATCTCGAGTCCATCCTCAAAGCGGACACAGCGCTCATGTTCAGAGCCCACTATGCCTCTCGCATACCTACTTAGCCTTAAAAATTCCGCCTCATATTCGACACACGGACTTAGTTCCTTGAACTAATCCCGAAAAAGCCTTTCTCTGCACACGTCGATGTAGCTAGTGCCCACATACTTTTTCTCGATAGGCGGTTCAAATACTCCCAAGTCAAATCATCGGTTTGTAGCCCCATCTCGAACCGTAAGCCACCACCGATACGCTTCATCCTTTAGAAGCGACACTGCCTTTCTTTCACTTCTCTTCTTCGATCCAGTCAAGGTCATCCATGATCCTCTCGGTTGACTCTAGCCGATGTTCCACAGCACCGGGTGCCACTCGACACACTCGGAATACCTCCGCTCCGTTAGATCGGAGTCGCTCGGGACGATTTCCGAGCTCCAACATTTCCACCAGCCCCACCACCATCTCCAAGACTCGCAACACGACTTGCGTCTGATACCGCCGCCACCGCCCTCGCCCGCCTCCTCTCTAAAAGTAGGAGGTGGTGGTGGCGGTGGTACCTCATTTTCTCGAGCCTTGTCCCGACTGACGGGTTCGGACACACCGTCATCCTACCCCTACCACGTCCACGGCGTCCACGTCCTCTAGAACTCATTCTATCTACCGCGCTTTTAATCGATTAAGAAAAATTTTATGCGTTAGCATTTGTTTCACTTTATTACTCGCGAAGAAGTTTTATGGATGAGGTTTAATCAGAGATTCTTTCGAGCAACCAATGTTTCAGTTTCCTATCCTAGTTCACACAAAAAAGTCCATGCATCCATTCCTTAAAACTTTCCATACCTATTCACTCATCGGACATTTTTGCCCATTTCTAACCCAGGGGTATTTTCGTCTTTTTCCTACAGGGGTATTTTCGTACTTTTCCGGGGCCAAGATATTTTACTGATGATTTCCAAAGCTAATTATTGAATGTTTTATAAAATAGTTGAAATTTTTTAGGCAAAATCATTGAATCAATATTTTAGGGGTCAGGGGCATTTTGGTAATTTTACTCCTAGGGGTATTTCGGTAATTTTTCACAAGTCAAGTTTTCCGAGAAAAACATGGTATACTAAGTGTTCTAGGGTTTTAAGAGGGTTATTGGATACGTTTTTAAAACATTAGGGCTTATTATTCCCTTCTTTTTCGAAAATATGGCTGATTCCCTTTTTTTCGGGTTTTAATCATTGTGTTTAGCCTATGACCGAGCCCTCCTGGTCGTGGTGAACCAAAGCTACGCACTGAGCGTGAATTCAAGTGAAGAGGAGGTGGGTCACGCGGACCGCTTAAATACCAAGCTCTCACCGAACCTTTCTAGACATGCGCACGAGGTTACCACACCAGAGCCTTACGAGTTAGGGTGAACAGAAGCTACGCACTGCAGGATACTGCGAAGAGGAGGTGAGTCACGAGGACTGCTTAAATACCAAGCTCTTCCGATCCAATCCTAGACATGCGTCAGAGGGGTTACCACACCTACCTCATTGACTAAGTCATAGGTTGGTTTAGTTCTTTAAGTCTTATGCTTCGTTGTGTTTGAGTAATCTAACCCTAGGGTCCAAGTCCTATAAGTCTATCTACGTTCCATGCTTCCTACCCTTCTGCTGCAGAATATATTTCACACAAAGGTTTAGATGTACTTACCTGGCGGATCGGTGCTTGGAGACTCGGGCCATGCCGCTTAAAACCCAGAAATCATACCATAAGGCCTACCAAAAACATTTTGGGCCTTGGGCCCCACAGAGTTTTGAACCTGGCTCGATACCACCAGTAACAACCCAAACCCGGCCCAAACACTACGACCAAATCGAGTTATTACGAGGTAAAACCTTGTGATCGCTTTTTGAAAAACATTTAATTTTCTATTGAAACCTCCTCGTTTGATTTGTCTTGTTAAGCTAACCTTAGATCCAATTTGGGATTTTAATTAAGCCCAATTATTTTATCGATTTTCAAGTGTACCCGATGGCACGATTAAACTTTTCCGTGTTTACAAAAGAAAACATGTGATTTAATTTAATTTAATGATATAGTTTAAGTCGACATCCAACATATAAAAAAAAAAACCGCAACTATAGTTTATGGAGGCCTTATTACAACCCAAAATAAAAATTAAACAACTTTAAAGTTCGTAAATTAAAATCCTTTGCATGGCCGCCTCGAGTCCCACCCCACTCCTCAACCGCCATCTACGAGTCACCTGAAAAATATTAAAGGAGAAGGTGAGTCACCAAGACTCGATATGTAACCCTTCCCCGGTTAATACAACATTTCATACACCACATATATGATCAATTAAGCAAAGTATCGAGTACCCAACCTAGCCAACCAAACACCTTTGTCTACCCCACGTGGTACCAAACCACTTTGGTGACCGCGATCACGATGTGTTACCAAAACACCGGTGGTGCCAAACCACTGGTGACATATAGTCACGATGTGCTACCAAAGCACCGGTGTCCGTGAGACACAAATCGGGTGATGGGGCCAACCCATCGTGTGATACCAAATCACCGGCGACGATCCCATATCTCAAGTGGGGCCAACCCACGGTGGTGTTAACCACGAGGACAAGTCGCTATGAGGTACCAAACCTCTGGAGGTACCAAACCTCTGGTGACGTATAGTCACGATGTGCTGCTACCAAAGCACCGTGCTCGTCAACCACGAATACACCGCCCCTCCACTCGGTCCAACCCACATAGTCATCAGGTCACATATAGATTTATGATATGTATTATCACAAAGATGCTTCCCAAAAGCATAAAATAGCAATCATATGCACAGTACTTGCTGTTACCCCATATACCGTTATGGTATTCAAGCCATTGCTACATACACCAAGCTAGCAATCACATTACTTAGCATAATTAACAAGTTAAATGGTGTGTATGTACACACCTGTCACCAACAAGGAGTCTAAATCAGAGAAGAGAAGTCGGCCACACTCAAGTCTTTGCCCCTATATTCGGCCAACTCTCAAGGTTAGTGATATGGCCCATTCGGCCAAACCAAACAATTTAAAGGGTCATACTTTGTACCCAATCCTTACCCAAATCACTTTGAGTACTCGCCTTAGCGTCCGAATTGCGAATCTGGTTTACAAACTATACTTGGTCAATTAATAACACTAATAACCATAGCCTTCGGCTTTTAAACACCAATATAAGCCTTACCTATACTTACCAAGTTCCGTTTGTCAGCGAATGCAAGATCTGATCTCACTGCTTTGAGATCCCGGAGTCCTTGGTGAAATCGGCTTCAATAGAAAGGTTAGCCAACCATTAGTACTTGCCAACTTTCGGCTTTTTCCTTTAATCCAAATCGGCAGAACATTAGAGATAAGGGAAATTGACATTCGGCTATAGCCACTCACCTTTACCTAATCACCACAACAGTTAACTTGAAGAGGTCCAACCACCTTGGTATTCGGCCCAAAAGAGATTCCAAATGGGAAAAGAGAGTTTCGGCACCAAGGTGTGGAGTACTTCGGCTAGAGAGAAAAATAATGAGGGTAGAAGATGTTTAGAGTTTCGGCACAGGAGAGAGAGGGTATTCGGCAAAAGAAAAAGGGAAAAAGAAGATGGGGAAGAATCAATGGTGCATTCGGTTTTGTTGAAGGTTGAAAAGAAATAGATGGAGGGTGAAGTATAGGAGGTTCGGCCAAGATCTAAAACAAAAAGGGGTTTTGTTTTGAGAGAATAAAGAGAAGAAAATTAAGAGATGGAGCCTTAGCCGAAATAATGAAGAAAGTAATCAAAGGAATTCGGTTTCCCCCTCCTATGCTTGCCAGTCCACACTCCCTAGGAGAGTTCAAATTTCGACAAAACACTCCAAATTACTCTTGACCACACATTTGTATTAATTCAAATAATTTGAATTAATTCCAAGGCCTAAATTTCCTCTGGCTCATACTTAGAGATTAATCTATTACTCTATTAATTAATCTACTTAAAAATCTAACTAAATCCTATTATTATCCCATTATTTAAAAGAGTTTAAACCGGGAGAACTCTCCCTTGTTGCCGTCCAAATAAGAGCAAAAAGAAAGGGGATTTTGTGACTCGAACCAAGGCTCTCCCCTATCCCTTGTGGCGTCACATGCTAGCTCTTAAGTGGGCTTGTTTTGCCACTTTACCAAGGCCTATTTTGTGTTAAGAATACCCAATTTATTCTTATAACACCACTTACCAAGGCCCCCTTCTTTTAAAAGTTAAAAATTAAAATTTCCTACCAAATCGAGCCAACACAAAGCCTTAAATTGACCATTATTATTCCATAAATAATGACTCAGCAGTTCATACATAAGAACATAATGAAATTTCAAATAACCCCGTTTTTGGGATGTTACAGATTGGGCCAGATGGGCCATACGAATGAGATTTGGGTCTAATGGGCCATACGAATGAGATTGGGCCTGGTGGGCCATACGAACGTATGTGAATTTGTTTGGGATTTGAAAGGGGTCTTGGGCTTAGTATTTGGTAAGTTGCTTGACCTTGCATAAAACTTAAATAATTAACTAATTGTGACTGTGGACAAGTCATAAGGTTAAGGTGTGGCAATGGGTATATTGTAACATCCTGGAAAGGGCCTATGCATTTTCGGTTTAATTGTAAGAAGTAACATGTTTTATGTACTAAGAATAAATTTTGAACAATTTTGGAAACCTGAAAATGTATGGAAATGTTAATTTAAAAAAATGGAAAGTGAACATTTTGGAAACTTGGAAATGGATGGAAATGATTTGGAAATGATTCAAAATAGGAAAGTGCACATTTACGGAAACTTGGAAATGTAAGAAAATGTCAAGTTTACTGAGCCGAACGAAAATTTTTGGAAACTTAGAAATGACTTAGAAATGTCGAGTTTTAAAGTTTAAAAGAGGAAATTAAGGCAAGGTGGCCTTAAAAGAAAAAGTTTGTGAAATTTGACACACAAACAGGCTTGGAAAAGTGGCTCAAGATGCCACTTAGGGCCTCTGGAAATGGCGCCACATGCAAGGTGTTGGGCACTGGTTCGAGTCACTTGGGAAGCAAATAAAAGAAGTTTTATTTTTGTTTCCGTAAGCTCACGAGGTGGACGGCACACAAGCCTTCTAGAAAGGAGGAGTTTTATTCTCTTTAATATTCGATTAATAAGGTGATAAATAAGGGATTTAATTTGGATTGTTTTTGAAGAGATAATTAGAGGATTATTCTTATTAATTTTAAATAAAGAGATAAAGATAAGAGGAGTGATGGCCAAGTAAGGGATACTAGGCCTAGTAATTTCGGCATTTAGGGGAAAAGAGAGGCCATTCTACCTATTTTCTTTTCTTCCCAACTAAGTCTCTGCAAAAATCCCTAGCAAACTCTCTTCTTTCTCTTTATGTTTGCCAAGCCAAATCCTCTTCTCCCTAAATCCACCATTGTCGATTCTCCCTAAGAGCAAATCCCTCTCTTTTCAATTCAATTGAACCATAGCCATCTAACTTCCAAGTACTCATAGCCGAATCTTTGAAGGGTTTCGAACAAAGGTGCAATCGTCTTCTTCAAATAAAGGTAAGATCAAAGTTTGATTTCTGTTCTTTCCTTTAAAGACTTGTCGAAATCTCAAAGGCTAATTCTAATTCATATTGTATTCTTTGACCGAAATATTAAGGAGAGATTTCGGGATCTTTGCTAGTGTCGACTTTTAAGGGAGATAGTTCGAGATCTAGCCAACCAAGGTAAGTACATATTCAGCCAAGGGCTATGAAAAGGTGATTTAAATGTTAGAAGTGGATCTAACAGATATCCTATAGGTTTCGACATCTCCATAACCAAGGGATACTTTCGAGATTTGGAAATCGCAAGCTAATTTCAAGAAGGAACTCAGCAAGTTTTCGGGATTTGATTTTTAATCCAATCGGCACAAGGTAAGTTTAAGTATACTAATCCTACTAGGATTTGGATTTATGGCCGAATGGCTTTTTATTAAATTAGTAAGTGATTAATCAAATGTAGGGATTAAGGATCTAAGCGGTAGATCAGATTTTGGGATTTCAAGGAAATTGTTAAGCAAATCAGGTGTGTACCCCACACTACTTCATAATAAGTTTTATGGCTATGTCTAATTAAATATGTGATAATAAGAATAAGAAAGTGGCTAAGGTACCATGTTATGGTACTAAGTACTCAGGTACGTTTCCTACTCCTACTAGGAATATGAAATATGTTATTTGTAACATGAGAATAAGAATGTGATCTTTGGCATATTAATGCATATTACAAAATGGGGCATACGGGTTATTGAAAGGGGAAGTGAATGTGGTGACCTAAGACCACGAACACGGTGACCTAAGACCGTGGTATCTGAATGTGGTGACCTAAGACCACGATGTCTGAATGCGGTGACCTAAGACCGCGATATCTAAATGTGGTGACCTAAGACCACAAATGCGGTGACCTAAGACCGCGATATGGAGTGTAGTGGAAGGAGGGTCAACTTAGTAGTCCCCACGGTGTACAGAATGGTACGGGGGAGTGTAGCGGATGGCTTATTAGGTTTGGGTTTGGGAATGCATCATAATTTGTATGCTATGATATGAATGCGTAACATTTGTATGCCTGATTCTATTTTGATTTAGTGTTTGTGTACACATTGAGTCTGTTTGACTCACCCCGTTGGGGAATATTTTTCAGTGATGATCAGTGATGGACCGGGACGATGAGAACTTGTGGTGGCCATGCTCAACATGAAGTTTTATTTTATGAACTACTATTTCTATTTAAGTACTTGAATTACTTGGAAATTATTTGATGTAATAAGGCCATAAGGCCATAGTTGGATTGTTTTCCATTTATTTCTATTTATTATGATTATGAGTTTTACCTATTAAAATTTAAGTAAAATTTTTAATATAAAGAATTGAATTCGTTTTTCAACACAAGCCCAACCCAAAACAATTTTTTTAAAATCGTACAAGTTTTCTCTAGGTAACGAAAGAATTTTGAAACCGGTTTACTTGAGGAACATACCAAATCTGGGCAAATCTCGTGGGCCGGGTTTGGGGTGTTTCATATATGCATGTATAGGATTGGATCTAGGGAGAGCTTGGTACTTAAGCGGTCTTAATGACTCACCTCATCTTCTCTGGAATCCTACCTGGTGCATAGTATTTGTTCACTTTAGCCAACAAGGACTTGATAACGGGCCAAGGTAAGTAATAGACCCATAACACTGAGAAATGACTGAAATGCCCCTAACGGCGAAAATGAGTAAAATGCCCCTATGTGTTGAATGTAAGACTTATGGATGTTACATGTACATTTGCTGCATTCATATGATATTCTGTTTAGGTTGCATATGGGTTGGGAATTATGGAACGGAGGAAGTATATGAGGATTGCATGGTTGCTTGATGACCGTGGATCCACCGATGGCTTTTTAAGCCCATTATATGATTAGCAGCTTTGCTGCAACGTTAGGTAGTACCGCAACCGGGCTACCCTTGAAGTGTATTGGATGGGTGGGTCGATTTAGATATCCCCACAGAAGTGTTTCGGTTGGACGGAGACGAAGTGTACCGGATGGATTATTTGGGGAGGGTTTGCACAGCATTGCATGTATGATATTGTTATGTTAACAATATGTTATGTATGCTATTTGTTTGACGAGGGTCGTACACACTGAGTTTTCGAAAACTCACTCCCTCTTTTATATTTTTTTCCTCAGGTGATCCTCAGTAGGTGGTTCGACGGATGGAGGGACTTAGAGGTGGCCAACTAGCAAGACGATTAGACCTGTATTTCTCAGTATCTAAATTCTAGATTTTAAGTGATTTATTTTAAGTTATTTTATTTCGGATTGTAATAAGGCTTGCCCTCTAGTTATTATTCCATTACTTCCACTATGCATTGAAATTTTGAAACGGAACCTGGTTTTATTTCTTTTAAGCATATTTCAAGTTTTTGAAAATAATTGTGTTTTAAGAACGAGCTTCCACTGTCAAAGGAATTTTTTTTTCATAGTAACAAGGAAATGGTTTTTTTTTTGGATACACCTCGTTTTGAAAGCAAACTAGATTTTACTTAACTTTTCTTTAGAAGGGTTTTCAATGAAAACAAGGCTTTCGCAAAAACACTTCAATGTGACACGCCGGATTCAGGCCTAACTTCTAGGCCGGGTTTGGGGTGTTACAGTATTACTCTTTTATGCAGCATTGATTTCATTTAAACTAACATAATTTAAATCTAAACTTACTTCTTTCCTAATTATCAAAATCATGCGCATATGACCTTGATATTTTAAGCCATTTTAATCACAAATAACAACTACAAATACACATAGTTCACATGCCAATTTATATGCTTTAATATGTGCCAAAATTTCATTCACACAATCAAGCTGAAATGTTTTTTATTTGGTCATTCTATATAACATTCAATACATAATATATATTTAAATAAATATACTATAAACCAAATATTATGCTCATCTTAATAGTTCTAACGCTATACTCATATATACAAATACACTTACATTATCAAAGAAACTAAACCTCAAACATTAATAAACCACATCAACTTCATTTCATTGATATGCCATTATATACCAATTACTAAACTAACCACATATACAATTTGAACCTTATACCAAACTTATTTATTTCATTTTCGTTCTATAACATTCAAAACATATACATCCATGCCCTTTATAAACCAACCCTAAATAATCAAATAGCATATCCGAACATACAACACAACCAAACCATATATTTAGCTATTTTAAATTCATCACATATTCGAATACACAAGCACATTATAACCAATTTTGTAGCAACCCATAAGGCCAAACATGCACAAATTATTACATACCATATAACCTAACTTAATGAACATTCCATCAATAATATACTTAGCATCTCACTTATATTTTCATATCCGCAACTCAAGACTTATACCTATCATAAACCATGACTTAATTCAAGCACTCATTAGCAAGCATATCAACCAATTTACACATAAACTCACCTTGACCGAGATCATATACACAAACATAAACATAGCAACCATGTTTCACATGTAATAAGCCAATGCCAAATTGCTAAAACCAAACACATAAAGCACTTAACCAAGAACACATAAAACCGAACTTAAACATAGTGATCAAGCCATTTTTGCATGGCTATATATTTACATGTTCCAAAATCAAACATTCCATCTATGCTATACATGCCATAAGCCCAAATTCAACTTAGTAAAATAATGAAAAACTGTCGATAGTGTGATTGGCTTTGCTGACGATCCTCGAGCTCGTAACGTGATTCCAAAATCTATAAAACAGAGGTAACAAGAACACACACACAGTAAGCTATTTAAGCTTAGTAAGTCATAAGCAAAAACTTATATATTAACAAAGGCATATTAACATTTTACTAATAAAGTCAAATACACATGATTTCCAATACAAAGTTATCATTTACTACAAAGGTCATACTTTAATCATACATACATATCATATGGCCGAATATAAACATTCATATACACATATATATATTTTCACTTTTAATATCACAATTATATCAATAGGCCGAATCCCTTATATGTTCAACTATGCTAACTCAAAATCTATATTCACATAACCTTTTATCATTTCAATTAACCAACTTACCTTGTTTTCATATAAACAAATAACTAACACATACCTGAACATGTAATTCAATTTCACATTCGGTCTTTACTTCACATTGCCCATTGAACCGTTTGGAATTAAAAAGGATACGCGGATAGTCGGAAGCTCGTACAATGCCAATGTCCCAAACGTGGTCTTACATGTAATCACATATCAATACCACTGTCCCAGACAGGGTCTTACACGAATCAAATACGATGCCAATGTCCCCGACGTGGTCTTACACGTAAACACAAGTCGATGCCAACGTCCCAGACGTGGTCTTACATGATAACACATATCGAAAATCCTATGTCATGACATATGTATCCTATCTATTCCTAGGGTTTGTACGGGACTTTCGGACGTTAAATCTCGATCGGATCGAACTCAAAATATAGCTCCTTTGCTCAATACACATTCGACCAAACACAATTATGTTCACAATAATTCCATTCATCATATAACATATATATATTATCAAATTTAATGATATTTATATGCTTATTGACTTACCTCGGATATCGACGGACGAAATCAACTACTCGACTACTTTTGACTTCCCCCGATCTAATTCTGTTTTCTTTCGCTCTTGATCTAAATAAATTCAAATTTAACTAATTTAACCACATATTCATTCAATTTAATCCAAAAACACATAAATGGGCAAATTACTATTTTGCCCCTGACATTTTACACTTTTTGCAATTTAGTCCCTATTGCATAAAACACAAAATACACAAAATTTGCATATACTATGCTTAGGCCGAATATTCACTAGCTCCATACAAGTCCATATATTTCATTTTTTTCACATTTTAGTCCCCCAAAAATTTATTTTCATAATTTAGTCCAAATTACTCAAATTTATCAAAAATTCAAAGACAAAACATGTTAATCTAACACATATATTTCATATTTCATCCTCAAACAACAAAAATAACAAGCTATCATCAATGGCTTAACTCAAAATATTCATCAAAAATCAAAAATTGAAGCATGAGTTTTGTACATTTCATAGCAACGATCTCAAAAACGTAAAAATTATCAAAAATCGAATCCTAAACATACATTAATCAAGCTAGATTGGTGTCGAATACCCAAAGCTTTTCTATTTTCTTTTTCTTTTCTCTATTCGGTCATGGATGGATGATAATGGCCTTTTTATTTTATGTTTTGTTTTATTATTATAACTTATAATATATTAATATAATTTTTAACTTATAAAATTAACATATATAAACACTTAATCCCGTCCACTACTTTATAAAATGGGCTAATTGCAACATAAATCCTCCATATTAAAAAGACAACAACAATTAGGCACTTTCACAACTAACCATCAAATTTTCATTTTACACGATTAAGCCCTTTTATTTAATCGGACACTCAAACAACGAAATTAAAACACGAAAATTTAACACAAGCAAATTCACACATAATAAACACTGAAAATAATTTTAAAATATTTTTCGGACTCGGATTTGTGGTCCCAAAACCACTATTCCGATTAGGGTCAAGATCGGGCTGTTACATTCATTACTAACATTCAACTATCATAAACCATAAGTCCACCTATACATGCCATTATAACCTTAACCAAGACATAGAAAACTACCGATATAACTGCTGGATAGTGTGAAGATCTCCAACGAGCTTCCGATAATCTGTAAAGTAAGGGATAAACAACTACGTAAGCAATGAATGCTTAGTAAGCTCATACAAAACTTTAAACAAAATATTCCAATTCAATAATGAACTTTATATGATAAATATAAAGCTATACCAATGCCTCAAGATTTATCAACTACATAACCACCAACTCATAAATGAGTAAGTCTATCAACATCATATATATTTCCATTCCTAACATAATAGGATTTTATAAAACATTTTACACCATCATTAACCTTTTCATAAAACTATAAATAACTTTCTTTACTTACTTTCCATTCCATTTACTAAGCATAAACTTAAATAACAGCATCAATTAACTAATTAATATATTTATTCATAACATAGGTAAGTTCAACCATAACATATGTAATTTATCATATATAAGTACATTATTCAAATCATCAATCCCTTTTTCTTCATATCACATTTCAATTATGAACTTACCGTTTCATTACCTTTTCTTACCCTTTCATTTGTATAATACCAAACATAAGCATATACATCAATCATAATCTCAAGCTTGACATAAGCCTAATCACCATCATCACTACACAAATTAGTGCATTTATGTATATAACCCATTTGGGGCCAATCACATGGTAAACAATTTTATAAGAAATTACACCTTTTGAATCTTACCACCTTTTCATGAACATAAGCATGTTTCCATTTGGCCAATTACCATTTCAATGTATATCATTAATATTAAACATGATATAATGCAACCAAAAGCTTAGCACAAACCTAAGCATCATCCACAATCTCCACTGATGAATTCATTTATGTTCAGGTCAAAATTCAATAAATAAAAATATTTCAAATTCATTAAACAATTACCTTACTGAGATTTTCCATACGAAGAATGACTTACAGATAAAAGTACATTGTCAGTCCAACCAAACACACCAGATGTTCACACGAGCCAATCCCTCCAACACACCAATGCTCATAAGAGCTAATCCAACCAACACACCAAACATAGTGTATAACACGAGAGTTCGCAACAAATGCTGAACCTTGGTTTACTCGGGTAATATGAATATACATCACTCAATAATCATATCCACTCCAATCCCCCATAACACACCAAATCACGACTGTACTTTATCTCGCATCTGAGTAATCAAATTCAATATTATAACTCAAATTACCATTAATTATCAACAATTAAAAATAAATATACAATTTTTACCATGTTAATCTACTCAAAAATTCATATTGATGTTAATTTCTAATCGTACGAACTTACCTGGATAAATTGCAGAAATGTTGAAGTACAGGGGCTTTTTGGTAATTTTTCATTCTCTTTGATTTTTCACTCGATCTTGATATGCATACATGGAAGCTTGGCCGAAGCTTCAAGGTATATCCATGGCTTCATTCGGTTGAAAAACAAAATAAAAAGGAAGATGACAACCATTATATTACTTATGTTTTGTTTAATTTAATTAATTTATCAAATTACCATTTTAACCTTGGATAATAATTAAATAAAACACCAATTCCATGTCCATATTTGTCCATCACATAAATATATGGCATAATTACCATCTAAGGAAGATTTAATTTCACAATTGGTCCTTCAATTAAATTAAATTCTAGCTAAATAAACTTATTTACAATTTAATCCTAAACTAATTAGGACTAAAAGAACAAATAATCCAAAAAGCTAGTGGATTCAATCATGAAACCACCGCTCGGAAACTTTGACCATGGTTTAATTACCATTTAAGCCCCTTTTCCTTTATTCAGTAAGCCATTTAATCACTCAAATCAAATGGTGATCAAATTTTACATCTTTTACGATTTAGTCCTTTTTAATAATAAACTATCGAAACGTTAAAATTTTTCAACGAAACTTTTATACCACCTTAATGACACTATGTAAATATTTATAAAAATATTTACGACTCGGTCTATAAAAATGAGGTCCCGATACCTCATTTTCTAAAACCACTTAACCTTTGGGTCTTACCACTCGAACTTAATAAATCACTTAAATAACATAAATTATCAAATCAAAAGCCTTTTTTAAAATCAAATTTGACTCGTAAATATTAAATAATAATATTTACGAACTTACTCGTCAGATTTGGTGGCCCCGAACCATTATTTCTGATACCATTAAAAAACGGGCTGTTAAAAAATCCAACGATGTCACGACGGTTATCAAACCTCGTTTGAACCGTGGGAATACTTAGGATACAAATGACATGTCATTAGGGTTACCATGTTTCGGGTGCTAGTCTTGAATGTCCTACCGATGGCTGAGGTCCTGCATTTGTTGCGGATACTCAACAGCTTATGTGAGCAGCATCGCGTAGCTTACATTCTGACTGTCAGCTTGTGTGAGCAAACCCATTTCACAACTCGAGTGGGAAATGATGTAAAGGAAAAGGAAATGTTACAACTATATGTTTAGCACACTTTGTGTGAGCTTTCCCGCGTATCCGATGTTATTCTAAGTGGTTCAACAAGTATGATAAGGAAAGGAACGGTAAGTGTTTAAACGAACGATGACATGAATCTATGAAAATGACTGAAATCGAAATGTTCAATGAAAGTATATCTATGTTCATGAAAAGGATGAATTCAAAAGTAGTATGTTCATGTACATCTAACCTACCTCATGTTAATTCAAGTGGATTATGTGTTAATGCACTAACTTGTGTATTGATGATGATGGTTAGGCTTATGTCAAGCTTGTGGTTATGGTTGATGTTTATGCTTATGTCTTGTGTCGTGAAAATGAAATGGGTAAGAAAAGGTAATGAAACGATAAGTTCATAATTGAGATTTAATGTGATAATGTAAAAGGATTGATGAGTTAAAGGACTTATTTATATGTGAGAAATTTACTTATGCTATGGTTGAATCTACCTACGTCATGAATAAACACACTAATTCACGAATTGATAATGTTATTTAAGCTTATGCTAAGTAAATGAAATGGAAAGTAAGTAAATGGAATGATAAGTAAGTAAATGGAGTGGTTGATAGTTTAATGAAAAGGTTAATGATTGTGTAATGTGTCTTATAAAATCCTATTATGTTAGGAATGAAAAATATATGTGATGTTGTTAGACTTACTCATTTGTGAGTTGATGGTTATATACTTTGATAAAACTTGTGGCATTAGTATAGGTTTATAATTACCCTATAAAGTTCATTACTGAAATGGAGTGTTATGTTTAAAGTATACGAGCTTACTAAGCATTCATTGCTTACTTTATTACTTTCCTTTACTTTATAGGTTACCAGAAGCTCGATCAGTTTGAAAGCTCGCCAGAGATCTATCCCACTATCTAGTGATTATATCAGTAGTTTTGATGTGTTGGTCAAGGTTATAATGGCATGTATAGGTGGACATGTAATGGCTATTAGTTGATTTTTAGTTGATAAGTTTGATATGTATATGTTGTTTTGTTTATGGTACTTTTGGTGCCTTATTGGTATGCGTTAATATGGATAATATATGATGCATGTTGAGCAACCAAATGATATGTTTATATGGAAGATTTAATGATCATAACTGTGGTATGTTTTGGAAATAGTATTGAATTATATGAGTATGATTGAGATGTGGTAAGTATACATATGTTTAGGTAAGTTTGAATGTTGAAATTGAGATGCCTTATATGGCATATTGGTTCAATGTTTATGAGTAATTGAATTGGTCATTTTATGCATATTTTGGTAAGGTTTTGGTGCTTTGAATTTGAGCACAATTTGTTTTTAGGTGCAATCTTGAAATGTTGATGGAAATGGCTTGATTTTGGCCAATTTCATGTCTACGCGGCCTGAGACACGGGCGTGTGACTGGTCGTGTGTCCCCTATAGGTTTTAAGGTTCGCAAGTCAGGCTGTTACACGGCCTAGCACACGGCCTGGCACACGGACGTGTGAGGCCATTTCGAGAGTTACACGGCCTAGCACACGAGCATGTGGCTTGGCTGTGTGACCAAACTTCATAAGTTACACGGGCTGGGACACGACCTTGTGTCCCTATTTCGATTATTACACGACCTAAGACATGAGTGCGTGTCTTAGCCGTGTGAGTCACACAGCTTAACCACGCGATTGTGTGACCCCTATAGTTCAAAAATTCTAAATTTTTCCTGAACTTTCCTATTGATTCCATCTTAGTCTCGAATTGTTTTTGAAGTGTTTTTAAGGCTTAGAAGGCTTGATTAAGGGACGGTATGCATGTTGATGAATGATTTATGTTGTTTTTATGTTATGGTTTGAAATGTATATTTCAAAGTTACATTTTTTGATAATGCTTTGTAACCCTATTCTGGCGACGGATACGGGTTAGGGGTGTTACAGAAACAACAACCTAAAATGGTGCTTAAGTCACCAGTAAGACATCGTATGGACCACCATCTTCTCCTATTAGAAACCAAAAATGATTAATAATTGAATATTACAGAATACTATAACCCCTAACGACATACAGAAACGAACTAACAAATCTTACCACTGAAGAATGCACTTATGAGTTTTACACTTAATCGTCAATACAAATTCCTTGCTCGAACATGACACCGCAGTGATCATACATTAGGAAATCAATAACAGAGAAAAAAAATAATAAAGTGGCAAAGATTGACATTGAAATTTTGAAAGCCAACAAAAGAGAAAAGGAAAGAACAAGAAAAAAACGACAGAGCAAAAATCTACTATACCCAAAGAGAAAAGGAAAAATCAACCCAAATAAGAAAATAGAAAAAAGTGGGAAGAGAGAGATGGTAGGTAGTGTGAGGGATTTTAGGAGAATTTTTTGGAAAATTTTAAAAATATAGAATTAAAAAAAATACCCATATGCCTACTAACCCGCACTAAATCTGATTAGTTATCCTATCATATTTTACCTTTGAATTTAAAACAAAAATAATTTCCACTATGCACACATGGGGATTCGAACACAGGACCAAAAGGTAAGTTGAAGCCTTACTACTAAACCAGTAGACTCATTCTTGTCATCAGTTGAGTGAAAATATAATTTATGCCAGATGATCAAGGACAGGGGTTGAGACAAAAATGAAAAGAAACTCAAGGGAAAGATTTGAACTCAAAACCTCACACACACAAGCACAACACCTATCCACTAAACTAGATTAAGTCACTTGACAAAATTTTCACAATCTTAACTCAAAATCAAAACTTGACCACTCTTGGTTTCACTAACCCAATTTCTTCTAACCTAATTTTTGGGATGTGATAGAAAGATAGACTAAAAGTGCAAATTTACCATTTTAGAAAAAGGGGAAAATTTTTAAGAAATATCTTTTTATGAATGTGACATGGATATGAATTGATAGGTGGAGTCAAAAAATTGAGATATGGACTAGATTGAAAAGTGGTGAGAAATATAGAAACTAAAAGGTAATTTTACCATTTTTTTAGGAAAGGGCTTAATTGCAACTATAGCATGAATAAATAATATCTTCATAAGTAATAATTACTTGGGACACATAAGTATGTCATGTCTCAAACAGGTGAGTGATGGGAAAAGGGTGAAATGACTATTTTACCCTTATATCTTAAATATGAAAACAGATAGTTTAAAGGGAAATGAGGTCATTTTGTCATTAAATATTATTTTTAAATTTTAAATTATAAAAAGTGTGATATTTTTATGGTAGAAGTTATAACCATTTGATTAACATCATCTGATTAAATGTGAACTCATGATAGAATTAATTAAATTATCAAATGTTAAATAAAGAAAAATAAAGAAAAGTAGAGAAAATTCTAGAAATATGAAGAGAAATCATTCTCTTCTATAAAAACCCCAACGTGGGTTGCAAGGAAAATGGGAGGAGAGGGAAAAAGTTTTATATTTAATTCAATTTGATCATTTTCTTGTTCAATCATACTTCTAGCTTAAAATTCTTTGAAATTAAAGTGAGATATCACACCCAACACAAGAGTGTTCTTTCACATCAAACCAACCATGGAGGCTTGAAGATAAAGATGGAAGTGGGAGAAAGCTTGGGTAAGTTGTTCCAGTTATTATATTATGTTTATTTGAATGTATAATTTGATGTGGAATTGTAAGAATTAAGTATGCATAATTATTTTCTATGTTTTAAGTGATGAAAGCATTACGTTCATGTTAGATAAGGATTTTATAAACAATTTGATGGATCATTTTAAGTGATTAATTTGATAAAAATGAAATAATGACTAAAATTAAAATTATTCAAAATTTAAAAATCAATGAAATAAATATAGAAATTAAACATTGGATTTTTATGATAAGACTATAAGAATGTGATATTTAAAGTATTGGAAAATTGTACTTAAGTTAGCATGTTTTAAATTAAAAGGACTAAATTGAGAAATGTTTAAATGTTCAAATTTGAAGTGTTGAAGTGTTGAAATATGGAAATATGAAATTTTAATGTTTTAATTATTAATTATGGCTTTTTATTTGAAAAGTTAGAAAGGAGACATTATGTGATAAGATTTGAGTTAATAGGGACCAAATTGTAAATATTTTCAAATCTAGAAATTTTGAAAAAGGGGACTGTAACACCCCTAACCCGTATCCATTGTCAAAATAAGGCTACGGAGCATTACCATAAAATGTAACTCAAATCATTCATTTCCAACATTTCATAAACATTAAAAAATCCAATCAAACACATGCATAACGTCCCTAATTTGAGCCCTCGAGGCCTTAGAAACACTTTAAAAATGATTCGAGACTAAATCAGAAACATTTAAAACTTCATGGAAAAAAGATGGAAAAATTCACACTACAGGGGTCACACGGCCATGTGGCCAGGACGTGTGGACATTCGAAGTAGGGACACATGGTCATGTCCCAACCCATGTCCATGCCCGTTAACTCTCTGAATTGGGTCACACGGCCAAGCCACACGCCCGTGTGCCAAACCGTATAACCTTCAAAATATAACCATTAAAACCTATAGGGGACAAACAGCCGTGTCGCGTGGCCGTGTGTCACCCACGGCTGAGACACACGCCCGTGTGGACAAGAAGTAGACTAATTTCAAGCCATTCCTTTCACCCATTTCAAGCTCACACCTACAAGACATTTGCACATACAATCTAGCTTTCAAACATACCTAAAATATGCATAATAAGGCTAATTCAGTATGACATCTATCCATACAACAAATATGCCAAAAGGCACCTCAATCACAACAATCAAACATACCTAAATTTGTGCCCAAATGGTCATAATTCAACCAAACATACTTAACTAAATTCCATATCAAAACATGCTCTAAATGATCACTTTGCAAACATGCAAACACTTACCACTTTGGCCATAAAACCATGCATCAATTTGATCATATAAACACCAACCATTAAGCATCAAAGTAACATAAGTTTCACAATTTCAAGCAACATTACATGCCAATATCATTAACTAAACATTAGACATAAGTCCTCCTATACATGACATTATAACCATGACCAAAGCGTCTAAATCTATCGATAAAATTGATGGATAGTGATGGATCTCCGACTAGCTTCCAACTCGATTGAGCTTCCGATAATCTAAAAAGTAAGAGAAATGTGACTACAGAAGCATTGGTTGCTTAGTAAGATCGTATAAACTTTAAGCACAATATTCCATTTCAATAATAAACTTTATAGAATAAACATAAACATATGCCAATGCCATATGATTCATAAATCTATGTGAGCATTGACTCACAAATGAGTAAGTTCATTAATGTCGCATATATTTATCATTCATAACATGATAGGATTTTATGGGACGTAATTTATAATCATCAACCTTTCTATAAGATTATACACCTTTCAATTTACTTACTCCATTCCATTCCCAATGCTTAGCATAAGTCTAAACGACACTATCAATTCCCAACTTAGTGTATTTATCCATGATATAGATATATTCATCCATAGCATACGTAAATTTCTCACATATAAGTACATCTTTCAAACTCCTTATTCCCTTTTCATCAAATTTCATTCCAACTATGAATTTATAATTTCAATACCTCTCCTCAATCATTTCAAATGCATAACACACAAGATATATGCATAACATCAACCATGACTACAAGCTAGTGCATTTAAATATAGCTATTTTGGAATCAACTACATGTTAAACCATTTCATAAAAAAAATTACATACTTTGATTCTTACCACTCTTTCATGCACATAAGCATCTTTCCACTTGGTCACTTATCGTTTCATTGTATTTCATCAAGATTAAGCATGATATAATCCAATCATAAACTTGGCACAAGTCTAAGCACCAACAACAACACATGTTAGCATAGTTGAACATAATTCATGTTAACTTAACAAAGATAACCATTATACTTGGGCATGATCCAGTTGGATTTATCATCCTTCATAACATATCATGTTTTCCTTGTATCACTATTTCAATGAGTTTCATACATACATGTCTTGGTTCATACTGAACACTTACCATTTCATTTGCATAACACATAACTTAGCACCATCATCACATGGTAAGATATGGTATATAAACATAACATCACTTAAATCATACTTTTCATAATCATGAATGTTCATACTTTGATCACCGATACATCATAACTTTCCATAATTATCGTAATGAAATCAATCGGAACCCTTACCGGTTCATCCCTTTTCATACCCGTTGAACTAGTAACTGGACGCGGATACTCGGGTAACTAAACCATACCAAGGGCATCATAGATGCATAGTATGGGCACCAAAGTGCAAACAGGGGCACAAATGTACATTCAGGGGTATCGAAGTACAAACAGGGGCACGTAAGTGCAATAAAGGGTATCGAAGTACAAACAGGGGCACGTAAGTCCAATCATTAATTAACTATCTATGAAAATGTAATTAAAGAACTATACTATAAAAATGCAAGTAGAAATTTATTTATGTATTGAAACACTATGAACTTACCTAGCTAAACTGCAGAAATGACAAAGTACAGGGTGTAACATCCTAAAATTTGGAATTTTATGTGTTGCATTGTTTTTGGTATTAAGCTAGTTAAATTATTAATTGTGTATGTTAAGGAGGTCCTGAGAAGTCTCGGGGTTCACTTGGACCTAGTAATTTTTTTTGGCTTTTAGCACTTTAAAGAGATTGAGTAAGTGACCTTAAAGCATATGGAAATAATTGAGTAAATAGCTAGCATAAATGAGCTATTGGTAAAGTGGTTATGGTGCCACATGTAGTACCTTGAGGGAAGAGGTTCGAATCACTTTGTGTGCAAATTTTAACTTATATTTTTGCACCCTCTCCTTAAGTGTCGGCCAAGAGGTATTCATGGCAAGTTTGACTTCTTTATTTTTGGCAAGGTGGCTAAGAAATAAGGTAAGGTTGAGGTTGGGGAAAGGAATCAAAAGGGAAAAGGCAAGTAGAGGGAACAAGGGGCTTAATTCGTGGTGATTGTTTTGGAAGGTATGGATGGCCAAGTGTTGACAAACCTTGTAATGCATGTGGACGTTTTTGTGTGTTAGGGGGGGATAGCCGAATTTTTCCTATGATGTTTAGGTAAAATTTTAGTGTTTGTTTTGGTAAAATTTGCCTTAGTATCAAGTGTGCTATTTTCTCCCAAAACACATTTCTCCTAGCCGAATTTGTCTTTGGTAATTGTTAAAAATTTGGGCATTGTTTTGGCCAAAACACCTTTATGCAACTTTTGTGATATTTTCTCTTCTCTCCAAATTTTCCTTCTTGCCGAAATTTGGAACCTTGAGTGTGCACATTTCTTCTTTCTTTTCTTCTTCTTGCCGAATGCACACAAACTTTGAGACCATTTCTTTTGTTCACTCATCATTCTTGAAAAACCAAAATTAATCCACCATTCTACTTCTTCCTCTTCTTTTCTTTTCGGAAAATCCTTCAAGCATCACTCTTACTCTAATATTATTCATCATAACCGAATATTGAGTCCACTATTTCTCTATAGCCGAACCTTCTATCCTTTCATTGATATTTCTTTTCCATTCAAGTTGTTACTCACCTCTTGAACGATTGGTAAGTTTTCTTTTCAATTTTTCTTTCTTTCTTCTATTGCCGAATCTATATGTTGGCTTGGGAAGGCCTTTAGACCGAAAACATAACTTATTTTTCTCTCTTAAATAAGATCTTTTTTTCCCTCCGTAGTGATATAGTGGAAGGCCGAACCTTCATTCTTCTGAAGTCATCGCATAATCGCTAAGATTTGGTTCTGAAATCTTTAAGGTGAGAGTCCTTCACGAATTTTATAATCCTTCTTCATTCGTTAAGATGATTATTAGTATGGTATTGATTGTCCGATTATATTATAGGCATTTAAACGCTTGATCTATTCAATCGTTGAGCACTCAAAAATTAGTGGTAAGTCGATCTTCACTATTTCGATAAACCATATTTTATCGCAATACCGATTGTTTAAGATCTAACCGAATGGAGAATTGTGGTACCGATTCGAATGGGAAGACGAGTGGAGATCTCAAAAGGAGCGGATTAATGATCCCTACTCCTAAATTCAAGCGAAGGGCTGTATCGGCGATTCGAGATTTTCCTCCGGGTTGTGGACTCTTATCAGGCGAGAATCAATTATTTGAGGTCGTTCACAATTTTGAGGCGTCAGCGATTTGAGATTTTCCATCGGGTTGTGGACCGTCAACTGGGGAAAACCGAGAAATCGTAGTTGTTCACGATCCCGAGGGTAAAATTTTAGATCGTTTGTTTTAAAGTAGATTTATTAAATCGCGTACGTTAAATAATCGGGCGTTATAAAATTTTAGGTCTTGACGATCGAGAGAGCGTAGTGCTTACCGTAATCAGGTGTGTAATCTCACACCATTTTTCGTGGGTTAAAGATTAACTTCATATTGATAATAAACCGTTTGATTAAAATCGTATTAATGTGAAACCGAGAAAATTGGCTTAGATCTAATTATATGATAAAATTGGTAAAAACGATATATTTTTTGCTATGTGGGCCAAATCGATATATTTGCTATATGGGCCAAAACGATATATTTTGCTATGTGGGCCAAATCGATATATTTGCTATGTGGGCCAAATCGATATATTTGCTATGTGGGCCAAAACGATATATTTTGCTATGTGGGCCAAAACGATATATTTTACTATGTGGGCCGATCTGAAAATTTGCGAAATGGGCCAAGATGATATTTTGCTTAATGGGCCATAAAATTTGTAAGAAATACCTGAATACATTGTTGTGAATTGCTATACAATTTATACATGTTTTGCATGGGATGGGATAATGATGAAGAGAAGTTCTGGTAGCTCTGCTACATAAATCTGGTGACTCTGGCACAAATCTGAAAAATGGCAATGCCATGTAAATTCTGTTAATCTGGTGGCTTGTCCACAAGTTTGATATAAATGGCTTAATGCCTACGTTTGATGTGTTGGTGGGGTGGGTTGACTAAAGATCACCCACAGGTGTGTTGGTTGGTACGGGTGGTGTGTAGCGGATAGAAAATTAGGTTTGGTTTGGGAATTGCATTTCATATGCATAATATATTTGATACATTTTATTATTATTATTATTATTATTATTATTATTATTATTATTATTATGAATGGGCTTCGGCCCAAATAATGGCTTAATGGATTTTTGGCCCAATGGACCACGGTAAGTGGGTTGTACATTGAGTTCTAGTAACTCACCCCCGTTTTCCTTACCCCTTTCAGGTAATGATCATTGATGGATTTGGGCCGTGGATGTCTCGGTGGAGGCCATACTTCAAAACGGTTAAATTGGAATTTGGATTTTTTTAGTACTTTTAATTACTTTGCTATTTTGAATTAAGGTTGTAATAAGGCCTCTGGATTTTTTTTTTTGTTTATTGTGTGATGAATTTATAAACTGCTTTAAGTATCTCAAATTGTAATTTTATTTTTCTAAAAACTTAAATAAACGTTTTATTCAAAAAAAAGAGTATTTAAAAAGGATTTCATAATAATTTTCATATTTTTAACCCGGAAAAATTACTCTTAAGATTTTCATCGATTCTTTTCAAAAATATCTTTAATTTCTTTTAAAATTTTCTCGAATCATTATGATATTTTCAAAATTTCGATTTATAAGATCTTACATCTCAAATTGTCGATTTATCAATCAAATCTTTTACTCAATAAATACTTCGTCAAAACTTTGAAATCTGTTTCACTTAAAAAGGAATCAAAGTATATTTATTTTGTGTGACATGTCAAATCTGACCTTAACGCATAGGCCGGGTTTGGGGTGTTACATTTTATGGTATCGAGCCCGGTTCAAAACTTCGGTTTTGTGGTTTGGGTTCAAAAACATTTTTCTCGAACTGTTTTGAAATGTAAAATTTAGAACGATATTTTTAAGGGAAGTATGGCACCACAGGTATCCGGCACCAAGTCAAGTAAGTGTATGTTATTGTATGATTATGATTACTGTGATATGACTATAGGAACACTCTAGAACTTTTAGTTTTAGATGTTGAAACTATAGAGATTGAGACTATAGGATGTGTTTTCGAAAACGACTTATTATATTTCATAAAACATTGTTTAATAAACACTGAAATAGTATACTGATTCATAAGACTTTTAATCAGATTAAATCGAATTAGCCAATATGAGCGCTAGAGGACATGGACGCGGTAGACATGGCCGTGGTAGAGGTCGAGGTGCTAGGGTTGCGTCTGAAGCATCGGGACATATACCGGAAATGGACGCACCTGCGTCACCCGGGACTAAAACTGGATCACATGACCGTATGAGGGAGGACATTGCTTTTTCCCAAGCAATGTTACGAGTCTTAGAAAGGGTTGCTAGGGTTAGAACTGGACCAGCAGCTCGTGGATCAATTTCGGAATGACTTAGATCAAGTGGAGCCGAGGTTTTTAGGGGTGTCTCGGGAGTAGCCCCAAGTGTAGCGGAGTATTGGCTCGAGGCTGTGGAGCGGATCATGGATGATCTGGAGTGCACCGCCGAGCAGAAGCTGAGAGGAGCTGTGTCCTTGTTGAGAGACGTGGCATATCAATGGTGGCTTACTGTTCGGGAGGGCACTCAGGCCGATCGCGTTACTTGGGATTTCTTCAAAACTCTATTTCAAGGAAAGTATGTTGGGGCTAGCTATGTGGATGCCCGAAGGAAGGAATTCCTTAATCTGGTTCAAGGAAGTAAGACTGTGGCAGCTTACGAGGCAGAATTTCTGCGTCTGAGTCGTTATGCCCGAGGTATTGTGCCAACTGACTATGAACGCTATGTGCGTTTCGAGGACGGGTTGAGTGATGAGTTGCAGGTACTGATAGCCCCACAATAAGAAAGGAATTTTGCCACACTTGTGGAGAAAGCGAAGATAGCTGAAGAGGCTAAGAACTCAAAGCGGCAAAACTGAGAAAGAGATAGAGGCAAGAGCAAGAGGGACTTTAAGTACTCGGGTCCTACTAGAAGGTTTCAGAAGAGGCCCAGGAATGATGAGCCAGCTCAAGCTAGAGCACCAGCTGCTACCAATCAGATACAACCATGTGCTGACGACACCCTGGTGAATGCTGGAAGAGAACCGGTGGTTGTTTCAAATGTGGTTCTATGGACCATCAACTTAAGAATTGTCCTCGATGGATTGCTCCAACTCAGGAAGCTCGTAATCATGATGCACAGCCAGCTAGAGGCGCTCAGCAGCCACCGAGAGGCCGTGGGTTAGGTCGAGGTGGTAATGGCGGAGGACGAGGTCAGGGTGCACCGGGAAGAGGTACTGGTTTCAGGGATAACGCAGAGGTGAGACAGCCAGGGCTAGTTTATGCGGTCAGACGTCGAGAGGATGGCGATGCACCTGACGTGATAACCGGTACGTTCTTTATATCTGATGTACCTATTACTACTTTGATAGATATCGGATCCACCCATTCGTATGTTGCTAGTGCTGTATCTGGAAACCTGAACATTAGATTTGAGATTTACGCTAGAGATGATGATGAATTAGTCCTTTAGGACAGTCTGTGATAGTAAATAAATTGTTTAGAGATGTACCCTTAGAAGTACAAGGAGAAACATTTTTGCCGGACTTGATGGAACTGTCTTTCGGTGAGTTCGACCTTATTTTGGGCATGGACTGGTTGGTGAAACACCGTGCGAACTTGGATTATGCTGCAAAACGGATGACGATAAGAACTTCAGAAGATAAAGAAGTGGTGATGATAGGTGAAAGGAGAAGTTATCTATCGAATGTGGTATCTGCTTTAAAGGTAGAAAAGTTAGTGCGAAAAGGGTGTGGAGCATTCCTAGCCTTCATTAGCGCGTTGGATGCCAAGGAAGTGTCAGTAGAAGGTGTTAGAATGGTGAAGGAGTTTTCGGACGTCTTTTTCGAGGAACTTCCTGGATTGCCTCCGGATTGGGATGTAGAGTTTGGCATTGAATTATTGCCAGGAACGGCTCCGGTGTCCATTGCGCCATATAGAATGGCGCCTAAGGAGTTAGCAGAGCTTAAAGCCTAAATTCAGGAGTTGTTGGATCGGGGATTCATTCGACCGAGTGTGTCACCGTGGGGAGCACCGGTCTTGTTCGTCAAGAAGAAGGATGGGTCGATGCGTACGTGCATCGATTATAGGCAGTTGAATAAGTTGACGATCAAGAATAGGTATCCGTTGCCGAGAATCGATGACCTGTTTGACCAACTGCGAGGAGCTTCAGTTTTCTCGAAGATAGATTTGAGATCGGGTTATCATCAGCTTAAGATCAAGGAGGCGGATATTCATGAAACGGTGTTTCAAACTCGTTATGGACACTATGAGTTCTTAGTAAGGCCGTTTGGGTTGACCAATGCACCAGCTGCATTTATGGATATGATGAACCGGGTTTTCCAACCCTATTTAGATCGATTTGTGGTGGTGTTCATAGATGACATCTTGGTTTACTCGAAGAATGAAGAAGAGCATGATTCACATCTGCGAATAGTATTGCAAATATTACGGGAAAAGCAACTTTATGCCAAATTCAGTAAGTGTGAATTTTGGCTGAAGGAAGTGACCTTCTTGGGACATGTTGTGTCGACAGAAGGAATTAGAGTTGATCCCCGAAAAGTAGAGGCTGTGTTGGATTGGAAACCACCGAAGTCAGTGGTCGAAATTTGGAGTTTCTTAGGGTTGGCTGGTTATTACTGGCGATTTGTTGAGGGGTTTTCGTTGATTGCTGCACCCCTAACTAAATTGTTGCGCAAGGGAGTACCATTTGTGTGGTCAGATTAGCAGCAAGAAAGTTTTGAGAAATTGAAGAAGATTCGACTAAGCGCGATCTTCGATTCAACTTTGAGGTGGAAAAAGAGTTTATTGTTTACTGCGATGCGTCACACATGGGCTTGGGATGTGTGTTGATGCAAGGTGGAAAAGTGGCGGCTTATGCATTTCGTCAGTTAAGGCCTCACAAAGTAAATTATCCCACTCATGATTTAGAGTTAGCTGCGGTGGTGTTTGCTTTGAAGATTTGGAGACACTACCTATACGGTGAGAAGTCGATCATTTATACGGATCATAAGAGTCTAAAGTACCTCCTTACCCAAAAGGAGTTGAACTTAAGATAGCGGAGGTGGTTAGAACTGTTGAAGGATTATGACTTCTCAATCGAGTATCATCCCGGAAAAGCTAACATGGTGGCAGACACGTTGAGTCATAAGGTGATATTAGATTTGAGAGCGATGTTCGCTCATCTCAGCTTGTATGAAGATGGTAGTCTACTAGCCGAACTTCAGGTGAAGCCTGTGTGGTTAGGTCAGATTAAGGAAAAGCAGTTATCAGATGAAAAGTTGGGTTCCTTACTTCAGCAAGTGGAAAGTGGTGTGAAAGGGGATTTCAGAATGAATAATGATGGAGTATTGTGTTTCCGCTAAAGAATTTGTATGCCCAAAGATTCAGAATTGAGACAAATGATTCTGCGAGAGGCGCATAGTAGTCCTTATGCTATGCACCCCGGGGGAAATAAAATGTATCGAGACCTCCGTGAGCAGTATTGGTGGCCAGGGTTAAAGCGGAAGGTTACTGAATTTGTGAGTAGGTGCTTAACATGTCAACAAGTAAAGGCGAAACATCAATTGCCGTCGGGACTGCTACAACCGATGAAGATTCCCTTATGGAAATGGGAATGGATAACGATGGACTTCGTTAGTGGGCTACCCTTATCGCCTACTAAGAAAGATTCCGTTTGGGTAATAGTGGACCGGTTGACGAAGACTGCCCATTTTCTACCTGTTCGTACGGATTACTCATTGTAGAAGTTGGCCAAGTTGTATGTAGCTGAGATTGTGAGGTTACATGGGGTACCAGTGTCTATTATATCGGACAGGGACCCTAGGTTTACATCACGATTTTGGAAAGCTTTACATGAAGCTTTGGGAACAAAGTTAAATTTCAGCACGACATTTCATCCTCAGTCAGATGGTCAGTCGGAAAGAGTAATTCAGATTCTGGAAGACATGTTAAGGGGTTGTGTGATTGACTTCAAGGGTAGTTGGGAGAATTTCCTACCGTTGGCAGAGTTTGCTTATAACAATAGCTATCAATCCAGCATCCAGATGGCACCCTACGAGGTGTTGTATGGTCGTAGGTGTCGTACTCCTACTTGTTGGATTGAATTGGGGGAGCGACAGTTATTGGGTCCTGAGCTGATATCAGAGACGGAAGAAAAAGTAAAGGTAATTCGGGCACGGTTAAAGGAAGCTTCGGATAGACAAAAATCATATGCGGATCTGAAGCGTAAGGATATTGAGTTTGTAGTGGGGGATCAAGTCTTTCTAAAGGTCTCACCTTGGAAGAAGATTTTCAGATTTGGAAGGAAGGGCAAGTTGAGCCCTAGGTTCATCGGACCGTACCGTGTGTTGAAGCATGTAGGAGCAGTGGCCTATCAGCTTGAATTACCTTCGGAGTTGAGTCAGATACATAGTGTATTTCATGTCTCAATGTTAAGGCGTTACCGATCGGATCCGTCTCATATAGTACCGGTAGAAGAAATTGAGATAAGACCTGATTTGTCGTTCGAGGAGGAGCCAGTGCAAATCCTAGATCGGGATGTTAAGGTACTGAGAAGGAAGACTGTGCCGTTAGTCAAGGTTCTATGGCGTAATCACGGAGCGGAGGAAGCTACGTGGGAGCCTGAGGACACGATTCGGTAGAAATATCCTCACCTCTTTTAATCAGGTAAATTTCGAGGACGAAATTTTATTTAAGGGGGTAGAAATTATAACATCCTAAAATTTGGAATTTTATGTGTTGCATTGTTTTTGGTATTAAGCTAGTTAAATTATTAATTGTGTATGTTAAGGAGGTCCTGAGAAGGCTCGGGGTTCATTTGGACCTAGTAAAATTTTTTGGCTTTTAGCACTTTAAAGAGATGGAGTAAGTGACCTTAAAGCATACGGAAATAATTGAGTAAATAGCTAGCATAAATGAGCTATTGGTAAAGTGGTTATGGCGCCACATGTAGTACCTTGAGGGAAGAGGTTCGAATCACTTTGTGTGCAAATTTTAACTTATATTTTTGCACCCTTTCCTTAAGTGTCGGCCAAGAGGTATTCATGGCAAGTTTGACTTCTTTATTTTTGGCAAGGTGGCTAAGAAATAAGGTAAGGTTGAGGTTGGGGAAAGGAATCAAAAGGGAAAAGGCAAGTAGAGGGAACAAGGGGCTTAATTCGTGGTGATTGTTTTGGAAGGTATTGATGGCAAAGTGTTGACAAACCTTGTAATGCATGTGGACGTTTTTGTGCGTTAGGGGGGATAGCCGAATTTTTCCTATGATGTTTAGGTAAAATTTTAGTGTTTGTTTTGGTAAAATTTGCCTTAGTATCAAGTGTGCTATTTTCTCCCAAAACACATTTCTCCTAGCCGAATTTGTCTTTAGTAATTGTTAAAAATTTGGGCATTGTTTTGGCCAAAACACCTTTATGCAACTTTTTTGATATTTTCTCTTCTCTCCAAATTTTCCTTCTTGCCAAAATTTGGAACCTTGAGTGTGCACATTTCTTCTTTCTTTTCTTCTTCTTGCCGAATGCACACAAACTTTGAGACCATTTCTTTTGTTCACTCATCATTCTTGAAAAACCAAAATTAATCCACCATTCTACTTCTTCCTCTTCTTTTCTTTTCGCAAAATCCTTCAAGCATCACTCTTACTCTAATGTTATTCATCATAGCCGAATATTGAGTCCACTATTTCTCTATAGCAGAACCTTCTATCCTTTCATTGATATTTCTTTTCCATTCAAGTTGTTACTCACCTCTTGAACGATTGGTAAGTTTTCTTTTAAATTTTTCTTTCTTTCTTCTATTGCCGAATCTATATGTTGGCTTGGGAAGGTCTTTAGACTAAAAACATCACTTATTTTTCTCTCTTAAATAAGATCTTTTTTTCCCTACGTAGTGATATAGTGGAAGGCCGAACCTTCATTCTTCCGAAGTCATCGCATAATCGCTAGGATTTGGTTCTGAAATCTTTAAGGTGAGAGTCCTTCACGGATTTTATAATCCTTCTTCATTCGTTAAGATGATTATTAGTATGGTATTGACTGACCGATTATATTATAGGGATTTAAACGCTTGATCTATTCAATCGTTGAGCACTCGGAAATTAGTGGTAAGTCGATCTTCACCATTTTGATAAACCATATTTTATCGCAATACCGATTGTTTAAGATCTAACCGAATGGAGAATTGTGGTACCGATTCGAATGGGAAGACGAGTGGAGATCTCAAAAGGAGCGGATTAACGATCCCTACTCCTAAATTCAAGTGAAGGGCTATATCGGCGATTCGAGACATTCCTCCAGGTTGTGGACCCTTATCCGGCGAGAATCAATTATTTGAGGTCGTTCACAATTTTGAGGCGTCAGCGATTCGAGATTTTCCACTAGGTTGTGGACCGTCAACCGGGGAAAATTGACAAATCATAGTTGTTCACGATCTCGAGGGTAAAATTTTAGATCATTTATTTTAAAGTAGATTTATTAAATCGCGTACGTTAACTAATCGGGCGTTATAAAATTTTAGGTGTTGACGATCGAGAGAGCGTAGTGCTTACCGTAATCAGGTGTGTAATCTCACACCGTTTTTCGTGGGTTAAAGATTAACGTCATATTGATAGTAAACCGTTTGATTAAAATCGTATTAATGTGAAACCGGGAAAATTGGCATAGATCTCATCATATGATAAAATTGGTAAAAACGATATATTTTTTGCTATGTGGGCCAAAACGATATATTTTGCTATATGGGCCAAAACGATATATTTTGCTATGTGGGCCAAAACGATATATTTTGCTATGTGGGTCGATCTGAAAATTTGCGAAATGGGCCAAGATGATATTCAACTTAATGGGCCATAAAATTTGTAAGAAATATCTGAATACATTGTTGTGAATTGTTATACATTTTATACATGTTTTGCATGGGATGGGATAATGATGAAGAGAAGTTCTGGTAGCTCTGCTACATAAATCTGGTGACTCTGTCACAAATCTAAAAAATGGCAATGCCATGTAAATTCTGTTAATCTGGTGGCTTGTCCACAAATTTGATATAAATGGCTTAATGCCTATGTTTGGTGTGTTGGTGGGGTGGGTTGACTAAAGATCACCCACAGGTGTGTTGGTTGGTACGGGTGGTGTGTAGCGGATGGAAAATTAGGTTTGGTTTGGGAATTGCATTTCATATGCATAATATATTTGATACATTTTATTATTATTATTATTATTGTGAATGGGCTTCGGCCCAAACAATGGCTTAATGGATTTTTGGCCCAATGGACCACGGTAAGTGGGTTGCATATTGAGTTCTAGTAACTCACCCCCGTTTTCCTTACCCCTTTCAGGTAATGATCATTGATGGATTTGGGCCATGGATGTCTCGGTGGAGGCCATACTTCAAAACGGTTAAATTGGAATTTGGATTTTTTTAGTACTTTTTATTACTTTGCTATTTTGAATTAAGGTTGTAATAAGGCCTCTGGATTAATTTTTGTTTTTTTTATTGTGTGATGAATTTATAAACTGCTTTAAGTATCTCAAATTGTAATTTTATTTTTCTAAAAACTTAAATAAACGTTTTATTAAAAAAGAAAGAGTATTTAAAAAGGATTTCATAATAATTTTCATATTTTTAACCCGGAAAAATTACTCTTAAGATTTTCATCGATTCTTTTCGAAAAATATCTTTAATTTCTTTTAAAATTTTCTCGAACTGTTAACGATATTTTCAAAATTTCGATTTATAAGATCTTACATCTCAAATTGTCGATTTATCAATCAAATCTTTTATTCAATAAATACTTCGTCAAAACTTTGAAATCTGTTTCACTTAAAAAGGAATCAAAGTATATTTATTTTGTGTGACATGTCAAATCTGACCTTAACGCATAGGCCGGGTTTGGGGTGTTACACAGGGGTTTTATGGTAATTTTTCATTCTCCTCCATTTTCCACTCGATGTTGATCTAAATTAATATTTTCATCCAATTTATTAATTTAGATAGTCAAAAATTTTATTTTATGCAATTTAGTCATTTTTGACATTTTTACACAATTGTGCATAACATTTTACTTTTATTCAATTTAGTCTCTAAGCCTAAAACATGCAAATGAACCATTTTTACCCAAATTTAAGCTGAGCTGAAAGTTCATGGCACCCAATACATCCCACCTTTGTAATAATTTCACATCAAATCCTTGTATTTTTACTATTTCAACAATTTAGTCCTTAATCGGTAAATTCATCAAAATTACTTAACAAAATACTTTTAAATATCAACCAACACTTCAAATTCATCATTCAACATCTAAAATCACATAGATTCATCAATGGAAACATTCAATATCTTTAACAGTTTCAAAATCAAAGGTACGGGCTAGCTGGACCGAGTTGCAACGATCTCAAAAACATAAAAATTATTAGAAACGAGGCTAAAATCACATACCAATCTAGCTTGTGAAGTTGTCGAAACCTCCAAGCTAAAAATGGCTTCTTTCCCCATTTTGAAATCAGTGGAGAAGAATTGTAAAAGAAGATAATGGATTTTGGTTTAATTTAATTTAATTTAATTACCAAATTACCATTTTAACCTTGATTAATAATTAAATAAAACACCAAATCCACGCCCATAATTGTCCACTAATTCCATAAAGGGTTTATTTACCTTTTAAGTCCATTTCCCTTTATTCAATAAGCCATTTTAATCACTCAAATCAAATAGTGATCAAATGTTACACTCTTTACGATTTAGTCCTTTTTAATTAAATAACTATTGAAACATCGAAATTTCTTAACGAAACTTTAATACAACCCTAATGACACTCTGTAAATATTAATAAAAATATTTACAGCTCAGTTTATAGAAACGAGATTCCGATTCCTCATTTTCTAAAACCACTTGACTTTAGGGTCTTACCACTTGAACTTAATTAATCATTTGAATAGCATAAATTACCATATCAATAACCTTTTAAAAACCATAATTGACACGTAAATATTCGTAATAATATTTACGAACTTACTCATCATATTTGTGGCCCCGAAACCACTATTTCTGACACCACTGAAAAACAGGTTGTTACAACTCTCCCCCTTACGAAAATTTCGTCCTCTAAATTTCTCACCTGTTATAGCTATCAAGTCGAGTCTTTATTCCATCTTTACAACGATAATCCATAGATAAATCAATCATAACTCATCTCGATTCATAACTCTATTAGAACTTGATACTATATCTAAACTTTATTGAACAACTATGATGTTCTCCAATCATCACTTTATCATTCGTAGTACAACTACCAAAAAATTTCCAACAATCATCCGTTGAAACATAATCAAAAGAAAATTCAGATTATCATATTCCAAGCACATTAGACAATTCAGAGCATTTAGCTAAAGTTTGAAATTTTCAGAACAGACTCAAATCAATGTTTCTGATGCATCTGCATATGTAACTTTTAACCGATGAACATTCCATTTCACGTAAAGCTTCAAACAATATTATTTAAACATAAATGTGATAGCTATAACTATCGAGATGACTTTAACCTATAATATCATTTCCCGATTATAGCTGATCTAATAGATATAATTTTGTATAATTTCTTCTAGAATATGAATTCTTCATTCTGACTATCCATCTATTTACCTGTGAATCCATAAATTTTATTCCCGAATCGAGAAATAAGCTCTTATATAAATAAATTACCTAACTTATCAAATGAATAACCTGTTCTGACTAACACAATTGAGTCGATCTATCAATCGAATAATAACATTTCAGAATAATTATTTCTTCTTGTTGTCAAGATAATCCAGATATACCGTCTATCATAATTCCCTCAGAATACCAATCAAAGATCTCTACAAACTGCATTAACTCAAATGAAACATAACATCCCGTTTTAACTCGTTGACATAAATTGAGATTACCTGAGGAATGAGAACCAATAATCAACCAGACTAACAATACTTTCGTTTAACATTATGATTAACTAGCATTCACTTACGATAAGAATCACATCTGAAGATGAACAATTGCATATATCTCTGAGAATAAAAGAACATATAGAATACCCAGAGGAGATCGCTGTAAGATACTCGACCATAACAGCTACATTCAGATATATGTGTAGTTCAAATACTATCCAACTGACTACTAAATTCATCGATGATCTCACCTTATTCCATTTCACTTAAGAAATTCTATTTAACATGTTCCTTAAATATCATATCTGATGAAGTTGATTACCCGTGATTAACTTCTTCTTTAAGAGCGATGTTTCGTATCTCGAATGATACTATCCAACTGACTACTAAACCCTAATACCCAGAGGAGATCGCTGTAAGATACTCGACCATAACAGCTACATTCAGATATATGTGTAGTTCAAATACTATCCAACTGACTACTAAATTCATCGATGATCTCACCTTATTCCATTTCACTTAAGAAATTCTATTTAACATGTTCCTTAAATATCATATCTGATGAAGTTGATTACCCGTGATTAACTTCTTCTTTAAGAGCGATGTTTCGTATCTCGAATGATCTTCAGCAAATCTGATATCTCTTCTAGAACCATCTTTACTTACTAACCAATTCTCAACTTTGACCACATTATTACTAATTCAATCGCTGAATTCTTTATCGTCACTTTTACCTACTTAATCAACATAAACCATTTAATTTCTGTTGTATAAGACTTTGAGGGTGACGGGGGTGAAATGTTGTAAAGCCTCTAAATTTGACTAATATATATACACATAAAATTCATCATTACCATAACATTATAAAAATTTATTCATACCTTCATGAGTTTCTATTGTAACACCCCTAACTCGTATCTGTTGTCGAAACAGGGTTATGGAGCATTTCTAAAAAATTCACTTCAAACGAATACAATATATAAATATTTCAAATAATATTGATAACCATATCAAAACCAATCCAAATCATACATATTGTCCCTTATACAAGCCCTCGAGGTCCTAAAAACACGTTAGAAACAAGTCAGGACAAATCAGAAACTTAGAGAATTTTTCAAAAAATAGTGAAAATTTTCAACACTGTAGGGGTCACACGGCCGTGTGGCCAGGCCGTGTGACTGACACAGCCAGGAGACATGCCCGTGTCTTAGGCCATGTGGGAATTTGAAGTAGGGACATGGGCCGTGTCCCAGCCTGTGTCCGTGTAAGTCACTGACTTGTGTCACACGGCCAAGCCACACGCCCGTGTGTCAGGCCGTGTACCCTTCGAAATAACCTCACACGCCTATGTGACAGGCCGTGTGCTAGACCGTGTAATAGCCTAACTTGCAACCCTTTGAAAACTACAGGGGACACACAGCTGTGTCGCCTGGCTGTGTGTCACACACGGCTGAGACACACACCCGTGTGGACAAAAATAGGCCATTTTACAAGCCATTTTTGTCACCCATCTTGGTTTGTACCTACACCCAAAATTGCACATACATACAAGCCATAACAAGGCACCAAAATCATGCAAAATCAAACTATATACATAAGATATAATAACATACAACCAATATGCCCATAGGCACCTCAAATGACATGTAAACATGTATAACCATGTGATACGATCTCGAGTTTGCGAAAGTATTCGAGTCATAGTTGTGCACGATCGTTAAATGGAGAAGTATTTTTCTTTGTTTGAGTTTAAGGGAATTCAGCTAAGTATGGGTGTAAGCAATGGGTTCAAGAAGGATTTAAGAATAAGATGGATAGTAGTTCGGCTAGGAATGAAATGAAGCAAGGCAAAGATGAAAGTTAGAATGGATAAGTAAGCTTAAGGTCAAGAATGAACCAATACTATGAAGGAGTATTGACTCGAGACTTATAAGACACTTAAGGTGATGGAAGGTTGATAGAAAGGACCTTGACCCACTATCTATGAAGAGATAGGAACTAGAGGTATAAAGGGTTGAATGCCACACTCAATGAGTGATAAGTTCACAAGGAAAACATGTTTGACACCACTAGCAAGCTAGATAAGTCAAGCTGAGTCTTGAACAAAAATTGAGAGTTAAATAAACTCACAAATATATTAAAATTCATCAAAGTATCAAAAGTCTGAAATACAACTAAAGAGCTTCATATTTATACCTTAATTACATAGCTAGCTGAATAGACACTTAGGGAACTGAATGGGCAGCATGTGTTCAACTTAATGAAGCTGGAAACTTCCTTGAACCTTATCTAGAATTGGTGATGCCATTAGACAAGTCCCTTGATGTTTCCAATCAGCTTAAATTAAATGAAATTAAGTGAGGAGCTGAATGGAGCTGAATGGACTAGGCTAGATTTGGCAAAGAGGTGTGAAAGGCTTTTAAGGGCATGCCTTGAGTATTTGGAGAGTCTTGGACTTTAAATGGTAGTTTGGGGCACTTCAACAGCCTTGGAGTGTGAATAAACAAATTTGAGCAGCCCTTGAGTGTGAAAGCTCAAAATCGAACAGTTATGAGTGTGAAAGGAACCTCCAGCAAATGTGAAAGCACTTAAGCAACTAAATGGACAACTTGGGGAAGAGAAATCAGCAGCTCAATGGCTCTTGGCATACACGAAGAGGTGCTTGGAGCATCTCAATCATCAGCACACCATTTTTATGCCGTCCATGCATGTACCTGAAACAAAAAAATTCAGCTAATTAAATTCAGCTAGGACAAATTATTGAAATATGAAATTAATTTGTCTCAAACTTAGACACATTAAAAGCAACTATTAAACATGTATTAAACTAAGACAAATTAAACCTTAATTAAAATGTCCAGATTATGACACATTAAAACACAACATTAATTATTTGAGCTAAATAAACTAATTTATCTAAAACCAAATTAATTGTTCATTCCAGAAACGAAATAACACTAAGTTAAAAAAATGAGCTGGAAATTGAGCTCAATGAGCTACAAATGATCTAAATCAGCTTGTAGGAGGTTGCAAGGCCGACTTGGTTGAGTTGTCCAAGATTAATCGATAAGCCTCGCAACAGTTTCTCCTTACACTCAATCAATTAGAGCCGAAACAGCCTCCTTGAAATGTTTGGCTCGTGCTCGAGTAATAGGTCCTAAGGGCAGCTCCAAAGGTTCCTTATTAGCACTTGGTGAGTCCCGAACCGTGGCCGTATCATTCCCCCTCTTTAAAGCGATTTGTCCCCAAATCGTCGCCTACATCATAGGGAGATAAGTCAGACACGTTAAAGCTTGCGCTGATGTTATACTCACTTGGAAGGTCGAGCTTATAAGAGTTTTCATTGATCCATTCTAGCACTTAGAATTGACCATCTCCTCTCGGCAATAACTTGGACCATCGTTGGGCTGGGAAATGCTCCTTTCTCATGTGAACCCAAACCCAATCTCTGGGTTCGAATACAACACGTTTTCGTCCCTTATTTTCCTTGTGCGTGTAGCTTTCTGTTCTAGCCTCAATATTGGCCCTCACTTTTTGATGTAGCTGCATCACGTACTCAGCCTTGCGCTTAGCATCTACATGAATAAGCTGATCGTTAGGCAAAGGAACTAAGTCTAGTGGAGTCAATGGATTAAAACCATAGACAATTCCAAAAGGTGAGTGTTTGGTTGCCGAATGAATGGATCGATTGTAAGCGAACTCAATGTGCGGCAAACACTCCTCCCATTACTTTAGATTCTTCCAAATGATAGCTCGCAACAAGGTTGACAAAACACGATTCACCACCTCTGTTTGGCCATCCATTTGGGGGTGACAAGTTGTTGAGAATAGTAGCTTCGTTCTAAGCTTTCCCTACAATGACCTCAAGAAATGACTAAGAAATTTTGCGTCTCGGTCAGATACGATGGTTCTCAGAATGCCATGCAATCGAATGATTTCCCTAAAGAATAAATTGGAAATATGAACAACTTCGTCAATTTTTGTGCAAGCTATAAAATGAGACAGCTTAGAAAGTCTATCTACAACAACAAAAGTCGAATCCTTTCCCGGTTTAGTCCTAGGTAATCCAAGGACAAAGTCCATGGAAATGTCGATCTAAGGTGCTTCGAGTATTGGAAGTGGTGTGTATAGCCCATGTGGCTTGATCTTTTATTTTTCCTTCTTGCACGTCATGCATTGAGCACAAACTCTCTCGACGTCCCTTTTCATCCTCGGCCAAAAGAAATGCTCTTGAAGCATTGCTGTAACAGCCTGTTTATAGTCAAATCAAAATAGTGGTTTTGGAACCACAAATTTGAGGTCAAAATATTTATTTTATTATTATTATAAGGTTTACAGTATGACTGAATGATTGTGTGAAAGTTTCGTTCAGTAATTTTATCGTTTGAATGCTCAATTCGGTAAAAAGAACTAAATCGCGTAAAGTGCAAAAGTGATGTTCTAATAGCTAAAGGTGTTTAATAGCTATGGAACTTTAAAGTAGATGTCCTTATGTTGTAATTAGACCATGTTTAAAATGAGTGGACAAAGATGGACATCCATCAAATTTTTTAAGTAATTAATTAACAACATTAAAATGGTAATTTATTAAATAAGTTAAGTAAAACAATTAAAAAACAAAGCTATCATCTTCCTTAGTTGTTTTGTCCATCGAAATTAAGAAGGAAGGAACTCCATTTTTGTATTTCAAGGTTTGGCCACCTATTTTCCAAGCATGTAAGTCCGTTTTTGCTCGGTTTTTAATGATTTCTATGTTTTTGTGATCGTTACTTCGTATTCTAGCTAGCCCGTACCCTAGATTTTGAAACTGTTAAAGATTTATCATGTTTCCATTGTTGAATGCTTGAGTAATTTGATGATTTATGGTGGATTTGGAAGGTTTAATGTTAGATTAATAGCTTTTGTAAATTGATTTTTGACAAAAATGTCAAAAAGGGATTAAATTGAGAAAATGTGAAGTGTAGTGGTTAAAAGAGTGAATAAATTGAAAATATGGGCTTCTAGTAACATGTATTAAATTTGGCTAAGCATGGGTTGTACTAAATTTCAATAATTTGCAATTTTATGTGATAAGGACTAAATTGTAAAAGATGTAAAATATTAGGGGCAATTGTGTAAAAGTTCCTTAAAGTGAAATTTTGGACTAAATTGAATAGACCGAATGCTTAATGTGCAAAATTTGATAATATATAGGTCAAGATAAGCTGAGATCGGGATTAGATCGGGGAAAAGGAAAAGTGGACGAATAGTCGATAATTTCCATCCGAGCAACTCGAGGTAAGTCTGTATAATTAGAATTGAATATTTAAATACTTGTAAATTATTTGAAATGAAAGTATAATTGAGTAAATGGTATTACTAAGTTTGAATGCCTAATTGATGAGAATTATTGAATACCGAGTCCCGTTTGAACCGTAAAAAGTCGTAGGATACGAGTGACATGTCACTAGGGTTATCGTTTTGGTTGAGATCTTGCATGTGTTGCGGACTCACCACAGCTCGTATGAGCTTACCGATATATCAGCTCGTAAGAGCTTACTGTTTTCAGCTCGTCAGAGCTTATCATTTCAGCTCAACAGAGCTTACTGTCCATCAGCTCAGGAGGAGCTTACTGATCATAGCTCGAAAGAGCAGAAATGATAATGAATTGACGGATTACTGGTTTATACGTAATGTATATCACCCGAGTATCCCTCGATATTCTAATAGGTTCAACAGGCATAAATTCTATTATTGGTTATGTGATAAAGCTATGTGTTTATATGGATGAATTACTATTTATATGGATGAAGTACTGTTTAGACGGATGAGTTACTGTTATCAAATGAATTATTGTTTATATGATTGAGAGTGAATTGTTAAAAATTATGTATGTGATATATGAATTTGATATGATGCAATGTATTGAGTATTAAATTGAGATAATGGATGATTATATGCACTTATGTGACTAACTTGTTGATGAATGCTTGTGTTTAGGCATTTGGTAATTGAATTGAGTATACCTTAATTATTGAATTGATTGTGTATAAATGGTAAGTTTAATTTTAAATTATACGGGCTTACTAAGCTATAAAGCTTACTCTATTTCTTTTCTGTGTTTTATAGAGGTTTGATAGCTCGCTCGATTCGGATAAAGTTGGAGATACACATCGCACTATCCAATTGCCGATTGGTACCTTTGAACTCATGGATATATGTAAATATGGCATGTATAGGCTAGTTATAAAGATGATAGTTATGGTTACTTGAACTAGTGATTTTGGTACATGTTGTAGTATAAGATAAAGCCATTTGATTTGACTTAATTTGGTATAATTATTTGGTTGCATATAAGTATTCAAATATGTGTATGAAATGTTATGGATTGGCTACCTATTCAGTTACAAAATGTTGCAAATTATGCTTGTCCAGGTATGTAAAAATAGGGTGGCAAAATGGCTTTGCAAATAGCCTATTTTTGTCCACACCGGTAGAGACACGGGCATGTGTGTCAGCCGTGTGTGACACACGAGTCAAGTTACACGGCCATCTGTCCCCTGGTGTTGAAATTGAAATAAAGTCAGTATACTCCACACAGTCTTACACACGGGCGTGTGGTCGGCCGTGTGGTACAAGTCAGTATACCTCCCTAATTGGCACACGGCCTAGCACACGGGCGTGTAACTTGGCCATGTTTCATAAGTCAGTATACCCTACAGGTTTGACACGGCCTAGTACACGGCCTGGCACACGGGCGTGTGTGGCCACTTCGAAGGGCACACGGACTAGACACACGGGCGTGTGGTTGGCCGTGTGACCCAAGTCGATGTGTACTGCCACACTACAGGTGACACGGGCGTGTCTAGTGGCCGTGTGAGACACATGGCTTGCCCACACGGGCGTGTGACCCCTGTTTGAAGCTAAATTTTCTAAGTTTCCCAAATTTGTTCTGAATTATCGGTTTAGTTCCAAACTATTTCTAAAGCATGTTTAAGGCCTCGTAGGCCCTTTTAAGGGATAAAATGATTGTATTTGAATGAGATATGATTATGAATGTTGAATTATGTTATAATTTTAGTAATGCCTCTTAACCTTATTTCGACAAGGGCTGCGGGTTAGGGGTGTTACAATTGCCAAGGTTTTCCCCACGCCAAAATGGCCCATGAGACCCCCACTATGTGCATCGTTCACCAATAAGTCTCGAACTGGACTTTGCGGAATGCAAAGCTTGCCTTCTCTAAAAAGGAAGCCTTCGTACCTAAAAAACTTGTCAATAACAACATTTTCACAAGAAGCATAAAACTCACCAAAATCAGCATCAAAAGCATACAAATATTTCAAAAATGCAAATCCAAGTAGTTTTAAATCTAAGTAAGACAAAAGAGTATACCTCCTCGAAAGTGCATCAGCCACGATATTTTCCTTACCTTTCTTATATTTTATAACATAGGGAAAAGATTCTAAATACTCTACCCACTTGGTATGGCACTTATTCAGCTTGTTTTGGCCCTTAAGGTGCTTTAATGCCTCATGATCCTAGTGGATTACAAACTCCTTGGGCCACAAGTAGTGCTGCCAAGTGTCTAAGGCTCGAATGAGTGCATACATCTCCTTGTCGTAGGTCGGGTAGTTCAACGCGACTCCATTTAGTTTCTCACTAAACTATACAATCGGCCTCCCATCTTGAGTTAGAACGGCTCCGATTCCTACACCTGAGGCATCACATTCAATTTCAAATGTTTTAGAAAAGTCAGGTAAAACAAGCAAAGGTGCATTAGTAAGACAATCTTTGATGGAGTTAAAGGCTTTCTCTTGTTCTTCATTCCATTGAAAGGCTAAAGTCTTCTTGATCACACTTGTCAAAGGTGCCAAGGTGCTAAAATTTGGTACGAAATGCCTATAGAAGCTCGCCAAACCATGGAAGCTCCTCACTTGGCTTATGCTCGTCGGTCTAGGCCAATCTCGGATTGCCTTAACTTTTTCTTGGTCCACCTCGAGTCCATCTGAGCTAACCACAAAACCTAAGAAGACAAATTTGTTAGTACAGAACGTACATTTCTTAAGGTTTGTATACAAGGTCTCCTTTCGAAGAACCTCCAAAAAAAGATTTAAGATGCAACACATGTTCATCCAAAGTCTTGCGATAGACAAGGATATCATCAAAATACACAACGCAAAACTTACCAATAAAGGCCCGTAAAACATAATTCACAAGGCGCATAAATGTACTAGGCGCGTTGGTTAGGCCAAATGGCATGACCAACCATTCATACAAACCGTATTTAGTTTTAAAAGCGGTCTTCCACTCGTCACCTTCACACATCCGAATCTGGTGATATTCGCTTTTAAGATCAATTTTAGAAAATAAATTAGCACCACTCAACTCATCAAGCATGTCATCTAAACGCGATATAGGATGCCTATACTTGATTTTTATTTTGTTCACCGCACGGCAGTCAACACACATGTGCCAAGTTCTGTCTTTCTTTGGCACCAACAACACAGGCACAACGCACGGGCTAAGGCTTTCACGGATGTAACCCTTTTCCATGAGTTCGTTAACTTGTCTTTGTAACTCTTTGGTTTCCTTAGGGTTGCTCCGGTAAGCTGGCCGATTAGGAATTACGACTCTAGGAACAAAATCGATTTGGTGCTCAATCCCTCGGATGGGTGGCAACCCACTAGGGACTTCATCCGGGAAGACATCATTGAAATCCTGCAAAAGAGACACAACAGGGGAAGGGAGATTTTCAACCAAGTCATTAGTATTCAAAAAGTTTTTCTTGTACATAAACACAAGGATCGGCTGTCTCATCAAGTAGGATTTTTGAAACTCTCTCTCTTTTGCGTACACATTTAATTTTTCTATCTCTTTTTCTTCATTTTCATCTTTTTCTTTTCTCACTTTCTTTTCACTTTCTTTGCTCTTTTCTCTCATTTTTTCCTTTCTTTTTTTCAATTTTCTTTTCTTTTTCATTCTCACTCTTTTCTTTTTCCCTCGCTTGATCAACAGAATTTTTCAATTTGATTTGGTCTTCATATACTTGTTTTGGCGTCAAGGGAGCCAAAGTTACATTTTTACCCAAATGTTTGAAAGTATACCGTTTGGTACAGTCACCGTAAATAACTCGCCTATCAAATTGCCATGGTTGTCCTAGCAGGAAGTGTCCCGCATGCATGGGAACCACATCACATAGGACTTCATCCGTATACTTTCTAATCGAAAATGCCACGAGCACTTGTTTGGTCACCTTCAACTCGCCACCATCTTTAAGCCATTGAAGCTTGTAGGGATGTGGGTGCTTAGTTGTTGGCAATCCCATTTTTTCCACCATCAAAGTGCTGGCCACATTGGTTCAACTCCCACCATCAATAATAACGCAGCACATTTTACCTTCTACTTGGCAACGGGTGTGAAAGATATTTTCTCTTTGCTGCTTGTTCTACACACTTTGAAGACTTAGGCTTCTTTTGATAGCAAGGATTTCGCCATCAATAGAATACTCTAATTCCTCCTCCTCATCGGTGGTGGCATTGGGTTCTTCTCCATTCTCCTCCTCAGACTCAACCTCTCCGTTTGCGCGAACCACCATGTTACTTCGATTAGGACATTAGCTAGTGATATGCCCCCTCCCGAGGCATTTAAAATATTTTATGTCCCTTGACCGATTGGGGAATGATTTGGCCTCACCTTTGCTAGATTCACCCATAGGTTTGTTCGACTTTGCTGGCACCATTTGCTCCTTGGCACTGCTTGGTGGATCTTTCTTGCTAGTGCCTTGGCCCCATTTTGAGGCATTGGGGTTGGAATAGCCTCGAACGAAACCTTTACGCTTAATTTGCTTCTCCACCTTGATGGCCATGTGGACCATGTCAACAACTTCAACGTAGTTTTGAAGCTCCATAATGTTGGCAATATCTCGATTAATTTCGGCTAAGAAACGCACCATGGTCGCCTCACGATATTCTTGGACATCTGAATGAATCATAGCGATCTCCATTTCTTTAAAATAGTCTTCCACGCTCCTAGTGCCTTGAGTAAGTTTTTGGAGCTTTTGGTAGAGCTCTCGGTGATAGTAGGATGGAATGAAGCGCCTACGCATCACAGCCTTCATTTCGGCCCAAATGGATATTGGTCGTTCACCGTTCCTTCTCTAACTTGTAGTGAATTGATCCCACCAGATCATGGCATAGTCAGAAAACTCGATTGCCGCCAATTTCACTTTTGTAGTTTCCGAGTAATTGTGGCACTCGAAAACTAATTCAATCTTCTTCTCCCATTCAAGGTACGCCTTCGGATCCGATTTACCTTGTAATGGTGGAATGGATAACTTTATATTCTTCAAATCGTCGTCCACTCATTCTCACTCTCGAGGACCTCGGTTTCTTTGACCTCTACGTCTTTCGCTTAGGTTCAACCCTTGGTCACTTTCCGTATCACTTGGGTCATAGAGGTTGTCTTGGTTGAGCCTCAGTCAGCCTCGATCTCTTTGTAGACCTTGGGGAGTCCTCTCTCGCTGGCCACTCTCCTCGACACGTTTCAAACATTCGTTGAAGGATTCTAACTCATTTCAGAGCATCCGTTGGAATTTTTGTAAGACGGCTTATTGAGCCAAGTCAGGCACTCCTTCTCTAGCCACTACGTTTCAAACAGGTCATAAACCACCACCTTCCACCACGTTTCTCTCTGGTCTTCGTGACATGATAATTTCAATTCCTCACCACAAGACTTCGCGTTTCACTCACAAAGAATAAAAGATGACACTCCACTCATGTTTGCACTCACTTTTTGGCTTTTTTTTCCTCACTCTAATGAGCTCACACTCTCGTGCCTTTTACCACTCAATTCTTCTCTTAAAGTTCGTAGAAGACTCGTTTAAACTTAACTACTAGTTTAGGGGTCGGCTTCAAGGGGTTTACAAGGGTAAATGATGAACTTGGTGCAAGGTAGGCTAGAAAGAAGGAATATAGTGCTAAGTGTGGCAATTGGTTCGTTTTGAAAGGAAGAAAACTTTTTGAAGATCGAGAAAAATAATGATCACTTTCAAAACACATTTTTTTTTACTTTCGAATTTCTTTTTTTTCCTTTTTTTTGTACTACAAATATGTTGAATATATATATATCCCTTTTTTGTTCACGAAATATTTATATATATATTGAATATTTTTTTTCAAATACTTACTCCGGGATAGCTAAAAATGTTCGTACTCCTTGATTTTACTAGCTCTGATACCAAATGATACGATCTCGAGTTTCTTAAAGTATTCGAGTCGTAGTTGTGCCCGATCATTAAATGTATAAGTATCGTTCTTAGTTTGAGTTTAAGGGAATTCAGCTAAGTATGGGTGTAAGCAATGGGTTCAAGAAGGGTTTAGGAATAAGATGGATAGTAGTTCGACTAGGAATGAAACGAAGCAAGGCAAAGATGAAAGCTAGAATGGATAAGTAAGCTTAAGGTCAAGAATGAACCAATACTATGAAAGAGTATTGACCCGAGACTTATAAGACACTTAAGGTGATGGAAGGTTGATAGAAAGGACCTTGACCCACTATCTATGAAAAGATAGGAACCAAAGGTACAAAATGTTGAACGCCACACTCAATGAGTGATAAGTTCACAAGTAAAACAAGTTTGACGCCACTAGCAAGCTAGATAAGTCAAGCTGAGTCTTGAATGAAAATTGAGAGTTGAATAAACTCACAAATATATTAAAATTCATCAAAGTATCAAAAGTCTGAAATACAACTAAAGAGCTTCATATTTATAGCTCAATTACATAGCTAGCCGAATAAACACTTAGGGAACCGAATAGGCAGCATGTGTTCAGCTTAATGGAGCTGGAAACTTCCTTGAACCTTCCTTGAACCTTTTCTAGCATTGGTGAGGCCATTAGACAAGTCTTTTGATGTTTCCAATCAGCTTAAATTAAATGAAATTAAGTGAAGAGTTGAATGGAGCTGAATGGACTAGGCTAGATTTGGCCAAGAGGTGTGAAAGGCTTTTAAGGGCATGCCTTGAGTATTTGGAGAGTCTTGGACTTTAAATGGCATTTTGGGGCACTTCAACAGCCTTGGAGTGTGAACAAACAAATTTGAGCAGCCCTTGAGTGTGAAAGCTCAAAACCGAATAGTCATGAGTGTGAAAGGAACCTCCAGCCAATGTGAAAGCACTTAAGCAACTAAATGGATAGCTTGGGGAAGAGAAATCAGCAGCTCAATAGCTCTTGGCATACACGAAGAGGTGCTTGGAGCATCTCAATCATCAACACACCACTTTTAAGCTGTCCATGCATGTACCTAAAACAAAAAAATTCAGCGAATTAAATTCAGCTAGGACAAATTACTTGAAATATGAAATTAATTTGTCTCAAACTTAGACACATTAAAAGCAACTATTAAACATGTATTAAACTAATACAAATTAAACCTTAATTAAAATGTAACACCCCAAACCCGACTTAGACGGTACGACTGAATCTGACGTGTCACATCGAAGTGATTTTTGAAATTTGGACTTGTTGATAAAACTCTTTATTTAGGTTAAAACCCATTTAGTTTTTATTGCATGAGAAAATTCGACAAATTAAGTTATTACAATCTGAAACCAGCTTATCAAAACGATTGCCATATTTATTAATGTTGATTTCTTTAAACTGAATAAAATCGCGGAAGCTTCTCTAATTAAAGCCTTGAAGTTTAAAATGCGTGTTTTTCTTGAAAACCGTTGTTATTTTGAAAACCTCTTTTGTATCCGTTTGGCAGTTTAAAACAAGAAATCAAAGCCCAGTTAAAAATTAAATCCACCAATGGCCTTATTACATAATTAATAGCCCAATATGAAAGTTGAAATTAAATAACTAAGTCTAAAATAGAACATCAGCGATCATGTGCCCACCTCCGAGTCCCTCGCGGCTCCAAATCGTCTAAGGCTGGGGATTACCTATACAGTTAAAGAGAAAGGGTGTGTTTACGAAAACTCAGTGTGTAATCCCCTACAAATCAGTCAGTAACAATATGCAGCAACAGTCTGGGTCTGAGCCCTATTCAGTAACAGTGTAGTATGGGCCTTAGCCTATTACAGTAATAGTGTGGGCCTAAGCCCAATACAGTATTAGTATGGTGCAAATATGAAACCCACCCCAATCGAGCCAACACACCACCCGTACCAACCAACACACCATGTGGGAATAAAATCGACCCACCCACCGGCGACACCAATATCGCAAAGATAGCCGCCAGAATAATAACGTGCGCGAGCCGCGATGCACGATATCGCAAAGAAAGTCGCGATGCGATAATGCAAAGAAAGTCGCGGTAATAGTATATGTGGCAGAGCCACCAGTACAATATACTTCCTCCATAATAGTATCCCAACCCCATGCAGTATGTCGTGTATGCAGAATGCCATGCTCAGAATCAGTCATTTAATTCACAGACAAATCAGTCATTTAAATCACAGACAAATCAGTCATTTAAACCACAGACAAATCAGTCATTTAAATCACAGACAAATCGGTCATTTAAATCACATTCAAATCAGTCATTCAAATCATATACAAATCAGTCATTCAAATGAAAAAAAAAAGTCATTTACCCTCGAGGGGCAAAATAGTCATTTTACCCTATAGGGGCATTACGGTCATTTTACACTACAGGGTCATTACGGTCATTTTACCCTACAGGGGCATTACGGTCATTTTACTTATTTTGGGGTCTCGGTACAGATAACAACCTCTCCAAAGGTCTACAGTCGCCTTGAGCGACACAGATAACCTAAATGGTCAAAACGGTGAAAATGGGCCCAAGGCCCATTATTCGGCCCAAGTGGGCCCACAAGTTCGTGTGGCCCATTTAGACCAAATTTAGTCACGGCTATGCGAACAACATAGCCCAGTCCAGTATTTTACAATTATCGAGGATTTTGTCCGTGTGAGGCCCACGAGCCCAGTGGGCCCTCACGACCCATTTTAGCCAAACGAGGCCCATATCGGCCCAAGAGCACGAGAACGCTAGTGGTGGCCTCAGCAGTCTAACACCCCAAACCTGGCCTAGATGTTACGACCAAATCTGACGTGTCACATCGAAGTGATTTTTAAAATTTGGACTTGTTGATAAAACTCCGTATTTAGGTTAAAACCCATTTAGTTTTTATTGCTTTAGAAAATTTGGCAAATTAAGTTATTACATTCTGAAACCAGCTTATCAAAACGATTGCCATACTTATTAATGTTGATTTCTTTAAACTGAATAAAACCGCGGAAGCTTCTCTAATTAAAGCCTTGAAGTTTAAAATGCGTGTTTTTCTTAAAAACCTTTGTTATTTTGAAAACCTCTTTTGTATCCGTTTGGCAGTTTAAAATAAGAAATCAAAGCCCAATTAAAAATTAAATCCACCAATGGCCTTATTACATGATTAATAGCCCAATATGAAAATTGAAATTAAATAACTAAGTCTAAAATAGAACATCAGCGATCATGTGGCCACCTCCGAGTCCCTCGCGGCTCCAAATCGTCTAAGGCTGGGTATTACCTGTACAGCTAAAAAGAAAGGGTGAGTTTACGAAAACTCGATGTGTAATCTCCTACCAATCGATCAAGAACAATATGCAACATAATGCATGCTCGAGCCCTATTCAATAATATGCGGCAAGATGGGCCTAAGCCTAATACAAGATGCAAGATGCGGTGCAAATATGCAACCCACCCCAATCCATCCAACACACCACCCGTACCAACCAACACACCATGTGGGATAAAATCGACCCACCCACCAAAGACACCAATATCGCAAAGATAGCCGCGAAGAATAATAACGCAGCAGAAAATGCGATAAGATGCGCAAAGAAAGCCGCCATGCGATAAACGCAGCAAAGTCGCGATGCGCGATATATGTGGCGAGCCGCCAAGATAATATACTTCCTCCATAACAGTATCCCAACCCCATACTGTATGTCGTGTATGCAGAATGCCATGCTCAGAATCAGTCATTTAATTCACAGAAAAATTAGTCATTTAAATCACAGACAAATTAGTCATTTAAACCACAGACAAATCAATCATTTACATCATAGAAAAATCAGTCATTTAAATCACATACAAATCAGTCATTTAAATCACAGACAAATCAGTCATTTAAATCACAGACAAATCAGTCATTTACCCTCGAGGGGCAAAATAGTTATTTTACCCTACAAGTGCATTACGGTCATTTTACCCTGCAGGGGCATTACAGTCATTTTACCCTACAGGGGCATTACGATTATTTTACCCTACAGGGCATTACGAACATTTTACCCTACAGGGGCATTACGATCATCTTACCCTATAGGGGCATTACGGTCATTTTACCCTACATGGGCATTACGGTCATTTTACTTATTTTGGGGTCTCGGTGCAGATAACGACCTCTCCGAAGGTCTACAGTCGCCTTGAGTGACACAGATAACCTAAATGGTTAAAACGGTGAAAATGGGCCCAAGGCCCATTATTCGGCCTAAGTGGGCCCACACGCTCGTGAGGCCATTTAGCCCAAATTCAGTCACGGCTATGCAAACAACATAGCCCAGTCCAATATTTGCCAATTATTGAGGATTTTGTCAGTGTGGGGCCCACAAGTGTAACAGCCCAATTTAGAGGCTAGTCGGAAACAGTGATCTCAGAATCACTAATTCAAGGTTAGAGAAAATTATTTTCATGATATGTTATGTATTATAACATGTTTATAAGGATGCATGAAAATTTTGGTGCCTTAATTTTAGCGATTTGTAGCTAGATTGTGAAAAAGGACTAAATCGCATAAAGTGTGAAAGTTCTATTTTAATTGCTAGAGGTACCAAAAAGCTATGGTTTATAAATTGGAGGTCCCAAATGTGAAAATAGGCCCTTTTGGAGTGTGATGGCCAGCCATGTGGTATGGGAGACAAGAGCATTTAATGCTTAGTCAAATTTGGTGAGAAAAGATGAATAAAATATGACAAAAAGAAAAGCTATCATCTTTTTTTTATTTCTTCTCTTCCTCTACCGAAAATGGCAGCCATGGGAGGGGTTTTTTGAAGCTTAAAATTTTAGCAAGCAATTCTCCACTCAAGTAAGTGATTTTGATGGTATTTCTTGAAGAAAATTGTACTTTTGGAGTCCCCAAAGCTTAAGCTTTCTAAAGAAGGGACTAGTTTGCAATATGGTTGAAAGTATAGGGACTTTCCATGATAGAGTTCATGTTTTTTGATGAGTTTTATGGAAGAAAATGAATGATAGGATGATGAGAAACAACTTTTGTGAAAGGTGTTGTCATGAAAACACCTATTTGGGACTAAAATGCAAAAGTTGTAATTTGTTCATTAAGGCATGAAATAGTTGGAATTGTGGATAGTTGTAAGAGGATTAAATGTTCAGCTAGGCTTTTTTAACAAGAAAATGTGATGAAAATTTATTTACGAGCCTAGGGGCAAAATCGTAATTTTGCCAAAGTGTAGGGGCAAAATAGTCATTTTTGCCTAAAGTGTATATTATGGTGTAATATGATTTATAAGTGATTAAATCAGTAAATTTCATTGTTCTAGATCAAAGAAAATGAGTTTCGGACCTAGAACGGATGAAAAGAGAAATGTGGGCAAAAGGTCCTTTTTGGCACTTTCTCAAACATCGAGGTAAGTTCATGTGCAAACGTTGTAATTACGTACGAGTTAATTTAACATTCCAATGTGGTAGGGAATGTATATTTACCATATGAATGCATGAAATATCTTTTGATGAAATGTCAATAGAATTGAGATGTGTATAGCATGATATGATGATGGTTAAAGTCTCGAGTAAAGACCATATTAGAATATGGCCTCGGTGTAAGAGTTCGTATAAGACCATGTCAGGGACATGGCATCGACATGTTAATGTATGTAGGACCTTATTGGGGTATAATGTCAATGAGAACTATGTGTATGAGACTCAAGAGAGTTGGTTAACAATTTGAATGATTCAACGGATATGTTGAATGTATGTGGTTGTACCACGAGAAGCACAAGTATGTGTTAGAATTGAATGGAGATGAATTCAATATATGATGAACCCCTAGTGGGATATGTGTTATTATTGCACCTTAGTTGCATGAGATAGATTTATTGATGCACTATGTGAATGCGAACGAGTATCGTAGAAAGTTAAGTAAAAATAGAAGTATGTGTGGATGTTCTCGGATGAACATTTAAAATAGAGATATACTTGTGGATTACTATCCATGAATGTAAAATAACGGTGAGCTATGTGTGATATCACCTTATTGATGGTAGTGATGGCCTGGGTGCGATACCATCAATTATATTAATATCGGTGGGCTATGTGCGTTACCACCTGATTAATTAGTAATCGATGGGCTGTGTGCGATACCATCGCTCATAAACAATTAGTGTGCTAAGTGAGAAACCACCGTAAGTATAAACGATTGGTGTGCTAAGTGCGAAATCACCATAAGTATAAATGATTGGTGGGCTGTGTGCGATACCACCCTATTAGAGATTCAATGGGGGCTAAGTACGAAACCACCGAGATATTAGTAGCATGAGCATCTTATTGAAAATTCTTGATGTATTGTTTTATATGATCATGTGGTGATCAGTGCAGGAATGTATGCTAATTGAACGAGCAATTGGCTTGTGACATGGTAAGAGTGTGGTAAGAGATTGAATGAGTAAGTGTCAAGAATATTTGAGCAAGTAACCATGAGTTTATGAGAGACACTCTCCATGATACATTGTAATTATGTACATTCAATGAATATCAATATTTGACAAATTATGTAGATGAGCTTACTAAGCATTTTTACTTACTCCTTTACTTTTCTCATCTCTTATAGGTTTCATTACTTAGCTCGGTTTGGAGGCCGCCGGAGATTTTTTCACACTATCGAGCAGACCCTTGGTATGAGGTATCAACTCCTTATGAGTCATGGCATGTATAAGGATTCTTTTAAAGTTGATTAAGTTCTAACCAATGTAGCCAAATTGTATTGGCCTGAGAGAATCTAGAGTTGGTTGTGTATGACCATAGATGATGGCTTAAATTGGTTGTAATTGTATTGGGAGTAGTTCTCCCTAGTGTATGGGATAAATACTTTATCTCTTTAATGATTTAATGTGTTAATTCATGTGTTTTAAATGATGATTTGAGAATGTTTTGAAGTAGTATATGAATGTATGCAAACGGGAGTGGTAAAAGGCTTGGTAAGATAGCCTCTAAGTGCCCACACGGATAGACACACAGGCGTGTGTCTAGACCGTGTGTCTCCTGCACCTTAGTATCTTAAGTCAGATTAGACTACGAGCTGGTCACATGGCCGTTTGTTCAGGCCGTGTGATACACACGGTTGGCACATGAGCGTGTGCCAAGGCCGTGTGAAGTCTGCACTTGACACTTAGAAATTCAATTGTCACACGGCTGACGCACATGGGCGTGTGTACAGACCGTGTGAATAAGTCAGAACGCCAAGGTTTGGCACACGGGCCAGGGCCACAGGCTTGTCCAGGCTGTGTGTAATTTGCCAGTATCCTCCACGGGTGAAAGACACGGGCATGTTTTAGGGGTGCACGGGCATGTCCCAAGTCACACGGACGTGTGACCCCTGTTTCGAGAGAAAGTTTCCAGATGAGTTCTGAAAGTTTCGGGACGTAAGTCTGAGGTCTCGTAGGCCCATGAAACGTCTGATTTGACTAAGAAAGAGAAGTTTTTAATTCGGAACGAAATTTTATAGCCCGTAAGTACATGTTAAGAAAGTTCAAGCATAGTAATGTCTCATATCCGGTCTTAGCCTCAGACTCGGGTATGGGGTGTTACATTTAGTGGCATCAGAGCATGGTTTAGTCGGTTCTCGTACTAACCTAGCACGAGTAAGAGTCTAGCTATACATGCCATATGTGGATATTGATAGTGTGATGTCTCCCGGCTCTAATGAAATTGTTTTGTTAAGACAGAGATGATTCCAATCGAGCTAATTTCAGTAAGTTTGTGTGATTTATAAGCTTTATGATTTCTATCATTGAATTGCTTAGTATAATGTACATTATTATCATGGAATGCTTAATGTTCTGCTAAACAAAGAAATCAATGAGATTAAATACAAGCATGTCCCGATTGAAGATGGAATTTCCCAGGATACTCGATCTACCACATGAGATTAGAAAGTCCGTATAAGACCAAGCCAAGGCATGGCATCGACAATCAAGCAGAGATATCATGTAAGTCCAAGGCAAGCTTGGCATTGAACAAGTTATCATGTAAGTCCAAGGCAAGCTTGGCATTGAACAAGTTATCATGTAAGTCCAAGGCAAGCTTGGCATTGAACAGATATCATGTAATTCCAAGGCAAGCTTGGCATTGAAAAGCTATCAAGAGAAAGAGATCCCATGTAAGTCCAAGCCAAGGCATGGCATTGGTGAGAACAAGAAAGACTTCGTATAAGTCCATGTCAAGACATGGCCTCGAAACCAAGATGAGATATTCCATGTAAGACCGTATCTAGGATATGGCTTTGGCATCAAGTTCATGTGAAGAGATTTAGTATCCTCTGTTATTCGCAGAAATTCATCGGGCAAATGAGTAAAGTTAAAGTGAGATAGCAAGAAAGTTGAGTAAGCAAAGTTATTATCAAGTTGAAAATGAGTATTATTCTTGTTATGAATGATGAATCAGAGATTATGCTTGTTATAGCAAAGTATACTGATCTATGTGATCAAGTGTTACATGTACCTTGTTTACCTTACAAACATGAGACTAGTAAGTACCATGATGTATGTGAGAAGCAGTAAGAGTAAGTAAGCATTTGAGATTTGTGATGCCATTGTTTATGATAAATATGTCCACATGGTTAAATCTCACATGTGATCATTAAAAGTAGAGAATGCATGATGTTTTGTTTTATGACTCATATGAAGCCACACATATTATAGTGTGGAAGTTAAAACTGAAAAGTTTGACTAAGTAGAATGCAAGAGATGAGTACGGTCGTTCAATGATAAAATGATGAATAAGACCATGGTTGGACCATGGCGGTATATGTGATCCCATATAAGACCATGTCTGGGGCATGGCATTGGCATCGATACATGATCCCGTATAAGACCATATCTGGGATATGGCATCGGCATCAAATAGTAATCCCGTGTGAGACCACGTCTGGGACCTGTCTTCGGTATAAGATTTCGTGTAAGACCATATCTGGGATATGGCATCAACATCGATATGAGTTTCCGTGTAAGACCGTATCTAGGATATGGCATTGGTGTTGATATGAGATTTCATGTAAGACCATAGCGAGGCTATGGCATCGTGACGACATGTAAAGCAATAGTTGGGCTATGATGTTGTGATATGAGTAAGACCATAGTTGGACTATGGCAATCAAGTAAATGACGTATTGAAAACCCGTAAGACATTCTCTAGATTAATAAGAAATAGTAAGAGGAATTAGAGCTTAATGTTGAGTACTTGAGTAGACATTAAGGTGGAACTTGAGTAAGTGAAGTCACTATTCGAAATTATGGGTGATAGAAACCATTGTAACATGAGTAAGTATGAAAACTTGCCTGAGGCGAGTTGTGTGACTATGATGATATTTCATTGACAATGAGTAGTAAATCATATGTATGTAGTCACGAGATTTAGGCTAAGGGACTTTGCAACCTCACTCCCTTACCACTGTTGAATTATGATGAGATGTTATGAGAGTTAAATTGAGTAAGTTTATATGTGATTAATGCAGTATTTATGTTAGCATTTTGAGAATGCTTTGTATCACATCGATGCATAATACTCTACTAAATAGAATAACTGTTGTTGAACATGAGGTTGAAGTCCTAGAGGACTAAAATGATGAGGCTATCATCGAGATATGAGATAGACAAGGTCCCATATAAGATCATGTTCAAGGCATGGCCTCAGCACCAAGTTATGATTTCGTATAAGACCATATCTAGAATATGGCATCAGTAATGAATATGAGAATCGTGTAAGACCATATTCAGAACATGGAATCGATACTTGATGTGGAAGTCCATATAAGACCTTATCTAGAATATGGCATTGGCATTTAGAGGTGACTCTTTCGTGCCTACATGAATGACGACGAATTTGCGTCTTTGATTATCCCTAGTGATCAATGGGACAAATAGATGAGTCTAGAAGTATAAATGAGATTAGTACTAAAGTCATGTGAAGGAGTGAATGCAGATATTCGTGAATGAATCACGAAGAAACTAGTACAATGTGTGGCACGATATGTGCTAAACAAATGGAAAGTATGAGTAAGTTGGTTCGAAGCCTGTGGTTTGTGCATGGTTAGTTAATGCCATGGATGGGATTATAATGATCTCCTTTAGTATTATGTACTAATACATGTTTCCCTTCAGGGATGATGTAGTTGTTCTTTTCATAAATTTTGATTATGTGAGAATGTTAGCTGATAGTAAAAAAAATCAGACAAAACAGTTGTCGATTTAGTTAATTGAAATCGACATTTCCTTTATCTCCTCGTAACCTTAATTGGGTACCTTGAGGAGGAAATTGGTGATGATTCGTGTATAAGAGGTGAAATCACAAGTTTCACGTTGTGTGATGGGTTTTCGGGTAAGCCGAATAGAGTTAACAAATTCGATCGAGATGTCCCTACTATCGTGAGATATGACGATCGTAAAGGTTCTAGATTGGCATAGCAAGAGAAACTCAGATGAGAGTGTGCTTAAAATATGTTCTCGATGATGAAGAAAAGAGTAGATTAAGGTATTGAGATATGATTCAAGTTACTGTGTATATTCACGCATGAATCAAGAAAGAGAATAAAATTACGTGTGTATGCGTGAGTAGGGAGCATAATATAAAGATATGCTCATCGAAATGTTCAAACCATGATAGTTGAGTTGTAAACTATTGAAAGAACTGCTTTATTTGAAAGTTCTAGTAATCGAGATCGATTTGAATCAAGAGAAAGAGTTGACAGGTTGGTGATCCAGAGACAATCACTTTTGTGTCTGTGTTGTGAGTTAGATGTTATGAAAAGATCCATGTTAAGCAATGCGAGTTAGTTACTTGGTTGACCCTAGTTGGTAACATCTTAGTTTCAGCAAGGTTAATGACTAGAGCGAGTCTTCTTTTCAGAACAAAAAGGGTTCAGAAGAGATATAGTAAATGGTATTTTACATAAGCTCCGAATGAGTTTATTTGAGATGGTAAATACAGGTTGTATAAGTTTTTCGTTGTTGATGATGAATCCAGAACTTATACAGAGCTTTGGTATGAGCTTTTGTAGCAGCATATCTAATAAAGCAAGAATAAGGAAGTACAGTTATGTGGATAAATGTTTTGACAGTAGAGTACATTTCACGATATGATGGAGTTATGGTCAGCAGTAGTTAACCACTAAAAGCTGAGTTTCCAAAGCGTACAAGTCAAAACCATTACAGTCAGTGAATGCTTTAATGAGAAAGCGAGATAAAACCTTATAGATTTCAAATTTAGTTTGAAAAGATTCCCAAAGAGAGGGATGTCATTCGAATTGTAATGATTCAACCAGTAAAGATCCGAACGATCATTTGGACATGTACAGAGTTCCAAATTGGTGGATTACTGAATATAGTATATACCCAGAGGAAGAATAACTTAGGTCTCAAGTTACGTTTCAACCTTATGTATCACAACTTAAGAGTTGTTGGTAAGAGAAACTTGAGGATAAGTGGATTCGTGATTTTGAAGAGTAGATGGAAACGTTTTAAGAATGCTGATAGCAACTCCTCTTGATAAAATATTCGGGGACGAACATTCCTAAGGAGGGGAGAATTGTAACAGCCCAATTTAGGGGCTAATCGGAACAGTGATCTCAGAATCACTAATTCGAGGTTAGAGAAAATTATTTTCATGATATGTTATGTATTATAACATGTTTATAAGGATGCATGAAATTTTTGGTGCCTTAATTTTAGCGATTTCTAGCTAAATTGTGAAAAATGACTAAATAGCATAAAGTGCGAAAGTTCTATTTTAATTGATAGAGGTACCAAAAAGCTATGGTTTATAAATTGGAGGTCCCAAATGTGCAAATAGGCCATTTTGGAGTGTGATGGCCGGCCATGTGGTATGGGAGACAAGAGCATTTAATGCTTAGTCAAATTTGGTGAGAAAAGATGAATAAAATATGACAAAAAGAAAAGCTATCATCTTTTTTTATTTCTTCTCTTCCTCTACCAAAAATAGCAGCCATGGGAGGGGTTTTTTGAAGCTTAAAATTTCAGCAAGCAATTCTCCACTCAATTAAGTGATTTTGATGGTATTTCTTGAAGAAAATTGTACTTTTGGAGTCCCCAAAGCTTAAGCTTTCTAAAGAGGGGACTAGTTTGCAATATGGTTGAAAGTCTAGGGACTTGCCATGATAGATTTCATGTTGTTTGATGAGTTTTATAGAATAAAATGAATGATAGGATGATGAGAAACAACTTTTGTGAAAGGTGTTGTCATGAAAACACCAATTTGGGACTAAAATGTAAAAGTTGTAATTTGTTCATTAAGGCATGAAGTAGTTGGAATTGTGGATAGTTGTAAGAGGATTAAATGTTCAGCTAGGCTTGTTTAACAAGAACATGTGATGAAAATTTATTTACGAGCCTAGGGGCAAAATCGTAATTTTGCCAAAATGTAGGGGCAAAATAGTCATTTTTGCCTAAAGTTTATATTATGGTGTAATATGATTTATAAGTGATTAAATAAGTAAATTTCATTGTTCTAGATCAAAGAAAATGAGTTTCAGACCTAGAACGGATGAAAAGAGAAATGTGGGCAAAAAGGACCCTTTTTGGCCCTTTCGGCATCGAGGTAAGTTCATGTGCAAACATTGTAATTACGTACGAGTTAATTTAACGTTCCAATGTGGAAGGGAATGTATATTTACCATATGAATGCATGAAATATCTTTTGATGAAATGCCAATAGAATTGAGATGTGTATAGCATGATATGATGATGGTTAAAGTCTCGAGTAAGACCATATTGGAATATGGCCTCGGTGTAAGAGTTCATATAAGACTATGTCAGGGACATGGAATTGACATGTTAATGTATGTAGGACCTTATTGGGGTATAATTTTAATGAGAACTATGTGTGTGAGACTCAAGAGAGTTGGTTAACAATTTGAATGATTCAACGGATATGTTGAATGTATGTGGTTGTACCACGATAAGCACAAGTATGTGTTAGAATTGAATGGAGATGAATTCAATATATGATGAACCCCTAGTGGGATATGTGTTATTATTGCACCTTAGTTGCATGAGATAGATTTATTGATGCATTGTGTGAATGCGAACGAGTATCGTAGAAAGTTAAGTAAAAATAGAAGTATGTGAGGATGTTCTCGATGAACATTTGAAATAGAGATATACTTGTGGATTACTATCCATGAATGTAAAATAACGATGAGCTATGTGCGATATCACCTTATTGATGGTAGTGATGGGCTGGGTGCGATACCATCAATTATATTAATATCGGTGGGCTATGTGCGTTACCACCTGATTAATTAGTAATCGATAGGCTGTGTGCGATACCATCGCTTATAAACGATTGGTGTGCTAAGTGAGAAACCACCGTAATTATAAACGATTGGTGTGCTAAGTACGAAATCACCATAAGTATAAATGATTGGTGGGCTGTGTGCGATACCACCCTATTAGAGATTCAATGGTGGGCTAAGTGCGAAACCATTGAGATATTAGTAGCATGAGCGGCTTATTGAAAATGCTTGATGTATTGTTTTATATGATCATGTGGTGATCAGTGCAGGAATGTATGCTAATTGAACGAGCAATTGGCTTGTGACATGGTAAGAATGTGGTAAGAGATTGAATGAGTATGTTTCAAGAATATTTGAGCAAGTAACCATGAGTTTATGAGAGACACTCTCCATGATACTTTGTAATTATGTACATTCAATGACTATCAATATTTGACAGATTATATAGATGAGCTTACTAAGCATTTTTGCTTACTCCTTTACTTTTCTCATCTCTTATAGGTTTCATTACTTAGCTCGGGTTGGAGGCCACCGGAGATGTTTTCACACTATCGAGCAGACCCTTGGTATGAGGTATCAAATCCTTATGAGTCATGGCATGTATAGGGATTCTTTTAAAGTTGATTAAGTTCTAACCAATGTAGCAAAATTGTATTGGCCTAAGAGAATCTAGAGTTAGTTGTGTATGACCATAGATGATGGCTTAAATTTGTTGTAATTGTATTGGGAGTAGTTCTCCCTAGTGTATGGGATAAAGACTTTATCTCTTTAATGATTTAATGTGTTAATTCATGTGTTTTAAATGATGATTTGAGAATGTTTTGAAGTAGTATATGAATGTATGCAAACGGGAGTGGTAAAAGGCTTGGTAAGATAGCCTCTAAGTGCCCACACGGATAGACACACGCGGCGTGTGTCTGGGCCGTGTGTCTCCCTACACCTTAGTATCTTAAGTCGAGATTAGACCACGAGTTGGTCACACGGCCATTTGTTCAGGCCGTGTGATACACACGGTTGGCACATGGGCGTGTGCCAAGGCCGTGTGAAGTCATGACTTGACACTTAGAAGTTCAATTGTCACACGGTGGCGCTTGCAGGCGTGTGTACGCACCGTGTGAATAAGTCGAAATGCCAGGTTTGCACGGGCGAGGAGCCACGGCGTGTCGGCCGCGTGTGTAATTTGCCGATATCCTCCACGGGTGAAAGACACGAGCATGTTTTAGGGGTGCACGGGCATGTCCCAAGTCACACGGACGCGTGACCCCTGTTTCGAGAGAAAGTTTCCAGATGAGTTCTAAAAGTTTCGGGACGTAATACTGAGGCCTCGTAGGCCCATGAAACGTCTGATTTGACTAAGAAAGAGAAGTTTTTAATTCGGAACGAAATTTTATAGCCCGTAAATACATGTTAAGAAAGTTCAAGCATAGTAATGTCTCGTATCCGATCTTAGCCTTGGACTTGTGTATGGGGTGTTACAACGAGCCCAGTGGGCCCACAAGACCCATTTCAGCCAAACGAGGCCCATATCGGCCCAAGAGTACGAGAATGCTCATGGTGGCCTCAGCAGTCTATCGCCCACAATTTGTGGGCTCGGTTTACCATACTAGCGATCTCACACTCGTGAGGCCTCAAATGCCGAAGTTTCGGCTTTTCGGCTTTTCGGCTATTGCCGATTCACAGTAGAGAGGGGTGTGACTACACACCTATTTGCGAACGAACAAATTACCCCACGCGCGGTCAACCTACAAGCATCCCAAAACAATCAATCTTTCATCCTTTCATGATCATTAACACAAAAACCCCAAACTGATATCACCACTTACCTTGATCAAAAGTTATGCAATTACTCCTCTTAGGTCGCTAGTTGAAAACGATCGCACCCTTCTTCTCGATTTACTGCGCATACAATGGATTTCATTAGCAATACTCGTTTCATACAAGGCTTGAACTGATACCCATAGTCTAAAGAATCAGAGTTAGAGTAGATTGAGTATTCGGTCCACACTACAAAACAAGCCTGCTTACCCCACAGTATTCGGCCAAAGAGGTATTCGAAGAAAGAAGCAGAGAGGTGCAGAAAAGTAAGCAGTCTATGCTCCACGGATTGTCAAAGACTATCATCCACCGGGTTTTGAAATAACAAAACAAGATTTGTGTCCTTCAGTCTATATTGGAAAAGCAGAGAAACAAAAGAGAGGGGAAAAAGGAGATGTAGGATTCGACTTACCATAGTGTTATGAATAGAATAAGAGATCGTCGCCCACTACCAAACCAACTGGCACGGCAGAGAAAGAAAAAGGGAGTCAGCCCCTCAGTCAAAGAAGAAAAATAAATGTTGAGAAGAAGAACAAGAAGGTTCGGCTATGAACCAAAAGCCGAGGAATAGAAAGGAGGAAAATGGGATTCGGCAGCAGAGAAAAAGAAAAGTGCCAAAGTGTGTAGAGAAAAGTGCCAAAAAGCCTAACACATTCGGCCAAAGAGAGAAAACAACCCAAACGAGCAGTATACCTCCCCTGGCCGAATTTCTTGAGTGCCAGAGTCCAAATTCAGCACAATTCTCCTCCCACTCCAACTCCTTGATTCTCTACCCTTATCCCTCCTTGAATATCTCCATGACCAGTTCAAACACCATTCAAATCCTATTCAAACTCCCCTTAGCTGTGTTTCAGTCCAACTCTACCACCTACACAGCTCAAGCAGCAAAATAAATACCCCATGCGCAACCCAGGACTTGAACCTCAAACCTCACAGTTGCACAACACGCCACCTTGCCACTAGACCACCAACTCTTCTTGTGTCATAATTCCGCCACAATTTCTTTTAAAGCCTACATGCTAACACCAAGGTTCACTTAAGAGAAACCAAAATTTTGCAAAAGCCAGGGCTTGAACCCAGGACTTCTCAAACACTCCCAAACACTCCTAAATCACTTAACCAGCAAAGCAAACAATCAATTGTGTCATTTTCTTGCACACATAAACTTTTATGTGTTCCCACGCTCAAGACCTATTTCCTTCTAAGCCCAAATTTGGGGCGTTACAATTCACCACTCTTTAAAGAAATTTTGTCCCCAAAATTAAAATCTGTCAGAATAGTCGCACCACAAAGACTTTACCACGACGCTCCCGCTGTGCACTCTGATTTCAAAACATTATTACAGCCTTTTGAACCATGTCTGTGTGTATCTCTTGTGCCCATTGTTCACTCGCGTTTTATCAGAACTAACAGTTTTATGCAGATCGAAGTTTCACTACAGTTTGAGTCTCCTTTAGCTTCAGTTTTCTCTATCTAGAGTGGTATAGTCTAATTTCTAAAGTAGTCACAGTATTTCCTAAGTTACTGCATTTTAATATCTAAACAGACAAAAATATTCAGAAAACTTACGGATTCAGCGCCAGAGACTCGGTGTGCCACATTTTTCAGAAGAAGTATCTCAAAACACTTCACATATTCGAAAACAACCTTTTGAAATCGAAAAATTTAAAACTCATTCAACAGCCGAGTTTTACAACCCGGCTCTGATACCACTAAATGTAACATCTCAAACCCGGCCTAGATGTTACGATCAAATCTGACGTGTCATATTGAAGTGATTTTTGAAATTTGAACTTGTTGATAAAACTCCGTATTTAGGTTAAAACCCATTTAGTTTTTATTGCTTGAGAAAATTCGGCAAATTAAGTTATTACAATCTGAAACCAGCTTATCAAAACGATTACCATATTTATTAATGTTGATTTCTTTAAACTGAATAAAATCGCGGAAGCTTCTCTAATTAAAGCCTTGAAGTTTAAAATGCGTGTTTTTCTTGAAAACCGTTATTATTTTGAAAACCTCTTTTGTATCCGTTTGGCAATTTAAAACAAGAAATCAAAGCCCAATTAAAAATTAAATCCACCAATGGCCTTGTTACATGATTAATAGCCCAATATGAAAATTGAAATTAAATAACTAAGTCAAAACATAACATCAGCGATCATGTGGCCACCTTCGAGTCCCTCGCGGCTCCAAATCGTCTAAGGCTGGGGATTACCTGTACAGTTAAAAAGAAAGGGTGAGTTTACGAAAACACAGTGTCCAATCCCCTACCAGTCAGTCAGTAACAATATGCAGCAACAGTCTGGGCTTGAGCCCTATTTAGTAACAGTGCAGTATGGGCCTTAGCCCATTACAATGAATCGTGGGGCTAAGCCCAATATAGTATCAATACGGTGCAAATATGCAACCCACCCCAATCCAACCAACACACCACCCTTACCAACCAACACACCATGTAGGGATAAAATCGACCCACCCAAACCAAAGACACCAATATCGCAAAGATAGCCGCGATGAATAATAACGCAGCAGAAATGCGATACGATGATCGCAAAGAAAGTCGCTAGTAACAATATTGCAAAGGCAAAGTCGCGGAAGAATATATGTGCCAGAGCCACCAGTACAGTATACTTCCTCCATAACAGTAACCCAACCCCATGTAGTATGTCGTGTATGCAGAATGCCATGCTCAGAATCAGTCATTTAATTCACAGACAAATCAGTCATTTAAATCACAGATAAATCAGTCATTTAAACCACAGACAAATCAATCATTTAAATCACAGACAAATCAGTCGTTTAAATTATAGACAAATCAGTCATTTACCCTCGAGGGGCAAAGTAGTCATTTTACCCTACAGGGGCATTAAGGTCATTTTAACCTACAAGGGCATTACGGTCATTTTACCCTACAGGGGTATTACGGTCATTTTACTTATTTTGGGGTCTCGTTGCAGATAACGACCTCTCTGAAGGTCTACAGTCGCCTCGAGCGACACAGATAACCTAAATGGTCAAAACAGTGAAAATGGGCCCAAGGCCCATTATTTGACCCAAGTGGGCCCACACGCCCGTGTGGCCCATTTAGCCCAAATTCAGTCACAGCTATGCAAAAAACATAGCCCAGTCCAGTATTTTCCAATTATCAAGGATTTTGTCTATGTGAGGCCCACGAGCCCAGTGGGCCCACACGACCCATTTTAGCCAAACGAGGCCCATATCGACCCAAGAGCACAGGAATGCTCGTGGTGGCCTCAGCAGTCTATCGCCCACAATTTTTGGGCTCGATTTACCACACGAGTGATCGCACACTCATGAGGCCTCAAATGCCGAAGTTTTAGCTTTTCGGCTTTTCGGCTATTGCCGATTCACAGTAGAGAGGGGTGTGACTACACACCTGTTTGCGTGACGAACAAATTACCCCACGAGCGGTCAACCTACATGCATCCCAAGACAATCAATCTTTCATCCTTTCATGATCATTAACACAAAAACCCCAAACCGATATCACCACTTACCTTGATCAAAAGTTATGCTATTACTCATCTTAGATCGCTAGTTGAAAACGATCGCACCCTTCTTCTCAATTTACTGCGCATACAACAGATTTCATTAGCAATACTCGTTTAATACAAGGCTTGAACTGATACCCATAGTCTAAAGAATCAGAGTTAGAGCAGATTGAGTATTCGCTCAACACTACAAAACAAGCCTACTTACCCCACAGTATTCGTCCAAAGCGGTATTCGAAGAAAGAAGCAGAGAGGTGCAGAAAAGCAAGGTAATCGACGCTCCACTGATTGTTAGAGACAATCATCCACCGGGTTTTGAAATAACAAAACAAGATTTGTGTCCTTCAGTCTGTATTGGAAAAGTAGAGAAGCAAAAGAGAGGGGGAAAAAGAGATGTAGGATTCGGCTTACCAAAGTGTTATGAGTAGAATAAGAGATCGTCGCCCACTACCAAACCAACTGGCAAGGCATAGAAAGAAAAAGGGAGTCGACCCTTTAGTCAAAGAGGAAAAAGAAATGTTGAGAAGAAGAACAAGAAGGTTCGGCTATGAACCAAAAGCCGAGGAATAGAAAGGAGGAAAAGGGGATTCGGCAGCAGAGAAAAAGAAAAGTGCCAAAGTGTGTAGAGAAAAGTGCCAAAAAGCATAACACATTCGGCTAAAGAGAGAAAACAAACCAAACGAGCAGTATACCTCCCCTGGCTGAATTTCTTGAATGCCAGAGTCCAAATTCGGCACAATTCTCCTCCCACTAAAACTCCTTGATTATCTCCCCTTATCCCTCATTGAATCTCTCCATGACCAGTTCAAACACCATTCAAATCCTATTCAAACTTTCCTTAGTTGTGTTTCAGTCCAACTCTACCACCTACACAGCTCAAGCAGCAAAATAAATACCCCATTGCGCAACCCAGGACTTGAACCTCAAACCTCACAGTTGCACAACACGCCACCTTGCCACTAGACCACCAACTCTTCTTGTGTCATAATTCCACCACAATTTCTTTTAAAGCCTACATGCTAACACCAAGGTTCACTTAAGAGAAACCAAAATTTTGCAAAAGCCAGGGCTTGAACCCAGGACTTCTCAAACACTCCCAAACACTCCTAAATCACTTAACCATCAAAGCAAAAAATCAATTGTGTCAATTTCTTACACACAAAAACTTTTATGTGTTCCCACGCTCAAGACCTATTTCCTTCTAGGCCCAAATTCGGGGCGTTACAATTCACCCCTCTTTAAAGAAATTTTGTCCCCGAAATTACCATCTGTCAGAATAGTCGCACCACACAGACTTTACCACGACGCTCCTGCTGTGCACTCTGATTTCAAAACATTATTACAGCCTCTTGAACCACGTCCGCGTGTATCTCTTGTGCCCATTGTCCACTCGCGTTTTATCAGAACTAACAGTTTTATGCAGATCAAAGTTTCACTACAATTTGAGTCCCCTTTAGCTTCAGTTTTCTCTATCTAGAGTGGTATAGTCTAATTTCTAAAGTAGTCACAGTATTTCCTAACTTATCGCATTTTAATTTCTAAACAGACAAAAATATTCAGAAAACTTAGGGATTCGGCGCCGGAGACTCGGTGTGCCACACTTTTCAGAAGAAGTATCTCAAAACACTTCATATATTCGAAAACAACCTTTTGAAATCCAAAAATTTGAAATCTATTCCACAGCCGAGTTTTGCAACCAGGCTCTGATACCACTAAATGTAACACCCCAAACCCGGCCTAGATGTTACGACCGAATTTGACGTGTCACATTGAAGTGATTTTTGAAATTTGGTCTTGTTGATAAAACTCCGTATTTAGGTTAAAACCCATTTAGTTTTTATTGCTTTAGAAAATTTGGCAAATTAAGTTATTACAATCTGAAACCAGCTTATCAAAACGATTGCCACATTTATTAATCTTGATTTCTTTAAACTGAATAAAGCCGCGACAGCTTCTCTAATTAAAGCCTTGAAGTTTAAAATGCGTGTTTTTCTTGAAAATCGTTGTTATTTTGAAAACCTCTTTTGTATCCGTTTGGCAGTTTAAAACAAAAAATCAAAGGCCAATTAAAAATTAAATCCACCAATGGCCTTAATACATAATTAATAGCCCAATATGAAAATTGAAATTAAATAACTAAGTCTAAAACAGAACATCAACGATCATGTGGCCACCTCCGAGTCACTCGCGGCTCCAAATCGTCTAAGGTTGGGAATTACCTGTACAGTTAAAAAGAAAGGGTGAGTTTACGAAAACTCAGTGTCCAATCCCCTACCAGTCAGTCAGTAACAATATGCAGCAATAGTCCGGGCCTGAGCCCTATTCAGTAACAGTGTAGTATGGGCCTTAGCCCATTACAATAACAGTGTGGGGCTAAGCCCAATACAGTATCAGTACGGTGCAAATATGCAACCCACCCCAATCCAGCCAACACACTACCCGTACCAACCAACACACCATGTGGGGATAAAATTGACCCACCCACCCAAAGACACCAATATCGCAAAGATAGCCGCCAAGAATAATAACGCGCAGCGAAATGCCATGCCGATGATCGCGAAGAAAGCCGCGATGCATGATAACGTAGCAAAGCCGCGATGCTAATATATGTGCGAGCCACCAAGATGAAATACTTCCTCCATACCAGTATCCCAACCCCATGCAGTATGTCGTGTATGCAGAATGCCATGCTCAAAATTAGTCATTTAATTCACAGACAAATCAGTCATTTAAATCACAGACAAATCAGTCATTTACCCTCGAGGGCCAAAATAGTCATTTTACCCTACAGGGGCATTAAGGTCATTTTACCCTACAGGGGCATTAAGGTTATTTTACCCTATAGGGGCATTTCGGTCATTTTACTTATTTTGGGGTCTCGTTGCAGATAACGACCTCTCTGAAGGTCTACAGTCGCCTCGAGCGACACAGATAACCTAAACGGTAAAAACGGTAAAAATAGGCCTAAGGCCCATTATTCGACCCAAGTGGGCCCACACGCTCGTGTGGCCCATTTAGCCCAAATTTAGTCACGGCTATGCGAACAACATAGCCCATCCAGTATTTTCCAATTATCGAAGATTTTGTCCGTGTGGGGCCCACGAGCCCAGTGGGCCCATACGGCCTATTTCAGCTAAACGAGGCCCATATCGGCCCAAGAGCACGAGAACGCTCGTGGTGGCCTCAGCAGTCTATCGCCCCCGATTTATGGGCTCAGTTTACCACACGAGCGATCGCACGCTCATGAGGCCTCAAATGTTGAGGTTTAGGATTTTTGGCTTTTCGGTTATTACTGATTCACAATTGAGAGGGGTGTGACTACACACCTGTTTGCGCAACAAACAAATTACCCCACGCGCGGTCAACCTACAAGCAACCCAAAACAATCAATCTTTCATCCTTTCATGATCATTAATACAAAAACCCCAAACCGATATCACCACTTACCTTGATCAAAAGTTATGCGATTACTCCTCTTAGATCGCTAGTTGAAAACGATCGCACCCTTCTTCTCAATTTACTGCGCATACAACGAATTTCATTAGCAATACTCGTTTAATACATGGCTTGAATTGATACCCATAGTCTAAAGAATTAGAGTTAGAGCAGATTGAGTATTCGGTCAACACTACAAAACAAGCCTACTTACCCCACAGTATTCGGCCGAAGAGGTATTCGAAGAAAGAAGCAGAGAGGTGCAAAAAAGCAAGGTAGTTGACGCTCCACTGATTTTCAGAGACTATCATCCACCGGGTTTCGAAATAACAAAACAAGATTTGTGTCCTTCAATCTATATTAGAAAAGCAGAGAAACAAAAGAGAGGGGAAAAAGGAGTTGTAGGATTCGGCTTACCACAGTGTTATGAATAGAATAAGAGATCGTCGCCCACTACAAAACAAACTGGCAGGGCAAGGAAAGAAAAAGGGAGTCAGCCCCTAAGTCAAAGAGGAAAAAGAAATGTTGAGAAGAAGAACAAGAAGGTTTGGCTATGAACCAAAAGCCAAGGAATAGAAAGGAGGAAAAGGGGATTCGGCAGCAGAGAAAAAGAAAAGTGCCAAAGTGTGTAGAGAAATGTGCCAAAAAGCCTAACACATTCGGCCAAAGAGAGAAAACAACCCAAACGAGCAGTATACCTCTCCTGGCCGAATTTCTTGAGTGCCAGAGTCCAAATTCGGCACAATTCTCCTCCCACTCAAACTCCTTGATTCTCTCCCCTTATCCCTCCTTGAATCTCTCCATGACCAGTTCAAAAACCATTCAAATCCTATTCAAACTCCCTTAGTCGTGTTTTGACCAACTCTACCACCTACACACGGCTCAAGCGAAGAAAATAAATACCCCATTGCGCAACCCAGGACTTGAACCTCAGACCTCACAGTTGCACAACACGCCACCTTGCCACTAGACCACCAACTCTTCTTGTGTCATAATTCCGCCACAATTTCTTTTAAAGCCTACATGCTAACACCAAGGTTCACTTAAGAGAAACCAAAATTTTGCAAAAGCCAGGGCTTGAACCCAAGACTTCTCAAACTCTCCCAAACACTCCTAAATCACTTAACCATCAAATCAAACAATCAATTGTGTCATTTTCTTGCATACATAAACTTTTATGTGTTCCCACGCTCAAGACCTATTTCCTTCTAGGCCCAAATTCAGGGCGTTACATAAAATGTCCAGATTATGACACATTAAAACACAACATTAATTATTTGAGCTAAATAAACTAATTTAACTAAAACCAAATTAAATGTTCATTCCAGCAACGAAATAACACTAAGTTAAAAAAATGAGCTGGAAATTGAGCTCAATGAGCTACAAATGAGCTAAATCAACTTATAGGAGGTTGCAAGGCCGACTTGGTTGACTTGTCCAAGATTGATCGATAAGCCCGCCATGGTTTCTCCCCACACTCGATCAATTAGAGCCGAAACAGCCCCCTTGAAATGTTTGGCTCTTGCTCGAGTTATAGGTCCTAAGGGCAGTTCCAAAGGTTCCTTGTTAGCACTTGGTGAGTCTCGGACCGTGGCCGTATCACTATGTACTCAATTTAGTTATAATGATCAACTAACTTCCAACTAGGTTTGCATCAATACATACCATAAATTTCACTTACTAAAAACATACCAAATGGTACTAAATATACCAATCAGCCACTAACATCAATAGTCATATAAGCCATTCAAAACAACGTACCAATTCACAACATTTTCAACAAGTTACAAGCCATATATAATATGTATATTCAAACTATAATTTCATCTTCCATAATCCAAGCATATCAAGCTAAACATCACCCATATTAAGACTAATATTTACAAGACAAAACCAAATTCATTTGAACACCAAGATACCATAACTTAAGCTAAATTAAATGGCCATTTCAACAACCAAACATATAGGCCAACATTAGCCAAAATACCTATACATGCCATTATAACGAAAATCAAAACATCCCAAAAATACCAATAGAGCTGATGGATGGTGTGATATAACTCCGACAAGCTTCCAACCCGAACGAGATTTCGATTCACTATAAAATATGGAAAATAACACAGAGTAAGCTTTTAAGCTTAGTAAGTTCGTATAACATAGAATATAACAAAATAGGCAAGTAAACATAGCATATCCCAACATAACTTGGCCAAATGCCTAAGCATATACATCAAACATGTTAGCCATGTAAATATATATAAACCAATAAACATGGATGAGCACAACATTTGATTAAGTTTCATATACATGTATCATTCATTTCATTTCTCGATATACCTTGTATCATCATTTCAATGTAATTCACATGTGTCCCTGTAATAGCCCATATTGAACTCTTACCATTTCGTATCAGAATAGTGCACGTTGAGCCATTTAGAATACCGTTGGATACCTGAGATAGCTCACACATAGTGTGCTAAATCATATAGCTATAATCTGTCAATTCCTGTACATGTATGCTCACACAAGCTGTGAATCAAAATGCTCACACGAGTTGTGAAAATGGGCTTGCTCACACGAGCTATTGGTCGGAATGTAGTTACACGATGTTGCTCACACGAGCTATGGAGTATCCGTAACACATGTCAAACCTCAGCCATTGGTAGGGTGTTCAGGACCAGCACCCAAATCGTATAAACCCTAATGACATGTCATTTGTATACTACAAATTCCTAAGTTTCAAACGAGGCTCGATAATTTTCGAACTTCGTTGGATATGCAACCGGGTATAAATATCAAAATTCACAATTCATGCATAATTAAATATAAAACATATAAACACAATTTAGTCACACGAACTTACCTCAACGAGTATAGGTAGATACGGAGGCGATTAATCCGAGACTTTCTCTTTGCCCCGACTAAAGTCGTACGAGGTCTGTCTTGATCTATACGGATAAATTTAGCTCAATTCAATATGTATTTTATTTAATTTAACCCAAAATCATATTTTAGCAAAATTATCATTTTACCCCTATACTTTTAATTTCTTTGCAATTTAGTCCCTAGCTCATAAAAATGGAAATTTATGAAATTTCACCACAAACCATTATGGCCGAATATCAACTAGTTCTCTAGCAAGCCCCATATTTCATTTATTTCACAATTTCACCATGTAAAATTTTCTATTTTTCAATTTAATCCCTATTTGACAATTTCATCACAAATACTTAACAAAAGTTGTTTATCTAACAACAACTATCTATATTCTTCCATAAAACATAAAAAACAACATATATTCATTCATGGAAAAACCCTAATATTTTAACAGTTTCACAAATTAGTCCCCGGGCTAGCTAGATTAAGCTACAACGATTCCGAAAACATAGAAATAATTAAAAACAGGACAAAAATACATACCATGCACTAGGAAATAGGTTGGTCGAACCTAGCAAGCATTAATGGCTTTCTTTCCTTTGCAAAAATCGGTTGAAGAAAGGTAAGAGATGATAGCTTAATTTTTATTTCATTTTAATTTGTCATTTATTTACCAAATTACATATATAACCTTTAATGACATTAAAATTTTCACAAATGCCAAGCCATCACATTACACTATTAGCATTAATGGTCTAATTACCATATAAGGACTCATACTTTAAGGTTCTATAGCTATTTAATACCTTTAGCTACTAGAACTCAACTTTTGCACTTAACGTGATTTAGTCTTTTTTTATCAAATTAAGCATGTAAACGGTAAAATTTCTTAACAAAATTTTTATACGGTACTACTATCATGTTGTAGGCAATAAAATAATAATAAAATAATTTTTTGACTTTGAATTTATGGTCCCGAAACCACGGTTTCGATTTCACTAAAGACTGGCTGTTATATCTACTCATCCTTAGAAACTTTTTAGTTATACACGTAAGTATCGCTTTCAGTATTATTGGAATTAGCTCGATTGGAAAACATCTCCGTCTAAAAAAATGAAACAAATCTCATCAGCGTCAGGAGATACCACACTATCACAGGTTATATAAATGCATGTATTTCTAGACTTTATACATGCTACGTTCAGCCCGAGAACTGACTAAACTGCAGCTTTGATACCACTAAATGTAACACCCCTAACCCGTATCCGTCGCTGGAATAAGGTTACGGAGCACTACTGTAAAACGTAACTCAAATCATTCATTTCCACCATTTCATAAACATTGAAAAATCCAATCAAATACATGCATAACGTCCCTAATTCTAGCCCTCGAAGCCTTATAAACACTTTAGAAACGATTCGATACTAAATCAGAAACATTTAAAACTTCATGGAAAATGATGATAAAATTCACATTGCAGGGATCACACGGGCGTGTGGCCAGGCCGTGTGACTCACATGGCTGAAACACACGCCCGTGTCTTAGGCCATATAGACATTCAAAGTAGGGACATACGGTGATACGAGCTCGGTTGTAGATGTCTCGAGTCATATTTGTTATCCAATCGTGAATTTGAGTAAGGATGGGTTCGTTTCGAATTAAGTTAGGTATTGGCAAAAATAGGCTGACAAGAAAAGGATTATGGACTCAAAACAAAGGGTGCAAGATGGTTAAGGAAATGGATAGTTAAATTCGGCTAAGGCCAAAGAAAGAACCAACAATAAAGAGAATTGTTGACCCAAATCTTAATAAGGCACTTAGGTGGTTTCGGTTTAGGAAAAACAGCAAGAACCTTGACCCTCTATCAAATGTGACAGGAACCAAAGGTATATGAACGCCACACCAAAAGGTGGTAAGTTCGATTTAGCAAAGAAAAGAATGACGCCACAAGACAACTTGATAAGGAAATGGAAATCTCACAAGTTTTAAATTAAGCATAAATTTGGAAAAAGTGCTTTACAAAATGAAATGAGCTAAGAATTTATAGCCATTACATGAGATAGCCGAATAGGCATTTTTAGTGAGCTGAATGGACAGCAAATAAAAGCTTAAGGAAGCTGAAATTTCCTTAAAGTTTCCTAGAACGTCCTTGGGAAGCTTCCTAGCTTGGAGAACGTCAATGGGCAGCTTCTTGAGTGTCTACATGTAGCTGGAATTAGTTGGGATGCATGAGAGCTGGTTAGCCTTCTTGGGGACATCAATCATCAGCACATTTAGTCTTTCAATTCAGCTAAATTAATGAGCTGAATACTTAGGCTGAAATTATTCAATGATTGAGCAGCTTAAGTGTTTAAAGATCAGCTTTAAATCCTCCTTGGGCAGCCGAACAAGCAGCAGCAAATTAATAGCATTTTGGGCACACAAATAGACCATGGTGTGAACAATTGGATGCAATCAGCCAAATAGTGTGAAAGGGAGGAAATGGACAGCTCCCAAGGTGTGAAAGCGTTGCTATCTGAATAGGCTCAATGAGAATAACATCTTGGCTATTGGACTCCACGAACAAACACTTGGAGAAGCTAAAGCAGCAGCTTGCTTCGATTGTCGTTTCATGCATGTAGCTGCACATTAAATTCAACAAATTAATCAACTTAAGACATATTAAATCGGCAGCAGCTATGACAACTTAAATGAGCTACATTTGGCTGGACAAATTAATTAGCAATAAGAATTAAATTTTTCCTAAACTTGACACATTAAAAACATGCATTAACTAAGACACACTTAAGCTAAATTAAAAATGTCCAGAATTTAGACACATTAAAACGCAATTTAATTATTTGAGTTGAACTTTAACTAAATTAAATTAAATAACTTAAACTAATTTAACTAGAATTTATTCCAGCAACTAAGTGAGCTAAAATAAGCTAAAGTAAGCTAAAGTTCAGCTTGTAATAAGCTACAAGGGACGCCTATTGAGCTGGTCCAAGCATGATAAATAGATTCGGCTACTTGCTCTCCCCAAGCTCGATCGACATAGCTTGCTAACGCATCTTGGAACCTCTTAGCACGAGACCGAGTTATAGGTCCTTGTGGCAGCTCAATGGGTTCGACGGTAGCTTCCTGAGCTAGGGTCGCATCACACGGCCATGTCCCAACCCGTGTCCATGCCCGTGTAACTTTCTTACTTGGGTTACACGGCCGAGCCACAGGCCCGTGTGCCAGGCTGTGTAACCTTCAAAATACAACCATTAAAACCTACAGGGGACACACAGCCGTGTTGCGTGGCCGTGTGTCATGCTCAGCTGAGACACACGGCCATATCTTAGGCCGTGTAGACAAGAAATTAACCAATTTCAAGCCATTCCTTTCACCCATATCAAGCTCACACCTACAAGACATTTGCACATACAATCTAGCTTTCAAACATACCTAAAATATGCATAATAAGGCTAATTTAATATGGCATCTATCCATACAACCAATATGTCAAAAGGCACCTCAACCACAACAATCAAACATACCTAAATTTGTGCTCAAATGGTCATAATTCAACCAAACATACTTAACTAAATTCCATATCAAAACATGCTCTAAATGATCACTTTGCGAACATGCCAACACTTACCACTTTGGCCATAAAACCATGCATCAATTTGATCATATAAACACCAACCATTAAGAATCAAAGTAACATAAGTTTCACAATTTCAAGCAACATTACATGCCAATATCATTAACTAAACATTAGACATAAGTCCACCTATACATGCCATTATAACCATGACCAAAGCATCAATATCTACCAATAAAATTGATGGATAGTGATGGATCTCCGACTAGCTTCAAACCCGATCGAGCTTTCGATAATCTGAAAAGTAAGAGAAAGGTGACTACATAAGCATTGATTATTTAGTAAGCTTGTATAAAATTTAAGCATAATTGTAACACCCCTATCCCGTATCCGTCGCCGGATTAGGGTTAACGGTGTTATCGGACAGATCGGAAACTTTAACAGACAATTCGTAAAATAATTCATCAATCACACTCATCATATCCCATCTATAGGTCAACGAGACCATAGTTAAGCTTTAGACAGAGTCGGGACTAAACCGGAACACATACAGAAATTCTCGAAAATTTAAAACTTTTCTAAGTTTCAGGGGTTACACGCCCGTGTGGGCAGGCCGTGTGCCTCCCACGACTGCTAGACACGCCCATGTATCTTCCCCGTGGTCGAACCTAACTTAACTCCACGGCCACCAAGCACGCCCGTGTACCTTGGCTGTGGTCGACCCTGACTAAACCACACGGCTATTAGGCACGCCCGTGTGCAATGGCCGTGCACTCTTAGATAAATACTGACTTACACCCACGGTCATCAGGCACGCCCGTGTGCCACAACCGTGTTGCAAAACAGGCCATTTGCAAGGCCAAAATGCCACCCACATTAGGGTCACACCTACAAACAAATTACCAATACATTTCATGCACATTTGACAACCAAAGACATATCAAAATAATCATCTAATCTCTACATTCCAAACCAATTCCATTCATGCCAATTTACAAGACTAAAACTCATGTATACACAAGCATAATTCATCCATACATTTACCATAAACTTAACCATTTCATATGCTATCAAACCATACCAAAACATGCACCATTTATCATATTCATTAAAGCAGATTACCAAAACAAAACTAGCCAAATCATATGGCTAAGTTCATACATCAAACTTACACCAAAATACTAGCTTATACATGCCATATCTAGCTATATACATTTCCAAAAGATATCAAATTGAGTTTGCGTAGTGTGATGACGATCCTCGACTGTCTCCGAGCCTTCAGTAGCTTTGACGATCTATAAAATAGAGAAAACACACACAGAGTAAGCTTTCCAAAAGCTTAGTAAGTCATATACAAATAAACTTAACTTAAAATGCACATAGCATATTTATACAATGACAATAATGGTTCTCATAGCATATACATCTCACATAGAGTTTGGCTCAATTGTTTAGCCATAACTTATCACATACTTCAACTCATTACCACATATACACATAGTTCATCTCAGCATAATTTCACATATCATCCCATTATTCCATTGCACATATTCATTTTAGTAAGTTCATATAAATACATACCTTTCATACACACCTTGTGTACTTATTAAACGATACTCAAATGCATTTATAATCCACGTAACCTTCGTATCACGCACTTGCTCGTTGAACCGCATGCAATCTAATAGGATGTTCGAAACCTCGAAATAGTCGTACAAAGCCAACGCCCTGCATTTGAGGTCTTACATGTACTCGTGATATCGCTGCCACTTTGTCAGACGGTCTTACACAAATCAATACAATGCCAATGTCCCAGACATGGTCTTACACGTAAATCTCGTATCGGTGCCAACGTCCCAGACGTGGTTTTACACGAAATCTCATATCAACATCGACGTCCCAGACGTGGTCTTACCTGATATTTCAGAACAGACACCTATGTCATGACATAGCTAATCCTATCTATTCCTAGGTTCGTACGGGACTTCTCGGACTTTGCCACTATGTCGTTCTTATATCGAAATTCACGTACACATCATCTCATAAACATTCATTGTTATCAATAGTTTTGTGAACATACTTAATTCAATACAAATACGTTTATTTGCATAATGACTTACCTCGGATTCGATTTAACGGAAACGGAAACGGCTACTCAGTTACTTTCGCTTTCCCGCGATCTAAGTCTGTTTTCCTCAGTTCTTGATCTAAACATATTCAAATTTAACCCTTTTATTAACCAACATATTCATTTCAATCCAAAATCACACATTTAGGGTTATTTGCAACTTAACCCTCACATTTGCACATTTGATCAATTTAGTCCATTTTTTTCTCAAGACATCAAATACACAAAATCATCACATGCTCATGCTTAGCCGAATGCTTATGTATATCATACAAGCCCATATTTTCCATCAAATTTGCAATTTAGTCATTCAAATTGCTATTTTCTCAATTTAGCCCTAATTAGCTAAATTCATCAAAATTTCAAGAACAAAATATGTTCATCTAACACATATCTTTCATTTAACAACTAAACTCATCATAAAGCTTATCAATTCATCTATGGTACAATTCACAAATATCATCAATTCTTCAAATTACAACATGGGCTTGATGGTAGACTAAGCAACAATCTCAAAAATATAAAAATCATCAAAATCTAAAGCCAAAACATACCTTAATCAAGCTTAAAACCAACTGAAACCTAACTTTCTTTTTCTTTTCTTCTTTTCTTTGTTTTTCGGAAATATAGGATGAGAATGGCTTTATTAATGCATTTGTTTTATTATAACATCTTATAATATATATAGTATTAACTTAACTTATAAAATAATCATATAAAAGCATAATATATGCATGTTGCCGTCCACTAACCATGGTTTTGGCTTAATTGCCTCATAAGGCCTTCACCTATTAAAAGCCATCACAAATAGGTACTTTTCATAAAGTATATACATTTTGCATTCAGTGCAATTTAATCCTTTTATCAAATTAAACATACAGACAGATAAATTAACTTACGGAAATTTAACACATGCTTAGTCACATATCAACGGCACAGAAAATAATATTAAATTATTTTTAACTGACTCAGATTTGTGGTCCCGAAACCACTGTTCCGACTAGGGTATAAACTGGACTGTTATAGTTCTCCCCCCTTAGGGATTTTCGTCCCCAAAAATCTTACCGTTAAACAGATTAGGATATTGCTGTCTCATTGAATCTTCAGGTTCCCACGTAGCCTCTTCTATTCCGTGTCGATGCCATAATACTTTAACTAACGGAATTCTTTTATTTCTCAATGCTTTTACTTCACGAGCTAAGATACGGATCGGTTCTTCCTCATATGACATATCAGATCAGATTTCAATCTCAGACGGAGCAATCACATGTGACGGATTGGAACGATATCTACGGAGCATCGAAACATGAAATACATAGCTCGAATGGAAACAACAATCGGTACGCAACTGGTCCAACTCGTTCAATAATTTCATATGGCCCAATGAATCTCGGACTTAACTTGCCTTCACATCCGAATCGGAGTACTTTCTTCCACGGAGACACTTTCAAAAACACTTTGTCACTGATTTCAAATTCAATCTCTTTTCGTTTCAAATCCGCATAAGACTTCTGACGATAAGATGCTGATTTCAGATTGTCTCGGATTACTTTTACTTTCTATTCTGCGTCTTTTATTAAATAAACCCCGTGTGTCTTATTTTCACTGAGCTCAGTCCAATACAGAGGTGTACGACATCTACGTTCGTACAAAGCTTCATATGGTGCCATTCTGATGCTCCACTGAAAAATATTATTATACGCAAATTCAATCAATGGCAGGTACTGTTCCCACGTATCGTTAAACTCAAGAATGCAGCATCTCAACATATCCTCGAGAATCTGAATGATCCGCTTGGATTGACCATCCATTTGCGGATAAAAAGCTGTACTAAAATGCAGTTTTGTGCCTAAGGCTTCTTACAATTTCTTCCAGAATCTTGATGTAAATCGCGGATCTCTATCAGACACAATAGACAATGGCACTCCGTGCATTCTCACAATCTCAGAAATGTAAAGCTCGACTAACTTTTCAAGTGAGAAATGGTAGATTTCGTCAATCGATCAACTACGACCCAAATCACATCTTTCTTTCTCGGAGTCAGAGGTAATCCAGAAACAAAATCCATCGTCACTCTATCCCATTTCGACTCGGGAATCAGAATCGACTGTAATAAACCAGACAGAACCTGATGTTCTGCTTTCATTTGCTGACAGACTAAGCATTTCAATACGAAATCAGAGATATCTCATTTCATACCAGACCACCAATAATGTTGCTTCAGATCATGGTACATCTTTGTACTTCCCGGATGAACAGATAAATGACTGTTATGTGCTTCGTTTAAAATCAACTGAATTAACTCAGGGTTTCTTGGAACACAGATACGATCTCGAAATCTCAAGCAATCATCAAAAACTCAAAAATCAGAATCAGAATTAGAATCGCTCTGAGCTCGTTTCGCTAACATTTCATTATCAACTTTCTGAGCATCACATATCTGTTGTAAGAACAACGGTTTTGCTTTCAATTCAGCTATCACTGAACTATCATCAGACGGATTTAGTCGAGCATTCAAAGCACGTAATGCAAACAATGATTTCCTACTCAACGCATCAGCAACGACATTTGCTTTACCCGGGTGATAATCTATCATAAGCTCGTAGTCTTTCAACAACTCTAGCCATCTTCTCTGTCGCAGATTCAAATCTTTTTGAGTCATCAGATATTTCAAACTTTTATGATCTGGAAATACGTGACAATTTTCACCAAACAGATAATGGCGCCAAATCTTTAGTGCGAACACAATCGCAGCTAACTCAAGGTCATGTGTCGGATAGTTCTTCTCATGAGGCTTTAACTGTCTTGAGGCATAAGCTATTACTTTGCCTTCCTACATCAATACACATCCCAGACCATTCAACGAAGCATCACTGTATAATACAAACTCTTTTCCCGATTCCGGTTGTACTAACACTAGAGCTTCAGTTAACAGATTTTCAACTGATCAAAGCTTTTCTGACATTTATCAGACCATTCAAATTTCACATCTTTCTGAAGCAATTTAGTCAACGGAGTAGCTATCGTCGAAAAGCCTATTACAAATCTGCAGTAATAACCAGCAAGTCCCAGAAAACTACAAATTTCAGATACATTCTTCGGAGGTTTCCAATCCAATATAGCAGAGATCTTGCTCGGGTTGACTCTTATTCTAGAGGCCGATACAATGTGTCCCAGAAAACTGACTTCACGCAACCAGAATTCGCATTTGCTGAATTTCGCATACAATTACTTTTCTCTCAGAGTTTGCAACACAATTCTCAGATGTTTGGCATGTTCAGTCTCATCCTGTGAATAAATCAGAATGTCGTCTATGAATACAACAACAAATCGATCTAGGTACGGTCTAAAAATTCTATTCATCAGATCCATAAAAATAGTAGGAGCATTTGTTAGTCCAAATGGCATAACTAAAAATTCATAATGCCCGTACCTCGTTCTGAAGGCAATTCTCAGAATGTCTGAATCTTTTACTCGCAACTGGTAGCAACCCGATCTCAGATCTATCTTCGAAAACACAGTAGCTCCTTTTTAACTGATCAAACAAATCGTCAATCTTGGGCAACAGATATTTGTTCTTTATGGTCACTTTGTTCAACTGACGGCAGTCAATGCACATTCTCATCGTGCCATCTTTATTTTTCACAAAAAGAACGGGAGCACCCCATGGTGAGAAACTCGGTCTAGCAAACCCTCTGTCAGTCAACTCTTGCAACTGTGACTTTAACTCTTTCAGCTCTGTTGGCGCCATTCTATACGGAGCTATCGAAATAGGTGTAGTACCAGGCAAATATTCAATACCAAATTCAACTTCACGTATCGGAGGCAAACCCGGTAGTTCTTCAGGGAATACATCAGAAAACTCACAAACAACTGGCACTAATTCAACTTTCTTTTCAGATACTTTCGAATCAATCACATAAGCTAAATATGCTTCATAGCCCTTTTTTCACATAATTCTGAGCTTTCAATACAGATATCACAGTAGGTAATCCATTCAGGTCATTAGACTCAACTCTGACTATTTCATCATTCGGACATCTCAAATCAATAATCTTTCTTTTACATTTCACAACAGCATCATGTAATGTTAACCAGTCCATTCCCAAAATGATATCAAACTCATCAAATGGTAATAGCATCAGATCAGTAGGAAAATAGATATCTCGAAACTTTAACAGACAATTCTTGCATATTTTGTCAACCATGACACTTTTACCTAAGGGGTTCGATACTTTTATAACAAACTCAGTAGACTCTACAGGCAAAGTCTTACTGATTACCAAATTCATGCATATATACGAATGAGTAGAACCAGGGTCTATCAATGCAATCACAGAAGTATCATAAAGTGTAAAAGTACCAGTTATAACATCAGGAGATGAAGCTTCCTCACGAGCTCGGATAGCATATGCTCTGGCAGGCGCTCTAGCTTTAGATCTCGCAACAGTGTCTCTAGTAGTTCTCTGGCTACCACTAATGTTTCTCGCATTCTGCGAAGGTCTACCTCTCGCTGGTGCATTATCAGATCTCAGATTTTGAACAGTCTCTAGCTCAACAGACTTTGGACAATCTCGAACAAAATGATCTAACGATCCACATCTAAAGCAAGCCTGGTCATTCAATCTATAACTTCCCGGATGCCTTTTTCCATAATGCTTACACTCGGGTCTTTTAGAACGGACATTTCCAACACTTGCTATTGAAGTTGCCGGAGTTTTGGAGCTCAACTGTGATCTAGCTCGATCTCTATTCGATTGTCCCACATTAGCCTTTGAACGACTATGCTCATCTCGGAATTTCTTCGAAGCAGGCTGAAATGATCTACTCTGAAATCTCTTTCTCACATCTCTAGCTTCAGACTCAGCTTTTCTTTTATCTTTCCCGAGTGCTTTAGCTTTGCACGCTCGGTCAACTACCACAACGAACTATTTTATTTCTAAAATCCCGACTAACAAGCGGATATCTTCATTAAGGCCATCTTCGAATCTTTTGCACATTGTTTCCTTAGTGGATACACATTCACGAGCATATTGACTCAGTCTTACGAACTCTCGTTCATATTCCGTAACAGACATTCGGCTTTGCTTCAGTTCTAGAAATTCCTTTTGTTTCTGATCGATGAATCTCTCACTGATATATTTCTTTCGAAACTCAATCTGAAAGAAGTCCCATGTCACCCGTTCTTTCGGAAAAACAAAAATTAGGGTTTTCCACCACTAATAGGCTACATCCCGTAATAGCAAAACAACACATTTAATACTTTCATCTGGAGTTAAAGCCATTTCATCGAATTCCCGGATTGTGTTTTCTAACCAGAATTCGGCCTTTTCAGCATCATCATCATTAGTAGCCCTGAAGTCTTCAGCCCCATATTTACGGATCTTGTCAACCGGAGGCTTATTCAACAGATTCGGATACATAACAGGTGGCACAACTGTAGTCTGAGGGGGATTAACCGGGAGCGGAGGTTGCAAAATAGTCGGTTATTTCTTACAAATTGAGTGAACCATTCACTCATCATCTGGAAGAAAGCTTGTTTAGCTTCTCCCTCTTGACCGCTCGTAACCGATCTCGGATCAAAGGGCGTTGTCCCTTCAGCGGGAGCAGGCGCGTTACTTTCTACGTCGTCAGCTACGGCTCTTTCGGGATCCATTACTATACAAAAATCACATTTTATACGTCAGGATTCATCACACTAGCACAGTTCAAAAATATGGCATGTATAGCTAGACTCTAACACGCTACGTTAATCCGAGAATCGACTAAACCTGGCTCTAATACCAACCAAATGTAACACCCCTATCCCTATCCATCGCCGGATTAGGGTTAAAGGTGTTACCGGACAGATCAGAAACTTTAACAGACAATTCGTAAAATAATTCATCAATCACACTCATCATATCCCATCTATAGGTCAACGAGACCTTAGTTAAGCTTTAGACAGAGTCGGGACTAAACCGGAACACATACGGAAATTCTCGGAAATTTAAAACTTTTTTAAGTTTAAGGGGTTACATGCCCGTGTGGGCAGGCAGTGTGCCTCCCACGGCTGCTAGACACGCCCATGTGTCTTCCCCGTGGTCGACCCTGACTTAACTCCACGACCACCAAGCATGCCCGTGTACCTTGGCCGTGGTCGATCCTGACTAAACCACACGGTTATTAGGCACGCCCGTGTGCCATGGCCGTGCACTCCTAGCTAAATACTGACTTACACCCACGGTAATCAGGCACGCCCGTGTGCCACAACTGTGTGGCAAAATAGGCCATTTGCAAGGCCAAAATACCACCCACATTAAGGCCATACCTACAAACAAATTACCAATACATTTCATGCACATTTGACAACCAAAAACATATCAAAATAATCATCTAATCTCTACATTCCAAACCAATTCCATTCATGCCAATTTACAAGACTAAAACACATGTATACACAAGCATAATTCATCCATACATTTACCATAAACTTAGCCATTTCATATGCTATCAAACCATTCCAAAACATGCACCATTTATCATATTCATTAAAGCATATTACCAACATATAACTACCCAAATCACATGGCTAAGTTCATACATCAAACTTACACCAAAATACTAGCTTATACATGCCATATCTAGCTATATACATTTCCAAAAGATACCAAATTGAGTTTGCGTAGTGTGATGACGATCCTCGACTGTCCTCGAGCCTTCAGTAGCTTTGACGATCTATAAAACAGAGAAAACACACACAGAGTAAGCTTTCCAAAAGCTTAGTAAGTCATATACAAATAAACTTAACTTAAAATGCACATAGCATATTTATACAATGACAATAATGGTTCTCATAGCATATACATCTCACATAGAGTTTGGCTCAATTGTTTAGCCATAATTTATCACATACTTCAACTCATTACCACATATACACATAGTTCATCTCAGCATAATTTCACATATCATCCCATTATTCCATTGCACATATTCATTTTAGTAAGTTCATATAAATACATACCTTTCATACACACCTTATGTACTTATTAAATGTACCTAAAACAGATTTATAATCCACGTAACCTTTCGTATCACAGACCTGCCCGTTGAACCGTTCGGAATCTAATAGGATGTTCAGAAACCTCAGAATAGTCGTACAAAGCCAACGTCCCAGACGAGGTCTTACATGTACTCAGATATCGTTGCCACTGTCCCAGACAGGGTCTTACACAAATCAATACGAAGCCAATGTCCCAGACATGGTCTTACACGTAAATCTCGTATCGATGCTAACGTCCCAGACGTGGTCTTACATAAAATCTCATATCAACGCCGACGTCCCAGACGTGGTCATACATGATATTTCAGAATAGACACCTATGTCATGACATAGCTAATTCTATCTATTCCTAGGTTCGTACGGGACTTCTCGGACTTTGCCACTATGTCGTTCTTATATCGAAATTCACGTACACATCATCTCATAAACATTCATTGTTATCAATAGTTTTGTGAACATACTCAATTCAATACAAATACGTTTATTTGCATAATGACTTACCTCGGATTCGATTTAATGGAAACGGAAATGGCTACTCGATTACTTTCGCTTTCTCGCGATCTAAGTCTATTTTCCTCGATTCTTGATCTAAACATATTCAAATTTAACCCTTTTATTAACCAACATATTCATTTCAATCCAAAAGCACACATTTAGGGTTATTTGCAACTTAACCCTTATATTTGCATATTTTATCAAATTAGTCCATTTTTTTCTCAAAACATCAAATACACAAAATCATCACATGCTCATGCTTAGCCGAATGCTTATGTATATCATACAAGCCCATATTTTCCATCAAATTTGAAATTTAGTCCTTCAAATTGCTATTTTCTCAATTTAGCCCTAATTAGCTAAATTCATCAAAATTTCAAGAACAAAATATGTTCATCTAACACATATCTTTCTTTTAACAACTAAACTCATCATAAAGCTTACCAATTCATCTATGGCACAATTCAAAAATATCATCAATTCTTCAAATTACAACATGGGCTTGATGGTAGACTAAGCAACAATCTCAAAAATATAAAAATCATCAAAATCTAAAGGCAAAACATACCTTAATCAAGCTTAAAACCAACTGAAACCTAACTTTCTTTTTCTTTTCTTCTTTTCTTTATTTTTCGGCAATATAGGATGAGAATGGCTTTATTAATGCATTTGTTTTATTATAACATCTTATAATATATATAATATTAACTTAACTTATAAAATAAACATATAAAAGCATAATATATGCATGTTGCCATCCACTAACCATGGTTTTGCCTTAATTGCCTCATAAGGCCTTCACCTATTAAAAGCCATCACAAATAGGTACTTTTCATAAAGCATATACATTTTGCATTCAGTGCAATTTAATCCTTTTATCAAATTAAACATATAGATGGATAAATTAACTTATGGAAATTTAACACATGCTTAGTCACATATGAACGGCACAAAAAATAATATTAAATTATTTCACTGACTCGGATTTGTGGTCCCAAAACCACTATTTTGACTAGGGTATAAACCAGACTGTTACAATAATATTCCATTTCAATAATAAACTTTATAGAATAAACATAAACCTATGCCAATGCCATAAGATTCATAAATATATATGAGCATTGACTCACAAATGAGTAAGTTCATTAATGTCGCATATATTTATCATTCATAACATGATAGGATTTTATGGGATGTAATTTATAATCATCAACCTTTCTATAGGATTATACACCATTCAATTTACTTACTTTCCATTCCGTTCCCAATGCTTATCATAAGTCTAAACGACATTATCAGTTCCTGACTTAGTGTATTTATCCATGATATAGATATATTCATCCAAAGCATACATAAATTTCTCACAGATAAGTACATCTTTCAAACTTCTTTTCATCAAATTTCTTTCCAACTATGAATTTACCATTTCATTACCTCTCCTCACACGTTTCATATGCATAACGCACAAGATATATGCATAACATCAACCATGACTACAAGCTAGTGCATTTAAATATATCTCTTTTGGAATCAACTACATGTTAAACCATTTCATAAAAAAATTACATACTTTGATTCTTACCACTCTTTCATGCACATAAGCATCTTTCCACTTAGTCACTTATCGATGTATAGTGATAAGAATCTCACTATCTTGGGTTGCTGTGTGAAACAGGATGATGAGGCTATTAGAAAGTTTGATACCATACATTTTAACTGGACTGATAGAAATAGTAATAAAGTTGCGGATATGCTTTGTAAAATTGCAATTAAAAATAGATGTGATTTGATGTTTAATATGGATTATCCTTTGGAAATCCACAATGTTATTATTCTTGATGCAATAAAATGAGGTTGACCTTCGGGTCATTTTTTGTCAAAAAAAAAAAGATTAAGCATGATATAATCCAATCATAAACTTGGCACAAGTCTAAGCACCAACAACAACACATGTTAGCATACTTGAACATAATTCATGTTGACTTAACAAAGATAACCATTATACTTGGGCATGATTCAATTGGATTTATCATCCTTCAAAACATATCATGTTTTCCTTGTATCACTATTTCAATGAGTTTCATACATACTTGTCTTGGTTCATATTGAACACTTACCATTTCATTTGCATAACACATAACTTAGCACTATCATCACATGGTAAGATATGGTATATAAACATAGCATCACTTAAATCATACTTTTCATAATCATGAGTGTTCATACTTTGATCATCGATACATCATAACTTTCCATAATTATCGTAATGAAATCAATCGAAACCCTTACCAGTTCATCCCTTTTCATACCCGTTGAACTAGTAACTGGACGCGGATACTCGGGTAACTAAACCATACCAAGGGCATCATAGATGCATAATTTGGGCACCAAAGTGCAATCAGGAGCACGAATGTATAATCAGGGGCACTGAGGTGCAAACAGGGGCACAAATGTGCATTCAGGGGTATCGAAGTACAAACAGGGGCACGTAAGTGCAATCAGTGGTACCGAAGTATAAACAGGGGGACGTAAGTCCAATCATTAATTAATTATCTATGAAAATTTAATTAAAGAACTATACTATAAAAATGCAAGTAGAAATTTATTTATGTATTGAAACACTATGAACTTACCTAGCTAAATTGCAGAAATGAAAAAATATAGGGGGTTTTTGGAATTTTTCATTCTCCTCGATTTTCCACTCGATGTTCATCTAAATTAATAATTTCATTCAATTTATTAATTTAGATAGTAAAAAAAATTTGTTTTATGCAATTTAGTCATTTTTGACATTTTTACACAATTGCGCATAACATTTTACTTTTATTCAATTTAGTCCCTGAGCCTAAAATATGAAAATTAACCTTTTTTACCCAAATATAAGCTTAGTCAAATGTTCATGGAAGCCAATACAGCCTACCTTTGTAATAATTTCACATGAAATCCTTGTAGTTTTACTATTTCAACAATATAGTCCTTAATCAGTAAATTCATAAAAATTACTTAACAAAATACTTTTAAATATCAACCAACACTTCAAATTCATCATTTAACATCTAAAATCACATAGATTCATCAATGGAAACATTCAATATCTTTAACAGTTTCAAAATTAAAGGTACGGGCTAGCTGGACCTAGTTGCAATGATCTCAAAAACATAAAAATTATTAGAAACAGGGCTAAAATTACATACCAATCTAGCTTGTGAAGTTGTTGAAAACTCCAAGCTTAAAAATGGCTTCTTCCCCTATTTTGAAATCGGTGGAGAAGAATTGTAAAAGATGATAATGGATTTTGGTTTAATTTAATTTAATTTAATTACCAAATTACCATTTTAACCTTGATTAATAATTAAATAAAACACCAAATCCACGCCCATAATTTTCCGCTAATTCCATAAAGGGTTTATTTACCATTTAAGTCCATTTACCTTTATTCATTAAGCCATTTAATCACTCAAATCAAATAGTGATCAAATTTTACACCCTTTACGATTTAGTCCTTTTTAATTAAATAACTATCGAAACATCAAAATTTCTTAACGAAACTTTAATAAAACCTTAATGACACTCCATAAATATTTATAAAATTATTTACGGCTTAGTTTATAGAAACGAGATCTCGATACCTTATTTTCTAAAACCACTTGACTTTTGGGTCTTACCACTTGAACTTAATTAATCATTCGAATAGCATAAATTACCATATCAATAACCTTTTAAAAACCATAATTGACTCGTAAATATTCATGAATAATATTTACAAACTTACTCATTAGATTTGTGTCCCCGAATCTATTATTTCCGACACCACTGAAAAACAGGTTGTTACAACTTTCCCCCTTACGAAAATTTCGTCCTCAAAATTTCTCACATGTTATAGCTATCAAGTCGAGTCTTTATTCCACCTTTACAATGGTAATGCATAGAGATAAATCAAGCATAACTCATCTCGATTCAGAACTCGTAAAAGAAGTCATATTAGAACTTGATACTATATCTAAACTTTACTGAACAACTATGATGTTCTCATGTCATCACTTTATCATTCCTATTACAACTACCGAAAAATTTCCAACAATCATTTGTCGAAACATAATCAAAAGAAAACTCAGATTATCAGATTCCAAGCACATTAGACAATTCATAGCATTTAGCTAAAATTCGAAATTTTCACAATAGACTCTAAATGATGTTTCTGATGCATCTACATCTGTAACTTTTAACCGATGAACATTCCATTTCACGTAAAGCTTCAAATAATATTATTTAAACATAAATGTGATAGTTGTAACTATCGAGATGACTTTAACCCATAATATCATTTCTCGATTATAGCTGATATAATATATATAATTCTGTATCATATCTTTCAGAGTATGAATTCTTCATTCAGACTATCCGTCTATTTACCTGTGAATCCATAAAATTTATTCCCAAATCGTGAAATAAGCTCGAATATAAAAAACTTACCTAACTTATCAAATGAATAACCCGTTCTGACTAACACAACTAAGTTGATCTATCAATCGAGTAATAACATTTCAGAATAATTGTTTCTTCTTGTTGTCAAGATAATCCAAATATACCGTTTATCATAATTCCCTCAGAATACCAATCAAAGATCTCTACAAACTGCATTAACTCAAATGAAACATGACATCCCATTTTAACTCGTTGACATAAATCGAGATTACCTGAGGAATGAGAACCAATATACTAGTTTAAGCTCGATCTTCCACTGTCTCTGCTTTTGTCGTTACCTATCCCTTTCATGAAAGTTAGAAATGGGATACATAATGAAACAATTTCAATTATTAACATCGAAGCTTTGAATTATATCGAAGCCGTGACCATAAAATAAATTAAAAGCATAGTGCTATAATGAAATTGGCGTTAAAACCGTATAGATAGAAACAATACCTCAAATATCAATAATGCAATCCGAGACAAAAGAGAAAAACCGAATGTAGTCCTAATAACAACTAGTGCAGTAATACAACATCTATAATCTGAGATCTATATCACCGTGCTCCCATGATCGAACCAGGAATTATAACTGTAATAGATGTAATTACCTCCGGCCAATGAATGTCCTTTACAGATAAACCATGTTTGATAGATTAAACAATAAGAATGATAAGAAAACTGAGATAATGAAATCCAAGATGTGGAGTTCTACTGAATTTTCGAGAATACAACCCATATTTAATGATAAAGAGATTGATGATTCCCCAGAGAAAATCCAGAAAAAGAATATCGCTCATACACACTGGCTAAATTGCATATATATAATTCAGAGCATCAACCAGTAGAAGAAATACTATAACATCATATGGGTCTTATTGTTGAATCTCCTACCGAACATAATAGAATAGAATGCCAAAGAAAAATATAGCAATGCCGATTATAATCAACCAGATTAACAATACTTTCGTCTAACATTATGATTAACTAGCATTCTCTTACGATAAGAATCACATCTGAAGATGAAAAATTGCATATATCTCTGAGAACAAAAGAACATATAGAATACCCAGAGGAGATCGCTGTAAGATACTCGACCATAACAGCTAAATTTAGATATATGTTCCGTTCAAACACTATCCCACAGACTACTAAAGTCATCGATGATCTCACATTATTCCATTTCACTTAAGAAATCAGTTCAGGAGAAATTCTGTTTAACCTCTTCCTTAAATATCATACCTGATGAAGTTGATTACTCGTGGTTAACTTCTTTAAGAGCGACGTTCCGTATCCCGAATGATCTTGAGAAAAATATGATATCTCTTCTAGAACCATTTTCAATATTGAATTACACTTACTATCAAGTCTTGAATTATAATTTTATTGTAATTTAAAATATTCAAATCTATAGGTAAAGAATATTTTTTATTTTAAATTATTATTAACTTTAACACAAAAAAATATTATTATATTAAAACTAAATAAAAATTTTGGATAGAATGTTTGATAAAATATTGAATTACACTTTATATTTGTTTTTAATTATACTTCATTGTAATCGTATACATATAGTATAGCAATTTAAAGTTACAATCAAGGAAAGCATTCCAGTATGGCACAATAGAAAACTACCATTTGGCATGTTAATTATTTGCCACGTGTATTTATTGACTAAGGTTTTGTTGATACAAAGTACAACAAGAGAGGAAGAAAAAGAGGAGATCAGGGTGGGGTAAAGGAGACCAATTCACTTGTAAAGGCCGAGAGCCGAAGTAAGGAAAAGGTCATAAGCTGATTGAGAAGACAATGATGGAAAAAATTTGGTTTAAAAAAGGTTTTCTGTCACGGAAAAAAATTGAAATTTTGAAAACCGAGTCAGGTTGTGATATTTATAACAAAAGTCTTTTTCTCAAAAAGTACCTGTACTTTGTGTGAGGCGGATCCTAGACATTCCTCACTTTCAACCGGATGACCTTCACCACTATTCTTGTACCACGGATCACTTCAAGTGTGGGCTCGAACAATCACGAAGCAAATACAAAGCCAACAATCTCTGACTTTTGAATGGAAAGTAATTCTCACTCAATAGAAATTGGTAGAATTGTTATTCTCTGAAAAATAGAATTTATACTTAGAAAATAAATTCTCACTATTTTCGGGAAGAATAACAATATCTCAAAGTTGTGTACGTTATACTAGTGCCATCTATTTATAGGGAGAGATAGGAGAATTGTATTTGAATTAGTAGAACACAAATAATACTTATCTGATAGAAAAACTAGTCACCTAGTTTAATATACTAGGGTTGTCACTCCTCATATGTCTTATGAGGGGTTTTGGGACTCTATTGTATTAGGCCTCTCCAATATTAGGAGAGGGGGGCAGCACACCCAACACTTTATAATTTAATCCAACCCAATACTTATTTTTTATTTCTCAAAATAAATATTATTTATTAAATTAAATAAAATAATTTTCTCAATTAAATAATTTTCTCAACCCAATTCTAATCCCGTTAAAGTTTTAGAAACTTTATAGTAAAAAAATTGTAACACCCCAAACCCGGTCTATGCGTTAAGACCAAATTTGACATGTCTCACAGAAAGGAATATACATCTAGTCTTTTTAAAGATTTTAAGAAATCGGATTTTCCAAAATATCTTGACGTGAAGTTTATTAAAAACTAAGCTTGATTGATAACTAAAACAATTTGAGTCGTAAGAATTTATAAATTGAAACTTACAAGAAGTTAAAATAATATTTTGAGAAAATTTAATAGAGTTCGAAAATAATTTTGAAAACAAAATTTTTAAAGAACGTCGTTATGCATACATTTTTATGAGTAAAAATATTTAAGAATGAAAACCCTTTTTGCATATTTATTTTAAGAAAAACATTTATTTTTATTTTTAGAAAAGAAACCCCACATAAGTATTTAAAGCGTATTATAATATCCATCCACAAGTAAAACATCCATAAAAATTTAACCAGAGGCCTTATTACAAACAACTTAAATAGTAAAAATAATAAAAGTACTTAAAAAGAAATCCGAATGTAAATAACCCATTATTCGTAGTATGGCCTCCACAGAGTCATCCCCGGCCCAAGTCTCCATCACTGATCATTACCTGAGGAGGGTAAGGAAAACAGGGGTGAGTTACTTAGAACTCAGTGTGTAATTCACTTACCACTTTCACTGGGCCAAAATTTAATTAAGCATTTATTGGGCCAAAGCCCATTACAATCATAGCATTATATCATATATATAACATGCATGTGTTATGCAATTTCCCAACCAAACCTAGTTTTCCATCCGCTACACACCACCCGTACCAACCAACACACCTGTGGGGAGCTTTAGTCACCCACCCCGCCAACACACCAAACTGGGCATTAAGCCATATATCAAACTGGGCATTAAGCCATATATCAAATTGTGGACAAGCCATGTAACACCCCAAACCAGGTCTATGCGTTAGGACGAGATTTGGTTTGTCGCACAGATCGAACATCCATTTAATTCTCTAATGATTTAAGTAAAACAGTTCTACAAAACCTTTTGAAAGTGAAGTTTAGTAAAAATTAAGAGCAATGATTTAAAAATCGATGAATTAAGAAATTCTAGTTTGAAATCTTATCATTTAGTATTTAATTGTCAAAAACTTTAAAGTAGTTTTTAAAGAGTTCAAAAGAATTTGAAAAGAAAAATAATTAAAGTATCTAAAATGTTATAAAACACAATTTTTAAGAAAACCTTATAGAATTAACATAAGCCCATATTAAGTGTCTTAAAACCAAAATTTAAATCCAACCACACATAAAAATCCATAAAAATATTAATAAAGGCCTTATTACATCATACCCAAAATAGTAATTAAAATAAATAACTTAATAAAAATTCATAGTTTATAAAACCCATATTCGTAGTATGGCCTCCATGAAGTCACCCTTGGCCCAAGCCTCCGTCAATTGCCATTACCTGAGATGGATAAATAAACAGAGTGAGTTACTTAGAACTCAAGCAGTGTAACCCACTTACCACGCTCATTGAGCCGGATCATCAAGACATTGTTTTGGGCTTGAGCCCATTTACGAATATAATATAATAAATAAAATGCATGTAAAATGAAATTTCCCAACCAAACCTAATTTCCATCCGCTACACACCCCGTACCAACCAACACACCTGTGGGGATCAAGTCAACCCACCCCGCCAACACACCAATCGTAGGCATAAAGCCATTTTAAATATATTGTGGTGCACCACCGAACTAGATTGTGACAAAGTCACCGAACTAGAGGCATTAAGCCATTAAAATTTTGTGGCAGAGCCACCGAACTAGATTTTTGGCAACAGGCCTTTCTTCTCTTCATCAATTATCCCAACCCATGCAATCATGTATGCATAACAATTTATAACCATATAATAATTTAACAAAAAGCCCACAATACATGTGATTCTATATTTTAAATTTTATTTAGGCCCATAAGATATAATAGCATTTAGCCCATTTAACGATCTAGGAATTTTTCGGCCCATTTAACGATCTAGCAGTTTTTCGGCCCATTTAACGATCTAGCAGTTTTTCGGCCCTTTTAACGATCTAGCAGTTTTTCGGCCCTTTTAACGATCTAGCAGTTTTTCGGCCCATTTAACGATCTAGCAATTTTTCGTAAATTCCACGACTTTAACTATTTTCATACATTTACACAAAAGTGTTAATTACTACATATTTTCTGATTTTGCCATCTTTACGATTTTATCCCAATACTTACGGTATAATATCTAACCCGAGATAAGTGTGAAATTACACACCTGGTTATTGTGAGAACTAGACTTTCCCGCTCGTCGATACCTAAATGCATCACGATAAATTAGGACACTATAATTTATTTACAAATCGAATCTTAGAAATAATGATCTAGACTTTACCCTCAAAATTTCGAACCACTTCTATATGCGGTTTCTCCCCGATTGATGGTTCGTTACCCGATGAAAATTCACGAACAAACAAAGGTTCAGGAGTACGAACAACTTCAAACGACTGATTCTCCTCGGATGAGCGTCCACAACCCGGTGGGAAATCCCGGATTGCTGAAACAGTCCTTCGCTTAAACTTAGGGGGAATAGCAGAACCACCCCTCTTCTCGAACACTATTCACCGCCCTTTTTCGTCCCTATTTTGATTATCTCTAACGACAAAAGATCATTAGTCCGACTAATAATATATCGAAATTATGACTAACGGTTTTGAGATTGCCTTACCACAAAATATCCTTGTTCCACAATATGAGAATCGAGCAAAACGTTCCCTTAACACCTTAAATCGATTCCAACATTCTACGATACACACGAACACTTGAGTTCCGGTCCTCCACTATCACACTAAAATATAACGAAAGAAAACGTTTAATAGAATGAACGATGATTTCGATCAAAGAGATCCTTCTTACCACCATCAAGATTCGGCCAAAGCAACTAATAACCAACATAAACTAAAACAACTCTTACCTATTGTCCACGGTTGAAAAAGAAATGATTGAGAAGAATGCTTATGTATGATGGAAGATTCGGCTATGAATAACCAAAGAAAAGAGAAAATGATTCGGCAATGGAGTACACTAACATTCGGCCATGAGATAAAATAATGAAGAAGGTATGGTTGAAAAGAAATAAAAGATGAGAGAAAGAGATGATGATGATTCGGCTTTCAAGAGGGAAAAAGGAAAAGAAAAGAGATGTGTTTTGGAGCAAAGGTACATTCGGCAATAGGGAAAGAAAAGGAAAAGAATGGCCTTTTTGTGTTGGTAGTTTCGGCACTAAGAGGAAGACACTAAAATGAGTAGCAAAGAAATGACCAATTGGTCAAAAAGATGGCCAAACGAAATAAAGCAATAGTTGCTTTCTTCTACCAATACATTCGGCCAAAGGAAGGAAAAGATGAGTGGAGAATAATGTCTTCAAACAAAATGACCAAAAAGAATTCTAACAAGCTATCATCCTACCCCAAGCTAAACACCAAATTTCGGCTCCCCTCCCTTTGTCCATAATGTCGTCCATGTTCATGGTCAAAATGGCCATGAAATAGTTTCCAAAACATCCACCTTGATACATGCCTTGTAATCCTCCATTTTCCCAAAGTTTAAGATATCCTATCCCTAAAATCAAGCAATTTGATCCCTTAATTCATGCTTACCATAACCTTAAGTCTCCTTACCATAAAAAATTTAGTCCATCTTATCCATAATTGATGGTTGGCCGACACATGCTAGGAAAAACCAAAAATAAAGGCTCCCAAATTGCATGCTAGGAGATTCGAACCTCTCCCTTCAAGTCCAACTTATGGCGCCATCACCACTTTGCCAATTACTCATCTTATGCCATCTTTTATCACTTAATTAACTCAAACTTCAAGGTCACTTGATTTCTCTACACTAAAGTATTCTTTACTAAAATTTATTCTAATTCCAAGTAAACCCGAGCCTTCTCAAGACTATATTTAGCACATAAAAAAATCATACCCGAGCTAACACCAAAGACAAACAACATATTGATACTCAAATTTTTAGGATGTTACAATTCTACCCTCCTTAAAAAAAATATCGTCCTCGAAATTTACCTGATTAAAAGAGGTGAGGATATTGTTGCCGAATTGCATCCTCAGGCTCCCACGTAGCTTCTTCCGCTCCGTGATTACGCCATAAAATCTTGACCAACGGCACGGTCTTCTTTCTTAGCACCTTAACATCTCGGTCAAAGATTTCCACTGGTTCCTGCTCGAATGACAAGTCTGAACTCAACTCCACTTCCTCTACCGGTATTATGTCTGACGGATCCGATCTATAGCGCCTCAGCATGGAAACATGGAAAACATTATGAATTTGACTCAACTCCGGGTAATTCAATCGATAAGCCATCAACCAACACGCTTCATCACACGATATGGTCCAATGAACCTAGGACTCAACTTGCCCTTTCTTCCAAATCTGAAAATTTTCCTCCAAGGTGAGACCTTCAGAAAGACCTGGTCCCCCACAGCAAACTCGATATCCCTACGCTTCAGATCTGCATACGACTTCTGTCTATCTGAAGCTTCTTTTAACCGTGTTTGAATAACTTTTACTTTTCCTTCGGTTTCAAATATCAACTCGTGACCTAACATCCGCTGTCGCCCAATTCACTCCAACAAGTAGGAGAGCGACACCTACTACCATACAATCCTCGTAGGGTGCCATCTGAATGCTAGACTGATAGCTGTTGTTATACGCAAATTCTGCCAACGGTAGAAAATCCTCCCAACTACCTTTGAAATCAATCATACATCCCCTTAACATGTCTTCCAATAACTGAATTACTCTTTCCGATCGACCATCCGATCGAGGATGAAAAGTCGTCTCAAGTTTAACTTTGTTCCCAAAGCTTCATGTAGAGCTTTCAAAATCGTGATGTAAACCTAGGATCCCTATCTCGATATAATAGACACTTTGGTATCCCATGTAACCTCACGATTTCAGATACATACACTTTAGCCAACTTTTGTAATGAGTAATCCGTGCACGAACAGTAGAAAATAAGCGCCTCTTTGTCAATCGATCAACAATTACCCAAACGGAATTTTTCTTAGTAGGTGTTAAAGGTAACCCACTAACAAAATCCATTGTTATCCGCTCCCATTTCCAAAGAGGAATCTTTACTGGGTTGTAATAAACTGACGGTAATTGATGCTCCGCTTTTACTTGTTGACAAGTCAAACATTTCCCCACAAACTCGTAAATCTCACGCTTCAACCCCGCCACCAATACACGCTCACGGAGATCCCGATACATCTTATTTCCTCCGGGTGCATAGCATAAGGGCTACTATGCGCCTCCCGCAGAATCATTTGTTTCAAATCCGAGTCCTTAGGCATACAAACTCTACCACGAAAACACAAAGACACCATCCGTGTTTATACCAAAATCCTCTATTTCACCACTTCCAACTTGTGAATTAAGGGTCCCAACTTTTTATCCGATATCCTGTTTTTTCCTTGATTTGTTCTAACCACAGAGGCTTCACCTGAAGTTCCGCTAACAGACTACCATCCTCATACAAACTCAAATGAGCAAACATTGCTCTCAAATCAGATACCACCTTACGACTTAACGCGTCAGCTACCATATTAGCCTTTCTAGGATGATACTCGATTAAGAAATCATAGTCCTTTAATAGTTCCACCCATCTTCTTTGTCTCAAGTTTAACTCCTTCTGAGTAAGAAGATACTTAAGACTCTTGTGATCCGTATAGATGATAGACTTCTCACCGTAGAGATAGTGCCTCCAAATCTTTAGAGCAAACACTATCGCAGCTAACTCTAAGTCATGAGTAGGGTAGTTTACTTCGTGCGGTCTCAGCTGACGAGAAGCATAAGCCACCACTTTTCTATTTTGCATCAGTACACAACCTAAACCCGTATGTGACGCATCGCAGTAAACTATAAACTCTTTTCCACCTCAAAGTTGAATCAAGATCGCGCTCAGTCAAAATCTTATTCATTTCTCGAAACTTTCTTGTCATTTTTATCGGTCTATACATACGGTACTCTTTTTCGCAAATGCGGCTTAGTTAGGGTGCAACAATCAACGAAAACCCTCAACAAAGTGTCTATAATAACCACCAAACCCAAGAAACTCCGAATCTCAACCATCGACTTTGGTGGTTTCCAATCCAAGATGACCTCAATCTTCCGAGGATCCACCCTTATTCCTTCAAATGATACCACATGACCCAAGAAAGTCATTTCCCTTAACTGTAATTCACATTTACCGAATTTGGCATAAAGTTGATTATCTCGGTAATCGCAATACTATACGCAAATGCGAGTCATGCTCCTCTTCATTCCTTGAATATACCAAAATGTCATCTATGAATACCACCACAAACCGGTCTAAATACGGTTGAAAGACCCGGTTCATCATGTCCATAAATGCAGCTGGTGCATTGGTCAACCCAAACGGCATTACCAAAAACTCAAAATGTCCATAACGAGTTCGAATGCCGCCTTATGAATATCCGCTTCTTTCACCTTAAGCCGGTGATAACCCGATCTCAAATCAATTTTGGAGAAAATCAAGCTCCTTTCAATTGATCAAACAGTCATCAATTCTTGGCAAAGGATACCTATTCTTGATCGTCAATTTATTCAACTGCCTGTAATCAATGCACATACGCATCGACCCATCCTTCTTCTTAACGAACAAAACCGGTGTGCTCCCCACGGAGACACACTCGGTCGAATAAAACCTCGATCCAAAGAATTCTTGAATTTGAGCTTTAAGCTCCGCCAACTCCTTCTGGTGCCATTCTATAAGGAGCAATGGACACCGGAGCCGCTTCGCAAAAGCTCAATACCAAATTCCACTTCCCGATCCGGAGGTATACCAGGAAGTTCTTCGAAATACATCCGAAACTCCTTCACCGTTCTCACATCTTCCACTGATAACTCTTTGGCATCCAAAGCACTAATAAAAGCTAGAAATGCTCCATACCCTTTCTGTACCAACTTTTCTGCCTTTAACGCAGATACCACATTTTCCAAGTAATTCCTTCGTTCGCCTATCATCACTATTTCTTTATCCTCCAAAGTCCTTATTGACATCCGCTTTTCAGCACAATCCAAATGCGCCCGGTGCTTAACCAACCAATCCATGCCCAAAATGAGATCGAACTCGCCGAAAGGCAATTCCATCAAATTCGCCAAAAATATTTCTCTTTGAATTTCTAAGGGCACGTCTCTAAACAGTTTATTTACAATTACCGACTGTCCTAAAGGACTAAGTACCATCATCTCACTATCAAAAATTTCAGATTCTAAATTCAAGTTTCCAGATATGGCGCTAGCAACATACGAGTGGGTAGAACCAATATCTATCAAAGCAGTAACAGGTACATCAAAGATGAGGAACGTATCAGCTTATCACATCAGTGCATTGCCATCCTCGCGGCGTCTAATCGCATATACCAATCCTGGCTGTCTTGCATCCGTGTTACCTCTAGAACCATTGCCTCGACCCGCTGCACCTTGACCACGTCCAGCCCCATTACCACCACGACCTCTCGGTGGCTGCTGAGTTCCTCTTGCCGGCTGTGCATCAATATTACGAACTTCCTGAGTTGTATCCATTCGTCGAGGGCAATTCCTATATTGATGATCCATTGAACCACCTTTATAACAAGCACCCGTTTTCTTCCAGCACTCTCCGGAATGCCGTTTCCCACATTCAGCACAGTTTCGACTCTGATTAACAGCTACAGGTGTTCTACCTTGAGCTGGCTCATCATTCCGAGGCCTCTTCAGAAACCTTTTTGAAGAACCCGAATACTTTATATCTCTCTTGCCTCTAACTCTTTCCCGATTCTGACGTTCTGAGCTCTTAGCCTCTTCGGCTATCTTAGCTTTCTCCACAAGCGTGGCAAAAGTTCTAACTTGTTGTGGGGCTATCAGAACCCGCAACTCATCATTCAACCCATCCTCAAACCGTACACAATGCTCATGATCCGTTGGCACTATTGTTCGAGCATAGCGACTCAAACGTAAAAACTCAGCTTCATAAGCTGCCACCGTCTTATTTCCTTGAATCAGATTCAAAAATTCCTTTCTTCGGGCATCCACATAACTTGTTCCTACATATTTCCCTTGAAAGGCAGCTTTGAAGAATTCATAAGTAATTAATGCAGCTTCAGTGCCTTCCCGGACAGTAAGCCACCATTGATATGCTTCGTCCCTTAACAAGGACACCGCTCCTCTTAGTTTCTGTTCTACAGTGCACTCAAGGTCGTCCATAATTCGCTCCACCGCCTCAAGCCAATATTCAGCAACATTTGGAGCTACACCTGAGACACCTCTGAAAACCTCGGCACCACTTGATTTCAATCGTTCCGATATCGACCCACGAGTTATTGGCCCAGCTCTATCTCCAGCGACCCTTTCAAGGACTCGCAACATTGCTCGTTTCAAAGCATTATTTTCTTCCATATGATCATGTGATCCCGTCTCACTCTCGAGTGACGCAGGTGCATCCATTTCTGGCATATGACCCGGCGCTTCAGTTGCACCCCTAACACCTCGTCCTCTACCACGACCCACGTCTACGCGTCCCACGACCACGCCCTCTAGTGCTCATAATGACTAATTCGATTTAATCTAATTACAAGTTTTATGAATCAGAATACTGTTTCAGTGTTTATTAACAATATTTTATAAGATATAAGAGATAGAGTTGTTTTCGCATTCCATCCTATAGTCTCGATTTCTATTGTTTTCAACACCTAAAACTAGAAGTTCTAGAGTGTTCCTATGATTATATCACAATAATATACAATCAATATACAAATACTTCCTTGACTTGGTGCCGGATGTTCGTGGTGCCATACTACCTTTAGAACATAAAGTTTAAAAATTTAAACTGCTTCTCAACAAAAATTGTTGTTGAACCTTCTACACTTCGAGTTTTGAAACGGCTCGATACCATTAAATGTAACACCCCAAACCAGGTCTATGCGTTAAGACGAGATTTTGTTTGTCGCATTGCATCGAACATCCATTTAATTCTCTAATGATTTAAGTAAAATGATTCTACAAAACCTTTTGAAAGTGAAGTTTAGTAAAAATTAAGAGCAATGATTTAAAAATCGATGAATTAAGAAATTCTAGTTTGAAATCTTATCATTTAGTATTTAATTGTCAAAAACTTTAAAGTAGTTTTTAAAGAGTTCAAAAGAATTTGAAAAGAAAAATAATTAAAGTATCTAAAATGTTATAAAACACAATTTTTAAGAAAACCTTATAGAATTAACATAAGCCCATATTAAGTGTCTTAAAACCAAAATTTAAATCCATCCACACATAAAAATCCATAAAAATATTAATAAAGGCCATATTACATCATACCCAAAATAGTAATTAAAATAAATAACTTAATAAAAGTTCATAGTTTATAAAACCCATATTCGTAGTATGGCCTCCATGAAGTCACCCTTGGCCCAAGCCTCCGTCAATTGCCATTACCTGAGATGGATAAATAAACAGAGTGAGTTACTTAGAACTCAGTGTGTAACCCACTTACCACGTTCATTGAGCCAAATCATCAAGACATTATTTTGGGCTTGAGCCCATTTACGAATATAATATAATAAATAAAATGCATGTAAAATGAAATTTCCCAACCAAACCTAATTTCCATCCGCTACACACCCCGCACCAACCAACACACCCGTGGGGATCAAGTCAACCCACCCCGCCAACACACCAATCGTAGGCATAAAGCCATTTTAAATATATTGTGGTGCACCACCAACTAGATTGTGACAAAGTCACCAACTAGAGGCATTAAGCCATTAAAATTTTGTGGCAGAGCCACCGAATAGATTTTTGGCAACAGGCCTTTCTTCTCTTCATCAATTATCCCAACCCATGCAATCATGTATGCATAACAATTTATAACCATATAATAATTTAACAAAAAGCCCACAATACATGTGATTCTATATTTTAAATTTCATTTAGGCCCATAAGATAAAATAGCATTTAGCCCATTTAACGATCTAGCAATTTTTCGGCCCATTTAACGATCTAGCAGTTTTTCGGCCCATTTAACGATCTAGCAGTTTTTTAGCCCATTTAACGATCTAGCAGTTTTTCGGCCCTTTTAACGATCTAGCGCTTTTTCTACCATTTAACGATCTAGCAATTTTTCATAAATTCCACGACTTTAACTATTTTCATACATTTACACAAAAGTGTTAATTACTACATATTTTCTGATTTTGCCATCTTTACGATTTTATCCCAATACTTACGGTATAATATCTAACCCGAGATAAGTGTGAAATTACACACCTGGTTATTGTGAGAACTAGACTTTCCCGCTCGTCGATACCTAAATGCATCACGATAAATTAGGACACTATAATTTATTTACAAATCGAATCTTAGAAATAACGATCTAGACTTTACCCTCAAAATTTCGAACCACTTCTATATGCGGTTTCTCCTCGATTGATGGTTCGTTACCCGATGAAAATCCATGAACAAACAAAGGTTCGGGAGTACGAACGACTTCAAACAACTGATTCTCCTCGGATGAGCGTCCACAACCCGGTGGGAAATCCAGGATTACTGAAACAGTCCTTCGCTTAAACTTAGAGGGAATAGCAGAACCACCCCTCTTTCAAACACTATTCACCGCCCTTTTCGTCCCTATTTTGATTATCTCTAACAACAAAAGATCATTAGTCCGACTAATAATATATCGAAATTATGACTAACGGTTTTGAGATTGCCTTACCACAAAATATCCTTGTTCCACAATATGAGAATCGAGCAAAACGTTCCCTTAACACCTTAAATCGATTCCAACGTTCTACGATACTCACGAACACTTGAGTTTCGGTCCTCCACTATCACACTAAAATATAACGAAAGAAAACATTTAATAGAATGAACGATGATTTCGATCAAAGAGATCCTTCTTACCACCATCAAGATTCGGCCAAAGCAACTAATAACCAACATAAACTAAAAGAACTCTTACCTATTGTCCATGGTTGAAAAAGAAATGATTGAGAAGAATGCTTATGTATGATGGAAGATTCGGCTATGAATAGCCAAAGAAAAGAGAAAATGATTCGGCAATGGAGTACACTAACATTCGGCCATGAGATAAAATAATGAAGAAGGTATGGTTGAAAAGAAATAAAAGATGAGAGAAAGAGATGATGATGATTCGGCTTTCAAGAGGGAAAAAGGAAAAGAAAAGAGATGTGTTTTGGAGCAAAGGTACATTTGGCAATGGGGAAAGAAAAGGAAAAGAATGGCCTTTTTGTGTTGGTAGTTTCGGCACTAAGAGGAAAACACTAAAATGATTAGCAAAGAAATGACCAATTGGTCAAAAAGATGGCCAAACGAAATAAAGCAATAGTTGCTTTCTTCTACCAATACATTCGGCCAAAGGAAGGAAAAGATGAGTGGAGAATAATGTCTTCAAACAAAATGACCAAAAAGAATTCTAACAAGCTATCATCCTACCCCAAGCTAAACACCAAATTTCAGCTCCCCTCCCTTTATCCATAATGCCGCCCATGTTCATGGTCAAAATGGCCATGAAATAGTTTCCAAAACATCCACCTTGATATATGCCTTGTAATCCTCCACTTTCCCAAAGTTTAAGAAATCCTATCCCTAAAATCAAGCAATTCGATCCCTTAATTCATGCTTACCATAACCTTAAGTCTCCTTACCATAAAAATTTAGTCCATCTTATCCATAATTGATGGTTGGCCGACACATGCTAGGAAAAACCAAAAATAAAAGCTCCCAAATTGCATGCTAGGAGATTCGAACCTCTCCCTTCAAGTCCAACTTATGGCGCCATCACCACTTTGCCAATTACTCATCTTATGCCATCTTTTATCACTTAATTAACTCAAACTTCAAGGTCACCTGATTTCTCTACACTAAAGTATTCTTTACTAAAATTTATTCTAATTCCAAGTAAACCCGAGCCTTCTCAAGACTATATTTAGTACATAAAAAAAATCATACCCGAGCTAACACCAAAGACAAACAACATATTGATACTCAAATTTTTAGGATGTTACAAGCCACCAGAATTTTGTAGCAAAGCTACCAGAACTTTTCTTCGTCAAATATCCCAACCCATGCAAATCATGTATAAATTATGTACATTCAATTACTACAATTCATTCCTATAATTATTACAAACATATGGCCCAATATAAAAATTCTCACAATCTGGCCCATACCACATTTTGGCTCATGTAGCCAATATCACATTTGGCCCATAAATCAAGTATCACATTTGGCCCATTTATCACATATCACATATCACATATGGTCCATTCAGTCTCTTTTATCGATTTAGCCCATTAAGGGCAAATTCCGTAATTTTCACGGTCTTAATATTTTTACCATTAAAATGATAAAAATACTATTTTACCCGATTTCACTAACTTGTGATTTAATCCAACGATTAATACAATATAGTTATCCAACCCACGAGATATGGTGTGAGATTACACACTGATTTACGGTGAGCACTACACTTTCTTGATCGTCAACACCTAGAATATTTTTAACGCTCGATTAGATCATTAACACTTATAGTAATTTATTCTAAGATAAACGGTCTAGGATTTTTACCTCTAATCGCGAATAACTACGATTTGTCGATTTTCCCGGTTGACGGTCCACAACCCGTTGGAAAACCACGAATGGCTAATGGCTCCAAACTGCGAATAACCTCGAATAATTGATTTTCACCAGAGGAGGGTCCATAACTCGGTGGAAAGTCTCGAATTGCCGAAACGGACCTTCGTTTGAATCTAGGAGTTGAGAATGCCAAACCACTCCTTTTGGAATCACCACTAGATTTCCCTTTCAAAATGTCACTACGGGCCTCCATTCGTTAGATCTTTAGTAAATCGATAATATACTAAATTATGGACTTAAAGAAATGATATAGCTACGCTTACCACGATGTTTTGAGTGATCCCCAAAAGAATCCCTATATAAAATTTTCGGTTACTACATTCCAAATTGATAATCATTTTGATAATATTGAGGGTGATCATGAAATCCATGAAGAATTCTCTTTAACTTGAAGGTTTTTGATCCAAACTCTAATGATTTTGAGATAACTTCGAGGAGATGGTGATTCGGTCCTCCACTATTTCACTAAAATAAAACAAAAAGAGATTGTCTAAGAAAATGAACGATTATTTCGATTAAAAAAAAACTCTCCTAAGCCAACCTAGGGATTCAGCCAAAAGCAACAAATAACAAAATAGAAACCAATGAAGAGAATTCTTACCGACTGTCCAAAGTTTGAATAGAAGAAATGATTGAGAAGAAATATATGAGAATTGGAAGATTCGGCTATGAAGATGATTCTTAACATTCGGTCATGATTAAAGATTTTGGAGGAGAAGAAAAAAAAATGTTTAAAAAGTTCTTTGCAAGAAGGAAGGAAGGAGAAAAAGAATTAAAAGAAAGAGAGTGTTTATGTATCGATTTTCAATGATGGAAGATGAACAAAGAAAGGGTCTTGCGGTTGGTGAATAATCGGCCAAATGGAAGACAAAGAAAATGTCACTCAAAGACTATATGATTTCGGCACAAAGAGGAATAGAGTTTAGGGAGAAAAGATGATATCAAAATGGTCACAAAGATGAAATGGCAAAAAGAAAACAAAAACTTTGCCTTTTTCTTATGACAAAATTCGGCTAGAAGGAAAAGTTTGGAGAGAATTTTTGATACACATGATGCTAAGAAATTGACCAAAACTAAATCTTAATCCTAACCAAACTACTAACAACATTCAACCACTCTCCCTAGCCCCAAAAACCGTCCATGTTCAAGCCAAAAAGGGGTCAACATTTGCCAACTTTACTTTCCATAGCACATTCCTCAATTTAAGCCACTTGTTCCCCTACATACCTTATCCTATTGATTCCTTTCCCTATGTTCAATTCTTGCCTTAATCCATTAGCCACCTTGCCATAAACTAAAAGTCCAACCTTCCAAAAATAAAGCTTGGCCGACACATGCTAGATGAGTGCAAAAAAATTTAAGTCACAAAAATGTATACCATGGGATTCGAACCTCTCCCCTCAAGACAATACATATGGCACATATCCTCTTAACCATTAGCTCAGCTTATGTTAGTTACTTACTCAAAAATTTCCATATGTTACAAATCCACTGACTCCCTCTCTTTAAAGTACCAAATGCTAAAAATTTTCACTAGGTCCAAATAGATCCCAAGCCTTCTTAGGACCTCTTCAACAAACAAAATTAATAATCTAACATGCTTAATCACCAATTTAATGTAACACATACAAAACTCAAATTTTAGGATGTTACAATTCTACCCCCTTAAAGAAAATTTCGTCCTCAAAATTTACCTGGTTAAAAGAGGTGAGGATATTGCTGCCGAATTGTCTCCTCAGGCTCCCATGTAGCTTCCTCTGCTTCGTGATTACGCCATAGAATCTTAACCAACGGTACTGGCTTCTTTCTTAATACTTTTACATCTTGCTCTAAAATTTTCACTGGCTCTTCCTCGAACGACAAGTCAGGCCTTAACTCAACTTCCTCTACCGGTACTATGTGAGACGGATCCGATCGATAACGCCTCAACATAGAGACATGGAAAACACTATGAATCTGACTCAACTCCGGAGGTAATTCAAGCTGATAAGCCACTGGTCCTACACGCTTCGACACACGGTACGGTCCAATGAACCTAGGGCTCAACTTGCCCTTCCTTTCGAATCTGAAGATCTTTTTCCAAGGTGAGACTTTTAGAAAAACCTGATCTCCCACCGCAAACTCAATGTCCTTACGCTTCAGATCCGCAAATGACTTTTGTCTATCTGAAGCTTCCTTTAACCGTGCTCAAATCACCTTTACTTTTTCTTCCGTCTCTGTTATCAATTCAGGACCCAATAACCGCTGTTCCCCAATTCACCCAACAAGTAGGGGTACGACACCTACGACCATATAATGCTTCATAAGGTGCCATTTGGATACTGGATTGATAACTGTTGTTATACGCAAACTCTACCAACGGAAGAAAATCCTCCCAACTACCTCTGAAGTCAATCACGCAACCCCTTAACATGTCTTCCAAAATCTGGATTACTCTTTCCGATCGACCATCCGATCGAGGATGAAAAGTCATCTTTGAAATTTAACTTTGTTCCCAAAGCTTCATGAAAAGCTTTCCAAAACCGCGATGTAAACCTAGGGTCTCTGTCCGAAATAATAGACACTGGTACCCCATGTAACCTCACGATCTCCGCTACATACAACTTGGCCAACTTCTATAGTGAAAAATGCATGCGAACAGTAGAAAATGGGCGATCTTCGTCAATTGATCCACTCAGAACCTGCATGCAATCTTTCTTATTAGGTGATAAGGGTAACCCACTAACAAAGTCCATCGTTATCCGTTCCCACTTCCATAATGGGATCTTCACCGGTTGTAGTAATTCCGACGGCAATTGGAGTTCCGCCTTAACTTGCTGACACGTCAGGCACTTACTCACAAAATCCGTAACTTCCCGTTTCAACCCTGGCCACCAATACTGATCACGAAGGTCTCGATACATCTTATTTCCCCCGGGGTGCATAGCATAGGGGCTACTATGTGCCTCTCGCAGAATCATTAGTCTCAAATCCGAATCCTTGGGCAAACAAATTCTTCCGTGAAAACACAGTACTCCATCTTTATTCAATCCAAAATCCCTTATTACACCACTATCAACTCGTTGAATTAAGGGACCCAACTTTTCATCTGATAATTGTTTCTCCTTGATCTGTTTTAACCACATAGGCTTCACTTGAAGTTCCGCTAGTAAATTGCCATCTTCATACAACTAAGATGAGCAAACATTGCTCTCAACTCCGATATCACCTTACGACTCAACGCGTCTGCCACCATGTTAGCCTTTCCAAGATGATACTCGATTGAGAAGTCATAATCCTTCAACAGCTCTATCCATCTTCGCTGTCTTAAGTTCAACTCCTTTTGGGTAAGGAGGTACTTCAAACTTTTATGATCCGTATAAATGATCGACTTCTAACCATACAGGTAGTGCCTCCAAATCTTCAAGGCAAAAACCACCGCAGCCAACTCCAAATCATGAGTAGGATAATTGACTTCATGCGGCCTTAACTGACGAGATGCATAAGCCACCACTCTACCACCTTGCATCAACACACATCCCAAGCCCGTGTGTGACGATTGCAAGAAACAATAAACTCTTTTCCAAATTTCGGGTTGAATCAAGACGGGCACTTCCACAAAATCTTCTTCAATCTCTCAAAACTCTCTTGCTGCTGATCTGACCATACAAACGGTACTCCCTTGCGCAACAGTTTATTTAGGGGTGCAGCAATCAACAAAAACCCCTCAACAAAACATCTATAATAACCAGCCAAACCTAGGATACTCTGAATCTCAGCCACTGACTTTGGTGGTTTCCAATCCAACACAGCCTCTACCTTCCGAGGATCAACTCTGATTCCTTCGACCGACACAACATGTCCCAAGAAAGTCACTTCCTTCAGGCAAAGCTCACACTTACTGAATTTGGCATAAAGTTGCTTTTCTCGCAGTAATTGCAATACTATCCGCAGATGTGAGTCATGCTCTTCTTCATTCCTCGAATATACTAAGATATCATCTATGAACACCACCATGAACCGGTCTAGGTAGGGTTGAAAGACTCGGTTCATCATGTCCATAAATGCAGCTGGTGCATTGGTCAATCCAAACGGCATCACCAAGAACTCATAATGTCCATAACGAGTTCGAAATGCTGTCTTATGAATATCTGCCTCCTTAACCTTAAGTTGATGATAACCCGATCTCAAATCTATCTTGGAGAAAACTGAAGCTCCTCTCAACTAGTCAAACAGGTCATCGATTCTCGGCAATGGATACCTATTCTTGATCATCAACTTATTCAACTGCCTATAATCGATGCACATACGCATCGACCCATCCTTCTTCTTGACGAACAAGACCGGTGCTCCCCATGGTGACACACTCGGTCGAATGAATCCCCGATCCAACAACTCTTAAATTTGAGCCTTAAGCTCCGCTAACTCCTTTGGCGCCATCCTATAAGGAGAAATAGACACCGGAGCCGTTCCGGGAAAAAGCTCAATGCCAAACTCTACTTCCTGGTCTGAAGGTAAACCCGAAAGTTCCTCGGGAAAGACATCTGGAAATTCGTTCACCGTTCTAACACCTTCCACCGATAATTCCTTGGTATCCAAAGCACTAATGAAGGCTAGGAATGCTCCACACCCTTTTCGCACCAACTTTTCTGCCTTTAAAGCAGATACCACATTTGCTAAATAATTTCTCCGCTCGCCTATCATCACAACTTCCTTATCTTCTAAAGTTCTTATCGACATCCGCTTTGTAGCACAATCCAAGTGCGCACGGTGCTTCACCAACCAGTCCATGCCCAAAATAAAGTCGAACTCTCCGAAAGGCAGTTCCATCAAATCCGCCAAAAATATTTCTCTTTGAATTTCTAAGGGCACGTCTCTAAACAATTTATCCACTATCACAGGCTGTCCTAAAGGACTAATTACCGTCATCTTTCTATCAGTAATCTCAGATCTAATGTTCAGATTTCCAGATATATCACTAGCAACATACGAATGGGTAGATCCGATATCTATCAAAGCAATAACAGGTACATCAGAGATGAAGAACATACTAGTTATCACATCAGGTGCATCACCATCCTCTCGGCGTCTGACCGCATACACTAACACTGGCTGTCTCGCCTCCACGTTACCTCTGAAGCCATTACCTCTACCCAGTGCTCCTTGACCTCGTCCACCGCCATTACCACCTCGACCTGGCCCACGGCATCTCGGTGGCTGTTGAGCACCTCTAGCTGGCTGTGTATCATGGTTACGAGCTTCCTGATTCAGAGCGGTCTGTCGAGGACAATCTTTAAACTGGTGGTCCTTAGAACCACATTTGAAGCAACCATCGGTTCTCTTCCAAAGATTCACCCGTGGTGTCGCTCTTCCACATCGGCACATGGTTGAATCGATTGGTAGCAAAGCAGTGCTCTAGCCGGAGCCGCTCATCATTACCGGGCCTCTTCTGAAACCTTTTTGCGGGACCCGAGTACTTAAAGTCCCTCTTGCCTCTACCTCTGTCTCTGTTCTGACGCTCGGAGTTCTTAGCCTCTTCAGCTATTTTGGCTTTCTCCACAAGCTTGGTAAAAGTCCTTTCTTGTTGTGGGGCTATCAGTACCCGCAACTCATCATTCAGCCCATCCTCAAAACGTACACAGCGCTCATGGTCAGTTGGCACTATTGTTCGAGCATAACGGCTAAAGCATAGAAATTCTGCCTCGTAAGCTACCACCGTCTTATTTCCTTGGACCAGATTCAGGAATTCCTTCCTCTGGGCATCCACATAACTTGCCCCGACATACTTTCCTTGGAATACAGTTTTGAAGAAATCCCAAGTAACATGTTCAGCCTGAGTGCCTTCTCGAACAGTAAGCCACCATTGATAAGCCTCGTCCCTCAACAAGGACACAGCTCCTCTCAGTTTCTGCTCGGTGGTGCACTCCAAATCATCCATGATCCGCTCCACAGCCTCGAGCCAATACTCCGCTACATTTGGGGCTACTCCCGAGATACCCCTAAAAACCTCGGCACCACTCGATCTAAGTCGTTCTAAAATTGATCCACGAGCTGCTGGCCCAGTTCTAGCTCCAACAACCCTTTCCAAGACTCGCAACATTGCTTGGGTTAAGGCAATGTCCTCTCTCGTATGGTCATGTGATCCAGTCTCCATCCCGGGTGATGCAGGTGCGTCCATTTCTGGTATATGCCCCGACGCTTCAGACGCAACCCTAGCACCTCAGCCTCTACCACGGCCACGTCTACCATGTCCACGTCCTCTAGCGCTCATTTTGACTATTTCGGTTTAATCTAATTACAAGTTTTATGAATCAGTATACTATTTCAGTGTTTATTAACGATGTTTTATGATATATAAGAAGTAGAGTTGTTTTCGTAAACGCATCCTATAGTCTCAATCTCTATAGTTGCAACACCTAAAACTAAAAATTCTAGAGTGTTCCTATAGTCATGTCACAATAATAATAATAATAATTAAATTGGCATACACTTACTTGACTTGGTGCCGGATACTCGTGGTGCCATACTACCTTTAAAAATATAAGTTCTATAATTCAAAACAGTTTTGAACCATAAATGTTTTTGAACCCAAATCACTGCCGAGTTTTGAACCGGGCTCTAATACCATAAAATGTAACACCCCAAACTCGGTCTATGCGTTAAGACCAAATTTGACATGTCACACAGAAAGGTATATACATCTAGTCTTTTTAAAGATTTTAAGAAATCGGATTTTCCAAAACATCTTGACGTGAAGTTTATTGAAAACTAAGATTGATTGATAACTCAAACAATTTGAGTCGTAAGAATTTATAAATTGAAACTTACAAGAAGTTAAAATAATATTTCGAGAAAATTTAATAGAGTTCAAAAATAATTTTGAAAACAAAATTTTTAAAGAACGTCGTTAATGCATAATTTTATAGTAAAAATATTTAAGAATGAAAACCCTTTTTGCATATTTATTTTAAGAAAAACATTTATTTTTATTTTTAGAAAGGAAACCCCACATAAGTATTTAAAGCGTATTATAATATCCATCCACAAGTAAAACATCCATAAAAATTTAACCAGAGGCCTTATTACAAACTTAACTTAAATAGTAAAAATAATAAAAGTACTTAAAAAGAAATCCGGAATGTAAATAACCCATTATTCGTAGTATGGCCTCCACAGAGTCGTCCCCGGCCCAAGTCTCCATCACTGATCATTACCTGAGGAGGGTAAGGAAAACAGGGGTGAGTTACTTAGAACTCAGTGTGTAATTCACTAACCACTTTCACTGGGCCAAAATTCAATTAAGCATTTATTGGGCCAAAGCCCATTACAATCATAGCATTATATCATATATATAACATGCATGTGTTATGCAATTTCCCAACCAAACCTAGTTTTCCATTCGCTACACACCACTCGTACCAACCAACACACCTGTGGGGAGCTTTAGTCACCCACCCCGCCAACACACCAAACTGGGCATTAAGCCATATATCAAACTGGGCATTAAGCCATATATCAAACTGGTAATTACGCCATATATCAAACTGGGCATTAAGCCATATATCAAATTGTGGACAAGCCACCAGAATTTTGTAGCAAAGCTACCAGAACTTCTCTTAGTCAAATATCCCAACCCATGCAAATCATGTATAAATTATGTACATTCAATTACTACAATCCATTCCTATAATTATTACAAACATATGGCCCAATATAAAAATTCTCACAATCTGGCCCATACCACATTTTGGCTCATGTAGCCAATATCACATTTGGCCCATAAATCAAGTATCACATTTCGCCCATTTATCACATACCACATATGGCCCATTCAAATACTTTTATCGATTTAGCCCATTAAGGGCAAATTCGTAATTTTCACTGGTCTTAATACCGATTTCATAGTTTTTACCATTAAAATGATAAAAATACTATTTTACCCGATTTCACTAACTTGTGATTTAATCCAACGATTAATACAATATAGTTATCCAACCCACGAGATATGGTGTGAGATTACACACCTGATTACGGTGAGCACTACACTTTCTTGATCGTCAACACCTAGAATATTTTTCATGCTCGATTAGATCATTAACACTTATAGTAATTTATTCTAAGATAAACGGTCTAGGATTTTTGCCCTCGGAATTGCGAATAACTATGATTTGTCGATTTTCCCCAGTTGACGGTCCACAAGCCGTTGGAAAACCACGAACAGCTAATGGCTCCAAACTGCGAATAACCTTGAATAATTGATTTTCACCAGAGGAGGGTCCACAACCTGGTGGAAAGTCTCGAATTGCCGAAACGGACCTTCGTTTGAATCTAGGAGTTGAGAACGCCAAACCACTCCTTTTGGAATCACCACTAGATTTCCCTTTCAAAATGTCACTACGGGCCTCCATTCGTTAGATCTTTAGTAAATCGATAATATACTAAAGTATGGACTTAAAGAAATGATATAGCTAGGCTTACCACGATATTCTGAGTGATCCCCAAAAGAATCCCTATATAAAATTTTTGGTTACTACATTCCAAATTGATAATCATTTTGATAATATTGAGGGTGATCATGAAATCCATGAAGAATTCTCTTTACCTTGAAGGTTTTTGATCCAAACTCTAATGATTTCGAGATAACTTCGAGGAGATGGTGATTCGATCCTCCACTATTTCACTAAATTAAAACGAAAAGAGATTGTCTAAGAAAATGAACGATTATTTCAATTAAAAAAAACTCTCCTAAGCCAACCTAGGGATTCAGCCAAAAGCAACAAATAACAAAATAGAAACCAATGAAGAGAATTCTTACCGACTGTCCAAAGTTTGAATAGAAGAAATGATTGAGAAGAAATATATGAGAATTGGAAGATTCGACTATGAAGATGATTATTAACATTCGGTCATGATGAAAGATTTTGGAGGAGAAGAAAAAAAATGTTTAAAAGGTTCTTTGCAAGAAAGAAGAAAGGAGAAAAAGAATTAAAAGAAAGAGAGTGTTTTTGTATCGATTTTCAATGATGGAAGATGAACAAAGAAAGGGTCTTGCGGTTGGTGAATAATCGGCCAAATGGAAGACAAAGAAAATGTCACTCAAAGACCATATGATTTTGGCACAAAGAGGAATAGAGTTTAGGGAGAAAAGATGATATCAAAATGGTCACAAAGATGAAATGGCCAAAAGAAAACAAAAAACTTTACCTTTTTCTTATGACAAAATTCGGCTAGAAGGAAGAGTTTGGAGAGAAATTTTGATACACATGATGCTAAGAAATTGACCAAAACTAACTCTTAATCCTAACCAAACTACTAACAACATTCGGCCACTCTCCCTAGCCCCAAAAACCGTCCATGTTCAAGCCAAAAAGGGGTCAACATTTGCCAACTTTACTTTCCATAGCACATTCCTCAATTTAAGCCACTTGTTCCCCTACATACCTTATCCTATTGATTCCTTTCCCTATGTTCAATTCTTGCCTTAATCCATTAGCCACCTTGCCAAAAACTAAAAGTCCAACCTTCCAAAAATAAAGCTTGGCCGACACATGCTAGATGAGTGCAAAAAAAATTAAGTCACAAAAATGTATACCATGGGATTCGAACCTCTCCCCTCAAGACAATACATATGGCGCATATCCTCTTAACCATTAGCTCAGCTTATGTTAGTTACTTACTCAAAAATTTCCATATGTTACAAATCCACTGACTTCCTCTCTTTAAAGTACCAAATGCTAAAAATTTTCACTAGGTCCAAATAGATCCCAAGCCTTCCCAGGACCTCTTCAACAAACAAAATTAATAATCTAGCATGCTTAATCACCAATTTAATGTAACACATACAAAACTCAAATTTTAGGATGTTACAAAAATTATGAGAAAATATATTTAATTTCCAAATTCAACGGATTCATAATGATTAATTAATTTAATTTCATTTTTGGACTTCAATTATTTGATTAAATAATAATTCAAAAGGCTTAAATTAATTCTTAAGTCATTTTCATACTTAGTGAAAAAACACATTCATTTCTGAATGTGACCCATTTCTCTAACTCTATCATTTCCATCCATTTATGTTCATTTGATTTCTTATGCAATTCATTTCTGATTTCAATGAGCTAGAAAAGGGACTGATTGGACATATATTATTAGGGATCAAATGATTTATAATTAAATTATAACTTTTCGCCTATTAATAAGTCATTCCACTATAGTATCATGACTGAGTTTTCCCCTATTGCATACCATTACGAAAGTTGCTTGATCAGTGCTCATCTAATGACCTTGTCATAAGTGTGTTACCTTCATATGATATCCTTAATCTCTTTTGGATAAACTCGGTCTCCCAACATGGTTCTATTTTATCTCATGGTAATCATTACATCTTTCTTCATGAAAAGTCAATTACTATCAAATAGTAATTAAGTCATTTATCACAAAGACAAATGGCTCGTGACCAGTTTTACTTTTTATCTATCATATAATGTCAATGAGAGGATATCATTTACTAATTTCATGGACTATGAATTCCACTATTTTCAATGATACTACATATTGCAAAAGTCATATACCCAACGCATCAACTTTCAGTTCCTTAACTATTTGAACTCTGACTTTTACTTACATCAAAGTATATGAGTCACACATACGTAGTCCATCATCCACTCAGGATTAAGGTATGCCACACTATGAACACCACAAGTGAATAAATCCATAAACAGACTCAGTATCTATTCTACTTGGGTCTCGTCCAATGTATTGTCAGTCTAGTCAATCACATATATGTCTCTATTTTTTTGGAATCATCCACTTCGATGCTCAAGACAAAGCATCTCCCCAATTGGACTTGAAGGACAACATATTAGTCTTTCAATTGGTTTGATCATTTTTTATTAGACTAAGGATATGTTTAGGTTCATCTACTAATATAAGTTGTCTTTTTGTATTACGATCCAACCACAAAATACTACTTAGTATTAGTTAAACATTAGATAACTAGTGAGTCAATATTTGTTTCCATTTTTCTTTGCATGAAAAAATATTGAGGATATGTAACACCCCTAGCCCGTAACCATCGCCGATTTAGGGTTAAGAGGCATTACCGAACATTCAGAAACTTTTACAGACATTTCATAACATAATTTGATAAATCACATCAAAGTGTCCCTTAAATAGGTCTACGAGACCTTAATCATACTTTAGAAAGGGGCTGGGACTAAACCGAACACATACGGCAATTCTCAAAAATTTAAAAATTTTTCTAAGTTACAGAGGTCACACGCCTGTGTGGGCAGGCCGTGTGCCTCCCACGGCCCCAGACACGCCCGTGTGTCTAAGCCGTGTCAAAACAGGGCATACATACTGACTTGACCACACGGCCTGAGACACGCCCGTGTGCCTCACCCGTGGTCGAGCCTTACTTGCACCACACGGCCAGTCACACGCCCGTGTGTCCAGCCCGTGGTTGAGTCTGACTTGTTTTGAAATACAACCACGAGGGACACGGTCGAGCCACACGCCCGTGTGCTCAACCGTGTGGGCAAATATAGGCCATTTGCAAGGCCAAAATTCTACCCACACTTTGGGTCATCCCTACAATCATATACAAGCATTATTCCATACACAATTGGCAACCAAAAATTTCATCAAATGGTCATCTTTACAACTCATACAAGTACATATCATCACAACATATTATATGCCATTTAGCTCAACCAAATCACAAGTATATCTAAGAAATATTCACCTATAAATTTACCATTTCATTATGGCATCACTCCATCAATATTATACCAACTTTTCATCACCAAAACAAAGTTCAATTTTACCATATGCTCAACCATTAACAAAACACATAACACATCTTATCTACTTATTCATGACATATCATTAACTAGCCATATCACATGGCTATTTATATATCACAAACATTATACAAAGTGACTAGCCTATACATGCCATACTTAATATATACACTTTCAAAAGGTACCAAAAATAGAATTGAGTAGTGTGATGATGATCCTCGACGATCCCCGAGCCTTTTGTAGCTTTGACGACCTATAAAATAGAGTAAACACATACAAAGTAAGCTTTCCTAAAACTTAGTAAGTCATGTACAAATAAACTTAACATATAGGCATTCATTACTCATAACAAATATGAGTTTACTACTAGCTCATTTGCACATTCTTGATTCTTCTTGGCTCATTTATCTAGCCATTTGCTTACCAACATATTTATCTCCGTGTACTTCTTTAGATCATATCTCATCTAGGCAAGTTCATATAAACACTTACCTTTCGTACACTTGCTTAGTGTACAATTCAAACGTACCTGATTCGTTTATACATTTCACGTAGACTTCCATTTCTCGGATTTACCCATTGAACCATTCGAAATCAAATAGGATACTCAGAATTCTTGGAATAGTCGTACAATGCAAATGTCCCAGACGTGGTCTTACATGTAACCAGATATCGATGCCACTGTCCCAGACAGGGTCTTACACGAATCAATACGATGCCAATATCCCAGACATGGTCTTATATGTAAATATCAAATTGATGCCAACGTCCCAGACGTGGTCTTACACGATGTCTCATATCGATGCCAACGTCCCAGGCATGGTCTTATACGATATCACATATTGGACACCTATGTCATGACATATGTAATCCTATCTATTCCTAGGTTCGTACGGGACTTTTTCAGATGTTGACACCATGTCGATACTATCTCAAATTTCATGTACTCATCATCTCTTATACATTCATCATTATAAAGTTTCGTATGAACATACATATATCAATGTAGAAACATTTATTTGTATATAGACTTACCTCAGATTTGAGTAAATGGTCGGATTTAGCTATTCAATTACTTTCGACTTTCCGCGATCTAAATCCGTTTTCTTCGGTCTTGATCTATACATATTCAAATTTAATCCATTTATTCACCAATTCATTCAATTCAATACAAAAACACATATTTAGGGCAATTTACAAATTAGCCATCATATTTTCACATTATGACAATTTAGTCCCTATTTCACAAAATCACAAAATACACAAAATCTCTATTTACCCATGCTTAGCCGAATGTTCATGTAGTCCATACAAATCCATACATTTCATTTATTTCACAATTTAGTCCCTCAAAATATTATTTTCACAATTTAATCCAAATTACTCAAATTCCTCAAAAATTCAAAGACAAACTATGTTAATCTATCACATATATTTCATATTTCATCATCAAACATCACAAAACTTGTGAATTCATCAATGGAATATTTCAAAATCTCCATCAATTCAAAAAATTGAAGCACGGGTTTTGGAGAACACAAAGCAATGATCATAGAAACGTAGAAATTATCAAAAACCGAAGCAAAACATACCTTGAATTGATACTTGTAATAGCCGAATACCATGAAAGCTTAAAACCTTTCCTTTCTTTTCTACATTTGGTGATGGATGATAAAAATAATAACATATTTTAGCTTTGTCTTTTACTTAATATTACTTATTTACTATTTTACTTATTTAACCTTTATAAATCAAATAAGAAAACCATATAAACTATGTCCAAAACCATCCATTAGCCATCCACTATGTTATAAAATGGATTAATTGACTCATAAGGCCACTACACTTAAAAGCCAACTCAAATAAGCACTTTAACATATAGAATGTCACTTTTACCTTTTTCACGATTTAGTCCTTTCTCAAATTAAACACACAAATGACAAAATTAATTCACAGAAATTTCACACATGCTTAATCATGTATCATAGGCACAGAAAATAATATTAAAATATTTTTTTGACTCAAATTTGTGGTCCTGAAACCACTGTTCCGACTAGGGTCTAAACCAGACTGTTACAATTCTCCCCCTAGGGATTTTCGTCCCTGAAAATCTTACCGTTAAACAGATTCAGATATTGTTGTCTCATTGTATCTTCAGGCTCCCACATAGCCTCTTCCATTCCGTGTCGATGCCATATTTCTTTCACTAACAGAATTTTCTTATTTCACAATTCTTTCACTTCGCGAGCTAAGATACGGACCGATTCTTCTTCATAAGTCATATCAGATCGGTTTTCAACCTCAGACGGAGGAATCACATGTGATGGATCAGATCTGTATCGACGAAGCATTAACACATGAAATACATTATGAATCTTTTCCAACTCAGGTGGCAACAATAATCTATATGTAACAGGTCCAATGCTCTCGATAATCTCATACGGCCCTATGAACCTCAGACTTAATTTGCCTTTTCGTCTGAATCTGAGTACTTTCTTCCATGGAGATACTTTTAAAAACACTTTATCACTGATTTCATACTCAATATCTTTTCGTTTCAAATCTGCATAAGATTTTTGAGGATCAGACGCTGCTTTCAGACTATTACGGATTACTTTGACTTTTTGTTCAGTGTCTTTTATCAAATTGACTCTGTGTATCTTACTTTCACTGAGATCAGTCCAATACAGAGGTGTCTAAAATTTATGTTCGTACAAAGCTTCATAAGGTGCCATTTTGATACTCGACTGAAAACTATTATTGTCTGCAAATTCAATCAATGGCAAATATTGTTCCCACGACCCATCAGACTCAAGAATGCAACATCTCAACATATCTTCGAGTATTTGAATGATTCGCTCGGATTGACCATCAATTTGTGGGTGAAAAGCTGTACTGAAATGCAATTTTGTAGCTAAAGCTTCTTGCAATTTCTTCCAGAATCGTGATGTAAACCTCGGATCTCTGTCAGACACAATAGATAATGGCACTCTGTGCAATCTCACAATATCAGAAATGTAAAGTTCAGCTAACTTATCAAGTGAGAAATCTGATCGTACCGGAATAAAATGGGCTAATTTCGTCAATCTGTCAACCACAACCCAAATTGCATCTTTCTTTCTTGGAGTGAAAGGCAAACCTGTAACAAAATCCATTGTCACTCTGTCCCATTTCCATTCGGGAATCAAAATCGGTTGTAGAAAACCAGATGGAACCTGATGTTCAGCTTTAACTTGCTGACAGACTAAACATTTTGATACAAAATCAGAGATATATCTTTTCATACCAGACCACCAATAATGTTGCTTTAAATCATGATACACTTTGTACTACCCAGATGAACAGATAGACGACTATTATGAGCTTCATTCAAAATTAGCTGAATCAACTCTGGGTTTCTCAGAACACAAATTTGATCTCAAAATCTCAAGAAATCATCATCATCAACTCGAAACTCAGAATCGGAATTTGAATTATACTAAACTCACTTCATTAGCAACTCATTATCAACTTTCTGAGCATCACGTATTTTTTTTGTAAAAACAACGGTTTCGCTTTCAATTCAGCTAAAACTGAACTATCATCAGACAAGTCCAAATAAGCATTCATAGCACATAATGCAAACTGCGATTTTTGGCTCAAAGCATCGGTAACTACATTTGCTTTAACCGGATGATAATCTATCACGAGTTCATAGTCTTTTAACAGCTCTAACCATCTTCTCTGTCATAGATTCAAATCTTTCTGGGTCATTAGGTACTTCAAACTTTTATGATCTGAAAACACGTGGCATTTCTCACTGAAAAGATAATGGCACCAAATTTTTAACGCAAACACAATCGCAGCTAATTCAAGATCATGTGTCGGATAGTTCTTTTCATGCGGCTTTAGTTGTCTCGAGGCATAAGCTATAACTTTGCCTTCCTGCATCAAAACACATCCCAGACCATTCAATGAAGCATCATGATAAACCGTAATATATACATATTTTAATCCCACATTTAGCATACTTTTGGATGATTTATCCCTTGAATTGTAGAATTTGATGCTCCTAATCCCTTAATTTCATATTTTATACTTAGGAGAGCATAGGAGGATGAAAAGAACGAGAAACAGTCAAAAAATGGAGAAAATGGGCCAAAGTAAGAAATCAACATGGCCGGGGCTCGAATCACACGGTCGTGCCACTTTAGCAGACTCGAACACGGCCCTGGGCTCGATTCACACGGGCGTTTCACACGGGCGTGTCCCTGCCGTATCCAAGATGAATTCTACTCGGAAAAGGTTACTTAGAGGCGAAGAAAGACATTCCGAAGTCTATATAAACACCCTAAGTATGACCTAAAAAGGGGGTGAAGCTAGATAAGGCTGAACACAGGGAATTACTCGAAGACAGCCAGTTGATTCATCCCAGAAGCCGAAATCACACTCAAGACGGAAGATCTTCCCTTCAATTTCCTTTAGGGGGTTTTAGGGTTTTTCTTACGTTTTGTTATTTACTTTCTTCTGAGATGTATTCTTTATCATACATGAACTAAACCCCTCAAAAACCTGAGGGGGATGAAACCTAAGATGGATCTTATTATTGTTTTCTGAACTGTATGATAAATACATGATTTGTTCTTAATTATGTGTTCTTAATTCTTGTTTTAATATTTCAGATATTGATTCAAGTATTGATGTGCTTAGGCGAAGGAGCAAAAGTCCTGCTTAAGAGTAAATCTAGCATAGTTAAGCGGAGTTGATCGCAACCCTAGAGATAGGATGACGAAAATCTGCCGGATTAGGGTCAAACCTAATATGGGAGTCCATAGATCGAGTTAATGCAATACTAGGGGTTTTAATTAGAAAGAGATTTCAATTAATCAACCTAGGGTTAGACGTTAGTAGCCTCGAAAGAGGTATTAATATAAATTAGGGAATCCTACGGATCAAGTTAAGTGAATAAATCGTCTGGTTCAGAGTTAAATAACAAGTGAAGTCTAGGTGGATTCTTCCTCGGTTATTGTCTTAATCAACTAGTTTTTCTCAAAAGTATTTTCCCAATTCACTCTCTGTGTCTTAGCATCCTTAGTTTAGTAATTAGTTAATTAAACATCGATTCTCTTAATACTTAGGCTAGATAATAAAAAGATAGTAACTACTAGTACTCTTGGTCCTTGAGGATACGATATTTTCGGTCTTGCCATAGCTATACTACCGAACGATAGGTGCGCTTGCCTTATTCGTTGTCATAGTTAGTTTGGACATGATCAAGTTTTTGGCACCGTTGCCGGGGACTAAGATATTAGGAAAACTAAATTTTTATTACATTAGCCATTTTATTTATTTGTAATTTATTTTTATTTTATTTTAACATTGCTAATTTTTCTTTTATTTGCTTCTGGTAGGTAATTCTAGTTTATGACTAGGAGGAACCTGTCAGGACCATTACTTTTTGACAGTGATATTGAAGGTACCGTTCGCAGAAATCGTAGGGAAATAAGGCAAAGCCTACAGTACATAGAAGAAGAGCAAGAGGACGATACCAACACTACCAAAGAGATGGCTGATAATAATCCGCTACCTCCTATGGTTGCCGCAAACCCGGTGAATCAAAATCCTGTTCCTCGTACTATGTATGATTATGCTAAACCTACTTTAACAGGAACTGAATCGAGTATTGTTAGACATGCTATTGCTGCAAATAATTTTGAACTGAAACCTAACACTATACAGATGATTCAGCAATTTGTTCAGTTTGATGGTTTGCAGGATGAGGATCCAAACAATCACTTGGCAAATTTTCTGGAATTCTGCGACACTTTTAAGATTAATGGCGTTTCTGATGATGCCAATCGCCTTCGATTGTTTCCCTTTTCGTTGAGGAACAAAGCTAAACAGTGGTTGAACTCGTTACCAAGAGGATCAATCACTACATGGGATCAAATGACCAAAAATTTCTTATTAAAATATTTTTCGCCGGCTAAAACGGCTAAGTTGAGGAATGATATCTCTTCTTTTGTGCAGATGGATTCAGAGACACTTTACGATGCATGGGAGAGATACAAGGATCGATTAAGAAGGTTCCCTCACCATGGGTTGCCTTTGTGGCTTCAGGTTCAAACCTTTTACAACAGTGTGAACCCCTCGACTAGCCAGTTGATTGATTCAGCCGCCGGTGGAACCCTAAATAACAAAACCCCTGAAGTGGCCTATGAGTTTATAGTAGAGATGTCACTGAATAATTATCAGTGGCAAGTTACAAGGACAAGGCCAACAAAAGCCGCTAGTGTTTTCAACCTCGACGCAGTAACCATGCTATCAAATCAGGTAGAACTTTTAAATAAAAAGATTGATGGTTTGTATGGTTCTTCACAGGTACATCCAGTGATACAGTGCGATACAAATGGAGGAGGGTCGAACAATACAGAATACCCACCCTACAACCCTGGCATAGAAAGCAAGTAGATGAACTATATGGGTAATAATTTTAGATCTCAAAATAACCCCTATAGTAACAATTATAATCCAGGTTGGAGGAACCATCCAAACTTCTCATGGGGTGGTCAAGGAAATCAGAGACAACAACCCTCTCTAGGCTTTCAACAACAACCCTACCCACAAGAGAAAAAGCCGAACCTTGAAGAGATTCTAACAAAGTTCATCGCGGCATCAGAGACACATTTCCAAAACACCGAAACAGCACTTAAAAATCAGCAAGCGTTAATTCAAGGGCTCGAGAACCAAATAGGTCAGCTTGCTAAGCTGATCTCAGAACGACCACAAGGAAACTTGCCAAGCAACACTGAAACTAACCCAAAGGAGGAAATTCACGCCATTACTGTTCACGATAGTGAAGGGTTAGACGAACCAGAACTGAGGCAAGAGAATGTGGTAAAGGAAGGTAAGGTTGAGGTAAGCCATGATAAACCAAAATCGATAATTGCAGAGTACCAACCTCGTGTGCCATACCCCAATGCGATGAAGAAAGACAACACAGATGAACAATTCAGTAAATTTCTTAAACTTCTAAAGAAATTACATATTAACATACCGTTTCTTGAAGCTCTTTCGCATATGCCAGATTCAAGGAAATTTTTAAAGGAGGTTCTCGCAAACAAACGAAAGCTAGACGATGCTTCGCACGTGGAGTTAAACGCAGTTTGCTTAGCCCTTTTACAAAATAAACTACCCAACAAATTAAAAGATCCAGGGAGTTTTACTATTCCTTGTTTAATTGGTAGTTTATATGCTAACTATGCTTTAGCTGATTTACGGGCAAGCATCAACGTCATGCCTTATAAACTGTTTAAACAACTAGGTCTAGGGAAACCCAAACAAACTAGGATAAGCATCCAATTAGCTGATAAAACCATTAGAGTTCCTAGGGGTATAATCAAAGATGTGCTAGTGAAAGTTGATAAATTTATATTCCCAGTAGACTTTGTCATTTTCGACATGGATGAGGACAACAATGTTCCTTTAATTTTAGGAAGACCCTTTTTAGCAACTGCTAAAACTAAAATTGATGTTGGTACAGGTGAACTCACACTTTGTGTAAGTGACGAAACGGTCACTCTTCAGGCTCTTGACTTGGCTAGGACATCGAGTGATCAAGGTGAAAACATAAATTCCATTAATAACCATTTGGTTCAACCTTCTTTACAGGAAACACCACGAAAACACATAACTAAACCTGATCCTAGACCCCGTGCCAATAAAGAAGTAATTCATGTGGAACGAAAGCTTCAGGTCGAGGAACTAGACGAGTGGAAGACACATTTCAAGGAGAAACTAGGAACACACGAAGCAAAACCGATGGAACCCCCAAATGAGCTTATAGGAATAGCAAATCACTTCAAAATAGGAGATCAGGTATTGTTGGATGAGAAAGACCCTCGAATCGCCATTTCAGACCTTAAAACAAACAAAGAAATCCCTTTTAAGGTACTCAATGTCTTCCCATACGGAACGATCGAGGTGACTCACTCTTAATTCGACACTTTTAAGGTAAACACCACTCGATTTAAACTATATATCGATAACCGAATTGATAGCAAGAATGAGGAGCTTCAACTCTTCAAACCACCATGATTATGTGAATGAGAGGTAAGTCTAGCTTAAGACTTTAAACGAGCGCTTCTCGGGAGGCAACCCGAGCACTAACCCTACTAATTAGTTTTAGTTTTATTTATTTTCATGTTTAGGCGCAGGTTTCCATACCCACACGGCCTTGCACACGGCCGTGGCTGTGGCCGTGTGGAAACAGGACAAAACTTATCCCAAAACACGAGTTGTGATAAAACGCCACGGCCGTACGATACGGTCGTGGTCAACACTGAGAAAACACCACGGCCATGTGACACGCCCGTGACCCTAAACCGTGGTTGAAACTAGGATATCTACACGGGTGTGCGACACGCCCATGTCCTTAGGCCGTGGTCGACACTAATTTATCAACAAGGGAGTGGCAACCTATACACAAGCGTGGGAGAAGCGAACGAAGTTTGGCACAACCGTGCGACGCGGCCGTGTAGAACAACACGCCCACAGAACACAGGCGTGGGCCGTAAAAACCAGGCGTGTCAAAATCCTAAATTCCAAAACACGGGCTAAAAACAATATACACGGGCGTGTGCCACGTCCGTGTACCCCTATTTCTATATAAACCCTTCACTATTAATCTTCTCCACTCAAACCCTAACCCCATACCACCATCATTGAATGCCTAAAGGCAAGACCAACACCACCATCCCCATGTCAAAGAAACGAAAAGATCCTGGCATGATCTCCCCGTGTGAGACCAATTTACATAAGTTCATGCCGGCCGCTTCATTTATTCGACAAGCCAAGGAAATTTGAGGCCATTTAATTTTTTGTTTTCTTTTCTCTTCTCTTTTATTTTCCTTCTCTTTATCTCTCTTGTGCTTAGTTTAATTATTATATTTTGATTTCTTTGTTTTAGGTTTTCCAGGCTGCTTGGGAATCATCACACCACGACCCTAGTATCCACCTCTACTTCCATCTATGCCAAACTTAGCATTTCTTTTCCTTGACTCCATCCAAGGAGCTCATCCATAATTTAGGAAGTTTCACTTCTCTCCCTCTGTTATTATTTTCCTACTAACTATTATCTATCTTTGTACATTGAAGACAATGTACATCTTAAGTGTAGGGGGTGAATTTTATTCAGAAAAGTTCCTAACTTTTTGCATTATTCTCAAATCCCTGAATTTTGTCTTTTTCTTAAGTAATTTTCTCATTTTACTAATTAGAATGAAATTTCTTTTGATTTATGATTTTCACTGATATGTTTTGAACTAAGTCATAGTTAATTGTGCAGTGATGATTTAAACTTTAAGATATTAGAGAATCAAGCATGATAAGTCTATTTTCAAAATTATATTTTCTAGGTCGTTTCCCTAAATCTAATTATTACCTTGAAGTTGAAATTTACAAGGTTGACATCAAAAACCATAATTTTTGTGAGATTTTGAGCCTTTTAGAGCATACATTCTTTTCTTGCTCACTTTATTAATTATGAGTGTGTCAACATTGATTTGTTATTCTAGAACTTGCTTCGATCATACATGTCGACACCACACCTATGATTTGATATACTGAGATGATAAAGGCACCTAGGTTTTAACCCACTTACTCCATAAAAAGCCTACCCATTTAATTAACCCTTAGTAAACCCCTTTGAATCCTAAAAAAACCATTTCTTGACTCACCCATTAATATTAACCCAAAACCCACTTTGTATTTGTTATCACCAATTCTCTTGACTATCCTTATATCGAGATTTGATTTGATCGGTTACTTAACTATTTTCTTTATTTCAGTTCTATCTTATTATTATTGTACTTGATTTGTTCTTAAAAAAAATTTGGGAATCTATTCATTATTACTTCTTTGTTATTGGAGCTTAAGCAGTTAATTTTACATTTTGAGAAGAAGCTCGTGTTATTAGTGATGAATTCTTAATTGATGTAATTATTTAAGTTTTAGTTACTTTTCTAGTTAGGTAATTTATCAATTCAGTCTCGATACTAACCCTCTAATTCAGCCTTTATCCACACCTTTAACCCAAGCCCCATTACAACCCTTTTAAAGACCTTTTGATTTGTGTATCATATCATTTTAAAGTGGTGGAGATTTGATTTTCATGCAAGCCTATGGGATTAACTTTTCATGTTTGGCTCTTGAGTGCTTATTTTTTAACCTTAAACACCTTGAGTGATTTGAGTGAACCCTTAGTGAGGATGTCAATTCTTGTTGATTTTAAATTAAAGGTGATTATTTAGGTAAGGGGAAACACCTATTTTTTGTACTATAAAAACTATGACTTTGATTGCTTGAATCTTTAGAAACCTTCTGGTTAAATTATCAATGTATGAATTACCTATGAATTATGATGAAACATTATTGATGAAGATTATGAATTAAGGAAATTTGATTTTAATTTTGAGTTGAGAATTTTGCTTGAGGACAAGCAAATGCTTAAGTGTGGGGGTATTTGATAAACCGTAATATATACATATTTTAATCCCACATTTAGCATACATTTGGAAGATTTATCCCTTGAATTGTGGAATTTGATGCTCCTAATCCTTTAATTTCATGTTTTATACTTAAGAGAGCATAGGAGGATGAAAAGAATGAGAAACGGGCAAAAAATAGAGAAAATGGGCCAAAGTAAGAAATCAACACGGTCGTGGCTCGAATCACACGGTCGTACCACTTTAGCAGAATCGAACACGGCCCTAGGCTCGATTCACACGGGCGTTTCACACGGGCGTGTCCCTACCGTATCCAAGATGAATTCTACTCGGAAAAGGTTACTTAGAGGCGAAGAAAGACATTCCGAAGTCTATATAAACACCCTAAGTAAGACCTAAAAAGGGGGCGAAGCCAGAGAGGGCTGAACACAGGGAATTACTCGAAGACAGCCAGTTGATTCATCCAGAAGCCGAAATCACACTCAAGACGGAAGATCTACCCTTTAATTTCCTTCAGGGGGTTTTAGGGTTTTTCTTATGTTTTGTTATTCACTTTCTTCTGAGGTGTATTCTTTATCAAACATGAACTAAACCCCTCAAATACCTGAGGGGGATGAAACCTAAGACGGATCTTGTTATTGTTTTCTGAACTATATGATAAATACTTGATTTGTTCTTAATTATGTGTTATTAATTCTTGTTTTAATATTTCAGGATATTGATTCAAGTATTGATGTGCTTAGACAGTGGAGCAAAAGTCCCTGTTTAAGAGTAGATCTAGCATAGTTAAGCGGAGTTGATCACAACCCTAGAGATAGGATGATGAAAATCTGCCAGATTAGGGTCAAACCTAATATGGGAGTCCATAGATCGAGTTAATGCAACACTAAGGGTTTTAATTAGAAAGAGATTTCAATTAATCAACCTAGGGTTAGACGTTAGTAGCCTCGAAAGAGGTATTAATATAAATTAGGGAATCCTACAGATCAAGTCAAGTGAATAAATCGTCTGGTTCAGAGTTAAATAACAAGTGAAGTCTAGGTAGATTCTTCCTCGGGTATTGTCTTAATCAACTAGTTTTTCCCAAAAGTATTTTCCCAATTCACTCTCTGTGTCTTAGCATCCTTAGTTTAGTAATTAGTTAATTAAACATCGATTCTCTTAATACTTAGGCTAGATAATAAAAAGATAGTAACTACTAGTACTCTTGGTCCTTGAGGATACGATATTTCCGGTCTTGCCATAGCTATACTACTGAACGATAGGTGTGATTGCCTTATTCGTTGTCATAGTTAGTTTGGACACGATCACATCACTGTAAATCACGAATTCTTTACCCGGTTCTAGTTGTACCAAAACTGGAGCTTCAGTTAACATAGCTTTCAACTGACCAAAGCTTTTCTGACACTTATCAGACCATTCAAACCTCATATTTTTCTGAAGCAATCTAGTCAACGGAGTAGCTATCATCGAGAATCCTTTTACAAACTGATGATAATAACCAGCTAGTCCCAAAAAACTATAGACTTCAGACACATTCTTTGGAGGTTTCCATTCCAGAATAGCATAAATCTTACTCGGATCAACTCGTATTCCAGAGGCTGATACAATATTTCCCAGAAAACCAACTTATCGCAACCAAAATTCACATTTATTGAACTTTGCATACAATTGCTTATCTCGCAGAGTTTGCAAAACAATTCTCAGATGCTCAGCATGCTCAATCTCATCACGTGAATAAATCAAGATGTTGTCAATGAATACAACAACAAATTGATCTAAGTACGGTCTGAGAATTTTGCTCATCAGATCCATAAAAATTGCAGGAGCATTTGTTAGTCTGAAAGGCATAACTAAAAACTCATAATGCCCATACCTCGTTCTGAAAGCAGTTTTCAGAATGTCTGAATCTTTTACTCTCAACTGGTAGTATCCCGATCTCAGATCTATCTTTGAGAACACAGTGGCTCCTTTAAGCTGATCAAACAAAACATAAATCCTGGGCAATGGATATTTATTCTTTATAGTCACTTTGTTCAACTGACGATAATCAATACACATTCTCATCGTTCCATCTTTCTTTTTCACAAACAGAACAGGAGCACCCCAAGGTGAAAAACTCAGTCTTGCAAACCCTTTATCAGTCAACTCTTGCAACTGTGACTTTAACTCTTTCAACTCCGTTGGTGCCATTCTGTATGGAGCTATCGAAATAGGAGTCGTTCCCGACAACAAATCAATACCAAATTACACTTTACGTATCGGAGGTAATCCCGATAATTCTTCAGGAAATACATCAGGGAATTCACAGACAACTGGCACTGATTCAACTTTCTTTTCGGTTACTTTCGAGTCAATTCACAGACAACTGGCACTGATTCAACTTTCTTTTCGGTTACTTTCGAGTCAATCACATAAGCAAAATAAGCTTCATAACCCTTTCTCAAGTAATACTAAGCTTTTAACACAGATATCACAGCAGGTAACCCATTCAAATCATTAGACTTAACCCGAACTATTTCATCATTTTGACATCTCAAATCAATGGTCTTTCTTTTGCAATTCACAAGGGCATCATGCAATGTTAACCAGTCCATACCCAAAATTATATCAAACTCATTAAAAGGTAATAACATCAGATCAGCCAAAAAACAAACATCTCTAAACATCAACGGACAGTTCTTACATACTTTATCAACCAGGACACTTTTACCTAAGGGGTTCGATACTCTAATAACAAATTCAGTAGACTCTACAGGCAAAGTCTTACTGCATACTAAGTTCATGCATATATACGAATGTGTAGAACCTAGGTCTATCAATGCAATCACAGAAGTATCATAAAGAGTAAATGTACCCGTTATAACATCCGGAGATGAAGCTTTCTCACGAGCTCGGATGGCATATGCTCTGGCAGGCACTCTGGCTTCAGATCTTGCAACTGAATCTTTCGTAGTTCTCTGACTACCACTGACATTTCTTGCATTTCGGGAAGGTCTACCTCTCACTGAAACATTATCAGATCTCGGATTCTGAACAATCTCTTTCTCAACAGACTCTGGGCAATCACAGATGAAATGATCTAACGATCCACATATGAAACAAGCTCGATCATTCAATCTACAACTACCTGGATGTCTTTTACCACAGTGCTTACATTCAGATCATTCAGATTAGACATTTCCCACACTAGCTATCGATGTAGCTGGAGCTTTAGAATTCGACTGTGATCTAGCTCGATCTCTCGAATTCGAATGTCCCACATTAGTTCTGAAACGGCTATGCTCATCTCTAAATTTCTTTGAAGTAGACTGAAATGATTTGCTCGAAAATCTCTTTCTCACATCTCTAGCTTCAGACTCAGCTTTTCTTTTATCTTTCCCGAGTGCCTCAGCTTTGCACGCTCGATCAACAAGCACAACGAACTCTTTTATTTCTAAAATTCCAACTAGCAAACGGATATCTTCGTTCAGACTGTCTTCAAACCTTTTACACATTACTGCCTCGGTTGATACACATTCTCGAGCATACTGGCTTAATCTTACGAACTCTCGTTCATACTCGGTCACAGTCATCCGACCCTGTTTCAACTCAAGAAATTCTTTTCGTTTCTGATCAATGAACCTCTGACTGATGTATTTCTTTCTGAACTCAGACTGAAATAAATCCCAAGTAACCCATTCCTTTGGAACCACAGAAATCAAAGTCTTCCACCATTGATAGGCTGCATCTCGTAACAAATAAACAACATATTTTATGCATTCTTCAGGATTCAATGACATTTCATCAAATACCCAGATTGTGTTCTCGAGCCAAAACTCAGCTTTTTCGGCATCGTCGCCCTGAACTCTTCAGCCCCATACTTACGAATTTTGTCAACCGAAGGTTTATTAAATAGATTCAGATTCATAACGGAAGGCACAACTAAAGTCTGAGAAAGATTAGGCGGGGCGGAGGTTGTGAAACAGCAGGATTATTCCATACAAACTGAGTGAACCACTCACTCATCATTTGGAAAAAGGCTTGTTTAGCCTCTCCCTCTTGACCGCTCGTAGCCGGTCTCGAATCAGATGGCACTGTCCCTTGAGCGGGAGTAGGCGCATTACTTTCAACGTCGTCAGCTACGGCTCTTTCAGGATCCATTACTATACGAAGAACACATTTTACACGTCAGGATTCATCACACTATCACATTTCATATATATGGCATGTATAGCTAGACTCTAACACGCTACGTTAGTTCGAGAATCGACTAAACTGAAGCTCTGATACCAATCAAATGTAACACCCCTAGCCCGTAACCATCGCCGATTTAGGGTTAAGAGGCATTACCGAACAATCAAAAACTTTTACAGAAATTTCATAACATAATTTGACAAATCACATCAAAGTGTCCCTTAAATAGGTCTACGAGACCTTAATCATACTTTAGAAAGGGGCCGAGACTAAACCAAACACATACGGCAATTCTCAGATATTTAAAAAAATTTCTAAGTTATAGAGGTCACATGCCTGTGTGGGCAGGCCGTGTGCCTCCCACGGCCTCAGACACGCCCGTGTGTCTAAGCCGTGTCAAAATAGGGCATACATACTAACTTGACCACACGGCTTGAGACACGCCTGTGTGCCTCACCCGTGGTCGAGCCTGACTTGCACCACACGGCCAGTCACATGCCCGTGTGTCCAGCCCGCGGTTGAGTCTGACTTGTTTTGAAATATAACAACGAGGGACACGGTCGAGCCACACGCCCGTGTGCTCAACCGTGTGGGCAAATATAGGCCATTTGCAAGGCCAGAATGCCACCCACACTTTGGGTCATCCCTACAATCATATACAAGCATTATTCCATACACAATTGGCAACAAAAAATTTCATCAAATTGTCATCTTTACAACTCATGCAAGTACATTTCATCACAACATATTATATGCCATTTAGCTCAACCAAATCACAAGTATATCTAAGAAATATTCACCTATAAACTTACCAGTTTATTATGGCATCACTCCATCAATATTATACCAACTTTTCATCACCAAAACAAAGTTAAATTTTACCATATGCTTAACCATTAACAAAACACATAACATAGCTTATCTACTTATTCATGACATATCATTAACTAGCCATATCACATGGCTATTTATATATCACAAACATAATTCAAAGTGACTAGCCTATACATGCTATACTTAATATATACACTTTCAAAAGGTACCAAAAATAGAATTGAGTAGTGTGATGATTGTAATAACCCGGGTTAGGGGCTGTTTTGTTGTTGCATGTTATTGCATGGGTTTAGTGTGTTTGTGTTGTTGTTTGTGTGGTATCGGGGCTTAAGTGTAGCCTAGGTGTATGCCTGAGTGAATGGGAAAATTTTGGTTTTGGGTGTTAAGTCGGGAGCCATTGGAGCTAGGGTATAAGGGTTTTCTTTGGTGTTTTATTGCACAAGTGAAGAGTCGGCAGAGTGGCAAGGAGGAGCTTGGTGTGGCGTCATCTTCGGTGAGGGAGGTCCAGAGTTCAAGTCGTAGAGCTCCCATTTTGGTTCCCATTTTGGACGGCATGGAGGAAGAGGTAGAAGGCAAGTGGAATTCTACCTTGGACCAGGTCAAACCGTTCAAAAGAAAGGTGGAGAGTGATTGTAGGAGTAAGACTTGGTAAACACATTTGAAATGGGTGGAGTGGAGTGTTTGGGGGGATATGGCCGAATGTTGGGGAAGTGGGGAGTGTATGGCCGGTTTTGGGAAGTGGGGAGTGAGTAGGCCAATGTTCCTTTTGGAATGTGATGCATATTCGGTCATTAGGAGACCAAACCAAACTCTTTCTTTTTTGAAACACCAAAGCCAAGTTCTAAAGAATTCTCTCATCTTTTCTTCACTTCTTGAACCGAAATACCAAGTCCCTTTAGTTGCCAAAATTGTCTTGTTCACTTGGTTTGTGTGTGGCCGAATACACTCTTGCATCTATCCTTCTTTCTTCATTTGTGTAAGTTTGAATCGGGTATCCTTTCTTCTCACACCTTCATCCATTTTCTCTTGTCATACTTGTGCCGAAATCATACTACTTCTAAACCAAGTTCTCTATTTTGATTTCTCCATTGCTAGTGAGCAGAAACCATACCATCTTCTTCCTCAAACTCTCATTTGCTTTTCTCAATAATCCTAGCCGAATCTTTCATTTGTGCCTTACCATTTCATTAAGCCGTTTTCTTTCAAAACCGTAAGTATTTGTCCCCATCCATTTCATATATTTTTATCTTCCATTTCAAAAGCTCTTGAGCCAATGTCCCTTTCTCTTAGGGGTTCTTGTGGCGAATTCTTGGTGGTTGGTGTTGGGGTAAGTCCTTGGCTGAATGGTCATGTTTTCTTTCTCTAGTTTTATGATTGATTTCGGTTAGATTAAAGCTTATGATGGTTGTGGATTGAAGTGAGTTAATCGTTGTTAATCTCTTCATTATAGGACATCAAAGGTTTCAAAGCAAGCAAAAGGAGCCGTTTTCTTCTGTCAGTTGATTAGTGGGCCGATTGTCTAAGGGAACCACTTTTTGGTTCGGGATTTGGTAGGAAACCAAATCAGGTGAAGGGTAAGGGCTTTCGACAAACCCTTTTTGGTCTAAATGGTGTTGGCCGAATGCTATAAGTGCCTAACCCCTATGTGTTGGCCGATTGTAGGAGCTAGTAATCGAGGGACTTAGCATTCGTTTTCGTTGGGATTTTTTTTTAGACTCGTGTATACCTGTGTGTAAACTAACACACTATACTTAGTAATATTGTTATTAAACTGTTTGCCTATTAATATCATGACAAAGATGATGGATTATTGGATACCCAAACGGGGTATGTATGCGTATCCGGGTAAGTCGATTATTGTTACTAGATTACTGATGATCTATATGGTATCATGACTATGTATGTATGTGATATGGGGCATGAGTCAAACATATTAGCATGATATGCATAATTTGTATGATATGCATGATTACATGAGTTGGTTTGTTGATGGGTGATATGAGTGGAGAGCGGTGATGATTTGTCTTGACGAGCACGGTGTTTTGGTAACACACTTTGTGACTTTGGGTCACCAGTGCTTTGGTAGCACATTTGTGTCTTTGGGACACCGGAGGTTGGGCACCTCATTGCGACTTGTCCACGTGGTTAACACCACCGTGGGTTGGCCCCACTTTGAGATATGGGATCGTCGCTAGTGATTGGGTATCACACGATGGGTTGGCCCCATCATTGGATTTGTGACTTGGTCACGGTGCTTTGGTAGCACATTTGTGTCTTTGGGACACGGAGGTTGGGCACCTCATTGCGACTTGTCCCTCGTGGTTAACACCACCACCGTGGGTTGGCCCCACATGAGATATGGGATCGTCTGCGCTAGTGATTGGGTATCACACGATGGGTTGGCCCCATCATTCGATTATCGTGACTACGGTCACCGGTGCTTGGGTAGCACATTGTGTCTTTGGGACACCGGTGTTTTGGTAACACATTGTGACTATATGTCACCAAAGTGGTTTGGCACCACCAGGTGGTTTGGTACCACACGGGTAGAAAAGGAGATACGGATGGTTAGGATTGGGTTGCATTAATCATGTTGCTATGTATGATGTGTGTTAGCATGTTGTTTCATCGGGAGCGGGATTTATGCATTTGAGTCATTCGACTCACCCTCTCCTTTGACATTTCAGTGACTCGTGAGACGGACATGGAGCCGGATGGACTCGGGGTGCTCATGCCATGCTTAATAAAGTTTTACTCAAACTCTATCATTTGGGTACTTTAGCTTACTTATTTCGATTTGAGATTTAATTTGGATCTGTAAAAGGCCTTTAAAATTATGTTTTATGGTGGGTATGTTTTAATTAGATTCTCAACCTGCTTAACAAATAACTTGGCATGAAATTTACTAAAACTTGGAAAGACAACGTTTTCAAAATTATATCGCAATGTGTTTCAAACTATACCATCGGGTATCTCGCTATGTTTTACTATACAATAAACTCAAATGATTTCCGAATCAAACTTGATTTTCTACTAAGTCTAAAATGTGTCAAAATGGCACTAAGAAACTATTGGAAGTGCTAAATGAAATCAACTCGTCTCTACTATATACTTGGATAAGTTTTCAAAAATCTGATCACTCAAAGACGTTTTTCCCCGTAACATACCAGATTCGGGCGTGGTGTCTTGTCCGAGTTTGGGGTGTTACAATTGTGGTATCAGAGCTAAGTTCAAAGGCTCGGCTGTGGGCCTGAGGCCCAAAATGTTTTCAAAAGGTTGTTTTGTTAGTCCTCATTCCACGATGGGTTGGCCCCATCATTGGATTTGTGACTTCGGTCACCAGTGCTTTGGTAACACATTTGTGTCTTTGGGACACGGAGGTTGGGCACCTCATTGCGACTTGTCCTGTGGTTAACACCACCGTGGGTTGGCCCCACATGAGATATGGGATCGTCTGCGCTAGTGATTGGGTATCACACGATGGGTTGGCCCCATCATTCGATTATCGTGACTACGGTCACCAATGCTTGGGTAGCACATTGTGTCTTTGGGACACCAGTGTTTTAGTAACACATTGTGACTATATGTCACCAGTGGTTTTAGCACCACCGGTGGTTTGGTACCACACGGGGTAGAAAAGGAGATACGGATGGTTAGGATTGGGTTGCATTAATCATGTTGCTATGTATGATGTGTGTTAGCATGTTGTTTCATCGGGAGCGGGATTTATGCATTTGAGTCATTCGACTCACCCTCTCCTTTGACATTTCAGGTGACTCGTGAAGCGCGGACATGGAGCCGGGATGGACTCGGGGTGCTCATGCCATGCTTAATAAAGTTTTACTCAAACTCTATCATTTGGGTACTTTAGCTTACTTATTTCGATTTGAGATTTAATTTGGATCTGTAAAAGGCCTTTAAAATTATGTTTTATGGTGGGTATGTTTTAATTAGATTCTCAACTCGCTTAACAAATAACTTGGCATGAAATTTACTAAAACTGGGAAAGACAACGTTTTCAAAATTATATCGCAATGTGTTTCAAACTATACCATCGGGTATCTCGCTATGTTTTACTATACAATAAACTCAAATGATTTCCGAATCAAACTTGATTTTCTACTAAGTCTAAAATGTGTCAAAATGGCACTAAGAAACTATTGGAAGTGCTAAATGAAATCAACTCGTCTCTACTATATACTTGGATAAGTTTTCAAAAATCTGATCACTCAAAGACGTTTTTCCCCGTAACATACCAGATTCGGGCGTGGTGTCTTGTCCGAGTTTGGGGTGTTACAATTGTGGTATCAGAGCTAAGTTCAAAGGCTCGGCTGTGGGCCTGAGGCCCAAAATGTTTTCAAAAGGTTGTTTTGTTAGTCCTCATTCTTAAAGTATGGTTTGAAAGGCATGGCACTGTGAGTCTCCTAGCACTGATTCGCCTGTAAAGTACCCTTACTATTGCTTGTGAACCGATTGGATGTGTTATGATGTGATGAATAGCAATAGTATACTACTTTAGAGATTGAAAGCGATAGGATTCTGTGAACTCGCGAGAACAAATCCTCTTAAAATATTCATAAGACTTGCTTTTAAACAAGTGGAATAAATCTTGATGCATAAAAATTTTTAATCGGATCACGTAGAAAGATTAGTCATGAGCGCTAGAGGTGGGCGTGGTCGTGGGCGAGTCGTGGTAGGATGACCGTTTACGAGCCCGTAGGATCCAGTCGGGGTTCGAGAAAATGAGATACCGGTTCATACCACCGTGGAGGTGGTGAGTTCCAAGATCGGGGCGATGATGCTGCGTGTCACAAACGCGATCTTTGCGAGTGTTGGAAAGGGTAGCCGGTGTGGGTGGAGGTGCGGGAGTTAGGAAATGCGTGCTGGCGACTTCGGGCAAATGGGGCCGAATTCTTCCGAGGTGTTTCGGTGTTGCTCCCAGCCTTCTTGAATCTTGGCTAGAGGCAAGCCGAGCGGATCATGGATGATCTGGACTTGACAAATGGAAGAGAAGGCGAAGGGCATCGTATCGCTTCTCCGTGATGAGTCATATCGGTGGTGGCTCACGGTTCGGAGACGATGTGGCGCAGAGATTTGACATGGGATTATTTCGTACTGCATATCAAAAGAAGTACATCGGAGCTAGTTATGTCGACTCCCAAATGAAAGGCTTTTACGAGGCTTGTTCGGGAGTAAATCTGTTTTGAGTACGAGGCTGAGTTCCCGGTGAGTAGGTATGCCGGGGGCATTGTGGCCACCGAGCATGAGAGGTGTGTTCGTTTCGAGGATGGCTGCGAGACGACTTGAGGTCTTGATTGCTCCTCAGCGGGGAGCGAGTTCTTTGTCTTAGTTGAGAAGGCTAAGGTAGCCGAGGGTGTTAAGGAGTCGATGAGGCGGGCATGGGCGAAATAGACATAAGAGGAGCTTTGGGTCTTACGGATCGTCGGGTAATCCGCGAGAAGAGGTTAGGCCGAGTGGGCGAACCACTGCTAGGTTTGTTCTTTGCTAGGCGGGGACCGCCGCAGATGTGATCGGTGTGGGAAATCTCATTGGGGTGGTTCTTTGGACTGGAGGAAAAGGTTGCTTCGAGTGTGGTTCTCTGGAGCACCGTGTGAGGACTATCCGCGTGGGTTGGCTAGGATTCGGTCCGAGAGTCGGGCGTGTCGATTCGAGAGGTAGTGGACCGCCACCGCAGAGGGGCCGTGGTAATGGCGAGAGGTGGTAATGGTTCTGGTCGGGCCGTGGAGCACCGCGGAGGTGCGAGTAGTTACGATGCTAGACGGCTGGATTAGTGTATCTTTGCGGCGCCGAGAGGAGAGCGCGACGCACCGGACGTCATAACCGGTATATGTTTCGATTTTTGGTTCTCCTTATCTTGCTTTGATTGATGTGGGTTCAACGCACTCTTATGTTGCCGAGTAGTATAGTAGAGACCATGGATTTAGACTCGAGATATCTTCTAGGCGGATGACCGTGATTAGCCCTCTAGGTCACTCTGTAGTAGTAGATAAACTGTTTTAGAGAGTACCCTTAGAACTCCAAGGGGTAGTGTTTCTTTCTGATCCGATGGAACTAGCCGCTTTGGGAGTTCGATCCGATTCTTAGGATGGATTGGTTGGTCAAGTACCAGGCGAGGTTGGATTGCGCGCCAAGCGCATGGTTCTTAAGACGGTCGAGGGTGAAGAGGTGGCTATGATAGGTAATAGGAGAGATTACTTATCAAATGTGGTATCTGCTCTGAAAGCGGAGAAGATGGTCAGGAAGGGCTGTGAAGCGTATGTGGTTCATGTGTATGCGCTGGAGGCTAAGGAGTCTCTTTGTGGAGAAGGTTCGCATGCAGTTAAGGAGTTTGCTGATGTTTTTCCTGAGGAGCTTCCAGGTTTGCCGCCAGATCGCGAGGTGGAGTTCGGGATTGATCTATTACCCGGAACTGCGCCAGTGTCTATTGCTCCGTATAGGATGGCGCCAAAGGAATTGGTGGAGCTTAAGGCTCGATCCGGGAGTTATTGGATCGAGGTTTTATTAGGCCAAGTGTTTCGCCGTGTAAGTGCGCCAGTACTCTTTGTCAAGAAGAAAGATGGCACAATGCGGATGTGTATAGACTACATCTTGATTGAACAAGTGGACGATTAAAAACAAGTATCCGTTGCCACGGATAGACGATTTGTTTGATCACCGAGGGTGCTGCGGTATTTTCAAGATCGACTTGAGATCCGGGTATCATCGATTGAAGGTTAAGGAGGCGATATCCATAAAACAAATGTTTGGACTCGGTATGGGCACTCACGAATTCTGGTAATGCCATTCGGGTTGACTAACGCCCCGGCAGCGTTTATGGATATGATGAATAGGGTGTTTCAACGATGATCTGGATCGAGTTCGTCGTGGTTTTCATAGACGACATCTTAGTGTACTCAAAGACAGAGGAAGAGCATGATAAGCATTTGCGTGTGGTGTTGCAAATTTTGAGGAAAAGCACTCTATGCTAAGTTCGGTAAGTGTGAGTTACGGCTTAGGAAGTGACTTTCTTGGGTCATGTAGTGTCGGTGAGGGGATTCGAGTAGATCCTCGTAAGATTGAGGCGATTTTGGATTGGAAGCCGCCTAAGTCGATGGGTTGAGATTCGGAGTTTTCTGGTTTGGCGGATACTACCGAGAAGGTTTGTTGAGGGTTTCTCGTTGATAGCGCGCGCCGATGACCAAGTTCTTGAGGAAAGAAGTTCCGTTTGTATGGACCGAGAAGCGGCAGGAAAGCTTCGATAAGTTAAAGAAGATTTTGACCGAGGCTCGGTTTTAATTCAACTTTGAGGCTGGTAAGGAGTACACACCTCTATTGCGATGCATCACATACGGGCTTGGGTTGTGTCTTGATGCAAGAAGGTAAGGTTGTGGCTTACGCTTCTCGGCACCGAGGCCACATGAGGTCAACTATCCGACGCATGATTTGGAGCTAGCGGCTGTAGTCTTCGCCTTAAAGATTTGGAGGCACTACTTGTATGGAGAGAGATCGATAGTCTACACGGATCATAAGAGTTTAAAGTATCTCCTGACTCAGAAGGATTTGAATTTGAGGCAGCGCAGATGGGTTGAGTTGCTGAAAGATTACGACTGTTCGATTGAGTATCATCCGGGCAAGGCTAACGTGGTGGCGGACGCGTTGAGCCGCAAGGTTGTTTCGGACTTAAGAGCGATGTTTGCCCATTTAAGTTTGTATGACGATGGGAGTATTCTGGCAGAACTGCAAGTTAAGCCTTCTTGGGTTGAGCAGATCAGAGAGAAATAGTTATTGGATGAGGTTCTGAGTGCGCGAAGGTTGCAAGTGCAGAATGGTGGTGTGGATGGTTACAGCCTGTCTAGTTATAAGGTGTTGTGTTTCCAAGGTAAGGCTTGTATGCCTAAAGATGTTGAGCTGAGGCAGAAGATTCTTTAGGATGCACATAGCAGTCCTCATGCTATGCATCCTGGAGGTAGCAAGATGTATAGGGATCTTAGAGAGCAGTTTTGGTGGCCTGGCTTGAAGAAGGAGGTGACAGAGTTTGTTGGGAAGTGTCGACTTGTCGTGGTCAAGGCCGAACATCGATCGCTGTCGTCGGTTGCTTCACTGTGAAGATTCCTCGATGGAAGTGGGAAAGGATAACCATGGATTTCGTCGATGGGTTACCGCTTCGCCAAGCAAGAAAGATTCATTTGGGTAGTGGTGGATCTATCGACTAAATCACTCACTTTATTCCGGTGAGGGTTGACTACTCACTTGAAGCTAGCAAAGCTGTATGTGTCGTAGATAGTGAGGTTGCACGGTGTGCGGTTTGATAATCTCGGATAGGGATCCTAGATTCACGTCAAGGTTCCGAAAGCACCGCATCGGGCTCGGGTACTCGTTTGGATTTCAAAGACGGCTTTTCACCCGCGATCGGACGGTCAATCGAAAAAGGTCATTCGGGTCTTAGAGGATATCTTTGAGAGGTTGTATCTTGGATTTGAGGTAGTTGGGAGGAGTTTTGCCATTAGTCGAGTTTGCCTACAACAACGATTACTGCTTAGCATCAAGATGGCACCGTATGAGGCGTTGTATGGTAGGAAGTGTCGCTCACCTACGTGTTGGGCGGAGTTAGGTGAACGTCGGTTGTTAGGACCCGAGTTGGTTCTTTGAGACCGAAGACAAGGTTAAGTTGATTCGATCTCGATTGAAGGAAGCTTGGACCGCAGAAGTCTTATGCCGATCTTAAGCGGAGAGATATAGAGTTCGCTGTAGGGGATCGAGTTTTCCTGAAGGTCTCGCCTTGGAAGAAGGTGTTGAGGTTCGGGAAGAAAGGCAAGCTAAGTCCGAGGTTCATTGGGCCGTATAAGGTACTGAGATGAGTGGGACCAGTAGCGTATCAGCTTGAGTTGCCAGCAGAGCTTAGCCAGATTCACGATGTTTTTCACGTTTCGATGCTTCGGCGTTATCGTTCAGACTCGTCACATGTGGTAGCAGTGGAGGAGATCGAGGTGAATCCAGACTTGACCATGGAAGAAGAACCTGCGCAGATTCTGGATCGGGATGTGAAGGTTCTGCGTAGGAAGTCTGTGCCTTTGGTTAAGGTACTTTGGCGGAATCATGGCGTGGAGGAAGCTACGTGGGAACCCGAGGATATGATGAGACAGCAATACCCGCAACTCTTTTGACCAGGTAATTTCGAGGTCGAAATTATTTTTAAGGGGGGTAGAACTGTAATAACCCGGGTTAGGGGCTTTTTTGTTGTTGCATGTTATTGCATGGGTTTAGTGTGCTGTGTTGTTGTTTGTGTGGTATCGGGGCTTAAGTGTAGCCTAGGTGTATGCCCGAGTGAATGGGAAAATTTTGGTTTTGGGTGTTAAGTCGTGAGCCGTTGGAGCTAGGGTATAAGGGTTTTTCTTTGGTGTTTTATTGCACAAGTGAAGAGTCGGGCAGAGTGGCAAGGGAGGAGCTTGGTGTGGCGTCATCTTCGGTGAGGGAGGTCCAGAGTTCAAGTCGTAGAGCTCCCATTTTGGTTCCCATTTTGGACGGCATGGAGGAAGAGGTAGAAGGCAAGTGGAATTCTACCTTGGACCAGGTCAAACCGTTCAAAAGAAAGGTGGAGAGTGATTGTAGGAGTAAGACTTGGTAAACACATTTGAAATGGGTGGAGTGGAGTGTTTGGGGGATATGGCCGAATGTTGGGGAAGTGGGGAGTGTATGGCCGGTTTGGGAAGTGGGGAGTGAGTAGGCCGAATGTTCCTTTTGGAATGTGATGCATATTCGGTCATTAGGAGACCAAACCAAACTCTTTCTTTTTTTGAAACACCAAAGCCGAAGTTCTAAAGAATTCTCTCATCTTTTTCTTCACTTCTTGAACCGAAATACCAAGTCCCTTTAGTTGCCAAAATTGTCTTGTTCACTTGGTTTGTGTGTAGCCGAATACACTCTTGCATCTATCCTTCTTTCTTCATTTGTGTAAATTTGAATCGGGTATCCTTTCTTCTCACACCTTCATCCATTTTCTCTTGTCATACTTGTGCCGAAATCATACTACTTCTAAACCAAGTTCTCTATTTTGATTTCTCCATTGCTAGTGAGCCAAACCATACCATCTTCTTCCCTCAAACTCTCATTTGCTTTTCTCAATAATCCTAGCCGAATCTTTCATTTGTGCCTTACCATTTCATTAAGCCGTTTTCTTTCAAAACCGTAAGTATTTGTCCCCATCCATTTCATATATTTTTATCTTCCATTTCAAAAGCTCTTGAGCCGAATGTCCCTTTTCTCTTAGGGGTTCTTGTGGCCGAATTCTTGGTGGTTGGTGTTGGGGTAAGTCCTTGGCCGAATGGTCATGTTTTCTTTCTCTAGTTTTATGATTGATTTCGGTTAGATTAAAGCTTATGATGGTTGTGGATTGAAGTGAGTTAATCGTTGTTAATCTCTTCATTATAGGACATCAAAGGTTTCAAAGCAAGCAAGAGGAGCCGTTTTCTTCTGTCAGTTGATTAGTGGGCCGATTGTCTAAGGGAACCACTTTTTGGTTCGGGATTTGGTAGGAAACCAAATCAGGTGAAGGGTAAGGGCTTTCGACAAACCCTTTTTGGTCTAAATGGTGTTGGCCGAATGCTATACGTGCCTAACCCCTATGTGTTGGCCGATTGTAGGAGCTAGTAATCGAGGGACTTAGCAATCGTTTTCGTTGGGATTTTTTTTTAGACTCGTGTATACCAGGTGTGTAAACTAACACACTATACTTAGTAATATTGTTATTAAACCTGTTTGCCTATTAATATCATGACAGTATGATGGATTATTGGATACCCAAACGGGGTATGTGTATGCGTATCCGGGTAAGTCAAGATTGTTACTAGATTACTCGATGATCTATATGGTATCATGACTATGTATGTATGTGATATGGGGCATGAGTCAAACATATTAGCATGATATGCATAATTTGTATGATATGCATGATTACATGAGTTGGTTTGTTGATGGGTGATATGAGTGGAGGGCAAGTGATGATTTGTCTTTGTGAGCACCAGTGTTTTGGTAACACACTTTGTGACTTTGGGTCACCAGTGCTTTGGTAGCACATTTGTGTCTTTGGGACACCGGAGGTTGGGCACCTCATTGCGACTTGTCCCCGTGGTTAACACCACCGTGGGTTGGCCCCACTTTGAGATATGGGATCGTCTGCACTAGTGATTGGGTATCACACGATGGGTTGGCCCCATCATTGGATTTGTGACTTCGGTCACCAATGCTTTGGTAGCACATTTGTGTCTTTGGGACACCGGAGGTTGGGCACCTCATTGCGACTTGTCCCCGTGGTTAACACCACCGTGGGTTGGCCCCACATGAGATATGGGATCGTCTGCTAGTGATTGGGTATCACACGATGGGTTGGCCCCATCATTCGATTATCGTGACTACGGTCACCGGTGCTTGGGTAGCACATTGTGTCTTTGGGACACCAGTGTTTTGGTAACACATTGTGACTATATGTCACCAAGTGGTTTGGCACCACCAAAGTGGTTTGGTACCACACTGGGGTAGAAAAGGAGATACGGATGGTTAGGATTGGGTTGCATTAATCATGTTGCTATGTATGATGTGTGTTAGCATGTTGTTTCATCGGGAGCGGGATTTATGCATCGAGAGTCATTCGACTCACCCTCTCCTTTGACATTTCAGGTGACTCGTAAGACGCGGACATGGAGCCGGGATGGACTCGGGTGCTCATGCCATGCTTAATAAAGTTTTACTCAAACTCTATCATTTGGGTACTTTAGCTTACTTATTTCGATTTGAGATTTAATTTGGATCTGTAAAAAGGCCTTTAAAATTATGTTTTATGGTGGGTATGTTTTAATTAGATTCTCAACCTGCTTAACAAATAACTTGGCATGAAATTTACTAAAACTTGGAAAGACAACGTTTTCAAAATTATATCGCAATGTGTTTCAAACTATACCATCGGGTATCTCGCTATGTTTTACTATACAATAAACTCAAATGATTTCCGAATCAAACTTGATTTTCTACTAAGTCTAAAATGTGTCAAAATGGCACTAAGAAACTATTGGAAGTGCTAAATGAAATCAACTCGTCTCTACTATATACTTGGATAAGTTTTCAAAAATCTGATCACTCAAAGACGTTTTTCCCCGTAACATACCAGATTCGGGCGTGGTGTCTTGTCCGAGTTTGGGGTGTTACAATGATGATCCTCGATGATCCCCGAGCCTTTTGTAGCTTTGACGACCTATAAAACAGAGTAAACACACACAAAGTAAGCTTTGCTAAAGCTTAGTAAGCCATATACAAATAAACTTAACATATAGGCATTCATTACTCATAACAAATATGAGTTTACTACTAGCTCATTTGCACATTCATGATTCTTCTTGGCTCATTTATCTAGCCATTTGCTTACCAACATATTTATCTCCATGTACTTCTTTAGATCATAGCTCATTCACACATATAACACATTTTACCTTATCAAATCTATTCACATATCTCATCTAGGTAAGTTCATATAAACACTTACCTTTCATACACTTGCTTAGTGTACAATTCAAACGTACCTGATTCGTTTATACATTTCACGTAGACTTCCATTTCTCGGATTTGCCCGCTGAATCGTTCAGAATCAAATAGGATACTCAGAATGCTCGGAATAGTCATACAATGCAAACGTCCCAGACGTGGTCTTACATGTAACCAGATATCAATGCCACTGTCCCAGACAGGGTCTTACACAAATCAATACGATGCCAATGTCCTAGACATGGTCTTATACGTAAATCTCAAATCGATGCCAACGTCCCAGACGTGGTCTTATATGATATCACATATCGGACACCTATGTCATGACATATGTAATCCTATCTATTCCTAGGTTCGTACGGGACTTTTTCGGATGTTGACACCATGTCGATACTATCTCATATTTCATGTACTCATCATCTCTTATACATTCATCATTATAAATTTTTATATGAACATCCATATATCAATGTAGATACATTTATTTGTATATAGACTTACCTCGGATTTGGGTAAACGATCGGATTCGGCTATTCAATTACTTTCGACTTTCCGCGATCTAAATCTGTTTTCTTCGGTTCTTGATCTATACATATTCAAATTTAATCCATTTATTCACCAATTCATTCAATTCAATCCAAAAACACATATTTAGGGTAATTTACAAATTAGCCCTCATATTTTCACATTTTGACAATTTAGTCCCTATTTCACAAAATCACAAAATACACAAAATCTCTATTTACCCATTCTTAGCCGAATGTTCATGTAGTCCATACAGATCCATACATTTCATTTATTTCACAATTTAGTCCCTCAAAATATTATTTTCACAATTTAATCCAAATTACTCAAATTCCTCAAAAATTCAAAGACAAACTATGTTAATCTATCACATATATTTCATATTTCATCATCAAACATCACAAAACTCATGAATTCATCAATGGAATATTTCAAAATCTCCATCAATTCACAAAATTAAAGCATGGGTTTTGGAGAACACGAAGCAACGATCACAAAAACGTAGAAATTATCAAAAACCAAAGCAAAACATACCTTGAATTGATACTTGTAATAGCTGAATACCATGAAAGCTTAAAACCCTTCCTTTCTTTTCTACATTCGGTGATGGATGATAAAAATAATAACATATTTTAGCTTTGTCTTTTACTTAATATTACTTATTTACTATTTTACTTATTTAACCTTTATAAATAAATTAAGAAAACCATATAAACTATGTCCAAAACCGTCCATCAGCCATCCACTATCTTATAAAATGGCTTAATTGCCTCATAAGGCCACTACACTTAAAAGCCAACTCAAATAAGCACTTTAACATATAGAATGTCACTTTTACCTTTTTCACGATTTAGTTCTTTCTCAAATTAAACACAGAAATGACAAAATTAATTCACAGAAATTTCACACATGCTTAATCACGTATCATAGGCATGGAAAATAATATTAAAATATTTTTTTGATTCGGATTTGTGGTCCCGAAACTACTGTTCCGACTAGGGTCTAAATCAGACTGTTACAGGATAATATACAAATGGTATTAATGTAAATAATGGATATTTTTATTAAACCAATTTGTTCAAAAAATAAAAGTGTACATATGTCACACCCCGAAATGTTAAGTTAACGTTATAATGGAAATTTTGGGGATTAATTTGAAAATCTTACAAATTGAGCGAGTTCTAGTGCAAATAAGAGAAATTGGTGGACTAGTTGTGAAAAGGTTGGATTTCAACCATAGTTCTGCTAGGAAAGAAGCTAAAGTTGGGCATAAGTAGTTGATAATTTCTCAAATTGGTAAGCTTCTTAAACTTTATGTGTTACAAATTTAAGAAAAGGAAAGAAAGTTAAGGATTTCATCTATTCATCGATTCTGTTCTGTTTTGGATAAAGTTGTGGATAATCATTTTAATGGCCTCCTCATGTAAACAAATTTTGGTTTTTATGATGATGAAATAGCTTCATTGGGGATTCTGAAACGGTTTTTATGTTTTGTAAGATGGAGGCTTGGGTAGCAATGGAAAATCTAAGTAGATGGTTTGGGCATCAACCTTCAAGTGAGTTCCAAAACTCCAGTCTTATATGGTTATTCATTTATTCTAGTATCGTATGCTAGGCATGTTGGTTGAATGTTGAGTAAATGATGAATCATTATATGAATAAATGTTATGCAAATGATGAGTTACTCCATATCTGAATATTGATGTATAATGAGGCTTGTTGTGTTGTTATGAAAATGCATGAAAGGTTTGACATAATGTGTGTCGTGCATGAACAGTAGTGTTGGTAGAATGCTTGTATATGAAATGCATGTATATGAATTATGCGAAGTTGTGGAGGGTTGTCAAAATGTGATTGAGATAGAAGATGGAGAAGGGAATATGATATGTTATTTGCCTTCGGTATGACATGTAAATGCAAATTGTGATTGGTGAATGACCTAGCCTTGCGGGGGAGCATGTAAGTGTTCAAATTAACAAGGAGGATTTACGAAGGTTCGGGTAGATTATATCAAAAATGAATATCATTTATATGTGATTTGTAGAGGTTCGGACAAACTGTACAGGGAAAGGTGCGTACCAGTATATGAGATCCCTTTATGGGACGTTGAGAGCCCTTTATAGGAAGATTGAATGAATGTTGGTCCATGGCCGTGGCAAGATCAAAGGTGGTCCACGAAGCAATTCGTGTTTTGATTCCACCTGACTTGCCTAGGTTGCATAATCCTATGAAAGTCCACGAGATAAAATCATGAATAAGATTCTGTATATATTTGTTCGTATTTTTGTCTCTACAAATATGAGATCCGCTTGATAAGTTTGCCAAGAGTGAGTTATTTGTTTACGCGAGTCTGTATGTGCAAGGTTTGACAGTCCATCAAGACTATTCTACTGTATGATTTCGCAAATAGGGGATTCGCTATTAAGAATCCGCCTACATGTTATCTGTTTCTTAAGGTATACCTCTACGAATGAGTTATCTATTATTGCGAGACTGAGGTAGGATACGACAATTCGCCAAATTTGTCTATTTGATTAAGATGAGTTGATTTTATTTATTAACCTGTAATTGGGGTCTTCCCTATGAATCTGCTGGTATGTTTTCGTAAGACATGAAGCCGTGGACTTGGGTCTGAAATAGGAATCCATGAGGATTGTAATACGAATCTGAGTCCATTAGGAGAATCCGCTAATAATAGTTTGCAACAGGTACTATTCGCCAAGATTTGGCTTATTTGATTATCTGTAATTATTGGTGCAAGGTGAGTTATGGAAATTATCCATGGGTTTTCTCTCACCAACTCTTAAGTAAGAATCCACAAATATTTCCTCTCAAGAAAGTGGATGCATTGGGTCCGCAAAGGCAACTAATAAAGATAGAATTCGCAGGGATAATCCGCCAAGAGGTCAAATGTTTATCTGTATTCTGATATTTCATCTGTGAAGTCTTATCAATGGGGGATTTTTATGTGAAAGGCTTTATACAACCAAATATAAAAACTTCTATTTATAAGTTGTCATAATGGATTAAAGGCAGTCGAGTAAGATGAACTATCCTCCAAGATGTGCAAGTTAATAAGCGATGGTGTCTTAAGGATAATGTACCAAGTACAAGTGAGTCAGACCTTAATTCTATATCATGAAGCACTAGCTTGTTAGCATTCCACTAATGCAAGGTATGGATAGCTCACTAAGTTCATTTGAACTTATATTCACGTCATTATGTACTGCAGGTAAAAAGGAAAAATGTGAGGTTTCAAAGAGGGACCAAGCCAGAATCTTCTGTGCTCAGATGGACATGCTCCTTAGATGTAATATGTATACAACGGGGTGACCTAGAGGCGGAGCCTCAGGGTCTTAGTCATATTTGTAAATAAGTGGTCAGAATAGAATTTCAATATTAAGTAAATAATTCAATAGGTAAAAGTTACTTCGTGAAATCGTTGTACCTTACATTGAATTTTTATCATTGAATTAGATTCTAAGATTTGTGAAGTCAAATAGTAATGGTGTTATAAATATTATTTTGTCTTACAGTGTTTGAAAAATGAGGATTGTATTAATGAATATGTTAGTTAAAATTGAATATGGAGTGTAGCGCCCTATAGTCTGGATCCCGTGATCGGGTCAAGTACAGGGCGTTACAATTTAAATGGTATCAAAGCTCTAGTTTAGTTGGTCCTCAAGAAATAGGATCTTGAAAGTTAGCCCATGTATGCATGTTATGTAAATTCTGGCTTAGTCCCTTGAATTGTTGTTAAGTCATATTGTGTGTTGTTTAGTTAAGTGCCTGCTAGTGGACAGTTGTGTAAAGTATAAGATGAGGAGAAGAATCCACAAATTTTTGAATTGAATACAAAATATGAAAGAACCACAACAATCAGAAAGTAAGCATCGAAGGCTAGTAAATCCAGAAGATAAGATAAGTTTAACAATTTTTGATTCATGACATTGCAAAAGGGACATATATAGTTACAACAAGAAAGTTAATTTTCTCCCTCAGTTGGTTGGTCATCGGTAGTTTCATCCTCTAAATCCTCTTCTCCTTATTGATTGGTTTCTTCAATAGGAGCAATACTAGTCACCTCAGGTTCTTTGGGAAGGAATAAATATTTGGGCCCTTTCCATTTTTGTTGAAACTCTTCCTATTCCCTGCCTGAAGGACAGAACATATCACAGCCCAGATCAGTAGTGGTGAGTTTGCGCATATAGTTAAAGTTCACCTATTTCATATCAAAGGGTCTCGCGGCTACTGAGGTGTGCAGCATGAGTTTTGATCTTAGTTTGGGTAAATAGTCCCTCATACTAGCTGCAAGGTCTGCCTTGTATTTATCTAGGGCTTCGTGGATCTCTTTCTGCAACTCTCCATATCAACCAGGCGTTGCTCCTCCAAGGTTTTATTCTTTCTTTCCAGTTGGAAGACCCTCTCTGCCAACTCCTTCTCTCTAGTCTCCAAAGATTTGTATTTAGTCTCCCAGGTGGAGACAGAATCAGCCAGCTCGTGGTTTTGACGGGCAATCGCCTCATGTACTTGGTGGAGTTGGGTAAGTAATTGCTTAGGGGAGTGCATGACCCTTTTTAACACAACATGTTTGGCTTCATTCATACCATAAAATTTATGAAGCGCCCAATCGGTGATTCTGCAGTCCTCAACCATCATTTGGTAGAAGCCCACTAGTTCTACTAGGGAAGGTTGGCGGGCACCTATTGCAAAAGAAAAAGGGAAGGTATGTCCTTTCAACTCAAGAGGCAAGCCCTTCTCCTACTTTTGCTTGACTTCATGACTTTTTGTCCTTATAAGAAGAAGGGAAGGTATGTTCTTTCATAAGACATGAATTCGTAGACTTGGGTCTGAAACAGGAATCTGTGAGAATTTAATACGAATCTGAGTCCATTAGGACAAGCTGCTAACAGTAGTTTGCAACAGGGACTATTCGCCATGATCTGGCTTATTTGATTATTTGTAATTATTGGTGCAAGGCGTGCTACGGACATTATCCATGGGTTTTCTCTCACAAGCTCTTAAGTAAGAATTCGTAAAGATTTCCTCTCAAGGAAGTGGATGTATTGGGTCCACAAAGGTAACTAATGAAGATAGAATTCACGGGGATAATCTGCTAAGAGGTGAAACGTTTATCTGCATTCTGATATTTCATTAGTGAAGTCTTATCAGTGGGAGCTTTTTATGTGCAAGGCTTTCCATAGCTGTATACAAAAACTTTTATTTTCAAGTCATCCGTAATGGATCAAAGGAAGTCATGTAAGATGAATATGTTGGATCACAGGTACACCCCGTGGAGCAGCGAAAAAAATTATTCTGGCGATCATCAACCATGGATCCATGTACGAGGAATGAATCAGGTTGAAAGAGAGTTGAAAACATACCTTTTCAAATTGGAAAAATGGTGTGTAACATTGTTGGTTGAAATCCTCTGCGCGATGTCAATCCAAGCCACAACAAAAGTATCTCGACCTCTACGTAATTCACCCAGTCAGCCACGAATAGAAAAACTCTTCAAAAAATTTCAGAGAGAATTCAAAGATGGCTGTTGGACCTTTTGTAATACCCCTAACCCGTATCCATCGCCGGAATAGGCTTAGGAGCATTACCAAAAACTTTTAAATTAAAACATTCGATTACAATTATTTATAAAATACATCATATCCCATTCAAACATATGCATATTGTCCCTTATACGAGCCCTCAAGGCCCTAAAAACAGATTAGAAACGAATTGGAACTAAATCAGAAACATAGAGAACTTTTAAGAAAAAAGATGATTTTTTTTCAAACTGCAGGGGTCACATGGCCGTGTGGCCAGGCCATGTCACTCACACGGCTAAAACACACGCCCGTGTCTCAAGCCATGTAGGCATTCGAAGTAGGGACACATAGCCATGTCCCAACCCGTGTCTGTGCCCCTGTAACTCTCTAACTTGGGTCAGACAGCCAAGCCACACGCCCGTGTGCCAAGCCGTGTACCCTTCAAAATGGCCTCACACGCCCGTGTGTCAAGCCGTGTGCTAAGCCGTGTAACTGCCAAACTTGCAGCCCTTAGAGAGCTATAGGGGACACACGGTCATGTCGCCTGGCCGTGTGTCGCACACGACTGAGACACACGCCCGTGTCTCTGGCCATATGGATGAAAAATACGCCATTTCCAAGCCATTTTCCTCACCCAATCATGCACACACCTACAACCAATTTTCCACATGTAATCAAGCATTCAAAATGCATCAAATAATGCATCAACAAGCTAAATCAATAAGGTATATATTCACACAACCAATATGCCCAATGGGCACCTCAAATCACAACAATTATACATATGTTCACACTTGCATAGTTTAGCCAAAACTCAACCAACTTATAACTAAGTTCATACCAAAACTTACCACTAGGTTCACATATCAAAATCACACTTGACATACCAAATTGACCATTTAACAATTTGCATCATTAGCCATATATGCCAACTACATTACCTAAACCATAATGACCACATTCAACCATATCAAAGAACATTCCATCATATACATTTTGAATACCATTTCAACTTCCATCAATTAAGCTCCATAAAGACTACAATATCAACCATCATAAGGCCACATACATATATCAACATAACAACTATTCCATCCTCAAAAAGAGACCATAATTACAATCTAATTCAAATGACTATATCATTAACCAAAACACCTATCCATGTGCATATTTAACCAATTACCACTTAACTTGTTTTCATGCCCAAACATAACATAATTGATACATAACAACCATACCAATTTTCGTCATTTCAAAACATACACCAATTTAACCATATTAACCACAACCAACAAGCTATCATTAGTACCTTAAGTACCTCAAATCCAGGGCAATATTTCATGCCATAATCATCAACCAAAATGACATATACATACCAAACTCATCAATTAAACATTAGACATAGTCCACCTATACATGTCATTATAACCATGACCAAAGCTGAAACACCCCAAACCCCACGAGATTTGCCCAGATTTGGTATGTTCCTCAAGTAAACCGGTTTCAAAATTCTTTCGTTACCTAGAGAAAACTTGTGCAATTTTTAAAAAAATTGTTTTGGGTTGGGCTTATGTTGAAAACGAATTCAATTCTTTATATTAAAAATTTTACTTAAACTTTAATAGGTAAAACTCATAATCATAATAAATAGAAATAAATGGAAAACAATCCAACTATGGCCTTATGGCCTTATTACATCAAATAATTTCCAAGTAATTCAAGTACTTAAATAGAAATAGTAGTTCATAAAATAAAAACTTCATGTTGAGCATGGCCACCACAAGTTCTGCCCGTCCCTTCCATCACCGATCATCACTGAAAAATATTCCCCAACAGGTGAGTCAAACAGACTCAATGTGTACACAAACACTAAATCAAAATAGAATCGGGCATACAAATGTTACGCATTCATATCATAGCATACAAATTATGATGCATTCCCAAACCCAAACCTAATAAGCCATCTGCTACACTCCCCGTACCAACCTTGTACACCGTGGGGACTACTAAGTCGACCCTCCTTCCGCTACACTCCATATCGCGGTCTTAGGTCACCGCATTTGTGGTCTTAGGTCACCACGTTCAGATTCATCGTGGTCTTAGGTCACCACTTTCAGATTCATCGTGGTCTTAGGTCACCACTTTCGAGATATCACGGTCTTAGGTCACCGTGTTCGTGGTCTTAAGTCACCACATTCACTTCCCCTTTCAAACAAACCCATATGCCCCATATAATGATGATATGCATAATTATGCGAGTTCACATTCTTATCATATTCTCATGTTACTAATGACCTTTTCATATTCTTTGTAGAAGTAGGAAACGTGCTGAGTACTTAGTACCATAACATGGTACCTAGCCACTTTCATATTCTTAATATCACATATTTTAATAAAACAGGCCATGAAACATATTAAGAAGTAGTGTGGGGTACACACTGATTTGCTTAACCACTTCACCGAAATCCCAAATCGATCTATCGCCTTAGATCTCAAGTTCCTACAATTGATTAATCACTTACTATTTAGCACAAAGCCTATTCGGCTAGAAAACCAAATCCTAGTAGGATTTGTATTCTTAAAGCTTACCTTGGTGCCGATTTGATGATTTAATCAAATCCTGTAAATTGTACTTTTCCCCTTTGAAATCGGCTAGTCACTAAATCCCTTGAATTGGTTAGTTTTGGCTTAAAACACATAATAATAGATCTACTACTAAAATAGGCCTTGGCTGAATTTACCTTTATTCTTACCTTCCAAATCTTAAATCTGAATTGGATCCTTGCTCCTTTATTGTTTGTCGAAATCCCTATGTACCCATGTTAGATCCAATCTAACATTAAATCATAATAATATAGCTTATGGCGAATGGCATTCATAACTTACCTTAGATCTTAGAAGTTCAGAAAGATACCTTCTTGTAGTTGACAATTTCTTAAATCCAGAAAACACCCTTCCATAACTCGGCCCAAAATCCATAATAGAGATTAGTCCCTAAATTTTAGATAGGTTTAAAATATAAAAGAATTGAAACCAAACTTTGGATCTTACCCTTTTTAAGAAATCAGTAGCACCCTTGTTAAAAGCCCCTTAAAGAATCGGCCTTGGATGACTAGATGATAAAGTTTCGCTTTTGGGATTTAATGGAGAAGTCGACTAGAGGTTCTCTTGGGGTATTTGGTTTCCACGAAAATAAGGAAAAGAAACTTGAGAATTTTGGCAATGGTGGACTATAGATTCGGCTTGACAAAAGAAAAAGAGAAGAGAAGAGAGGAGAGCACTCAGAAATTTGGCAGAGAGAGGAGGAGGAAGAAAAATTGATGAGTAGCCCTATTTCCTTCCTTTTATAGTCGAAACTACTCCTCAAAATCCCTTACTTGGCCACCACTCTTCTTTATTTGATAGCTTTATCTCTTAATTTAAAATAATTAGAGAATAATCCTTTATTATCTCTTTAAAAATAATCCAAATTAAATCCCCTATTTATCACCTTATTAATCGAATATTAAAGAGAATAAAACTCCTCCTTTCTAGAAGGCTTGTGCCGTCCACCTCAGAGCGTCTGGAAGCAAAAAATAAAACTTCTTTTATTTGCTTCCCAAGTGACTCAAACCTGTGCCCAACACCTTGCATGTGGCGCCATTTCGGAAGGCCCTAAGTGGCATCTTGAGGCCACTTTTCCAAGCCTGTTTGTGTGTCAAATTTCACAAACTTTTTCTTTTAAGGCCACCTTGCCTTAATTTCCTCTTTTAAACTTTAAAACTCGACATTTCTAAGTCATTTCTAAGTTTCCAAAAATTTTCGTTCGGCTCAGAAAACTTGACATTTTCTTACATTTCCAAGTTTCCAGAAATGTGCACTTTCCTATTTTGAATCATTTCCAAATCATTTCCATCCATTTCCAAGTTTCCAAAAATGTTCACTTTCCATTTTTTTTAACTTAACATTTCCATACATTTTCAGGTTTCCAAAATTGTTCAAAATTTATTCTTAGTACATAAAACATGTTACTTCGTACAATTAAACCGAAAATGCATAGGCCCTTTCCAGGATGTTACAAAAGCATTAAAATCTACCGATAAAATCGATGGATAGTGTGATGAATCTCTGACTAGCTTTCAACCTGATCGAGCTTCCGATAATCTGTAAAGTAAAGGAAAATAACTACGTAAGCAATGTATGCTTAGTAAGCTGGTATAAACTTTAAGCAAAAAAATTCCATTTCGATAATAAACTTATTTGAATAGATATAAACTTATGCCAATGCCAAAATTCATAATTATATATGATCATCAACTTACAAATGAGTAAATTCATTAATGTTGCATATATCTATCATTCATAACGTGATAAGATTTTATGGGACATAATGTATAACCATCAACCTTTCTATAAGATTATACACCTTTCAATTTAGTTACTTTCCATTCCGTACTCAATGCTTATCATAAGCCTAAACGACATTATCAACTCTGACTTAGTGTATTTATCCCTGATCTAGATATATTCATCCATAACATACGATATTTGTTCAATTATAAATACATCATTTATCACATTAAACTTTTTATAACATCATAATACATCCCAATTACATACTTACAATTTCGTTCCTTTTTCTTACCCGTTACATATGCATAGTACAAGCATAATCATAAGCATCAATCATATCGACAAGCTTGGCATAAGCCTAAGCACATCAACAACATATGTTAGTTCATTTAAACATGATTCATAGGAATATGACATGGATAAGCATTATACTTTAGCACAATTCCATTGGATTTATCATCCATCTCATAACATATCATGTTTTTCATAAATCACCATTTCAATGAGTTTCATGCATACCTATCTTAATTCATATTGAACACTTACCATTTCATTTGTACAACACATAAGACATAAATATAGCATTAACCATATTGACAAGATAGTGAATAAACACATAATTTAGCATAAATCACCACATGATAAATAACTTTCATGAATATAGCATATAAGCATTCATACTTTTCATGAACATGGCTATACATACTTTAATCATCATCAACTCATACCTTTCCATACTTTCATGACATTGCCAATCGGAACACTTACCGTTCCTTCCCTTTGTATGCCCGTTGAACCACTTAGAATAATATTGGATATGCGGGAATCTCACACACTGTGTGCTAACATATGCTCACACAAGCTGTCGGTCGGAATGTAGCTACACGGTGCTGCTCACACAAGCTGTCAAGTAACTGCAACACATGCCGAAAATTCAGCCACCGGTAGGACGTTCAGGACTAGCACCCAAAACAAGGTAACCCTAACGACATGTCATTTGTATCCTATATATTCCTAAGGTTCAAACGGGGCTCGATAGTCGTCTTACGCTGTTGGATTTCCATCGTTTCTTTTTATGATAAATTGCATATTAATACATAACATATATATATTGATTCATTGCATTAGAACACCACATAAAATATTAAACTTAATCAACATTTAAGTGATTTTAGTTCATACGAACTTACCTAGCTAAATTGAAGAAATATCAAAGTACAGGGGCATTTCGGTAATTTTCCATTCTCCTCGATTTTCGACCCAATCTTGATTTAAATTAATAATTTCATTCAATTTATTAATTAGATAGTAAAACAATGTATTTTATACAATTTAGTCATTTTTTATATTTTTACAAAATTATCCCTAAAGTTTTATTTTTATTCAATTTAGTCCCTAAGCCCAAAACATGCAAATTAACCTTTTTTTAATGCCAATTTATGATAGCAGATTATTCATAGTACCCATATCAGCCCATATTTTCAAAAATTTCACATTAAATCCTTGCATTTTCACTATTTTAACAATTTAGTCCCCAATCGATAAATTCATTAAAAATCACTTAACAAAATTCTTTCACATAACAACTAATAACTCAAATTCATCATTTAACATCTAAAATCATAAGGTTCATCAATGGAAACATTTAAAATCTTTAACAGATTCAAAATTGAAGGTACAGGCTAGCTGGACCTAGTTGCAACGATCTCAAAAACTTAAAAATTAAAAGAAATGGATAGTTTAGGGGCTTACATGCAAAGAACCATTGTTAGCTAAAACTTGAAGCTTCTCAAATGGAGTTTCTTCATTCTCTTTTCGGTGAATAACAAGGTAAGATGATACTTTTCTTTTTCTTTTATTGTTCTTTTATTATTTTAATACTTTAAACCTTAATTAATAAAATAATTCAAATAATAAATTAATAATCAATCACATAGCCATCCACTATCACCAATTATGGTTAATTTTCCATATTAAACCATCCATTTATATAAATTATTTAATTAACACCTTTAAACTAATAGCGATTGACTTTTTCAACTTTTATGATTTAGTCCTTTTCGCTTAATTAACTATCGAAACGTTAAAATCGATGAAACTTTAATACCAACTTAATGACACTCTGTAAATATTTATAAAAATATTTGTGCCTTGGTTTATAGAAATGAGGTCCCGATACCTCATTTTCTATTACCACTTGACCTTAGGGTCATACCACTTGAACTTAATAAATCGCTTATATAAAAAAATAACTATATCAAAAACCTTTTTAAAACCATGTTTGACTCGTAAATATTAAATAATAATATTTACGAACTTACTCGTCGGATTTGGTGGCCCCTAAACCACTATTTCTGACACCACTGAAAAACGGGTTGTTACACCTTTTGAGTTGTGTGTTTATATTTTGGTAACCTTAACACATTAGGGAATCATATTCTTTTTATTCTTCTTTGATATCACATATCAGGAAAAAACGATATTATTCCCTTATTTTTAGAGAAACAAATAGAAAGTCAGAATTAAAATTATATTCTTTCTTAAAGAATATAAAATTCCATGTCCTTTTATATTTTGATCGAAATATTATTATAACTGTTTATATTAATAATTTTGGTAAAATATATTCAATTAATATTTCGTATGAATCAAATTCATATATTAATTTTATATATGTTATGTGTACAAAAAGCTTGGACATATAATGTGTTCAATATTTAACTATCAAATGAAATTACTTCAATAATTAATTTAATTCATGTGACAGCTATATACAATACCAAATGTATTTGGATTCTTTTTGCTTCAACTATAGGGTGTGACCCTATAGGCTCTTGTCACGTTAGTATTAATGCTAGAACGTTTCTAATATTGCAAGCAATGAGTGACATCTAGCAATGCATCATTGCTACCCAAGTTACAAGTAGTTGTGATTCGACATAACCTTTCTGTGATAATCTTTTTCATGTATTATATCCTTTTATCCTTAATATCTAGATTGGGCACAAGTTATGGATTAGTCACACTTGTATAGTCCAATCTCATATTTCTTGATATTCTGAGTAGACTATAATAAACAAATAAGTGTGGTATCTCATATCCACTTATTCGAGCATGGTCATGCATTCCAAGTCTCACTTCATCAAGAGGCCTAAGATATTGCCCCCATTATATAGAAGGGACAAAACCTATCTTAATCAACCATATCACTCTACATAGATTGTGACATACCCAACATTAGTCTTTATAGTATAACCTGCTATGGTAGACATTTGACTGTGTCAAAATATACAACTCACTATGTTAGGACAATGATGATCTCAAGTCTGAGGATCATATACATAGTTATCACTATGAGTAATGTTGTGACTATTACATAATAATCCAAGAACCATACTCATAATGGGTCAGTCCAGTATGTTGTTCTCTAACACCTACTCATGTATCGATTTTGACATCCCTATGTTAATGACAATACTTTTTCATCAATCAACTACACATTAGTCTCAATGCATTATCATTGTCCAAGCCAGTAATAATACTTGACTAAGGACCTTTTAAGAATAATTATATTATTCTCGGGACTTTATTAAACTAGTTTATTTGTACACATAGAAAAAGAAACTAAAATAACAATGACAATGTCTTATATTATTAAACAAGGTAAAATGAGTATGTGATTCCAATAATCTCACGATTGGTCTTTGGGCATACTCTAACAATCTCTCACTAGCACTAAGACCAATCAATCATATATCTAATACCAAGTGGCTTCGTCAATGGATTACCAATGTTGTCATCTATTGGTACTCTGCATATTCTGCATCTCCTGGATCAATGATTTCTCGAATGAGATAAAAATTTCTAAGTATATGTTTCGATCGCTAGTGAGATCTGGGTTCCTCTGCCAGTGGAATAGCTCTACTGTTGTCACAACGAAGTTCTATAGCATATGATATGTTAGGCACAACCCCTAGTTCATATATGATCTTCTTGATCCAAAAAGCCTATTTTGTAGCCTCACTAGCTGCAATGTACTCGGCCTCAGCTGTAGAATCAACTACTATATCTTGCTTTGAACTTTTCCAGCTCATAACGCCACCATTAAGGAAAACCACAAAACCCGATTGTGATCGTGAATCATCCTTGTCGGTTTGGAAGCTAGCATCAATGTAATCTTTTACACTCAGCTCTTCCTTACCTCCATATATAAGGAATGCATCCTTAGTCCTTCTCAAGTACTTAAGGATATTTTTAACTGCGACCTAATGAATTTCACCGGGATCAAATCGGTACCAATGTAACACCCCTTACCCGTGTCTGACGCCGGGACAGGATACGAGGCATCACCGGACTTAACTTTCTTAAACATACAACATCGGGCTATAAAATTTCATTTTAACTTAAAACTTTTCATTCATATTCATAACATCCTTATTATGGGTCTACGAGACCCTAAACATACAATCATGCAACCACATCATAAGCCTCATAAAAGTCATAAAACACACATTTCTACTTCAGATTTGTGGTCTCGCAACCACTATTCCGACTAGGCCCTAAATCAGGCTGTTACAATTCTCCCCCCTTAGGGATTTTCGTCCCCAAAAATCTTAACGGTAAAAAGGTTTGGGTACTGGTTTCTCATAGCCTCCTCGGGCTCCCATGTAGCCTCTTCTACCCCATGCCTTTGCGATAATACTTTCACGAGAGCTATACTTTTATTCCTTAGCTGTTTAACTTTCTGTGCTAGAATCTTAACCAGTTCTACGCCATATGTCATGTCGGGTTGAAATTCAACCTCTGTCAGTGTAATCACATGCGAAGAATCGCATCGGTAACGATGTAACATAGGCACGTGAAACACATCATGAATCTTTTCCAATTCGAACGGCAAAGCCAATCGATAGGCTACCGACCCAATCCTCTCGGTAATCTCATATGGTCCGATAAAACGTGGACTCAATTTGCCTTTCTGGCCAAATCTAAGAACTTTCTTCTATGGTGATACTTTCAAAAATACCTTATCACCAACTTGAAACTCAATCTCTTTTCGTTTCAAGTCCGAGTAGGATTTTTGTCTATCAGAAGTAGCTTTTAAACAATCACGGATTATTTTTACCTTCTCCTTAGTTTCTCTAACCAGATCGACCCCGTGAATCTAATTTTCCTTGAGTTCAGTCCAATACAAAGGTGTTCGGCACTTACGCCCATACAAGGCCTCATAAGGCGCCATTTTCAAGCTCGACTGATAACTGTTATTGTATGCAAACTCTACCAACGGTAAATACTTTTCCCAGCTGCCCTAAAACTCAAGAACACAACACCAGAGCATATCCTCAAGTATCTGTATTAATCTCTCTGACTGTCCGTCAGTTTGTGGGTGAAAAGCTGTACTAAAACTCAGCTTGTGCCCAAAGCTTCTTGCAACTTTTTCAAAAATTGGGATGTGACTCTCGGATCTCTGTCCGATATAATTGACAAAGGTACTCCATGAAGCCTTACAATCTCAAAAACATACAAGTCTGCCAACTTATCAAGTGAATAATCAACACGTACTGGTATGAAGTGGGCCGACTTCATAAGTCTATCTACCACCACCCATACGGCATCTTTCTAGCTTGGTGTCAACGGCAAACCCGTTACAAAGTCCATGGTAACCCGGTCCCATTTCCACTCGGGAACCATAATAGGTTGAAGCAAACCCGAAGGTACTTGGTGTTTAGCTTTCACTTGTTGACAAATCAAGCATTTTGATACAAACTCAGAAATATCTTTCTTCATACTCAGCCACCAATACCATTTCTTCAAATCATTATACATTTTTGTACTGCCCGGATGTACAGATAAACATCCGCTATGTGCCTCGTGTAAAATCTTTCGAATAAGCTCTTCATTCCTCGGTACATAGACTCTGTCTCTGAACATCAAACATCCCTCAGAATTAATTCGAAAGTCGGACTCAACACCTGACTCGCACTGAACTCTTATGGCTTGTAAGTCACTGTCATCATTCTGAGCCTCATAAATATCTTGAAGAAACATCGGTCTAGCCCTCAACTCAGCTAGAATGGAACCATCATCTGACAAAGTCACCCATGTATTCATAGCCCTCAACACAAATAGGGATTTTCTACTCAAAGCATCGGCGACTACATTTGCCTTTCCCGTGTAACATCCTAGAATTAAGGGTTCTGCATTTTATGCTATTCTATGTGTTTGGCTTGTTTAGCATGTTATCTTGGTGTGTTTGGGGGTCCCGGAGAGGCTCGGGTTCAAGTTAGAGCCTTGGAAAAATTTTGCTTTTGGGCACTTTAGGGGGGAGAGCTAGTTGAGGCAGGCCTTAAGTATATTTACTTGTGTTTGTTGACACAAAAAGGTGAGTGGTGTGGTGGAAAGGTAACGCCACTTGAAGAGCATGGAAGTGACGTCACAAGGGAGCAGGAGGGGGAAGGAGTTCGAGTCCCAACTGCAGCATCTAGAGCTTTATTTTTGTGCTCCAGGAGAGGAAGAAGTGGCATGCGGCTGGGACTCTTCAAGGTGGTTGTTGAAAGGGTCAAATGCATTTGAATGGATGGAGGAGAGGTGCTTGAGGAGTTTGAATCGGTCAACCAATTTGAATTAGTGGATGGAGAGTGAATGGGGGAGAAAATCATGAAAGGTGGGGAGAGAGGGGAAGTTGGCAGAAAGTTGGAAGTGTGGGGGGGGAGTAAATTCGGTTAAGAGAAGTAAATGAGAGAGGGTCCTTTTTGAACATTTTTGGGTTTTGCTCGTAGGAGTGTGTGCCGTTTTCTTTCAAGTTTAGCTAGTGTGCAATTTCGATCTCAGCATTTTGGGAAGGCATTTTCTTTCTTTTTCTTTACCGAAACCTTTAGTGATCACTCTGATTGTTCTCCTTTTTCTCTCTTGTGCATTCAAGCCGAAACCCCTTTTTGGTTCTGAAGTATTTCTTCTATTCATCTCTTTCACCCTTCTCTTCTAAAAGCTGAAACTTCTTACTTCTTTTACTACTTTCTTTTTCTTCTTTTTCTAGCCGAAACCTCTCCTAACCTTTTCTCTTCTTTTGCCGAAATCTCCTTCTAGTTCATCTTCTCTCTTCTTTGCTTTTTCATTTTTGTCCCCACAGCATCAAACCTCGATTGCTCATTCCCTTTTTGTTCCATTTCTTCTTGTTCTAGGGATTAAGCCGAAACCTTCTTGGCATTGACTGCTTGTGCCGAATCTCCTGGGACTTCATTCGGTTTCTCTCTGTCTAAGGTAAGGAACTTTTCTTTCTCTTCATCTCCTTACTTCACCTAAGGAAGTCGGCCACTCATTCTTTAAGCATAAATCAGTTTTGGGTTCTCTTTCTTAGCGGATTACTTCATCTTTTGTAACCTGTTTCTGTCATCTTTCATTATTAGTAGCCGAATATCAAGAAGCGAGGTGCTAGGACTTTTTTGGTTACCGAAAGTCCCTTTTCCAATCGGTCTTGCTTGTCCGCGTTAGTAACAAAGGTAAGGAGTTTCTCTCTAGTCCTATACGATTAGTCTCTCTTCGTTGTTCGTTGCCATAATCCAACATCTTTGTTAGATAATCATTGTTTTCATTATAGTACTGTATTGATCAAGATTCTTTCATGGATGCGAGTGCCAATCAAACTAAGGAAGGGAGTGGACTCGTAGTCCCTGCCCCTAAGTTCAAAGGTGTGCTGTGTCGGCGGTTCGGGATTTTTCGTCGGGTTGTGGTAGAGAGCCGACATCAGCTTGGGATAGACAGATCGCTGTTATTCTTGCTAGTGAGAGTGTCGACGATATTGAGAGTCTAGTTCTTCGCGTAATCAGGTGTGTAATTCTCACACCTTTTCTTTATTAATTTGCATTAACAACTGTATTGGCTGGAAGCCGAAATGATGGTATTGACAGTCGAGATACCCTCATGAGTAAAGTGGGAGACATCAAGTAAGTACTCTTGTAATTTTTCCTATCGAATGACATAGCCTAAAATGTATGTATGATTTTATTATTGGTTATACAATGGAATATGCTGGCATTCATCATAATATGATAATATGTGCATGGGTTTTGGGATATGATATTGATGAAAGGGGCAGTGTATTTTGGTGGCTTTGCCACATGATTCGGTGACATGGTCACATAATTTCGGTGGCTTTGCCACATATTTCGGAGATGTTGTCACATTATTTCGGTGACTATGCCACATATTTCGGCGATGAGCAGCTGACTGCAGCACGACTACCATCGATGGTGTGTAGCGATGAGGGTTGATTGTAGAAATCCCCACTGGTGTGTTTGGTAGGAATGGGCGGTGTGTAGCGAATGGATAACTAAGTTGGGTTGGGTTGCATCATATTGCATTCATTATCTGCTATATTGTGCTAATAGGGATAAGGCCCAGTTCGTTTCTGAATGGGCTTCGCCCAATGTGATTTTGTAAGGGCTAAGGCCCAGATGGTATTTGAATGGGCTCGGGCCCAGTTATGGTTCATGTGGGGAAATTGCACACCGAGTCTTCTTGACTCACCCCCTCCGCTTAATTTTTGCAGGTGATTCTTAGTTCAGCGGATATGGGCCGGGGTGGACTTCGTGGTGGCCATGCACTGTTTTAGTAAACTCGATTTTACTTATCTTTAAATTTATTTTAATTTAGGATTCTGTTATGTAATAAGGCCACTGATATTTTAATTTGGTTTTATTTTAAACGCATTAATTATCTTTATGAATTAATCAGAACGAGGTTTTCTTAAAAACGTAAATAACTATTTTCTAATATGTAACGAAACAATTTGCAAACAGTAATGGATAACACGTCAGTTTCACTTAAAGCATCAAGAAGTGTTTTTGAAATATCACCTACCCACAATAGTTCAAGTTCGATTTTCACAGTAAAGGAAATTTCCAAGTTAATTACAAGTTTTCAAAAAAATGAACACTGAGTTTTCAAACGACCAACCTAACTTGGAATTTTCAAGAGAGAGATTCAAACATTTTCAAACGATTGCGAAGTGGCATGAAAAACCTTTTATGTGACGCACCAGATCCGGTCGTAACGTTTAGGCCGGGTTTGGGGTGTTACAATTATGGTATCAGAGCCAGGTTGCAAAACTCGGCTGTGGAATGGGTTCAAAAATGTTTTCAAAAACTGGTTTGAAATATGGTTTAGAAAATATATGTTTTCTGGAAGTATGGCACCCAAGTCTCCAGCACCAAATCCGTATGGTAAGTCTTCTAACTATTGGTTGATTTGTATGAAAAGATTATATTGTGTTGTGAATGCTAGTGTTAGGGATTCAATTCTAGAGATTGAGACTTTTAGAAGTTTGATTTGCGAGAACCACTCTTAAATCTGAATTCATAAGATACCCGTTAATAAACAGTGGAATAATTTACTAATTCATAAAATTTGTAATCAGATTAAGTCGATTCTGTAATAATGAGCGCTAGAGGACGTGGACATGGGTTGCGCGGCCATGGTAGAGGCTGGGGTATTGAGGCTGGACCCTCGGAATCAGGGTATGGGCTAGAAGGCGAAGTGCCAGCATCGCCAGTGGCGGAAGCGGGGTCTCAGGACCTAACCGGAGGGGACGATGCTTTGTCCCAAGCGATGTTGCATGTTTTGGAGCGGGTTACTGGGGCAAGCACTGGATCAGTAGCTCGGAAGTCTATTCCTGAGCGACTTCGAGCAAATGGGGTGGAGATATTTAGGGGTATTTCTGGTGTGGCCCCAAACGTAGCTGAATATTGGCTGGAGGCAGTTGAGCGAATTATGGATGATTTGGACTGCACGGCAGAGGAGAAATTGAAAGGAGCAGTGTCTCTTCTTCGAGATGAGGCATACCAGTGGTGGCTCACGGTAAGGGAGGGTACTCCAGCGGATCGTATTACCTGGGGTTTCTTCAAGACAACATTTTAAGGGAAATATGTTGGGGCAAGCTATGTGGATGCCCAGAGGAAAGCATTCATGAATCTGGTTCAAGGGGGTATATCCGTGGCTGAATACGAGGCGGAATTTTTGCACTTGAGTCATTACGCCCGAGGGATAGTTACGACCGACTATGAGTGTTGTGTACGGTTCAAAGATGGATTGCGAGACGAGCTGCGGGTACTGATAGCTCCACAGCGGGAGAGAGATTTTGCCATTCTGGTTGAAAAAGCTAAAATAGCCGAATAGGTAAAGCGGCCTGAGAGGCAAAATAGGGATAAAGATAGGGGTAAAAATAAGAGGATTTTTGGGTCGTCGGGATCGTCAGGGGGTTTTCAAAAGAGGCCTAGGTTTGATGGGCCAGCTCGAGTTGCGATGCCTACTGCGGTAGGTCAGTTTCGACCATGTGCTCTGTGTGGGAAAATGCATTCGGGGGAGTGTTGGAGAAGAACTGGGGGATGTTTCAAGTGTGGATCTAAAGATCTTATGATAAAAGACTGTCCACAAGAATTAGATAAGGTGCAGCCAATAGGTCAGGGTTTTGCTCAGTTCAGGAGGGGTGGTCAGCAGCCGCCGAGAGGTCGTGGTTCGGCCGGAGGAGGAAATGGTTTTGGTCGAGGTCGTGGAGCACCAGGCAGGGGTGGCGGTAATGCAGATGCAAGACAGATGGGTTTAGTCTATGCAGCTCGACGGCGAGAGGATGGCGACGCACCGGACATCATAATCGGTATGTTTCATATAGTTGATAAACCGTTTACTTCTTTGATTGATATTGGATCGACCTATTCATATGTTGCTTGTACCGTATCTTAGACTTTAAGCATTAAATATGAAATTGCTGCTAGAGGAATGTCTGTGGTTAGCCCTTTAGGACAATTCGTAGTAGTGAACAAGTTGTTTAGGGATGTGCCTTTAGAAATTCAAGGAGTAGTATTTCCGGCAGACTTGATGGAACTGCCATTCAGTGAGTTTGACCTTATCTTAGGCATGGACTGGCTGGTTAAGCATCGTGCAAATTTGGATTGCGCTGCAAAGCGTATGGTGTTAAGAACTTCAGAGGATAAAGAAGTAATTGTGATAGGGGAAAGAAGGAATTATTTGTCCAATGTGGTTTCTGCACTAAAAGCTGAAAGGATGGTGCGAAAAGGGTGCAAGGCGTTTCTAGCTTTTATCAGTGCTTTGGATGCAAAAGAGTTGTCTGTAAAGGTGGTTAGAACGGTAAAGGAATTCGTGGATGTCTTTCTTGAAGAGCTTCTGGGGTTACCTCCGGATCGTGAAGTGGAATTTGGAATTGAGCTACTTCCGGGGATAGCTCCGGTGTCCATCGCCCCATATAGGATGGCGCCGAAGGAGCTGGTAGAACTTGAAGAAGAAGGACGGGTCGATGCGTATGTGCATTGACTATCGTCAGCTGAACAAGTCGACGATTAAGAACAAATACCCGTTACCAAGGATTGACGATTTGTTTGATCAGCTAAGAGGAGCTTTGGTGTTCTCGAAGATAGATTTGAGATCTGGGTATCATCAGCTAAAGGTCAAGGAGGCAGATATTCATAAGACTGCTTTTTGAACTCGTTATGGGCACTACGAGTTCTTAGCAATGCCGTTCGAGTTAACGAATGCACCAGCTGCATTTATGGATATGATGAACCGGGTATTCCAACCCTATCTGGATCGGTTTGTCGTAGTGTTCATAGACGATATCTTGGTATATTCAAGGATGGAAGAGGAGCATGATTCGCACCTTCAGGTTGTTCTGCAGATATTAAGAGAGAAGCAACTGTATGCCAAATTCAGCAAGTGTGAATTTTGGCTGAAGGAAGTCACCTTCTTAGGGCATGTTGTTTCTGCTGAGAGGATTCGGGTTGATCCCCGAAAAATCAAAGCTATTCTGGACTGGAAGCCGCCGAAGTCTGTAGCAGAAATTCGAAGTTTCTTGGGTTTGGCTGGGTACTACAGAAGGTTCGTTGAGGGATTCTCCTTGATTGCGGCACCATTAACCAAGTTGCTACGAAAAGGAGTACCGTTTGTTTGGGCTGATAGGCAGCAGGAAAGCTTCGAGAAGTTGAAGAAGATTTTGACAGAGGCACCAATGTTGATTCAGCCTGAGGCTGGGAAGGAATTCGTCGTTTATTGTGATGCATCACACACCGGGTTAGGATGTATGCTAATGCAAGAAGGGAAGGTAGTAGCGTATGCGTCTCGACAGTTGAGACCACATGAGATGAATTATCCCACTCATGACTTGGAGCTAGCTGGGGTAGTGTTCGCCCTGAAGATTTGGAGACATTACTTGTATGGAGAAAAGTCAATTATCTACACGGACCATAAGAGGCTGAAGTATCTCCTTACCAAGAAGGAGCTGAATTTAAGGCAGCGGAGGTGGATTGAGTTGTTGAAGGATTATGACTGCTCGATTGAGTATCACTCGGGTAAAGCTAACGTAGTGGCGGATGCGTTGAGTCGTAAGGTAATAACAGATTTGAGGGCAATGTTTGCTCATCTCAGTCTGTATGAAGATGGTAGCCTGTTAGCCGAACTTCAAGTGAAGTCGACATGGGTAAGTCAGATTAAAGAGAAGCAGTTATTGGACGATGTGTTAAGTTCTCAACTCCAGCAAGTGCGGAATGGTGAGGTAGGGGATTTTAGTCTGAACAGTGAAGGGGCGTTATGTTTTCATGGAAGGGTTTGTATGCCGAAGGACTTTGAATTAAGACAGATAATTCCGAGGGAAGCGCATAGTAGCCCATACGCTATGCATCCTGGTGGAAGTAAGATGTATCGATATTTGCGTGATGTAACACCCCAAACCCGGCCCAAACACCACGACCGGATCTGGCATGTCACTTGGGAAGAATTTGTAAAACTACGCGAACTTCAGAAAAACTTTTAAATTCTTTTTTTTTTTATGAAGACTCCAGATCAGTAGTTCGTTTGAAATCCCAATAATCATTTAAGGAAAAATTTTTCGTTAGCCCAATTCTTGTGTTTAGGTGAAGTTTGAAAATGCATGTTGTTACACTAGATTAAGCTAGAAGCTTGTCGTAAAAATCCGTCTGTAAAATCGTTAATTAAGTTGTGAGAGAAACTTCAAATTTTCATTTTGAAAATAAACGTCTTATCGATTATTTCTATTCAAAACTTCCAGAGTTTAGATCAAAATTAAACCAAATTAAAGTGGCTTTATTACATAACAAAATCCCAAAATTAAAAGTAAATAAGTCTAAGAGGAGAAAAGCAAATTTTTACTAAACATAAAGTGCATGGCCACCTCAGAGTCGATCCCAGCCCATGTCCACTGAACTAAGAATTAATTGCAACATTTAAGCAGAGGGGGTGAGTCAAGAAGACTCAGTGTGCAATTACTCATCAATCACTATAGTTGGGCCTCGGCCCTTACAAATCACTTTGGGTGGAGCCCACACAGAATCAGACTGAGCCTTGGCCCATTTAGCAGAGAATAGCAGATAATCAGAAATTAATGCATTATGATGCAAATCCCAACCCAAACTAGTTAACCATCCGCTACACACCACCCTTACCTGCCAATCACACCAATGGGGATTTCTACAATCAACCCTCACCGCTACACACCATCGATGGCAGTCATGTTGCAGTTAGCTGCTCATCGTCAAATTGTGACAGAGTCACCAGACTGAAATGGCATGGCCACCAGAACAGAGTATGGCAAAAGCCACCAGAACAGATTGTGGCAAAAGCCACCAGAACAGATTGTGACATAGTCACCAGATACACTTCCCCTTTCAATATCATATCATATAACCATCCATTATGCGAACATGAACTCATGGTGTATGAATGCAATAGATATCGACATGTATATCAGATGATCAGAGTGTACATATAATCATGTCAGCATAATTGCGTATATAACATAAGCAGAAATCACTAACCTGATGTCCTGATTTTACCCTCCATTGGCAAGAGCAGAATATGCCGAAGTTTTGGCATTCAATAAAGCATATATATATTTATATATTCTAGTAAAACGACAAGAAAAGGTGTGAGAATTACACACTTGTAAACACAGAGAACTAAGCTATCAATCTCGCAAACACTCTCACTCCACGGGGATCACAAATGATCCGCCTATCCCGCTCCGGCCGGTCCACAACCCGTGGAAAGTCACGCATCGCCGATACCGCACGTTTTTTTGAACTTAGGGGTAGGGACTACGAGTCCAACCCCTCCTTTGCTTGGGCGGTATTCGATTCCATGAAAAAGATCTTGGTCAGAAGACCAGGTTAAGGCAATCGGCGTATGAAATAAGAATATATGCTCAAACGAAGAGGTTTCCTACCTAGATCGACAGAAACCGAGAGCTTCAGGCTTGGATTAAGAAATCGGCTGAGTCCCACTATTTCCTCCTATATTCAGCCAAGACACCCAAAGTGCCACAGTTAACTCCCTCGATTAAACCATCAGCAAGAGAAAAGCAAGAATCAAAAGATAAGAAGAATACTTATCGCAACAAGAAAACCGATTGAGAGGGTTAAGAGAAAAGAGTGACGGAAATCCACTGAAACAAGAGCGAATGAAGAGGTTTAACACACCAGAGAGATTCGGCCAACAGGAACAATAAGAACAAACTCAAAGAGAAGGAAGATGGAATAAGTTTCGGCTTTGAAAAGAGATAAAGGGAAGATATAAGAAGAAATGGACTAGGAAAATTCGGCCTTAGAAGAAATAGAGAAGAAGTTGAAGCAACAAATGTTTCGGCTTTGAAGATACAAATGAGAGAAAATGATGAAATGGAGAGGGTGATAGGAGGGTTCGGCTAAGGGTAATGAAATGCGAAATGAGTATGAACAAAAGAAAAGCGAGAGAGAGTTGGGGTTTCGGTTTTGTGAATGAGAGAAGAAAACAATTGCTCACCGATTACCAAAAGAGAATAAGGTTTGATTTGCTAATCCTCAACTCAAAGTAACCTATGGAGAAAACGGCACACACCCACACACATACCTCAAAACCAAAAGTGCACCAAAGATGAAAGAAATGCCCCTAAGACCAATTTCGGCACAAGCACCTTGCTTTGCCCCCAAAACCGAAAGCTTCCCCCCTTCAACCAAGGCACATTCGGTCAACAACTCCTAACCAGCCACCCACTCCTTGATCATCTCCTACTTTCACTCTCATCCCCCCATTTGAATTGATTTGAAAGATTCAAATCCACCTTTCACTCTTGTACAATCATTTAAAATATTTGACTTAGTCCACTCCCACTCTTCAAGGTCCCTAGCCGAATCCAACACCTCTCATCCTGACGCTAAAAAGAATTCCCAAAAAGCAACATATGCGACTCGAACCTGCTCCCTCACTGCTCCCCTGTGGCGTCATATCCCCCTGCTTACAAAGTGGCGTCTTCTTGCCAGATTACCACTTCTTGTCTTGTGTCATCAGACACAAACAAAAATCCCTAAAACCTGCCCCAGCTAGCACTCCCTCAAAGTGCCAAAAAACTAATTTTTTTGCCAAGGCTTCGGCTTAACCCCGAGCCTTCCCGGGACCCCCAAACACACCAAAATAACAGATAAAGCATACCAAACACGCAGAAAAATAACAAATGCAAAGCCCCCACTTCCCGGATGTTACAGTTCTACCCCCCTTAAAGAAATTTCAGCCTTGAAATTATCTGGTCAAAAGGGATGAGGGTGCTGCGACGCATAACATCCTCTGGCTCCCACGTGGCCTCCTCTGAACCGTGATTTCACCATAAGACTTTGACCAACGGGACTGATTTCCTTCTCAACACCTTAACGTCTTGATCCACAATCTGCAGTGGTTCCTCTTCAAAGGACAGGTCTGGTCTTACTTCAATCTCCTCCACTGGCACAATATGAGTCAGATCCTAACGATAGCGCCTCAACATCGAAACATGGAACACATCATGTATCTATTTCAATTCTGAAGGTAACTCAAGCTGATACGCCACTTGTCCCACACGTTTCAATACCCGATAAGGCCCGATGAACCTGGGACTTAGCTTACCCTTTCGTCTAAACCTCATAACCTTCTTTCAAGGTGAGACTTTCAGGAAGACTTGATCACCCACTGTAAATTCTACATCCTTACGCTTTAGATCCGCGTAGGATTTCTGTCTGTCAGAAGCCTTCTTCAATCGAGTTTGAATTAACTTAACTTTCTCTTCTGTCTCCCAAACCAATTCCGGACCCAACATCTGATGTTCACCCAACTCTGTCCGGCAAGTAGGAGTACGACACTTCTGCCCATACAACGCTTCATAGGGCGCCATCTGAATACTAGATCGTAGTCATTGCTTTGTATGCGACTCGCCAATGGTAGAAACTCTTCCCAACTACCCCTAAATCAATGACACAACCTCTCAACATATCTTCCAAGATCTGAATTACCCTTTCGGGATCGCCATCGATCGTGGATGAAAAGTCATCTCAAGTCTAGTCTTGTACCCAATGCCTGATGCAATGCCTTCCAAAACTGCGACGTAAACCTAGGGTCTCTGTCTGATATGATGGATACTGGTACCCCGTGCAACCTTACAATCTCTGCCACATACAGTTTAGCCAACTTCTGCAGAGAATAGTCGACACGAACAGGTATGAAATGGGCGGACTTTGTCAATCGATCAACAATCACCCATACCGAATCTTTCTTAGTAAGCGTAAGAGGTAGCCCACTAATAAAGTCCATCGTGATTCTTTCCCATTTCCACTGTGGAATCTTCACCGGCTGTAGTAACCCTGAAGGCAACTGATGTTCCGCTTTCACCTGCTAACATGTTAAGCATTTACCCACAAATTCGGTAATCTCCCGCTTCAAATCAGGCCACCGAAACTGCTCTCGCAGATCCCGATACATTTTATTCCCACCATGATGCATAGCGTAGGGACTACTATGCGCCTCCTGAAGAATCATCTATCTTAACCCAGCATCCTTCGGCATGCAAACCCTCTCACGAAAACACAGGACCCCATCACTGTTCAAACCAAAGTCCTCTACCCCACTATTCTGTACTTGCAGAAGTCGAGCACTCAAGACATCATCCGATAACTGCTTCTCCTTAATCTGACCAACCCACGTCAGCTTTACTTGAAGTTCAGCTAGCACACTCCCATCATCATATAAGCTGAGATGGGCAAACATCGCCCTTAAATCCGATATCACTTTCTGACTTAACGCATCCGCCACCACGTTAGCTTTACCCGGATGGTATTCGATCGAGCAATCGTAATCCTTTAACAGTTCAATCCACCTCTGCTGCCTCAAATTCAACTCCTTCTGAGTAAGGAGGTGTTTTAAGCTCTTGTGGTCGGTGTAAATGATAGACTTCTCCCCATACAGGTAGTGTCTCTAGATCTTCGAGCGAACACTACCGCAGCCAACTCCAGATCATGCGTAGGATAGTTCAACTCATGCGGTCTTAACTGCCGAGACGCATACGCAACCACCTTCCCATCTTGCATTAACACACACCCTAATCCCGTGTGTGAAGTATCACAATACACCACAAACTCTTTCCCAGCTTCAGGCTGAATCAAAACCGGAGCCTCTGTTAAGATCCTCTTCAGCTTCTCAAAGCTTTCTGTTGCTTGTCAGTCCAAACAAATGTTACCCCTTTCCGCAACAACTTAGTTAAGGGTGCCGCAATCAAGGAGAATCCCTCAACAAACCTTCTATAGTACCCAGCTAACCCAAGAAAACTTCGAATTTTCGCCACAGACTTAGGCGGTTTCCAGCCCAACACAGCTTCAATTTTCCGGGGATCAACCCTAATTCCCTCTGCAGATACAACATGACCCAAAAAGGTAACTTCTTTCAACCAGAATTCACACGTACTTAATTTGGCGTACAGCTATTTCTCTCTCAAAATTTGCAGAACCACCCGAAGATGCGATTCATGCTCCTCTTCTGTCTTGGAGTATACCAAAATGTCGTCTATGAACACCACAACAAACCAATTCAGATAGGGTTGGAACACTCGGTTAATCATGTCCATAAACGCCGTTGGTGCATTCGTCAGCCTGAATGGCATCACCAAGAACTCGTAGTGACCATAACGAGTTCTAAAGGCTGTCTTATGAATATCCGCTTCTTTGACCTTAAGTTGATGATAACCTGACCTCAAATCTATCTTCGAGAAAACTGAAGCCCCCTTAAGTTGATCGAACAAATCATCAATCCTCGGCAGCGGGTATTTGTTCTTAATGGTCAACTTATTCAACTAACGGTAGTCAATGCACATACGCATCGTCCCGTCCTTCTTCTTCACGAACAACACCGGTGCTCCCCACGGAGATACACTTGGTCAGATAAAACCCCGATCCAATAATTCTTGAATCTGCGCCTTCAATTCCACTAACTCCTTCGGCGCCATTCTATATGGGGCAATAGACACTGGCGCTGTTCCCGAAAGAAGTTCAATACCAAATTCCACCTCGCGATCTGAAGGTAACCCTGGAAGCTCCTCTGGAAAAACATCAGAAAACTCCTTCACTATTCTGACATCCTTCACAGTCAACTCCTTGGCCTCAAGAGCACGAACGAAATTTAAGAAAGCCTCACATCCTTTTCTCACCATTCTTTTCGCCTTTAACGCAGACACTACATTGGACAAGTAGTTTCTCCTCTCGCCTATCACTACAACTTTATTATCCTCAGGGGTCCTTAACACCATGCGCTTAGCAGCACAATCCAAGTTTGCTCGATATTTAACCAACCAATCCATACCTAGGATTAAATCGAACTCCCCAAATGGTAGTTCCATCAAATCAGCCGGGAATACCAATCCTTGTACTTCTAGAGGCACATTCCTAAAGAGTTTGTTTACCACTACAGATTGTCCTAAAAGGCTCAGTACAGTCATCTCCCTAGAAGCAAGCTCAGAGTTCATGTTTAAAGTTCCAGACACCACATTAGCAACATAGGAATGAGTCGACCCAATATCAATCAATGCAGTAAAGGGCAAACCAAAAATGAGAAACGTACCAGTTATGACGTCCGGTGCATCACCCTCCTCTCGGCGTCTAGCTGTATAGACTAACCCAGGCCGTCTCGTATCTGTATTCCCAGCACCTCTGCCCGGTGCTCCACGTCCCTGACCAAAACCATTCCCTCTCCCAATCGGACCACGACCTCTCTCGTGGTCTGACGACCCCTCTCTGAATCGAGTCAAAACCCCGTCCAACTGGCCGCACTTGATCTACTTGTGGACAATCTTTAACCATATGGTCCATAGATCCGCACCTGAAGCATCCACCGGTTCTCTTCCTACACTCTCCAGAATGCATTTTCCCACACAGAGCACATGATCGAATCTGGCCCATTGCCGCAGGCCTCACAACTCGAGCTGGCCCATCAAACCTTGGCCTCTTTTGAAAACCTCCAGACGACCCCGATGACCCAAAACTCCTCTTATTCTTACCTTTATCCTTCTCATTGTTTTGAGTCTCAGTCTGCTTAACCTCTTAAGCTATTTTAGCTTTGTCAACCAAAATGGCAAAATCTCTTTCCCGCTGCGGAGCTATCAACACCCGCAGTTCGTCTCGTAACCCATCCTCAAACCGTACACAACTTTCATAGTCAGTCGCAACTATTCCTCGGGCATAACGGCTCAATTGCAGAAATTCCGCCTCATACGCAGCCACAGATTTGCCCCCTTGTACCAAATTCAGGAATGCTTTCCTCTGAGCATCTACATAGCTTGCCCCAACATATTTCCCTTGAAATGTCGTCTTAAAGAAATCCCAGTCAATTCGATCCGCTGGAGTACCCTCTCTAACGGTAAGCCACCACTGATATGCCCCATCCCAAAGAAGAGACACCGCTCCTTTCAGTTTTTCCTCTACCGTGCAATCTAGATCATCCATAATTCGCTCGACTGCCTCTAGCCAGTACTCAGCTACATTTGGGGCCACACCAGAGATACCCCGAAATACCTCTGCCCTATTTGCTTGAAGTCGCTCAGGAATAGACTTTTGAGATACTGTCCCAGAGCTCGCCCCAGCAACTCGCTCCAACACATGTAGCATTGCTTGGGACAGGGCATCATCCCCACCAGTTCTATCTTATGATCCCGCTTCTGCCACAGGTGATGCTGGCGCTTCACCTTCAGGCTCATGCCTCGTTTCCGAAAACTCAGCCTCAATACCCCAGCCTCTACCACGACAGCGTGCAGCACGTCCATGCCCTCTGGCACTCATGTCTACCGTTTTGTCTTAATCTGTTTTTACAAATTTTATGCATTAGCTTTTCTTTTCACTGTGGGTTAATGAGTAGTTTTATGAGAATAGAGTTTTAAGTAGTTTTTCGCAAAACACACATACACCTATAGATTTCCATCTCTAAAGTAGGGTTTCTTAATTCTAACATTCATAGCGATATATTCACATAATATATTCACCTCATGCAAACCACATAATAATCAGAAGACTTACCTTGCAGACTTGGGCTGGAGACTTGGGTGCCACACCTCTAGAAGACATGTACATATGTATTTTCTTTCTAAACCATCTTTTTGGAAAATGTTTTGAACCCAAAACCCATGGCCGAGCTTTTAAAACCTAGGCTCTGATACCAAAATTGTAACGCCCCAAACTCGGCCCAAACACCACGACCGGATCTGGCATGTCACTTGGGAAGAATTTGTAAAACTACGCGAACTTCAAAAAAACTTTTAAATTCTTTTTTTAATGAAGACTCCAGATCAGTAGTTCGTTTGAAAGCCCAATAATCATTTAAGGAAAAATTTTTCGTTAGCCCAATTCTTGTGTTTAGGTGAAGTTTGAAAATGCATGTTGTTACACTAGATTAAGCTAGAAGTTTGTCGTAAAAATCCATCTGTAAAATTGTTAATTAAGTTGTGAGAGAAACTTCAAATTTTCATTTTGAAAATAAACGTCTTATCAATTATTTGTATTCAAAACGTCCAAGGTTTAGATCAAAATTAAACCAAATTAAAGTGGCCTTATTACATAAAAAATCCCAAAATTAAAAGTAAATAAGTCTAAGAGGAGAAAAGCAAAATTTTACTAAACATAAAGTGCATGGCCACCTCAGAGTCGATCCCGGCCATGTCCATTTGAACTAAGAATTACCTGTAACATTTAAGCAGAGGGGGTGAGTCACGAAGACTCAGTGTGCAATTACTCATCAATCACCATAGTTGGGCCTCGGCCCTTACAAATCACTTTGGGTGGAGCCCATACAGAATCAGACTGAGCCTTGGCCTATTTAGCATAGAATAGCAGATAATCAGAAATTAATGCATTATGATGCAAATCCCAACCCAAACTAGTTGACCATCCGCTACACACCACCCTTACCTTCCAATCACACCAATGGGGATTTCTACAATCAACCCTCACCGCTACACACCATCGATGGCAGTCATGCTGCAGTTAGCTGCTCATCGTCAAATTGTGACAGAGTCACCAGACTGAAATGGCATGGCCACCAGAACAGAGTATGGCAAAAGCCACCAGAACAGATTGTGGCAAAAGCCACCAGAATAGATTGTGATATAGTCACCAGATATACTTCCCCTTTCAATATCATATCATATACCCATCCATTATGTGAACATGAACTCATGGTGTATGAATGCAACAGATATCGACACGTATATCAGATGATCAGAGTGTACATATAATCATGTCAGAATAATTGCGTATATAACATAAGCAGAAATCACTAACCTGATGTCCTGATTTTACCCTCTATGGGCAAAAGCAGCATATGCCGAAGTTTCAGCATTCAATAAAGCATATATATATATTCATATTTATATATTCAAGTAAAATGACAGGAAAAGGTGTGAGAATTACACACCTGTAAACACAGAGAACTAAGCTATCAATCTCGCTAAAACTCTCACTCGCAGGGATCACAGCGATCTGCCTATCCTGCTCTGAAGTCGGTCCATAACCCGGTGGAAAGTCACGTACTGCCGATACCGCACATTTTTTTAACTTAGGGGTAGGGACTACAAGTCCAAACCCCTCCTTTGCTTGGCTGGTATTCAATTCCATGAAAAAGATCTTGGTCAGAAGACCAGGTTAAGGCACTGAAGTAGATGAAATAAGAATATATGCTCAAACGAAGAGGTTTCCTACCTAGATCGACAGAAACCAAGAGCTTTAGGCTTGGATTAAGAAATCGGCTGAGTCCCACTATTTCCTCCTATATTCGGCCAAGACGCCCAAAGTACCATAGTTAACGCCCTTGATTAAACCATCAGTAAGAGAAAAGCAAGAATCGAAAGAGAAGAAGAATACTTACTGCAACAAGAAAACTGATTGAGAGGGTTAAGAGAAAAGAGTGACGGCAATCCACTGAAACAAGAGCGAATAAAGAGGTTTAACACACCAGAGAGATTCAGCCAACAGGAACAATAAGAACAAACTCGAAGAGAATGAAGATGGAATAAGTTTCGGCTTTGAAAAGAGATAAAGGGAAGATATAAGAAGAAATGGACTAGGAAAATTTGGCCTTAGAAGAAATAGAGAAGAAGTTGAAGCAACAAATGTTTCGGCTTTGAAGATACAAATGAGAGAAAATGATGAAATGGAAAGGGTGATAGGAGGGTTCGGCTAAGGGTTATGAAATACAAAATGAGTATGAACAAAAGAAAAGAGAGAGAGTTGGGGTTTCAGTTTTGTGAATGAGAGAAGAAAACAATTGCTCACCGATTGCCAAAAGAGAATAAGGTTTGATTTTCTAATCCTCAACTCAAAGTAACCTATGGAGAAAATGGCACACACCTACACACATACCTCAAAACCAAAAGTGCACCAAAGATGAAAAAAATGCCCCTAAGACCACTTTCGGCACAAGCACCTTACTTTGCCCCCAAAACCGAAAGCTTCCCCCTTCAACCAAGGCACATTCGGTCAACAACTCCTAACCAGCCACCCACTCCTTGATCATCTCCTACATTCACTCTCATCCCCCCGTTTGAATTGATTTGAAAGATTCAAATCCACCTTTCACTCTTGTACAATTATTTAAAATATTTGACTTAGTCCACTCCCACTCTTCAAGGTCCCTAGCCGAATCCAACACCTCTCATCCTGACGCCAAAAAGAATTCCCAAAAACCAACCTATGCGACTCGAACCTGCTCCATTACTGCTCCCCTGTGGCGTCATACTAAATTTTTTTCCAAGGCTTTGGCTTAACCCCGAGCCTTCCCGAGACCCCCAAACACACCAAAATAACAGATAAAGCATACCAAACTCCCAAAAACATAACAAATGCAAAGCCCCCACTTCCCGAATGTTACACGTGAACAGTATTGATGGCCAGGTCTGAAGTGAGAAGTTACCGAGTTTGTGAGTAAGTGTTTGACTTGTCAGCAGGTGAAGGCGGAACATCAGTTACCGTCAAGGTTGCTAAAGCCGGTGAAGATTCCACTCTGGAAGTGGGAGAGAATAACGATGGATTTCGTTAGTGGGTTACCCCTAATGCCTACTAAGAAAGATTCAGTGTGGGTGATTTTCGATTGGTTGACGAAGTCTGCCCACTTCATACCCGTCCGTGTCGATTATCCGTTGCAGAAGTTGGCCAAGCTATATGTAGCAGAAATTGTGAGGTTGCATGGGATACCAGTGTCTATCATATCGGACAGGGACCCTAGATTTACATCTCAGTTCTGGAAAGCATTACATGAAGCTTTGGGTACAAGGCTAGATTTTAGCACAGCATTTCATCCACAGACTGATGGTCAGTCAGAGAGGGTAATCCAGATTCTGGAGGACATGTTAAGGGGTTGTGTGATTGACTTCAGAGGTAGTTGGGAAGATTATCTGCCGTTAGCAGAATTTGCATACAACAACAACTACCAATCCAGCATCCAGATGGCACCCTATGAGGCGCTGTACGGTCATAGGTTTCGTACCCCTACTTGTTGGACAGAGTTAAATGAGCGGTAGTTGTTGGGTCCAGAATTGATCTGAGAAACTGAGGAAAAAGTTAAGCTAATTCGAGCTCGGTTGAAAGAAGCTTCCGACAGGCAGAAATCGTACGCAGACTTGAAGCGTAAGGACATAGAATTCTCAGTGGGTGATCAGGTTTTTCTGAAAGTATCATATTGGAAGAAGGTTTTAAGGTTTGGACGAAAAGGCAAGTTGAGCCCCAGGTTCATTGGACCTTATCGGGTATTAAGACGTGTGGGGCTAGTCGCGTATCAGCTTGAGTTGCCTCCGGAGTTGAATCAGATACATGATGTTTTCCATGTTTCGATGCTGAGGCGCTACCATTCGGATCCATCTCACATAGTGCCGGTGGAGGAAATTGAGGTTAGACCTGATCTGTCATTTGAGGAAGAACCAGTGCAGATCTTAGATCGAGATGTTAAGGCGTTAAGGAGAAAGTCGGTTCCGTTGGTCAAAGTATTATGGCGTAGTCATGGTTCAGAAGAAGCCACGTGGGAGCCAGAAGAGGCAATGCGACAGTAGTACCCTCATCTCTTTTGATCAGGTAAATTTCGAGGTCGAAATTTCTTTAAGGGGGGTAGAACTGTAACATCCCAGAATTAGAAGTTCTACATTTTATGCTATTCTATGTGTTTGGCTTGTTTAGCATGTTATCTTGGTGTATTTGGGGGTCCCGGGGAGTGTAACACCCTGGTTTTAGGGGTTAGATTTTTAGTGCTTAGCTCGGGTGTTGGCACACTTCAGTGTGTGTTTGGGTAAGTTTTAGGGATCCTGAGAACCCTAGGTGGTGGTAGATTGCTTTGGTAAATTTTTAGTTTTAGGGGCTAAAAGGGGGAGTTTGGATGGAGAGGGCCTTAAGAGAATTTTTGGTGGGGTTTTGGCACAAAGATTGGAGTGGCAGAGTGGCAAGGAGGTGCCACTTAGAGCATGGAGAAGTGACGCCACTTGAAGGGGAAGGGGGGCCAGTGTTCGAGTTGCAAGGATGGCATTGTGGGTTGTTTTTTTTTTGGCGTCATGGAGGAGGGGTATTGGACGGTTTTGGGAGGCTTGAAAGGTGGAGGAAGACTTGGTCTTCTCTTTTTAAATTTGGCTAGGTAAGTTTGACCCATTCAAATTATTTTGAATGGATGGAAGGGAGGTGTTTTAGGAGAGATTTTTAGGTTTTTTTTTTTTGGGAGCTTGGAGCTTGGCCGAATAGTATAAATAGGGGGGAGATGCTCATTGTTCATTCACCATTTGCTTTCTCCCTCACTAAAAGTTCTTGCTTCTTCTAATTATTTTCCCTTAGTCTCTTGCCGAAAATAAGTCAAGAACACCCTTTCTTTTCCTTTCATTTTGTTGTAGCCAAAGCCTAAGTTGGCTTATCCATTTTTTCCCTCTCCTTCACCCCTTTTCTTTGACCTTGCTTCAAACCGAAATCACCCTTAAAATCCTGCCATTGCCGAATATCTCAACACCATTTTAGGGTCATTGCCGAATCACCATTTATTCTCTTACTCCACTTTTGTTGCAAGTCCCTGAGCCGAACTTCACGGTGGTGGTGGATTCTTGTTAGAGCAAAGGGTAGTGGTTAGCAAGGTAAGGGTGTGTTAGTTTTCTTTGTGCTATAGTTTTTGTCTTGGCCGAATGGCCTAAGTGTTCATTGTTTTTATGCCAAGGTCGATTATAGGGGAGGAGAGCCTAGCGCAGGAGACCTTTCGGGATTTGTTTAGTCAGCAGTGCAGTGGTATAAGGTTGCGTTTCGAGGGTAGATCGGGTGTGCTATCTAGGTGCGTAATCATCGCACTATTTCTGTGGTTTGGTTTGCTAACATGTTTATATGTGTATTATGTGTAATAGCCGTTTATAATGGCATAAGTGATGAGTAACTGGTGATGGTAAGTTAATCTTGATATACATTTATATATGTACAATGTGGTAGTGATAAGTGATAAATACTATATGATATTCTTGCATGATTTATTGACACATGGGCATGGGATTGGATTGAAGAAGGAAGAAGTGTACACAGGATGTACGTGGTCTAATGATAGCTCAGGCTACATTAGCGCTTGAAGGCTAGCTTTGTGCTACCTCAAGGGAGGTGTGGCTCGGTGCCCATCTCGGCGGTTGATGGCTATGTGCGTCACCGTGAGACGGATTTTGATATCGGGATCACGATTGGTTGATCGGTGGCTCGACCACGGCCTCGGCAATGAGATTGCCGAGGTAAGAGTTATGGATCACGATGTGATCAGTGGTGGGTTAGCCACGGCCTTAGGCAGGGAGTCTGCTAAGGTTGGTGTCACGGTTGGATAGTAGGTTGGGCTGAGATGCATTCTTGCATGATTTGTTTCGATGGCTGTGTGGGTATGGGCCAAGCCCATACGGATGGGAATATGTGTTGTGGTTATGCACTCGAGTCGGTGGACTCACTCTTTTCATTAACCATTTCGGTGTGCGTAGTTGGATCGGGTTCGGAGGACACATGGTGGCCCATGCAGAAAGAAGAGTTTAAACGCTTTAGGCTTACTTTAAGTATTTTGTTTTAAATAGAATATGTAATAAAGGCCTTTTGACTCTTATTTATTTTAGTTATTATTTTATTAGTATTTATTATGGTTTGAGGAATTTGAAACACTATGTGAAGATGATTATATTGTTCTAACCTACTCATTCAATTTGGCTTGTATATATTAAACTTTTAGAATGAGTATATTTTAATAACAAAGTTTTACTCATAAGTTTAAATAAACATGGATTTTTCAAAAGTTAGCAAGTTTTACTAAATTTTTCTAAGTTAAATAGATTTTCCACCGTCTTTACCGCACTAACATAACCAGATTCGGTCGTAGTGAATGGGCCGGGTTTGGGGATGTTACAGTTTGGTATCAGAGCCCGGTTCAAAACTCGGCTTTGAGGGTTTTGGGCCCAAAAACGTTTCAAATGGGCTTTTCAAAAATACGGGTTTTTATGAAATATTTTCAGGTATTCTGGCATGGCACCTGTACCTCCGACCCGAGTCCACCAGGTAAGTACTTCGGACTTTTGAAGTGATTTGTTATATGTGAATTGTTATGGGCTTATTTGGGCTCGTAGATTAGAATATTAGGGCTATTGAACCCTAGGACTAGTCTACTCAAACACATGCATAAGACTTAAGGTTACTAAACAAACTCGTGATTAAGTCGCGAGTTAAGGTGTGGCAACCATTATGCGCATGTCTAGGAGTGGATCCTAAGAGCACAGTACTTAAGCGAGTCCTCGTGACTCACCTCCTCTTCGCCTGGAATCCTACCTGTGCGTAGCTACGGTTCACCTTAACCAAGAGGACTTGTTCATAGGCTAAACCAATTATTAAAACCCGAAAGGGATTTGCCTCACTGCTTTAAAACCCTTAGTTTTAAATTTTCTAAAAAATACCCACAGAGGAAAATGACGAAATTACCCCAGGTAGGGAAGGAAACTTGATTGCTCGAAAGAACTACTCTCGGAAACTTCACTTTGCATAAAATTTCTCGTGGATAAAACAGTGAAACAAGAATTTCTAATGCATAAAACTTTTTAACAGACTAAATCGAGGCGCTAGGTATGAGTTCTAGGGGCGTGGTCGTAATACTCGTGGATGGGGTAGAGCGGGATGTCGATGTCTCAAACGGTTGGGTCTCGCCATGGGTCGAGAGGAGCGCGATGTGCCGCCACCACCGTTGAGGTGGAACAAAGCAGGATCGGGATCGGAGGAGACGACGCAGCGATGATCGCGAGCTATCTTTGCGGGTGCTTGAGCGAGTGGCGAGGAGCCAATGGGGCGATGGGACTCGAAGTCGATGCCAAAGGCTTAGGGCGAATGGAGCCGAGGTCTTCGAGGAGTGTGCGGGGTAGCTCCGAACGTGGCGAGTAATCGCTTGAGGCGATGGAAAGGATTATGGACGACTTAGACTTAACTGCGAGGAGAAGCTTAAGGGTGTTGTTTCGTTGTTTGCGAGATGAGGCCTACCAGCTGGTGGCTCACGGTTAAGGAAAGTACCGGCGGTCGAGTGGATCAAGTTATTTTAAGATCAAGTTCGAAGGGAAGTATGTCGGAGCGAGCTATGTGGATGCTCGTAGAAGGCGTTCCTCAATCGGTGCAAGGTAGCAAATCGATAGCGGAGTACGGTCGAGTTTCTACGTTTGAGCCAGTATGCTCGGGAATCGTGGCAACCGATTATGAGAGATGCGTCGATTTGAAGATGGGCTACGGGATGAGTTGCGAGTTTTGATTGCTCCGCATCGTGAAAGAGACTTCGCCGTTTTAGTGGAGAAAGCTCGAATAGCCGAGGAGGTCAAGAAGGCCGAGAGGCTCAATAGGGAAAGGAACCGTGATAAGAGAAGTGTTGGATCGCCGAAGTGGTTGAGACTCTGTTCATATGGTTAAGACAACCGAGAGGAATCCGGATCGTCCGTGTGCGCAGTGTGGAAGGTACCATGTTGGCGAATCTTTGGAATCGTGTTCGAGAGTGCTTGGATGCAAGTCCAAGTCTCATCTGATTAAGTTGTCCCCGTAATCCGAATGGGACTCGAGCGAAGGCCAAGGTTATGGGCAACCAGGAGGTGGTCGGCAGCGCGATAAGGGGTCGCGGTTCGAACCATAGAGGAAATGGTTTCGCCGAGGTCGTGTGTGGCGATGAGACCGCAGATAATGGTGGCACGAGGCAAGGCGGCCAGTGCGGTTTATGCGGTTCGTCGGAGAGAGGATAATGATGTGCACTGATGGGTCAACCGGTAAGTTCCTTAAGTCCGGAATACTCTTTGTAGTTTTGTTCGCTTTGGTGATTGTTTGATCTGTTGCTCGTAAAGTAGTTGGAACCTTGAGTATGAACTTAGAAACGGTGCCTAGAAGGTATGTTAGCTCTTTAAGATCAGAGTTGCGCAGCATAAGCAAAGGTGGTAAGATAGGTTGTACAGATGTTCGTTAGCTAAGTAATTACGGGGACGAAATTATTTTAAGGAGGGTAGAATTGTAACACCCTGGTTTTAGGGGTTAGATTTTTGGTGCTTAGCTCGGGTGTTGGCACACTTCAGTGTGTGTTTGGGTAAGTTTTAGGGATCCTGAGAACCCTAGGTGGTGGTAGATTGCTTTGGTAAATTTTTAGTTTTAGGGGCTAAAAGGGGGAGTTTGGATGGAGAGGGCCTTAAGAGAATTTTTGGTGGGGTTTTGGCACAAAGATTGGAGTGGCAGAGTGGCAAGGAGGCGCCACTTAGAGCATGGAGAAGTGACGCCACTTGAAGGGGAAGAGGGGCCAGTGTTCGAGTTGCAAGGATGGCATTGTGGGTTGTTTTTTTTTTGCGTCATGGAGGAGGGGTATTGGACGGTTTTGGGAGGCTTGAAAGGTGGAGGAAGACTTGGTCTTCTCTTTTTAAATTTGGCTAGGTAAGTTTGACCCATTCAAATTATTTTGAATGGATGGAAGGGAGGTGTTTTAGGAGAGATTTTTAGGTTTTTTTTTTTGGGAGCTTGGAGCTTGGCCGAATAGTATAAATAGGGGGGAGATGCTCATTGTTCATTCACCATTTGCTTTCTCCCTCACTAAAAGTTCTTGCTTCTTCTAATTATTTTCCCTTAGTCTCTTGCCGAAAATAAGTCAAGAACACCCTTTCTTTTCCTTTCATTTTGTTGTAGCCAAAGCCGGAAGTTGGCTTATCCATTTTTTCCCCTCTCCCTTCACCCCTTCTCTTTGACCTTGCTTCAAACCGAAATCACCCTTAAAAGCCTGCCATTGCCGAATATCTCAACACCATTTTAGGGTCATTGCCGAATCACCATTTATTCTCTTACTCCACTTTTGTTGCAAGTCCCTGAGCCGAACTTCCTGGTGGTGGTGGATTCTTGTTAGAGCAAAGGGTAGTGGTTAGCAAGGTAAGGGTGTGTTAGTTTTCTTTGTGCTATAGTTTTTGTCTTGGCCGAATGGCCTAAGTGTTCATTGTTTTTATGCCAAGGTCGATTATAGGGGAGGAGAGCCTAGCGCAGGAGACCTTTCGGGATTTGTTTAGTCAGCAGTGCAGTGGTATAAGGTTGCGTTTCGAGGGTAGATCGGGTGTGCTATCTAGGTGCGTAATCATCGCACTATTTCTGTGGTTTGGTTTGCTAACATGTTTATATGTGTATTATGTGTAATAGCCGTTTATAATGGCATAAGTGATGAGTAACTGGTGATGGTAAGTTAATCTTGATATACATTTATATATGTACAATGTGGTAGTGATAAGTGATAAATACTCATTCTATATGATATTCTTGCATGATTTATTGACACATGGGCATGGGATTGGATTGAAGAAGGAAGAAGTGTACACAGGATGTACGTGGTCTAATGATAGCTCGGGCTACATTAGCGCTTGAAGGCTAGCTTTGTGCTACCTCAAGGGAGGTGTGGCTCGGTGCCCATCTCGGCGGTTGATGGCTATGTGCGTCACCGTAGACGGATTTTGATATCGGGATCACGATTGGTTGATCGGTGGCTCAGCCACGGCCTCGAGTAGCGAGATTGCCGAGGTAAGAGTTATGGATCACGATGTGATCAGTGGTGGGTTAGCCACGGCCTTAGGCAGGGAGTCTGCTAAGGTTGGTGTCACGGTTGGATAGTAGGTTGGGCTGAGATGCATTCTTGCATGATTTGTTTCGATGGCTGTGTGGGTATGGGCCAAGCCCATACGGATGGGAATATGTGTTGTGGTTATGCACTGAGTCAGTGGACTCACTCTTTTCATTAACCATTTCAGGTGACGCGTAGTTGGATCGGGTTCGGAGAGGACACATGGTGGCCCATGCAGAAAGAAGAGTTTAAACGCTTTAGGCTTACTTTAAGTATTTTGTTTTAAATAGAATATGTAATAAAGGCCTTTTGACTCTTATTTATTTTAGTTATTATTTTATTAGTATTTATTATGGTTTGAGGAATTTGAAACACTATGTGAAGATGATTATATTGTTCTAACCTACTCATTCAATTTGGCTTGTATATATTAAACTTTTAGAATGAGTATATTTTAATAACAAAGTTTTACTCATAAGTTTAAATAAACATGGATTTTTCAAAAGTTAGCAAGTTTTACTAAATTTTTCTAAGTTAAATAGATTTTCCACCGTCTTTACCGCACTAACATAACCAGATTCGGTCGTAGTGAATGGGCCGAGTTTGGGGATGTTACAGGGAGGCTCGGGTTCAAGTCAGAGCCTTGGAAAAATTTTGCTTTTGGGCACTTTAGGGGGGAAAGCTAGTTGATGCAGGCCTTAAGTATATTTACTTGTGTTTGTTGACATAAAAAGGTGAGTGGTGTGGTGGCAAGGTAATGCCACTTGAGGAGCATGGAAGTGGCGTCACAAGGGAGTAGGAGGGGGGAAGGAGTTCGAGTCCCATCTGTAGCATCTAGAGCTTTATTTTTGTGCTCCAGGAGAGGAAGAAGTGGCATGCGGCTGGGACTCTTCAAGGTGTTTGTTGAAAGGGTCAAATGCATTTGAATGGATGGAGGAGAGGTGCTTGAGGAGTTTGAATCGGTCAACCAATTTGAATTAGTGGATGGAGAGTGAATGGGGGAGAAAATCGTGGAAGGTGGGGAGAGAGGGGGAGTTGGCCGAAAGTTGGAAGTGTGTGGGGGGAGTGAATTCGGTTAAAAGAAGTAAATGAGAGAGGGTCCTTTTTGAGCATTTTCAGCTTTTGCTAGTAGGAGTGTGTGCCGTTTTCTTTCAAGTTTAGCTAGTGTGCAATTTCGGTTTCAGCATTTTGGGAAGGCATTTTCTTTCTTTTTCTTTACCAAAACCTTTAGTGATCACTCTGATTGTTCTCCTTTTTCTCTCTTGTGCATTCAAGCCGAAACCCCTTTCTGGTTCTAAAGTATTTCTTCTATTCATCCATTTCACCCTTCTCTCCTAAAAGTCGAAACTTCCTACTTCTTTTACTACTTCCTTTTTCTTCTTTTTCTAGTCGAAACCTCTCCTAACCTTTTCTCTTCTTTTGCCGAAATCTCCTTCTAGTTCATCTTCTCTCTTCTTTGCTTTTTCATTTTTGTCCCCACAGACCGAACCTCAGTTGCTCATTCCCTTTTTGTTCCATTTCTTCTTGTTCTAGGGATTAAGCCGAAACCTTCTTGACATTGACTGCTTGTGTCGAATCTCCTGGGACTTCATTCAGTTTCTCTCTGTCTAAGGTAAGGAACTTTTCTTTCTCTTCATCTCCTTACTTCACCTAAGGAAGCCGGCCACTTATTCTTTAAGCATAAATCGGTTCTGGGTTCTCTTCCTTAGCGAATTACTTCATCTTTTGTAACCCGTTTCTGTCATCTTTCATTATTAGTAGCCGAATATCAAGAAGCGAGGTGCTAGGACTTCTTTGGTTGTAGAAAGTCCCTTTCCAGTCAGTCTTGCCTGTCCGCGTTAGTAACAAAGGTAAGGAGTTTCTCTTTAGTCCTATATGATTAGTCTTTCTTCGTTGTTCGTTGCCATTATACAACATCTTTGTTAGATAATCGTTGTTTTCATTATAGTACTGTATTGATCAAGATTCTTTCATGGATGTGAGTGCCAGTCAAACTAAGGAGGGGAGTGGACTCGTAGTCCCTGCCCCTAAGTTCAAACGGCGTGTTGTTTCGACGGTTTGGGATTTTTCGCCGGGTTGTGGTAGAGAGCCGACATCGGCTTGGGATAGGCAGATCGTTGTTATTCTTACTAGTGAGAGTGTCGATGATATTGAGAGTCTAGTTCTTCACGTAATCAGGTGATTAATTCTCACACCTTTTCTTTATTAATTTGCATTAACAACTGTATTGGCTGGAAGCCGAAATGACGGTATTGACAGTCGAGATACCCTCATGAGTAAGGTGGGAGAGATCAAGTAAGTACTCTTGTAATTTTGCCTGTCGAATGACATAGCCTAAAATGTATGTATGATTTGATTATTGGTTATACAATGGAATATGCTGGCATTCATCATAATATGATAATATGTACATGGGTTTTGGGATATGATATAGATGAAAGGGGCAGTGTATTTTAGTGGCTTTGCCACATGATTCGGTGACATGATCACATAATTTCGGTGGCTTTGCCACATATTTCAGTGACGTTGTCACATTATTTCGGTGGCTATGCCACATATTTTGGCGATGAGCAGCTGACTGCAGCACGACTGCCATCGATGGTGTGTAGCGGTGAGGGTTGATTGTAGAAATCCCTACTGGTGTGTTTGGCAGGAATGGGCGGTGTGTAGCAAATGCATAACTAGGATGGGTTGGGTTGCATCATATTGCATCCATTATCTGCTATATTGTGCTAATAGGGCTAAGGCCCAGTTTGTTTCTGAATGGGCTTCGCCCAATGTGATTTTGTAAAGGCTAAGGCCCAGATGGTATTTGAATAGGCTCGGGCCCAGATATGGTTCATGTGGGGAAATTGCACACTGAGTCTTCTTGACTCACCCCCTCTGCTTAATTTTTGCAAGTGATTCTTAGTTCAGCGGATATGGGCCAGGGTAGACTTCGTGGTGGCCATGCACTATTTTAGTAAACTCGATTTTACTTATCTTTAAATTTATTTTAATTTGGGATTCTGTTATGTAATAAGGCCACTGATATTTTAATTTGGTTTTATTTTAAACGCATTAATTATCTTTATGAATTAATCAGAACAGGGTTTTCTTAAAAATGTAAATAACTATTTTCCAATATGTAACGAAACAATTTACAAACAGTAATGGATAACACGTCGGTTTCACTTAAAGCATCAACAAGTGTTTTCAAAATATCACCTACCCACAATAGTTCAAGTTTGATTTTCATAGTAAAGGAAATTTCCAAGTTAATTACAAGTTTTCAAAAAAATGAACACTGAGTTTTCAAACGACCAACCTAACTTGGAATTTTCAAGAGAGAGATTCAAACATTTTCAAATGATTACGAAGCGGCATGAAAAACCTTTTATGTGACACACCAGATCCGGTTGTAACGTTTAGGCCGGGTTTGGGGTGTTACATACAATGACTAGCTCATAATCCTTTATCAACTCTAACCATCTTCGCTGCCTTAAATTCAATTCCTTCTGAGTCATCAAGTACTTTAGGCTCTTATGATCGGTGAATATCTGACATCTTTCACATACAAATGGTGTCTCCATATCTTCAAAGCAAACACAATGGCAACCAACTCTAAATCATGTGTTGGGTAATTCTTCTCATGCGGCTTTAACTGTCTAGACGCATATGCTATTACCTTGTCTTCCTGCATAAGCACACAGCCCAATCCATTCAAGGATGCATCGCTGTAGATCACAAATTCTTTTCCCGGTTCAGGTTGCACTAGAACTGGAGCCTCAGTCAACAATGCCTTTAGTTTCTCAAAACTCTGTTGGCACTTTTCCTTCCATTCAAACTTCACCTCTTTTTGTAACAACCTCGTCATCGGTGCAGCTATCATAGAAAATCCTTTGACAAATCGTCTATAATAGCCAGCTAGGCCTAGAAAACTTCTAACCTCTAATACATTTCTTGGCAGTTTCCAATCAACAATAGCTGAAATCTTGCTCGGGTCAACTCAGATTCCATCTCCCAAGACAATGTGCCCCAAAAACCCAACTTCTTTGAGCCAAAATTCACTTTTGCTAAACTTGGCATACAACTGATTATCTCGTAAAATTTGCAAAACCGTCCTCAAGTGCCCGGCATGCTCATTCTCATCATGAGAATATATCAATATGTCATCAATAAAAACCACAACAAACTTATCCAAGTATGGCTGAAATATATGGTTCATTAAATCCATAAACACGGCAGGGGCATTTGTTAAGCCAAAAGGCATGACTAAAAATTCATAGTGCCTATACCTTGTTCGAAATGCAGTTTTCGGCACATCTGAGTCTGTAACCCTCAACTGGTAATAATCGGACCTTAAGTCCATCTTGGAGAACATAGTGGCTCCCTTCAATTGATCAAATAAATCGTCGATCCTTGGCAATGGGTATTTTTTCTTCACGGTTACCTTATTAAGCTTCCGATAATATATACATAATCTCATGGAACCATCTTTCTTTTTCACAAATAATACTGGAGCACCCCACGGAGAATAATTGGGTCTAGCAAAACCTTTGTCCGTCAACTCTTGCAACTGTGCCTTCAATTCCTTCAACTCAGTTGGGGCCATTCTATATGGAGTAATCGATATAGGTGCAGTACCAGGAGCTAACTCAATGCCAAATTCAACCTCTCTAACCGGAGGCAACCCTAGCAATTCTTCTGGGAATACATCTGGATACTCACATACTATCAGTACTGATTCAACTCTTAGCTCAGTTTCTTTGGCATTCATCACAAGGGCAAGATAAGCTTCGTATCCCTTTCTTAAATATTTCTAGGCAGACAAATGAGAAATCACTACAGGCGATCTATCCTATTCATCTGATTCAACACGAAGAGTGTCCCCATTTTCACATCTCAATTCAATGTATTTCTTTCCACAATTTACTGTCACATCATGAGTGGTTAACCAGTCCATACCAAGAATTATATCGAATTCATCAAATGGCAATAGCATGAGATTTGCCTTAAAATAATGACCTCTAATCATCAATGGGCAATCTTTGCATACCTTATCAACTAATACACTTTTGCCTAAAGGATTGGACACTTTTATCACAAACTCTGTAGACACTACAGGCATGCTCATACTAGATACTAATTTCATTCAAATATATGAATGGGTAGATCCCGGATCAATTAAAGCAACAACATTAGTATCATGGAGAGAAAATGTACCCGTAATTACATTAGGGGATGACGCCTCTTCACGAGCGCGAATGGCATAAGTCCTCGCAGGCGCTCTACCCTCAGATCTTGCAGCCTGCTCTCTGGGTGTACTTTTACTACTCGTTCCACTTCCCGGGTTTCTCTGTTGTCTCCCTCTAGTAGTGCTTCCCGATCTGGCACTCTGAATTTTCTCTTTTTCAACCATCTCAGGGCATTCTCTAATAAAATGATCTTAGGAACCACACTTAAAACAGGCTCTCTCATGGGCTCAGCACTCACCGAGATGACGTCTTCCACACTGTGGACATTCCGGTCTATTAGGTCGAGTGTTCCCAACACTAGCAACTGAGGTAGTCTGAGCTTTAATCCCCGAGTACTATTTACTCTTACTTCTGTTTGAAAACCCGGCTGAAGTAGCTGATCGGGTAGGGAAGTCTCTTGACTTCTTGGATGAAGATTGAAAAGACGTCTTCATTTGTCTATTTCCTGAGTCACGAGACTCCATCTCAGCTTTTCTTTTCTCTTTAACCAACTCCTCGGCTTTACAAGCCCTGTCCACTAGTATAACAAATTCCTTCAATTCTAGGACACCAACAAATAATCGGATATCTTCATTTAATCCGTCCTCAAACCTCTTACACATGATGGCCTCCGAGGACACACACTCTCGGGCATACTTGCTGAGCCTTACAAATTCACGCTCATACTTAGTTACTGCCATTCTACCTTGTTTCAGTTCAAGGAATTCCTTTCTTTTCTTGTCACTAAATCTTTGGCTAATGTACCTCTTCTGGAACTCTTCTTGTAAAAACTCCCATGTGATCATTTCCCTTGGTACAACCGACACAAGGGTGTTCCACCATTGATAAGCGGAATCTCTTAAGAGAGACGCCACACATTTCATGCACTCTTCAGGTGTGCAAGATAGTTCATCAAATACCCTGATGGTATTTTCAAGCCAAAATTCTACTCTTTCTGGGTCATCATCTTTACTAGCTCAAAATTCCTCGGCTCCTTGTTTCCGGATTCTACCAACCGGAGGCTTTTCTCTTCTTACCACTTCTACCACTTGGGGAGCTACAGGGGTAGGCTGAGGAATAGGTGCGGGTGGAGGGGGTTGCACATTCGGGTTCGTGCGAACGAACTCCGTATACCATGTATTCATCATGTGGAGAAAGGCTTCCCTAGCCTCTTCTCTTCCTCTCTGACTTACAGTCGTAGGTCTATTCTCATTTTCATTCGACACCGTCCCTTCGGCAGGAGCCGGTGCGTTACTTTCTACATCATCCGCCACAGCTCTATTGGGATCCATTTACTATATGAAAACACAATTTAAATCGTCAGGAGTCGTCACACTATCATATTGTAAATATTCATATGCATGGCATGTATAGCTAGACTCATGCTTTGTAACACCCCAAACCCTACCCCATTCACTACTGATCAGAATCTGGTTATGTCACTTTGGGAAAGACAGGTTGAAAATCTTTGACCTTAGAATTAAACTTGAAAATTTGTTATCATGAAAATCGTGTCCATTTAAAATTATTAAATAATGTAAGCTTGTTGAAAACTTCCAAATTAAGACATTATTATAAGTTGCTATAATATGGATCTTTTGCGAAAATATTCCTAAGTGTAGTGTAACTTCAACATTAATAAATAGAGTACTTTAAATCCAAGAGGCCCTTATTACATCAAATGAAATACCAAAATACTGATAATATAAAATACTTAAATAAAGTAAAACATCTTCTGTATGAAAATCTCCTTCTGCATGGGCCACCTTGTATCCACTCCAACCCGTCCACTAGTCACGACTCACCTGCGATGATTAAAAAGTTGGGTGAGTCATACAGACTCAGTGTGTAAGATAACCACTGAAATCCACCCACATGCTTAGCCACATAATATCCCAATTATCAAAAGCAACAAGTATATATATATTCATTTAAACATTTACCACAATGCTGGCTTGGCCCACATTCAAATCATACTCAAATACTGGGCTAGGCCCATTTCTCAATAAACCACATATCAACTGGGCTTGGCCCATTTCCACGTTATTACAAAAATAATGCAACATGATTCCCAACCCAACCTAGGGTCCATCCGCTACACACCCCTTATCCACCTACCACACACGAGGGACTATCGAGTCACCCTCTCCTTTTCCTCCAAAAGGCAACCAATGCCATCCACGATGTAGCGTATAGCCAACATCAAACCACGATGGAGCACCACGGCAATCCATCAAACCCACGATATGGCATAAAGCCCATATCAATCAGGGTAACCACGCGAACTAAATCGCAAAGATCCACAACGCGACCTCAGTCAGCGCCAATCCACGATGTAGCACAAAGCTGACATCAACCACGTACTCGAAGTACACCCGTACCTTCTTTTCATACCCACCCATGCACATGCCACATAAAATATATTCGTGATGATACATGCACATGCTTATTAACATCCATAAACATTCTCATATACAAGCAAGTAATCACATTGCAACAGGCTCGATACTAACCTGATCATTGCTATACCCTTTAGGGGTATATATGGCACACCTATTACTGCACTTGTTAGTAAAACATATAACACATAAAAACCCGGAAACAGTGGGTTAGTTACACACCTTACTACTAGGAGTTCTAGACTCTCGATCCTCGACGCTATCGTCTAGCGAAACTACGGTTATTTGCTTAACGCTTCTCTGTTCTCGCCCACACCACAGTGGCCAATCTCGCATGCAATGAAACGGATCTTTTCTTAAACTTTGGGATAGGGACCTTCCTTTCCCTCCTTGATCGTACTTTCGCATCCACGCCCATCGAAAGTCACTTAATCGAACCACACGATTAATCAACGGTCATAATCAACTAATTCTAAGTCACTTACTAATATCCTTACCAAAATAATCTGAGATCCCGAAGGCTTCCCTTGCTCTTGTCGATATGCCCCTTAGATGATCGAATCCAAGAGACTTCCTCAATGCTTCCTTCTTTCGCTTCCCTTAAACCGAATGGAATGAAATCGGGAGAGGTCGCCTTGGCGATATTCGGCCAACCACCCTAGGCTACTAAGAGGATATTTCGACAAGGGTGAGAGGAGATTCGGCTAAAACATAAAGAAGAGAAAAGGAGAAGAGGCTGTGGATATTCGGCTTAGGCTACAAGGAAAAAGGTTAAGAGGTTTCGGCAATGGTGCTCAAAAGAAGTTTCGGCCTATGCAAAATAAATGGGGAAAGAAGAGGTTCTCTCTTGCTTACAAATTCGGTCACAGCAACTAGAGAAGAACCAATAAAATTGGGCACAAGAGGGAGATGAGAGAATGAACTTTCGGCTACAAAGAAATGATGAGCAGATGGTGAATGAAATGAGCACCTCCCCTCCCCCTATTTATACTACACGGCCTAGCTCCAACCCCCCAAAAATAATCCTCAAAATTCTCCTAAAATTCCTCCCTTCCACCCATTCAAAAAGTTTGAATGAGTCAAACCTAGCTAGCCAAAATTTAAAAAGAAAGACCAAGTCTTTCTCCATCTTTTAAGCATCCAAAAGCCACCCAACTCCTTACCTCCTTGACGCAAAAACAAAGGCCAAAATGCTGCCTTCGCAGCTCGAACACTGGCCCCTTCCCTTGCACCTGAGGCGTCACTTTTCAAAGCCCCCAAGCAGCGCCTCCACGCCACTTTGCCAGATCCTTTCTTGTGCCAAAACCCCACCAAAAATTCTCTTAAAGCCCTCTCCATCCGAACTCCCCCTTTTTGCCCCTAAAACTAAAAATTTACCAAAGCAATCTACCACCACCTAGGGTTCTCAGGACCCCTAAAACTTACCCAACCACACACTAGAGTGTGCCAACACCCGAGCTAAGCACCAAATGCCTAACCCCTAAAACCAGGGTGTTACATGCTTACACTACGTTAGTCTGAGAATCGACTAAACCGTATCTCTGATACCACTAAATGTAACACCCCTTACCAGTGTCCGACACCGAGATAGGATACAAAGCATTACCGAACTTAACTTTCTTAAGCATACAACATCGGGCTATAAAATTTCGTTTCAACTTAAAACTTTTCATTCATATTCATAACATCCTTATTATGGGTCTACGAGACCCTAAACATACAATCATGCAACCACATCATAAGCCTCATAAAAATCATAAAACACATATTTCTACTTCGAATTTGTGGTCTCGCAACCACTATTCTGATTAGGCCCTAAACCGGGCTGTTACAACCAACTTATCATGCTTAAAGCATATGATACATTTGGGCGAGTACATAGCATGGAATACATGATATATCTAATAGCTAAAGCATATGAAATCTTATTCATACGTTCTCTCTCTTATGAAGTTAAAGGACACATTTCTTTCGAGAGTGAAATAATGTGTCTCATAGGTAGGAATCCTCTCTTAGATTCTTCCATGCTGAAGCTTTTCAGTACTTTATCTATGTATGTACTTCGACTTAGACCTAGGATTCCTCTTGATCTATCTCTATAGATTTTGACTCCTAATATATATGTAGCCTAAGTCCTTCATAGAAAAACAACTTTCTAACCGAGTCTTAACAAACTGTAGGGTAGGTATGTTATTTCCAATGATAAGTATGTCATCTACATACAGTAGCACTCTCACTAATTTTTTTTGTAAACACAAGGCTAATCTTCATTTTTGATAAAACCAAACTCTTTGATTGCATCATTAAAACGAAGATTCCAACTTTGAGAAGCTTATTTCAATCCATAAATGGATCTTTGTAGCTTGCATATTTTACCAACATCTTTTGGATCGACAATTCCTTCAGGTTGTGTCATGTACACATCCTCTTCCAGTTTCTCAATAAAGAAAGTTGTTTCGATGCCCATCTGCCAAATTCCATAATCATGAAATGCAGCTATTGCAAGTAAGATCCTGATGGATTTAAACATAGCAAGTTTTTGGAGAGAAAAAGTGAAAATGCATCCTGTGGGATGTTTTTTCACCTTATCTCTCTCCAACAATAGTGAAAAGGCGCCTTATAGAATGCATTTTTAGGAAACGGTAACATTCTGCCCCCCAACGGTCATAATTCCAACGACTACATCCCCCAACAACCATATTTTTTCCTATATAAACCCCTCTAAACTTCATTCTTTTCCATTCAAACCTATTCTCTCATTTCTCAATTCTCTCAATAATTTCATTTTAAATCATTCTCTCAATCCTATTCTCTTTGATTTTATTTGATTTCTTATAATTTGTAAAATGACAAATTAGCTTATTCGTTTGGATGACATGCACATCTCCTGCATTTAATTGCAAATGGTAAGAAAATATTATTACATTATTTAATTTTAATTAGTTAATTATTATGATATTAACATTATTAATTTTATAATTTTTTTATGTTTATATACTCAGGCCGAATATCGAATTTTGGAGACATACATGCACAACTTCTATGTGAGTGCACTGGTTGCCATTCATGGAAACTTACGAGATGTGGGATTCTTATACGCAGCTCGCATGCTCGGGGGGAATAAATTAGATACCCACTTATCAGTGCTTTGGTGGCAAGATGGAGACCCGAGACAGACACACTCCATCTTCCCTATGGTGAATGTATAATTACACCCAAGGATGTTAGTTTACAACTTTGCCCACCAGTCGATGCGGAAGTCATTAGGGGGCAATGACGAGTGCCGATTGGAGCACAACATGCGAGAAACTACTAAGAAAGGTGTCAAACAAGTCTAGGGGAAGCCGAATAAAGATGGGATGGATGGAGGACAACTTCAAACGTATCGACGCCTTCGCGAGTACTGTTGGAAAAGAACAATTCAGACGCACATTCATCTTGAGGTTGATTGGGGGTCTTCTTATACCAAATAAATCTTGAAATCTAGAACGTTTAAGGTGGCTACTAGTAGTAGTCGACTTGAAAGAAGTGGGACGACTTAGTTGGGGATCAGAAGTGTTGGCGACATTGTACCGAGAGATGTGTCAGGGGACGAAACAAGAAAAAGTAAAAATAGATGGTTGCATGCTCTTTCTTCAATTGTGGGCATGGTATCGACTTCCATTTTTACAGCCCCAAGAAGACTCCCTTTATGATTTCACTGTCACATCCCAAAATTCTATTAAGAGTTGTTAATTATTAAATAAGCTTGAGAAGTGGTATAGTGGCTAAGAATCTTAAGTAACTCCAAAAGGACCTAAGTTTTAGCCTCCATAATATCTTTTTTTTTTAAATTCATGAAAAATTTAGTCAACCCTCCCATGCAAAAATCGTCCACCTTATAGCATGTAACTACTATTCTTTATTTTGTTTTGTAACTCCATATTTTAAATTTGAAAAGGGTGAAACTCCTAAAATTATTGTGCTTTACTCTCCCTAACTCTCTTATCACCCACTTGAATGGTTTGTTGGGGAGTTTCACTATGTGACCGTCCACTCCACTCCCTCTCACTCTCTCATATTGTTTTCTTTTCATAAAATTTTTCTCTTTTCTCCTCCTCCTCCTCCTTATGTCACCCCTTAAGGTTGCTCCTCCTTGTTCTTTCTTTTATTTTTGCTTAATATTTCTATTGCAAACCAAATCACCACCCTGTCACCACCGAATCACGACCATACAACCACCACACCACCACCATTCAAACACCGTAGCACCACCACACCAAAACCGTACCATTATTCAAGTACCACTACCCAAAAACACATTTCTTTACTTGTTTTTCTTCTCTTTAATTTCTATTTTCTTTTATCATCATTTAGAAACTTTATTTCCTTTCTTCTATCAAAATTTCATGTGATTCTTGGAGACTTCTTCAACCTTTGAAATATTTATCAATATTTGGGTATCAAATCCTTACAACAACTCAAGTCATCAACTTTAGAAGTGTTCATATTGGATCATTTTGGAATAAAGGAGTGTGAATCAAAGTCTTAATTCTTTTGGATTGCAGGTGATCAAGCTTTAGTTGGATTTATGATTCAAATTAAAAAATATGTGCATTTTATACAAGTTAAATATGTAAGGATTTAATTAAAATTTGTCGTTCTATTATACAAAGGAAAACATAATGTTTTGTTGTTACAAGTGAGTGACTTTGTGGTATTAAGGTAAGTTATTCTTGATTTTTATTATATGATGTGACAAATATTGTTATGGTTGATAAATATTTTCTAATCTCATGTTGTGCAAAAATCATGGCTATTTGTTTATTGATATAACATGGAATTCCATGGATAATGAAACCTATATGTACATGAAAGCAGGATTACCATGTTAATTGATTTTCTATGTGATTTGTATGTCATGAGGTCTTACATGGGGTTGGCACATGTGTATGGAGAAAGATGTGGCAGTATTAATCTAAAAATTTTGTGGTTTATCCACAACCTACATATTTTGGCAGCTTGTTTGCAAATTTGGTGGCTTCGTCCACATATATGTTGGTGTGTTTTGGATGGATGAGTTTTGGGGAACTCCTTTTGGTGTGTAGCGGTGATGGGTAGGATGTTTTAAAAGAATTTTCATAATTATTTTATAAAAATTGCATTGCCATGATCACATGCATAAAAATTGGTTATTTTGTATGCTAAGTATGTGCTTATTGTTATTTAATTTGTTATAAAATTCACACTAAGCTTAAAAGCTCAGCCCCATTAGTTTATTAACCTTTTCAGATAATTCACAAGCTTAGGACTTGGATTCAGCATACAAAGAAGTCTCTCGGATGGAATTTTTAATAAATGGTTTATAAACAATTTGGGTTGTTATTTTGGACATTGGACATTGAACTTTTTTATGGGTTATTTTTACTTTTAAATTTATAAATTGCCACGCATGCATGTTTGATGACCTTATTAATATTTTGAATTGTTGTTATTTAAATTAGTATGATTTTTATTTAATCTTTAATAAACCTATAAATTTATGATTTTCTAAGTATTTTCAAAAGTCTGCTGTGAAATATTTTTACCAAAATCATGTTTAAGAAATAATTAAATATTGCAAATTCTTTATTTTAATCATTTAAGATGATATCTCGATAAAATAATGAACTTTTCAAATATTTGAGTTTTAATAAGAGTTTTTCAAAAAATAATCTGCTTAGTATTTAAATTTTAAAGTTTTCGTAGAAACAACTGAAACCTGTTTGTTTTTAACAAGTAAATGTTTTCAACGGTTTTAATGTCGCTTCTGAAATTTGGCTATAACGTCTAGACCAGGTTTGGTGGGTTACATTTAGTGGTATCAGAGTCGAGTTCAAAACTTAGATTGTGGATTTTTAATTGTGTTTGCATGCATGTTTTGAAGAGTATTTTAAAAATATTTTGCTATTAAAAATTTAAAAAATTAAATTTCCAAGAATCAGAGACTTCGATACTGATTCTCTTTAGATGATGTACTTAATGAGATTTAGATTGAAAACTTATGCTATAAAATACTTGATCATAAGATTTTAAATATGTTTGAGTAATTAATAATATCTTTGAAACTAAAGACTTTCATAAAACATTAGGTAGAATGAATAATCGTAGAGTACGAACTCGTGGTGCACGTCGTCGTGCAGCTCAGGATGAGTTACACTGAACCTTGGTGTTAATCCTAATGAGAATTATCCTGTTGTGGATAATGTGAGTCAAGAGCCTGAAGAATTAGTTATTGAGGAAGTTAATCCTGATCCTGTTGATGGTGCTATATCATAAGCTCTATTGAGAGTGTTACAGTGAGTCGCTGGAGGCCAAACTGATAATGGGGGTCATAAATCTATAACAAAAAGGCTTCAATCTAATGGAGTCGAGGTGTTTAGGGGAGTTGCTGGGACGACTCCTACAGTGGCTGAGTATTGGATGGAAGCTACAGAAAGAATTTAGATGATTTGGACTGTACCCCAAAACAGAAACTGAAAGGTATGGTGTCGCTTCTTAGGGATGAGGCCTACTGCTGGTCGAAATCTATTGTTCAAGGTACTCAAGCTGAGAGGATAACTTGGGAGTATTTTCAAAATGCATTTCAAAAGAAATACATAGGCACGAGATTTGTTGAAGCTCGTAAGCTTGAGTTCATCGAGCTGAAATAGGGGGATAAGACAGTGTTTGAATACAAGGTAGAATTCTTGAGATTGAGCCGTTATGCACAAGGGATGGTAGCTTCCGAGCAAGGTAAGTGTGAGAGGTTCAAGAATAAGTTACGATATACAATTTGAAAGTCCAAGTTGCTATGCTGCTAGAGAGAGTTTTTGAGACCTTGGTTGAGAAGGTTAAAATTGTAACACCCCAAACCAGGTCTATGCGTTAAGACGAGATTTGGTTTGTCACACCGAACGAACATCCAAAATTTTTCTAATGATTTAAGTAAAACAGTAATGCAAAGCCTTTAGAAATAAGGTTTAATAAAAACTAAGTACAATGATTATGAATTAAGAAAAATACTTGGTTGAAATCTTATATATATATTAGTCAAAACCTTAACGCAGTTTTTTTTTTTTAAAAAAAAATTTGAAAGAAATTGAAAAGTAATTTAGGTGTCCAAAATTGTTATAAAACACAATATTTTTAAGAAACTTTATAGATTTAACATAAGCCCATATTAACAGTCTAAAAATAAAGTTAAATCCATCCACACATAAAAACAATCCATAAAAACATAATTAGAAGCCTTATTACAACATACCCAAAATAGTAATTAAAATAAGTAACTTAAATAAAGTTCATAGTTTATAAAACCCACGCTCGTAGTATGGCCTCCACCATGTCATCCCCGGCCCAAGTCCACATCAATTTCCATTACCCGAGATGGATAATAAAACGGGAGTGAGTTACAAAGAACTCGATGTGTAACTCACTTACCACCATTATTGGGCCGGACCATCAAGGCATTAATTTGGGTTTGAGCCCAATTACAAACTTTAACCATATAAAATGAAATAAAATATATTAAAATGCATGTAAAATGAATTTCCCAACCAAGCCTAATTTCCATCCGCTACACACCCCGCAGTACCAACCAAAGACACCTGTGGGGATCCAGTCAACCCACCCCGCCAAACACACCAATCGTAGGCATTTAGCCTTTTAAATAATATTGTAGTGCACTACTCAACTAGATTGTGACATAGTCACCAACTAGAGGCATTAAGCCAAAATTTGTGGCGAGCCACCGAACTAGATATGTGTGCCACGGGCCTTTCTTCTCTTCCTCAAATCCCATCCCATGCATTTATGTATGAATAACAAACTTTAATCATAAATGATTTATCAAGTAACCCATAATACAAATGAGTTTTTAATAAAACCTTTCATTTGGGCCTATTAACAATATAGTATTAATCTTTGGCCATATCTCGAACTAGAGGGTTTTTGGCCCATTAGCGATCTAGCAAACTTTGGCCCATATTATCGATCTAGCAGTTTTATGGCCCAATTTATCGATCTAGCAGTATTTCGACTCAATTTATCGATCTAGCAATATTTCGGTTCAATTTATCGATCTAGAAATATTTCGGTTCAATTTATCGATCTAGCAATATTTCGGTTCAATTTATCGATCTAGCAATATTTCGGTTCAATTTATCGATCTAGAAATATTTCGGCTCAATTTATCGATCTAGTAATTTTTCCGACTTTAACCGTTTTCATGCATTTACACAAAAGTGTTAATTATCACATAAATTTCGATTTTGCCATTTTTACGATTTATCATAATACTTACTTTATTTAGTATCTAACCCGAAAGATAAGTGTGAAGTTACACACCGGTTATGGTGAGAACTAGACTTTCCCACTCGTCAACACCTATACATATCACGATAACTTATGATCATTATAATCTAATAATAAAACCGATCTAAACATAACGATCTAAAATTTACCCTCGGATTTTTGAACTACTTCCACTTGCGGTTTCTCCCCGATTGATGGTTCGTTAACCGAATCAAATCCACGAACAAATAATGGTTCGGGAGTACGAACTACTTCAAACAATTGATTCTCCTCGGATGAACGTCCACAACCCGGTGGGAAATCCCGATTGCTGATACAGTCCTTTGTTTATACTTAGGGGGATTAATGGTACCACCCTTCTTCCGAACACTATATACGGCCCGTTTCTTCCCTATCTTGATTGTCTTCAAAGACAAAGATCGTTAGCACGTCCTAATCATATATATATATATCGATTATGACTAAAGGCTTTGAGAACAAGATTTCCTTACCACAAATATTCTTGTTCCACAAGGGAAATCGATCCAAGCGTTCTATGTCACACACGACCTCTTGATTTCCAATCTTCCGTTATCACACTAAAGTATAACAAAAATAAACGTTAATAGAATGAACGTTTATTTTGATCTAAGAAAGCCTTCAAACCACCATCAATATTCGGCCAAATACTATAAACTAATCGAAGACGAAAAAGAACCCTTACCTATTTTCCACGGTTGAAAAGAAACGATTGAGAATGTTGCTTATGAATAGAGAGATATTCGGCTATGAAGAATCAAAGAAAAAAGAAAATGGTTCGGTTAAGGTACACTAACATTCAGCCATGAAGAGATTAAAGGAGAAAGTATTGATTGAAAAGAAATCAAAATAAGAGAATAGGGATGATGATAATTCGGTTTTCAAAGAAAACAAAAGAGAAAGAAAGAGATGAGTTTAAGATCAAGGCACATTCGGCAATGGAGAAAAGGAGAGAAAAGAAAGGAATGGTCTTTTGATGTAGGTGATTTCGGCACTAATGAGAAAAAGGCACAAAAAGAATACCAAATGATGTGCAATAATGACCAAATGGTCAAAATAATCAAGGCTTACCAAGGATCAAATTCGGCCAAGGGAGAGAGGTTGAGAGAATTTGCAAAACTATGCACAAAACTAAGAATGACCAAAAAGAGACTTCAAATCCTAGCCAAACTAACACCAAAAATTCGGCTCCCCCCTAGACCATATTGTCGTCCCTATGCATGGTCAAATGGCCATGATTTTATTTCCATAACCTTTTCCTTGATACTTGCCTCATATCTTCATATCTTTCCTTAATTTCTTGATTCCCTTCCATAAGTTAACAATTTCCTTAATCCTTTGATATACTAACTAAAAATAACAAGGTCAACACTTACCATATATGCACTTGGCCGACACTTGCTATACATGTGCAGAAAAATTAAAAATAAAATTTATCTAGATGCTAAACAAGGGATTCGAACCTTCTCCCTCATGCACTAACTCATGCGCCAACACCACTTTGCCATATACTCATCTTATGCTACACTTTGACACATTAATTAACTTATGTGTCAATGCCACTTGCTCCACTTCAATAAATTTTAAAAAACTAAAAATTATTCCATCCCCGAATAATTCTAATTCTTCTTCAGACTATAATAAACACGAAAAATAATAAGAAAATTTTCCTTCATAATCTAAACACCAAATCATGCAATAATCGATACTCGAATTTTAGGGTGTTACAACTCTACCCTCCTAAAAAAATTTCGTCCTCGAAATTTACAGTTGAAAAAGGTGAGGGTATTGTTGTCGAATTGCATCCTCGAGGCTCCCACGTGGCTTCCTCCACTCCGTGGTTACGCCATAAAATCTTGACCAACGGCACGGTTTTCTTTCTTAGCACCTTAACATCTCGGTCTAAGATTTCCACCGGTTCCTCCTCAAAAGACAAGTCGACTTTAACTCGACTTCTTCTCTACAGTACTATGTGCGAAGGATCCGATCTATAGCGCCTCGGCATGGAAACATGAAAAACATTATGAATCGACTCAACTCCGGAGGTAATTCGATCGATAGGCCACTGGACCAACACGCTTCACCACACGATATGGTCCAATGTATCTAGGACTCAATTTGCCCTTCTTCCCAAACCTAAAAATCTTCTTCCAAGGTGAGACCTTCAAGAACACTTGATCCCCACAAAGATACTCGATACTTCTACGCTTGGATCTGCATACGACTTTTGTCTATCTCAAGCTTCCTTTAACCGTGCTCGAATAGCTTTTACTTTTTCTTCCGTTTCGTAGATCACTCGGACCTAACATCTGTCGTTCGCCCAATTCAGTCCAACAACTAGGAGAACGACACCTCGACGACTATATAATGCCTCGTAGGGTGCCATCCGAATGCTAGATCGATAGCTATTGTTGTAAGCAAATTACGCCAATGGTAGAAAATCCTCCCAACTACCTTTGAAGTCGATTATACAACCCCTTAACATGTCTTCCGTAATCGAATTACTCTTTCGATTGACCATCCGATCGAGGATGAAAAGCCGTACTGAAGTTTAGCTTTGTTCCCAAAGCTTCATGCAATGCTTTCCAAAACCGTGACGTAAACCTAGGATCCCTATCTGATATAATAGACGTAGGTACCCCATGCAACCTCACGATTTCGGATACGTACAGCTTAGCCAACTTCTGTAACGAGTAATCCGTACGAACTGGTAGAAAATGAGCAGTCTTCGTCAAACGATCAACAATTACCCAAACAGAGTTTTTCTTAGTAGGTGTTAAAGGTAACCCACTAACAAAATCCATTGTTATCCGCTCCCATATCCAAAGAGGAATCTTTACCGGTTGTAATAATCCTCGACGGCAATTGATGTTCCGCTCACACTTGCCGACAAGTTAAACATTTTCCCACAAATTCGAAATCTCACGCTTCAACCACAGCCACCAATATTGTTCACGAAGATCCCGATACATCTTATTTCCTCCGGGTGCATAGCATAAGGGCTACTATGCGCCTCTCGTAGAATCATTTGTCTCGAGATCTCGAGTCCTTAGGCATACTGATTTTTTCCACGAAAGCACAACACACCTTCCGTGTTTATACCAAAATCCTCTATTCCTCCATTTTCAACTTGTTGAAGTAAAGGTCCCAACTTTTCATCTAATATTTGCTTTTTCTTAATTTGCTCCAACCACGAGGCTTCACACTGAAGTTCCGCTATCGGACTACCATCCTCATACAAACTTAAATGGGCAAACATTGCTCTCAAATCGAGATACCACCTTACGACTTAACGCGTCGCTACCACATTAGCTTTTCCAGGATGATACTCGATTGAGAAATCATAGTCCTTTAACACTCCACCCATCTTCGTTGTCTCAAGTTTAATTCCTTACGAGTAAGAAGATACTTAAGACTCTTGTGATCCGTATAGATGATAGACTTTTCACCGTAGAGGTAATGCCTCCAAATCTTTAGAGCAAACACTCTGCAGCTAACTCCAAGTCATGAGTAGGGTAGTTTACTTCAAATGCGGTCTCAAGCGACGAGAAGCATAAGCTACCACTTTCCCACTTTGCATCAATACGCAACCTAATCCCGTATGCGACGCATCACAATAAATCAAAACTCCTTTCCACCTCGGTTGAATCAATACCGCGCTTCAGTCAAAATCTTCTTCAATTCATCGAAACTTTCTTGCTGTTTTTCACCATATAAACGGTACTCCCTTTACGCAAAAGCTTAGTTAGAGTGCGACAATCAACGAAAACCCTCAACAAAGCGTCTATAATGTAACCACCAAACCCAAGAAACTCCGAATCTCGACTCGACTTTGGTGGTTTCCAATCCAATCTGACCTCAATCTTCCGAGGATCCACCCTTATTCCTTCTTGGTGACACCACATGACCCAAGAAAGTCACTTCCCTTAACTGAATTCACATTTACTTGAATTTGGCATACATTGATTATCTCGAAGTAATCGCAATACAATTCGCAAATGCGAAATCATGCTCTTCTTCATTCCTTGAATATACCGAATGTCATCTATGAATACCACCACAAACCGGTCTAAATATGGTTGAAAGACCGGTTCATCATATCCATAAATGCAAACGGTGCATTGGTCAACCCAAACGGCATCACCAAAAACTCATAATGTCCATAACGAGTTCGGAAAGCCGTCTTGTGAATATCCGCTTCTTTCACCTTAAGCTGATGATAACCCGATCTCAAATCAATTTTGGAGAAAACTGAAGCTCCCTTCAATTGATCAAACAGGTCGTCAATTCTTGGCAGAGGGTACCTATTCTTGATCGTCAATTTATTTAATTGCCTGTAGTCAATACACATACGCATCGACCCATCTTTCTTCTTAACAAACAAAACCGGTGCTCCCCACGGAGACACACTCGGTCGAATAAAGCCTCGATCTAGCAATTCTTGAATTTGAGCTTTAAGCTCCGCCAACTCCTTCGGTGCCATTCTATAAGGAGCAATGGACACTGGAGCCGTTCCGCAAAAAGCTCAATACCAAATTCCACTTCCGATCCGGAGGTACACCGGAAGTTCTTCAGGAAATACATCTGGAAATTCCTTCACTGTTCTCACATCTTCCACTGACAACTCTTTGGCATCTAAAGCACTAATAAATGCTAAAAATGCTCCATACCTTTTTCGCACCAACTTTTCTTCCTTAAGTGTAGATACCACATTTGCCAAGTAATTCCTTCGCTCGCCTATCATAATTATTTCTTTATCCTCCACCGTCCTTATTGACATCCGCTTTTCAAGACAATCCAATTTATCGCCTTGCTTAACCAACCAATCCATGCCCAAAATGATATCGAACTTGCCAAAAGGCAATTCCATCAAATTTGCCAAAAATATTTCTCCTTGAATTTCTAAGGGCACATCGCTAAACAGTTTATTTACCAATACCGATTGTCCTAAAGGACTAATTACCTTCATCTCATTATCGGAAATTTGAGTCTAAATTCAAGTTTCGGATATGGTGCTAGCAACATACGAATGGGTAGAACCAATATCTATCAAAGCAATAATAGGTACATCAAAAATGAAGAACGCATGCTTATCACATCAGTGCATTGCCATCCTCACGGCGTCTAACGCATATACCAATCTGGCCGTCTTGCATCCGTGTTGCCTCTAGGACCATTGCCTCGACCACGCACCTTGACCACGTCACCCCATTACCACCACGACACGTCCACGACCTCTCGGTGGTTGCTTTGAATTCCTCTTGCGGTGGTGCATCGATGTTCACGAGCTTCCCGAGTTGTATCCATTCGACGAGGGCAATTCCTATATTGATGATCCATCGACCGCATTTATAGCAAGCACTGTTTTCTTCCAAAGACTCTCCGAATGCCTTTTCCCACAATCGGCACAATCTCGACTCGATTCACACGACTACGAGTGTTCTTCCTTGAGCCGGTTCCTCGTTTCGAGGCCTCTTCGTAAACCTTTTTGAAGAACACCGAATACTTCATATCTCTCTTGCCTCTAGCTCGTTCCCCGATTCTCGGCGTTCCGAGTTCTTAACCTCTTCGGCTATCTTGGCCTTTTCCACAAGCGTGGCAAAAGTTCTAACTTGTTGTGGGGCTATCAAAACCCGCAATTCATCGTTCAAGCCATCCTCAAAGCGCACACAACGCTCATGATCTGTTGCCACTATTGTTCGAGCATAGCGACTCAAGCGCAAAAACTTCGACTTCATATCTTGCCACTATCTTATTCCCTTGGACCAGATTCGAAATTCCTTCCTTACGCATCAACATAACTCGTTCCTACATATTTCCCTTGGAAGGAAACTTTAAAGAATTCCCAATTAACTAATGCGACTTGATTGCCTTCTTGACAATAAGCCACCATTGGTATGCTTCGTCCCTTAACAAGGACACCGCTCCCTTAATTTTTGTTCCACAAGACACTCAAGATCGTCCATAATTCGCTCCACCGCCTCAAGCCAATATTCAAATGACATTTGGAGCTACACTTGAGACACCTCACGAAAACCTCAAGACCACTTGATTTCAAGCGTTCGATATCGACCCACGAGCTATTGGCCCAGTTCTAGCTCCAAATGACCCTTTCAAGGACTCGCGGCATTGCTCGCGTCACCGCATTATCTTCTTCCATATGATTATGTGATCCCGTCTCGCTTTCAAGTGACGCAGTGCATCCATTTCCGCATATGATCCGGTGCTTCGGTTGCGCCTCTAACACCTCGTCCTCTACCACGCCCACGTCTACCGCGTCCCACGACCACGTCCTCTAGAGCTCATAATGACCGATTTAACTGATTAAGAGTTTTATGAATCAAAATACTATTTCGATTGTTTATTAACGATGTTTTATGATATGAAAGAGATAGAGTTGTTTTCACAACCATATCCTATTGTCTCAATCTCTACGGTTTTCAACACCTAAAACTAGAAGTTCTAGAGTGTTTCTTATGATCATATCACAATATAAACAATCGATATACGAGATACTTACTTGACTTGGCGCGGATGCTCATGGTGCCATACTACCTTTAAATCAAAATCTAGAAATTTTGAATTGTTTTTCAAACAAACATCATTATTGAACCCAAACCACAGTAGTTTTGAAACGTGCTCGATACCATTAAATGTAACACCCCAAACCAGTCTATGCGTTAAGACGAGATTTGGTTTGTCACACCGAACGAACATCCAAAATTTCTCTAATGATTTAAGTAAAACAAGAATGCAAAGCCTTTAGAAATAAGGTTTAATAAAAACTAAGTACAATGATTATGAATTAAGAAAAATACTTGGTTGAAATCTTATATATATATATTAGTCAAAACCTTAACGCAGCTTTTTTTTAAAAAAATTTGAAAGAAATTGAAAAGTAATTTAGGTGTCCAAAATTGTTATAAAACACAATATTTTTAAGAAACTTTATAGATTTAACATAAGCCCATATTAATGTCTAAAAATAAAGTTAAATCCATCCACACATAAAAACAATCCATAAAAACATAATTAGAGGCCTTATTACAACATACCCAAAATAGTAATTAAAATAAGTAACTTAAATAAAGTTCATAGTTTATAAAACCACGCTCGTAGTATGGCCTCCACCATGTCATCCCCGCCCAAGTCCACATCAATTTCCATTACCCGAGATGGATAATAAAACGGGGTGAGTTACAAAGAACTCAGTGTGTAACTCACTTACCACCATTATTGGGCTAGACCATCAAGGCATTAATTTGGGTTTGAGCCCGATCACAAACTTTAACCATATAAAATAAAATAAAATATATTAAAATGCATGTAAAATGAATTTCCCAACCAAGCCTAATTTCCATCCGCTACACACCCCCGTACCAACCAGCACATCTGTGGGGATCCAGTCAACCCACCCCGCCAAACACACCAATCGTAGGCATTTAGCCTTTTAAATAATATTGTAGTGCACTACCGAACTAGATTGTGACATAGTCACCGAACTAGAGGCATTAAGCCAAAATTTGTGGCAGAGCCACCGAACTAGATACGTGGCCACAGGCCTTTCTTCTCTTCCTCAAATCCCATCACATGCATTTATGTATGAATAACAAACTTTAATCATAAATGATTTATCAAGTAACCCATAATACAAATGAGTTTTTAATAAAACCTTTCATTTGGGCCTATTAACAATATAGTATTAATCTTTGGCCATATCTCGAACTAGAGGTTTTGGCCCATTAGCGATCTAGCAAACTTTGGCCCATATTATCGATCTAGCGCTTTATGGCCCAATTTATCGATCTAGCGATATTTCGACTCAATTTATCGATCTAGCAATATTTCGGTTCAATTTATCGATCTAGAAATATTTCGGTTCAATTTATCGATCTAGCAATATTTCGGTTCAATTTATCGATCTAGCAATATTTCGGTTCAATTTATCGATCTAGAAATATTTCGGCTCAATTTATCGATCTAGTAATTTTTCCAACTTTAACCGTTTTCATGCATTTACACAAAAGTGTTAATTATCACATAAATTTCGATTTTGCCATTTTTATGATTTATCATAATACTTCATTATTTAGTATCTAACCCGAAAGATAAGTGTGAAGTTACACACCGGTTATGGTGAGAACTAGACTTTCCCGCTAAATCAACACCTATACATATCACGATAACTTATGATCATTATAATCTAATAATAAAACCGATCTAAACATAACGATCTAAAATTTACCCTCGGATTTTTGAACTACTTCCACTTGCGGTTTCTCCCGATTGATGGTTCGTTAACCGAATCAAATCCACGAACAAATAATGGTTGAGTACGAACTACTTCAAACAATTGATTCTCCTCGGATGAACGTCCACAACCCTGGGAAATCCCGAATTGCCGATCTGATCCTTTGTTTATACTTAGGGGATTAATGGTACCACCCTTCTTTCGAACACTATATACGGCCCGTTTCTTCCTATCTTGATTGTCTTCAAAGACAAAGATCGTTAGCACGTCCTAATCATATATATATATCGATTATGACTAAAGGCTTTGAGAACAAGATTTCCTTACCACAAATATTCTTGTTCCACAAGGAAATCGATCCAAGCGTTCTATGTCACACACGACCTCTTGATTTCCAATCTTCCGTTATCGCACTAAAGTATAACAAAAATAAACGTTAATAGAATGAACGTTTATTTTGATCTAAGAAAGCCTTCAAACCACCATCAATATTCGGCCAAATACTATAAACTAATCGAAGATGAAAAAGAACCCTTACCTATTTTCCACGGTTGAAAAGAAACGATTGAGAATATTGCTTATGAATAGAGAGATATTCGGCTATGAAGAATCAAAGAAAAAAAGAAAATGGTTCGGTTAAGGTACACTAACATTCGCCATGAAGAGATTAAAGGAGAAAGTATTGATTGAAAAGAAATCAAAATAAGAGAATAGGGATGATGATAATTCGGTTTTCAAAGAAAACAAAAGAGAAAGAAAGAGATGAGTTTAAGATCAAGGCACATTCGGCAATGGAGAAAAGGAGAGAAAAGAAAGGAATGGTCTTTTGATGTAGGTGATTTCGGCACTAATGAGAAAAAGGCACAAAAAGAATACCAAATGATGTGCAATAATGACCAAATGGTCAAAATAATCAAGGCTTACCAAGGATCAAATTCGGCCAAGGGAGAGAGGTTGAGAGAATTTGCAAAACTATGCACAAAACTAAGAATGACCAAAAAGAGACTTCAAATCCTAGCCAAACTAACACCAAAAATTCGGCTCCCCCCTAGACCATATTGTCGTCCCTATGCATGGTCAAATGGCCATGATTTTATTTCCATAACCTTTTCCTTGATACTTGCCCCATATCTTCATATCTTTCCTTAATTTCTTGATTCCCTTCCATAAGTTAACAATTTCCTTAATCCTTTGATATACTAACTAAAAATAACAAGGTCAACACTTACCATATATGCACTTGGCCGACACTTGCTATACATGTGCAGAAAAATTAAAAATAAAATTCATCTAGATGCTAAACAAGGGATTCGAACCTTCTCCCTCATGCACTAACTCATGCGCCAACACCACTTTGCCATATACTCATCTTATGCTACACTTTGACACATTAATTAACTTATGTGTCAATGCCACTTGCTCCACTTCAATAAATTTTAAAAAACTAAAAATTATTCCATCCCCGAATAATTCTAATTCTTCTTCAGGACTATAATAAACACGAAAAATAATAAGAAAATTTTCCTTCATAATCTAAACACCAAATCATGCAATAATCGATACTCGAATTTTAGGGTGTTACAAAAATTTTGGAAGAGGTGAAAGGTGTTGAACGTGAGAGAAGAGATAATAAGATCAAAACTCTGGTTAAAAGAGAATTTGGCTCAGGTAGTTGTAACTCGTGCTTGCAAAGAGAGTTAAGGATAATATACCACGATAGAACTCAGTTGCAGATGGTACTAGAAACAAGACTCAAGAATGTTCTCACTGTGGGAAACATTACCATGGAGAATGTTGGAGAAATTTAGGAACATGTTTGAGATATACATCTTTGGAGCATCAGATTATGGACTGTCCACGTAAGAAAGAACAGAGGCAAGCACCGCAACCAAAATTAGAATAAAAATCAAAGGGGACAAGGTAATAACAGAATTGGTTATTTGAGGTAAAGAGCATCGGGCCAAGGTACAAATCACACTGAAGCGAGACAACATGCTTCGGTTTATGCAGCGAGGCGCAGAGAGGATCGTGATGCAGTAGATGTTATCACAGGTACTTTTACAATTAATTATGCACAGTACTTGGCCTTGATATGTAACACCCCAAACCTGACCCATGCGTTATGACCGGATCTGACATGTCACATGAGGAAAACATGTTAAGTGTAACACCCCAAACCCGGCCTAGAAGTTAGGCCCAAATCTGGTGTGTCACATGGAAGTAAAAACTTGCTTGAGAAATACAACCTCTTTGTTAAAACCCAAAACACTTAAGCAATTGATGTCTACTTGAAAACGTAATTATCGTTAAAAATCATTTCGTTTGCGGAAGCATATTTGAAATAAACAATTTACGAAAATGTGACGTTTATAAATAGAGTTGCATAAGCATTTTGAAAACGTTGCGGAAACGTAGATAAAGTACAAGTATTTTTGAGAGGTTGTTTGATAAATCGATAATCGAACTAGTAATCTTTTAAAACCGTGACTTTTGAAAATGTCGTTGATAATTTGAAAAAAAAATCCGAGTTAAAATTATTTGTAAAAGTTTGTTATGAAATCCTTTTGTTAATCAATTTTGGAAAACCTTTATTTAAGTTTTTAGAAAATTCTCGTTTTAAACAATTTAAGCAAAATAATAAGTATATCAACCATCAAGCAAATAATAAAACACTCCAGAGGCCTTATTACAACTTAAAACAAAATAGCAAAATAATAAAATAAACCGAAATAGAAATTTAAAGTTCAATAACACCATTTCTGAAGTATGGCCTCCACCGAGTCATCCATGGCCCAAGTCCACATCACTGAGCATTACCTACAAGGGTTAAGAAAAGGGGGAGTGAGTTACAAGAACTCGGTGTATAATCCCCTTACCGTCATCCATTGGGTTTGAACCCATTTAGCAAAAATTTGGGCCTGAGCCAATAAAGCAATATCTTGGGCCTAAGCCCTTTTATGCATAATAATGTATCAAATAATTCATATGAATGTAATGCAATCCCAAACCAACCTAATAATCCATCCGCTACACACCACCCGTACCAACCAACACACCTTTGGGGATCTTTTGTCAACCCACCCCGCCAACACACCAATCGCAGGCATTTAGCCATTTATATAATTCGCAGGCAAGATGCCATTTAATTCGCAGGCAAGATGCCATTTAATTCGCAGGCAAGATGCCATTTCATAATATTTGTGGCTGAGCCACCAAATTTCACTTCCCCGATCATCAATATCCCAATCCCATGCAACTTATGTAAATGCAACATACATCGTAAATAATAATATTTACAATATAACCACGATAATTAATAACTCAGAGATTTATTACAAACAATTTGGCCCATTAACACTTTACAAAATCGGCCCATTAGGGCATTATATCAAATCGGCCCGTTAAGGTAATATATCAAATCGGCCCGTTAAGGCAATATATCAAATCGGCCCATTATGGCTATATATCAAATCGGCCCGTTAAGGCAATATAACAAACCAGCCCATTAAAGCAATATAACAAATCGGCCCATTAAGGCAATATAACAATTCGGCCCATTAAGGCAATATATCAAATCGGCCCGTTAAGGCAATATAACAAATCAGCCCGTTAAGGCAGTATAACAAATCGGCCCATTAACAATACATCAGATCGGCCCATTAGGGGCATTTTCATAATTCGGTAATCTTACCCACTAAGGGTGATTTGGTAATCTCGCAATCCAAGGATATTTCGGTAATTTACCCTCTAAGGGTATTATGGTAATTTCGCAACCTAGACTTAACTACTAATGTGGGGCATAAAAATCGAAACTATCCATCTGCGTCATACTGACTAAATTGACTATAACTCAAGTTAGGAATCTCGAAATCTAAATCTGTAAATTTTCCTTGAAACTAGACTCATATATATTTTTACTATTATTTTTCCAAAATTTTTTGCTTAACCTTCTAGTACAGTTTATTCCTTAAAGTTTCCCTTGTTTCACTGCCCAACGATTCTGACCTCTCTTACCTTAATTTCCAATATCTCACTGTACAGTTTTCATATGTTGCTCCCACTTGTTTATATTGAAAATAGGCTCACTAAGGAATCTATACATATAAATTATAACTCATAATTACCTTTGTACAATTTTAAACGATTTTTCCAAGATAGAATAGAGAACCGCGAAGTCAATCAGAACCAGTCTCACTAAAATTAAGATATCACAGACTTTAAAATTCCTTTTCCTTCTCCGCTTCTTCCATATAAAAATAGACACAGTAAGCTTTAATTCAATAACTTATTCACTTATTAATACCTTTTCTCCTATTTTCCATGATTTTTCAAAATCACGTCGCTGTTGCTGACCAAAAACTGTTTCATTGCAAACTATGGTTACCACAACGAATATACGCACGCCCGAGTGGTCACGGATGCCGGTTTCTGGTTTTCTTTCGGTATTTTGACCGAATCACAGAACATATCATGCAAACTTTCAGAGAGGGTACGGGATTACACACCATTTCAAGCATATATTCGGAAGGGTACGGAATTACACACCTTGATTACGGGTTGTGCTTTCTACCGTTTCAACACCTATAATGATAATTTATAGAAGGTTAGTCTCAACTTTGATAATCGTAACTAGAAACACTTTATTAGGCTAACTCCACTTACCACGAATGTGATCTCCCTCAGTGCACCAAAAAATCGATACTACCCTTTGGTTACTGAAATCCCGTCCTAACAATATTTGGTGAGCGAAAGAGTTGTTAGCAATTATCCCACCTTTGGCCAAAAGAAATCTCATAACAACGTTCTTACCCCACTTGCTTGACGAGTCGACGATAATGATTTGGTTAATACAAATTACTTGTGCTCCTTTACCTTGAAGATTTTTAAGACCGATTCCCAACAATTGTACGATAACTTCGAAAGATTCAAAGTTTCGGCCTTCCACTGTATCACTATGAAGAAGGAAAATAATCTCATTTCAGAGAGAATAAGGTGATGGTCTCGGTCAAAATGACCATCCCAAACCAAAACATAGATTCGGTATTAAGAGAAAAAAATAAGAAATGTTGAGATGAACACTTACCGATTAATCAAGGATTGAGTGTAAATACGGATGAGAAGAAAAGATAGAAAAGAGATGAAGGTTCGGTTATAGAAGAAAATGAATATTGATATCCGGCTATGGAGGATAATCAAACAAGAAAATGTGATTTTATGGTGGTGTCGATTTAGAGAAGAGAAAAGATTAGAGGAATGGTTAAAAGAAAAGGATGGAAGGTTGGATGGATTGTAATATCCCGGGTTAGGGGTTATTTTGTTGTTGCATGAAATTGCATGTGTTTAGTGTGCTGCGTGGCTATTTCTATGTTTTGGGGGCTTAATTGTGGTCTAGGGGTATGCTTGAGTGGATGGGAAAATTTTGGTTTTTGGATGTTAAGTGAAGGGAGCTGTGGAAGCTGGGGTTTAAGAATTTTAATTGATGTTGTGTTGCACAAAAAGGTGAGCTGGCAAAGTGGCAACCATGCGTTACTTGGGAGCTAGGTGTGGCGTCAAATGCATGGGGTGGAGGTCTAGTGTTCGAGCTGCAAAGTCTCCATTTTGGTTCCCATTTTGGACGGCATGGGAGGAGGAAGTAGAAGGCAATTCAAATTCTTCTTTGGACTTGGTCAAACCGTTCAAATGGTGGGAGGAGAGTGAGTTTAGGAGGAAGACTTGGTCATGCTTGTTTGAATGTGTGGAGTGGAGTGTTGTGGGGATTTGGCCAATTTAGGGGAGTTGGAGGGGAGTGACGGCTTAGTGTGGGGAGGAAAGAGTGTGCCGAAATTCAATTGGCATTTTGGGGTGTTTTTTTTGGTCACTTTTTGGTATCAAACAAAGTTCTCTCATTTTGTCAAACAAGCCGATTTTTTCCATAGAAAATTCTCTCATTCTTTCCACCTCTTGAAATCGAAACACCTAGTCCCTTAGTTGCCGAAACTCTCACTTGCTTCAAACCGAATCTTTCCATTATTCATCTTCCCATTTCTTTTGGTGCCGAAACCACAATCACTTGCATCTCAGACTTTTATTTTTTTCTTTTCTTATACATTATTGCCGAAACTTCATTCTCATCTCCTATCTTCTTTTCTTTCCTTTTCCATTCAAAACCGAACATAGGTGTGTGGTAAACACTTAGGCCGAATCTTCTTGTCTTTTTGGGGTGTATCTTAGCCGAATCTTTTCTCTCTTGGAAGTCCTCTTGTGGCCGAATTTTGGGTGGTATTGGCTTTATAGGGCATTCGGGATTCAAGCAGTTGACAAAACCTTTTCTGACACTCGACCGATTGATAAGTGGTGGGGATTGGCGATTGTCGGAAAATCGATGGTTGATTCGGGATTTGGTAGGAAACCAAATCGGGTATAGAGGTAAGGGTTCGATATTAACCCCTTTGGTTAATTGTTGTTGGCGAATGTTATAGATGCCTAACCCTATGTTTGGCCGATTTTTAGGAGCAAGTCACTCGAGGGATTTAGATCGTTTAGTGGGATTTTAGACTCGTAATTTACAGTGTGTAAACTAACACACCGATATCTAGTAATGTTATTAATAAACTCGCTTTGCTGTTAAAAACTATACCATTATGACGGATAATTGGACACCCAAACGGGGTATGTGTGCGTGTCCCGGTAAGTCTAATTTATTACAAGTTCTATTATGGATACCTTGGGTATTATGATCTATGTTATGTATGCTATGAGATGTAATGCTAGACATGTTGGCATGATATGCATGATTTGTATGATATGCATGATTACATGAGTATGGTATGTTGATGGGTGATATGAGTGGAGGGAGCAGTGATATTTTGTGCTGACGAGCACCAGTGTTTTGGTAACACACTTTGTGACTTTGGGTCACCAGAGGTTGGGCACCTCATTGCGACTCGTCCCTGTGGTTTAACACCACCGTGGGTTGGCCCCACTTTGAGATATGGGATCGTCTGCTAGTGATTGAGTATCACACGATGGGTTGGCCCCATCATTCGATTATTGTGACTACGGTCACCAGTGGTTTGGTACCACATTTGTGTCTTTGGGACACCAGAGGTTGGGCACCTCATTGCGACTCATCCCTGTGGTTTAACACCACCGTGGGTTGGCCCCACATGAGATATGGGATCGTCTGCTAGTGATTGGGTATCACACGATGGGTTGGCCCCATCATTGGATTTGTGACTTCGGTCACCAGTGCTTTGGTAGCACAAACGTGTCTTTGGGACACCAGTGGTTTGGCACCACATTGATGGATATTGTGTCTTTGGGACACCAGTGTTTTGGTAACACATTGTGACTATATGTCACCAAAGGGTTTGGTACCACACGGGTAGAAAAAGGAGATACGGATGGTTAGGATCGGGTTGCATTAATTATGTTGCTATGTATGATGTGTGTTAGCATGTTGATTCATCGGGAGCGGGATTTATGCACTGAGTCATTCGACTCACCCTCTCCTTTGACATTTCAGGTGACCCGTGAGACGCGGACATGGAGCCTGGTGGACTCTTGGTGCACATGCCATGCTTTAATAAAAGTTTTGCTCGACCATTCACTTTGGGTACTTTAGCTCATTTATTTTTATTTGAGATTTAATTTGGATTTGTAAAGGGCCTTTAAATTATGTTTTATGATGGTTATGTTTTAATTAGATTCTCAACTCGCTTAACAAATAACTTGGTATGAAATTTTACTAAAAATTTGGTAAGACAATGTTTTCAAAACTATAACGCAATGTGTTTTAAACTATACCATCAGGTATCTCACCATGTCTTGCTATACAGTAAACTCAAATGATTTTCAAACCAAACTCGATATTCTACTAAGTCAAAAATGTTTCTAAATAGCACCAAGAAACTATTGGGAATGCTAAATGAAATCAACTCGGTTGTAACTATATGCTTTAGATAAGTTTTCAAAATCTAATCAAACAGGCCTACTCCAATTTTCTTCAAGTTCACTATGTTTTCACCCCGTTTTTAAACGAAAAATCTGATCAATCAAAAACGTCTTTCCCCGTAACATACTAGATTCGGACGTGGTGTCCTGTCCGAGTTTGGGGTGTTACAATTGTGGTATCAGAGCCAAGTTCAAAAGGCTCGGCTGTGGGCCTGAGGCCCAAAATGTTTTCAAAGGATTGTTTTGTCAGTCTTTGTTCTCAAAGTATGGTTTGAAAGGCATGGCACCGAGTCTCCGGCACCAGTTCGCCCAGGTAAGTACCCTTACTATTGCTTGTGAATTGATTGGATGTGATATGATTTGATGAATAGCAATAGTATATTACTTTAGAGAATGAAACTGATAGGATTTTGTGAACTCGCGAGAACAAATCCTCTTTAATATTCATAAGACTTGCTTTAAAACAGTGGAATAAATACTGATGCATAAAATTCTTAATCGAATCGTAGAGAGAATTTAGTCATGAGCGCTAGAGGTGGATGTGGTCGTGGGCGCAGGTCGTGGTAGGATGACGGTTTACGAGCCCGTAGGATCCGGTCGGGGTTCGAAAAATGAGATACTGGCCCGCCCACCACCACCGGAGGTGGTGAGTACCAAGATCGGGCCGGGGGCGATGCGGTGTCACCGGCGATCTTTGCGAGTGTTGGAAAGAGTAGCCGGTGTAGGTGGTGGTGCAGAGAGTTAGAAATGCGCTCTGGCGACTTCGGGCCAATGGGGCCGAATTCTTCCGAGGTGTTTCGGTGTTGCTCCAAAGATTTCTTTGAATATTGGTGGAGGCAACCGAGCGGATCATGGACGATCCGGACTTGATCGCCAAGAGAAGTGCGAAGGGCATCGTACGCTTCTTCGGATGAGTCATATCGCTGGTGGCTCACGGTTCGAGACAGTGTGGCGTGAGAGGATCTCGACATGGGATTATTTCAGGATCGCATATCAAAAGAAGTACATCGGAGCTAGTTATATTGACTCACAATGCGGAAGGCATTTCGAGGCTTGTTCGGGGGTAAATCTGTTTACAGTACGCAGGCCGAGTTCTGAAGGCCGAGTAGGTATGCCGGGGGCATTGTGGCCACCGAGCATGAGAGGTGTGTTCGTTTTCGAGGATGGTCTCATGAGACGACTTGAGGTCGCTGATTGCTCCTCGCCAGGAGCGCGAGTTTGCCGTCTTAGTTGAGAAGGCTAAGGTAGCCGAGGGTGTTAAGGAGTCGCGAGACAGGCATGGACAGAAATAGGCATAAGAGGAGCTTTGGGTCTTCTCGTCGTCGGGTAATCCGCAGAGAGAGCTAGACCGAGTGGGCCGAACCACTGCTAGGTTTGTTGCTGCTAGACAGGGGCGCCGCAGCAGGTGATCGGTGTGGAAAATCTCATTGGGGTGGATCTTTGGGACTGGAGGAAAAGGTTGCTTCGAGTGTGGTTCTCTGGAGCACCGTGTGAGGGACCGTCGCGTGGGTTGGCCAGATTCATCGAGAGTCGTACGTGTCGGTTCAGAGGTAATGGACCGCCACCGCAAAGGGGCCGTGGTAATGGCAGAGGTGGTAATGGTTCTCGTCGGGGCCGTGGAGCACCGCGCGAGGTGTGGGTAGTTACGAGGCCGCACGGCTGGATTAGTGTATCTTTGAGAGGTGCCGAGAGGAGGCGCGACGTCGGGACGTAATAACCGATGCGTTTTTATTTTTGGTTCTCCTTATCTTTGCTTTGATTGATGTGGGTTCAACGCACTCTTATGTTGCCGATAGTATAGTAGAGACCATGGATTTAGACTCGAGATATCTTCTAGGCGGATGACCGTGATTAGCCCTTTAGGTCACTTTCGGTAGTAGTAGATAAACTGTTTAGAGAGGTACCCCTAGAACTCCAAGGGGTAGTGTTTGTTCAGCGATCCGATGGAACTGCCGTTTGGGGAGTTCGATCCGATTCTTGGGATGGATTGGTTGGTCAAGTACCGTGCGAAGTTGGATTGCGCGCTAAAGCGCATGGTTCTTAAGACGATTGAGGGTGAAGAGGTGGCTATGATAGGTAATAGGAGAGATTACTTATCTAATGTGGTATCCGCTCTCAAGGCGCAGAAAGATGGTCGAGGAAGGGCCGTGAAGCGTATGTGGTTCATGTGTATGCCTTGGAGGCTAAAGAGTCTGGCCGAGAGAAGTCCCGTCATGTTAAGGAATTTGCTGATGTGTTTCTGAGGAGCTTCGGGTTTGCCGCCAGATCGCGAGGTAGAGTTCGGGATAGATCTATTACCCGGAACTGCGCCAGTGTCTATTGCTCCGTATAGGATGGTGCCAAAGGAGTTGGTGGAGCTTAAGGCTCAGATCCATGAGTTATTGGATCGAGGTTTTATTAGACCAAGTGTTTCGCCGTGGGGTGCGCCGGTACTCTTTGTCAAGAAGAAAGAGGGCACGATGCGGATGTGTATAGACTATCGCCAGTTGAATAAGCTGACGATTAAAAACAAGTATCTGTTGCCACGGATAGATGATTTGTTTGATCACCAAGAAGCGCCGCGGTATTTTCGAAGATCGACTTGAGGTCCGTATCACCGATTAGAGTTAAGGAGGTGATATCCATAAACGGCGTTTGGACTCGGTATGGGCACTACGAATTTACGTAATGCCGTTCGGGTTGACTAACGCACCGGCAGCGTTTATGGATATGATGAATAGGGTGTTTCAACAGTATCTGGATCAGTTCATCGTGGTTTTCATAGACGACATTTTGGTGTACTCAAGGACAGAGGAGGAGCATGATAAGCATTTGCGAGTGGTGTTGCGATTTTGAGGAAGAAGCGACTCTATGCTAAGTTCGGTAAGTGTGAGTTCGGCTTAGGGAAGTGACTTTCTTGGGTCATGTAGTGTCGGTGAGGGATTCGAGTAGATCCTCGTAAGATTGAGGCAGTTTTGGATTGGAAGCCGCCTAAGTCAGTGGCTGAGATTCGGAGTTTTTTGGGTTTGGCCGGATACTACCGAAGGTTTGTTGAGGGTTTTTCGTTGATAGCAGCGCCGATGACCAAGTTGCTGAGGAAAGAAGTTCCGTTTGTATGGACTGAGAAACAGCAGGAAAGCTTCGATAAGTTAAAGAAGATTTTGACGGAGGCTCCGGTTTTAATTCAACCTGAGGCTGGTAAGGAATTCACAGTGTATTGTGACGCATCACATACGGGTTTGGGTTGTGTGCTGATGCAAGAAGGTAAGGTTGTGGCTTACGCTTCTCGACAGCTGAGGTCACATGAGGTCAACTATCCGACGCATGATTTGGAGCTAGCAGCCGTGGTCTTCGCCTTAAAGATTTGGAGGCACTACTTGTACGGAGAGAGATCGATAGTCTACATAGATCACAAGAGTCCAAGTATCTCCCGACTCGGAAGGATTTGAATTTGAGGCGTAGCAGATGGGTTGAGTTCTTTGAAAGATTACGATCGCTCGATTGAGTATCATCCGGGCAAGGCTAACGTGGTGGCTGACGCGTTGAGCCGCAAGGTTGTTTCGGACTTAAGAGCATTATTTGCCCACTTGAGTTTGTATGACGATGGGAGTATTCTGGCAGAGTTGCGAGTTAAGCCTACACCGGTTGAATGCAGTTAGAGAGAAACAGCTTATTGGATGAGGTTACGAGTGCGCGAAGGTTACAAGTGCGTAATGGTGGTTTGGAGGTTACTGACTTGTCTAGTGATGAGGTGTTGTGTTTTGAGGTAAGGCTTGTATGCCTAAAGATGTTGAGTGAGGCAAAAGATTCTTCAGGGCGCACATAGCGATCCTTATGCTATGCATCCCGGAGGTAGCAAGATGTATAGGGATCTTAGAGAGCGCTTTTGGTGGCACGGCTTGAAGAAAGAGGTGACAGAGTTTGTTGGGAAGTGTCCGACTTGTCGCCAGGTCAAGGCCGAACATCGATTTGCCGTCGGGTTTGCTTCACTGTGAGGATTCCTCGGTGGAAGTGGGAAAGGATAACCATGGATTTTGTCGGTGGGTTACCGCTTACGCCAAGCAAGAAAGATTCGATTTGGGTAGTGGTGGATCGATCCGACTAAATCACTCACTTCATTCCGGTGAGGGTTGATTATTCGCCTGAAGCTAGCGGTCGTATGTATCGTCGAGATTGTAAGGTTGCATGGTGTGCCGCTTCGATAATCTCGGATAGGGACCCTAGATTTACGTCAAGGTTCGAAAGCGTTGCATCAAGCTCACGGTACTCGTTTGGATTTCAAAGACGGCTTTTCACCCGCAAATCGACGGTCAATCGAAAAGGGTCATTCGAGATCTTGGAAGATATGCTTTGAGAGGTTGTATCTTGGATTTCAGAGGTAGTTGGGAGGAGTTTCTACCATTAGCTGAGTTTGCCTACAACAACGCTTTACCAAGCAAGCATCAAAATGGCACCGTATGAGGCGTTGTATGGTAGGAAGTGTCGCTCACCTACGTGTTGGACTGGAGTTAGGTGAACGTCGCTTGTTGGGACCCGAGTTGGTTCTTTGAGACCGAAGACAAGGTTAAGTTGATTCGGTCTAGATTGAAGGAAGCTTGGACCGGCAGAAGTCTTATGCCGATCTTAAGCGAAGAGATATAGAGTTCGGCCGTGGGGATCGAGTTTTCTGAAGGTCTCGCCTTGGAAGAAGGTGTTGAGGTTCGGAAGAAAGGCAAGCTAAGTCCGAGGTTTATTGGACCGTATAAGGTACTTGAGACGAGTTGGACCGATGGCGTATCGCCTTGAGTTGCCGGTGAGCTTAGTCGATTCACGACGTATTCCACGCTTCGATGCTTGGCGTTATCGTTCGAGATCCGTCACATGTGGTAGCATGGAGAGATCGAGGTAAATCCAGATTTGACCATGGAGGAGGAACCCATGCGATTCTTGATCGAGATGTGAAGGTTCTGCGTAGAAAGTCTGTGCCTTTGGTTAAGGTACTTTGGCGGAATCATGGCGTAGAAGAAGCTACGTGGGAACCCGAGGATATGATGAGACAGCAATACCCGCAACTCTTTTGATCAGGTAATTTCGAGGTCGAAATTATTTTTTAAGGGGGGTAGAACCGTAATATCCCGGGTTAGGGTTATTTTGTTGTTGCATGAAATTGCATGTGTTTAGTGTCTTTGCGTGGCTATTTCTATGTTTTGGGGGCTTAATTGTGGTCTAGGGGTATGCCTGAGTGGATGGGAAAATTTTGGTTTTTGGATGTTAAGTGAAGGGAGCTGTGGAAGCTGGGGTTTAAGAATTTTAATTGATGTTGTGTTGCACAAAAAGGTGAGCTGGCAAAGTGGCAACCATGCGTTACTTGGGAGCCAGGTGTGGCGTCAAATGCATGGGGTGGAGGTCTAGTGTTCGAGCTGCAAAGTCTCCATTTTGGTTCCCATTTTGGACGGCATGGGAGGAGGAAGTAGAAGGCAATTCAAATTCTTCTTTGGACTTGGTCAAACTGTTCAAATGGTGGGAGGAGAGTGAGTTTAGGAGGAAGACTTGGTCATGCTTGTTTGAATGTGTGGAGTGGAGTGTTGTGGGGGATTTGGCCGAATTTAGGGGGGAGTTGGAGGGGGAGTGACGGCTTAGTGTGGGGAGGAAAGAGTGTGTCGAAATTCAATTGGCATTTTGGGGTGTTTTTTTTGGTCACTTTTTGGTATCAAACAAAGTTCTCTCATTTTGTCAAACAAGCCGATTTTTTCCATAGAAAATTCTCTCATTCTTTCCACCTCTTGAAACCGAAACACCTAGTCCCTTAGTTGCCGAAACTCTCACTTGCTTCAAACCGAATCTTTCCATTATTCATCTTCCCATTTCTTTTGGTGCCAAAACCACAATCACTTGCATCTCGGACTTTTATTTTTTCTTTTCTTATACATTATTGCCGAAACTTCATTCTCATCTCCTATCTTCTTTTCTTTCCTTTTCCATTCAAAACCGAACATAGGTGTGTGGTAAACACTTAGGCCGAATGTTCTTGTCTTTTTGGGGTGCATCTTAGCCGAATCTTTTCTCTCTTGGAAGTCCTCTTGTGGCCGAATTTTGGGTGGTATTGGCTTTATAGGGCATTCGGGATTCAAGCAGTTGACAAAACCTTTTCAAACACTCGACCGATTGATAAGTGGTGGGGATTGGCGATTGTCGAAAAATCGATGGTTGATTCGGGATTTGGTAGGAAACCAAATCGGGTATAGAGGTAAGGGTTCGATATTAACCCCTTTGGTTAATTGTTGTTGGCCGAATGTTATAGATGCCTAACCCCTATGTTTGGCCGATTTTTAGGAGCAAGTCACTCGAGGGATTTAGATCGTTTCGTGGGATTTTAGACTCGTAATTACCAGGTGTGTAAACTAACACACTGATATCTAGTAATGTTATTAATAAACCTGTTTGCCTGTTAAAAACTATACCAGTATGACGGATAATTGGACACCCAAACGGGGTATGTGTACGTATCCGGGTAAGTCTAATTTATTACAAGTTCTATTATGGATACCTTGGGTATTATGATCTATGTTATTTATGCTATGAGATGTAATGCTAGACATGTTGGCATGATATGCATGATTTGTATGATATGCATGATTACATGAGTATGGTATGTTGATGGGTGATATGAGTGGAGGGAGCAGTGATATTTTGTGCTGACGAGCACCAGTGTTTTGGTAACACACTTTGTGACTTTGGGTCACCAAAGGTTGGGCACCTCATTGCGACTCGTCCCTGTGGTTTAACACCACCGTGGGTTGGCCCCACTTTGAGATATGGGATCGTCTGCTAGTGATTGAGTATCACACGATGGGTTGGCCCCATCATTCGATTATTGTGACTACGGTCACCAAAGTGGTTTGGTACCACATTTGTGTCTTTGGGACACCGGAGGTTGGGCACCTCATTGCGACTCGTCCTCGTGGTTTAACACCACCGTGGGTTGGCCCCACATGAGATATGGGATCGTCTCGCTAGTGATTGGGTATCACACGATGGGTTGGCCCCATCATTGGATTTGTGACTTCTGGTCACCGGTGCTTTGGTAGCACAAACGTGTCTTTGGGACACCAAAGGTTTGGCACCACATTGATGGATATTGTGTCTTTGGGACACCAGTGTTTTGGTAACACATTGTGACTATATGTCACCAGTGGTTTGGTACCACACGGGGTAGAAAAAGGAGATACGGATGGTTAGGATCGAGTTGCATTAATTATGTTGCTATGTATGATGTGTGTTAGCATGTTGATTCATCGGGAGCGGGATTTATGCACCGAGTCATTCGACTCACCCTCTCCTTTGACATTTCAGTGACCCGTGAGCGCGACATGGAGCCTGGGTGGACTCGGGTGCACATGCCATGCTTTAATAAAAGTTTTGCTCAGACCATTCACTTTGGGTACTTTAGCTCATTTATTTTTATTTGAGATTTAATTTGGATTTGTAAAAGGCCTTTAAATTATGTTTTATGATGGTTATGTTTTAATTAGATTCTCAACCTGCTTAACAAATAACTTGGTATGAAATTTTACTAAAAATTTGGTAAGACAATGTTTTCAAAACTATAACGCAATGTGTTTTAAACTATACCATCAGGTATCTCACCATGTCTTGCTATACAGTAAACTCAAATGATTTTCAAACCAAACTCGATATTCTACTAAGTCAAAAATGTTTCTAAATAGCACCAAGAAACTATTGGGAATGCTAAATGAAATCAACTCGGTTGTAACTATATGCTTTAGATAAGTTTTCAAAATCTAATCAAACAGGCCTACTCCAATTTTCTTCAAGTTCACTATGTTTTCACCCCGTTTTTAAACGAAAAATCTGATCAATCAAAAACGTCTTTCCCCGTAACATACCAGATTCGGACGTGGTGTCCTGTCCGAGTTTGGGGTGTTACATGGATGCTAGGTGATTCGGCTATCAAAGGGAGATGAACATGTTGCACAAATGTGCTAGGAGGTTTCGGCAAAGAAGAAAGAAAGAAGAAAAACTAAAACTCACAAAGAGTAGAAATTTGGAGAAAATGACACTATTGAAGCCAAAGGTATTTTTGACCAAAACAAACACTATAGTTTTACCAAAACACCAAGTAAAATTCGGCTACCTCCCTTTTACCACAAAACCGTCCACATTCATGACCATAATGGTCAAAAAATTGGCCAACCACACTTTCCATAACACTTCCCTTGAAAAAGGCCACATGTTCCCCTTACTTTCCCCTTTCTCTTGATTTATTTCCTCACCTTCATTCTTTCCTATTTTCCTTAGCCACCTTGCCAAAAATAAAAAGTCCACCTTGCCTTATTTACATGCTTGGCCGACACTTAGGGAAAGAATACAAAAATAATAGTCAAAATTTGCACACAATGGGATTTGAACCTCTTCCCTCCATACTCTTCACTTAATGCCATAACCTCTTTGCCATATGCTCAATTATGCTAGCAAATTGAATACTTATTTTCATAAGTATTGATGCCACTTACTATTTCTCCTAAATAGGCTTCAACACCAAATTTTTACTAGGGCCCAATTCAACCCCGAGCCTTCATAGAACCCCGTAACTTTCCAAAATCACCTTCCTAATAAGTTCAACTTGAAATAATGTCATTCTCAAATTCCCATAAATTTTAAAACGCTTCTACGCTCAAGGTCCAATGGGCCCAATAGGTCCGATTCTACTAGGCCCAATTTTGGGATGTTACATTAAGTCCTTTTTATTCGTTCAGAAATAAGTATTTATTTGTTAAAATCAAGAAAACAAGTTTGATTTGAAATATTTGATAAAATTTTACTAATTTTGAAGATTGATTGATAAATCGATAAATTTGAACTAGTGATTTTTCAAATCGAGACTTTTGAAAATATTGATAATAATTCAAGAGAAAACTTCCGAGTTAAAATATTTGTAAAAGTTTATTATAAAATCCATTTGTGAATTCATTTTAGAAAAACTTTATTTAAGTTTCTAGAAAAATCCAAATTAAAGTAATTTGAACAAGATATAAGTACGTCAAGCATAAAGCAAAAATAAAAATAAATCCAGAGGCCTTATTACATCATAAAACTCAAAATAGTAAAAGTAATAAGTAAACGAAATAGAAACCTAAAGTCCAATAAAAACCATTTCTGAAGTATGGCCCCCACCGAGTCATCCATGGCCCAAGTCCACGTCACTGAGCATTACCTGGAAGGGTTAAGGAAACGGGGTGAGTTACTAGAACTCGGTGTATAATTCCCTTACCGTTGTCCACCGGGCTCAACCCATATTTCAATATCTTGGGCCTAAGCCCAATTACATATCAGAATTTATAAACATTTATATAAGCAAAGTATGCAACCCAACCCATCCATCCAACACACCCCCGTACCAACCATCACATCTGTGGGGATCAAGTCAACCCACCTCGCCATCACACCAAAACGCAGGCAATTTGCCATTTAATTAAATTTATTGTGGCCAAGCCACCGATATCATATGTAAACATCATGGTAAACAGTTTATTGTGGCAATGCCACCAAGCTACACTTCTCTTCCACATTTTTCCCAACCCATGCAATATATGAAAATGCAATAACATAATAAAATGTTCGCATATAAATAGCAACCATTTATCAAGTAATTTATTATAGTGACTAGGCCTATTTAAGCAAAAATAATCGGCCCATTAAGGCATTCCAACATAACGGCCCATTAAGGGCAATTCCGTAATTCGGCCCATAAGGGTATTTTTGTAATTCGGCCCATGAGGGTATTTTCGTAATTCGGCCCATGAGGGCATTTCTGTAATTTTAAAAATCTAAATGCTAATTTTGTCGAATCTTTCAAAATAGTATACTTTAAACATATTCCTCGTTTTATGCCAATTTTACGATTATAGCCTTATAATGATAGCAATCTACTTATTCGTCATGTTACCGAATCATAAACCTACGGAATTACGGTGTGGGATTACACACCTGATTACGGTAAGTACTAGGCCTTCTTGATCGTCAACACCTAAAATATCATAACACTCGATTAATCGACATACGTGATTTTATTAATCTAACTCTAAAATAAACAATCTAAAGTGTTTACCCTTAGAATCGTGAACGACCACGATTTGTCTATTTTCACCGGATGATGGTCCACAACCTGGTGGAAAATCCCGAACCGCCGATACCGCCTTTCATTTGAATTTAGGAGTAGGAATCGCTAATTCGCTCCTTTTGTGATCTCTAAACGCTTTCCCTTTCGATTTGGTACCGCTTGCCTCCATTGAATAAAATCTTAGTCAAAACGATATTACGTTGATATGGAATGATTGACTAAGGAAAAAGGGTCGGCTTACCACTATTTCCGTATGATCAACGAGTGGATAGATCGAGCGATTTAGTCCCTTATCGACATTGGATCCGATTTCCACCGTATGACTTAGGGCTAGAATGATTCACGGCCACCCACTTAGAATACTACGAAAAAGAGGGTGATTAAAAAAATATGAAGGAGTGGAAGGTAACACCATTTCGGTTAAAATCAAGATTTACAATGAAATAGTGATAAATACCTATTCGGCTAGAAGGAAAAGAATATGAAAATAGAAAAGAAATCACTTACCGATTAAATCAAAGAAAAGAGTGTCAACACGAATGAGAAAGAAATTGCAAAGGAGAGATTATGGATTGAAAAGTTCGGCTATGGAGGAGAAATGAACAATAATAATTTCGACTATGAGAGTATAGATTAGAGAAGAAGAAAGAAGGCTTGAAGAGTTTTGTGAAAAAGAAAAGAAAAGTGGAGAAGGAATGCTTAACTAGTTTCGGTTTTCAAGAGAAGATGAGTGAAAATAATTGGTCACAATGGCTAGGTGTTTTCAAAGAAGACAAGAAAGAAAAGAGAAAATGCTCACTATTGTCTTGAAGTTGCGGCAATGAGAGGAGAAGTTGGAGGAATGAACACAAAGGATGCCAAAAGGAATTAGGCCTAACAAGCACCAAAACTATCAAAATGCTCCTAGCAAAATTCGGCTACCCTCTCCCTTTACCAAAACCGTGTATACCTTGACAATAAGGTCAAAAATTGGCCAACAAAACTTCCCAAAACACTCTCCCCAAAACCGGCCAACATATCCCCCTTCTTGCTCCTTTTCTTTCATTTCTTTCCTTACCCTCATTCTTACCTTATTTCCTTAGCCACCTTTCCAAAATTAAAAAGTCCACATTGCCTTAAATACCACCTTGGCCGACACTTAGGGAAAGAACACAAAAAAATAGTCAGAATTTTGCACCAAGTGGGATTCGAACCTCTTCCCTAAAGTCCCTTCATGTGACACCTCAACCTCCTTGCCATAAGCTCAATTATGCTAGCAAAATACACACTTATTACCTTAAGTCTTGATGCCACTTACCTTCTCTCCTTTAAGTGCTTAAACACAAAATTTACCTATAGCCTAACTTGAACTCGGAACTTCCTAGAAACCTCGTAACTTTCCAAAATCACCTTCCTAATAAGTCTAACTTGAAATAATGCCGTTCTCTTGTTCTCAAAAATTTTAAACACTCCTACTCCCCAAGGCCCATTGGGCCCAATTCTACTCGGCCCAAATTCGGGTCGTTACATGATAGATATAGGTTCTACTCATTCATACGTTGCCTGCTCTATGTCTAATAGATTGGGAATTACAGTAGAAGACATTGTTAGTGTTGTTTCTATGGTTCGTCCTCTAAAGCAATCTGTGTGGTGAATAAAATTTATAAACAATGTCCACTAGAAGTCCAAGGTGAAACGTTTCCAGTAAATTTCATGGAATTACCATTTAATGAATTCAACTTAATTTTGGGAATGGACTGGTTGGTCGAATACCAAGTTAGTCTAGATTGTGCTTCAAATAGGGTTTCACTGAAGACAACTAGTAGGAAGGAAATTGTGTTTATAGGGGAGCGTAGAGATTACTTGTCAAATGTAATATACACTATTGTTGCTGAAAGGATGGTTAGGAAAGGATGTGAGGCATATCTAGCTTATTTACTAGATACCAATGGTAGTAGCTCCGTGTAACACCCCAAACCCGGCTTACACGTTACGACTGGATCTGGTATGTCACAAGGAAAGGTAGTTAAAAAAATTCGTGATCGTTTAAAAATTTCATGTTTTGATTATTAGTAGTTTGTGAACCGTACATTAATATTTTGGAAAATAGTTATTTGTGTTTTTAGGAAAACTCCGTATTGATCATTTCATCATAGATAATAACCGCATTAAAAGAAAAACCAAATTAAAATCCCAGTGGCCTTATTACAGAACATAATCCCGAATTAAAATGAAATTTGAAAGAAAATAACACTTAATTTACTAAAGTGACGACGTATGGCCACCACAAAGTCCACCTCGGCTCCAAATCCTCAAGCTAGGGATTACCTGCAAAAGTTAAAGCAGAGGGGGTGAGTCACCGAGACTCAGTGTGTAAATCCCCATTAAACGAAATCTGGGCCTTAAGCCCACAGATGCACATTGGGCCTCAGCCCGCACAGTTTAGCATATGAACAATGTATGCAATGCAACCCAGCCCAACCTAGTTTTCCATCCTCTACACACCAGTATCATCTAAACACCCGTGGCATTATGCCACTGTGGTTCTAGACCACCGTGATCTCAGATCACTCGTGACAAAGTCACTAAAATAATAAACGTGGGGCCAACCCACTGTGGTCTTAGACCACCGTGACAATCTCTGATAAATTTATGTATACGTGGGGCCAACCCACTGTGGTCTTAGACCACCGAGACAAGTCACTGATTCATGTTTATGTGGTTTCAACCACCGTGGTTCTTAAACCACTCGTGACAATAGCCACTCGTGACAATAGTCACTTCATTAACACTTCCCCTTTCAGTCAATCCCAAAGCCCATGCAATATGACATAATAATTCGTGTATGCAGTATGTCATGTATGCAACACATATATCAAGTATAACGTATAACATGGATTACCATCATAATCAGATAAACGGAATACAACATAATCAAGCTAATCAACCTCTAAGGGTATAACAGTAATTTTACCTACCAAGGGTATTCTCGTAATTTACCTATCGAGGGTATTTCAGTAATTTTGCACCTGCAATGGCCTTTCCGAAGGCCTAATGTCGCCTCGAGCGACTCGGCTACCATTTTCGGTCGTAACTGGATTATTGGGTCTGAAACCCGATTTCGGCCCATTCAGGCCCACGCGCTCGTGTGGCCCAACTAGCACAAATTTAGCCAAAGATATGAGATTCACCTAGTCCAGTCTAATATATACTACACAATCATACAATCTACTCATATGGGCCCACGGGCCCATTGGGCCCACTCGGCCCTTATCGGCCCATCGTGGCCCAAACAACATCAACCCACAAGAATACTAACGATGGCCTCAACTATCGCGTCGAAGCCCCCACACGTGCGCTCGCACGCTCGTGTGGCTACTATCGCCGTGTAACCGGCATTTCGGCATTTTCCGCTCTACAACTAGAGTAGAGAAAATACACACCTGATAGGAATCTGGTGCTAACTCGCGCTCCGACCACTCCTGAGCCCAAATGCCCGCCAAGGTATCTCCTTCCTCCCATCATAGATAGCTCTATATATAGCCAGCTTCTCACCTTCCTTCTTTGTATCTTTCTGATGTTGGATCCCTCCGTCAGCAGAGTTTAAATCCAACTCAAACTCTTGTCGTCCAATCCGCAAAATAAATACTCCCTTGCTTGTCATGAGATTTGAACCCAAGCTCTCCCATCAGCCAATTCACGCCACTTGCCACTAAGCCACAACTCCTCTTGTGTCTTAAAACATGCCCAACTAAAGATAAGTCTATGGCCAAGGTCTAAATCCATTTAATAAAATAATCTAAAAGAAATGCAAGTTCCACGCCTTAAACCTTGGACCTCCTTCCTTCCTTATGGCGTCACCCCCTTGCCCCCTAAGTGGCGTCACTTTGCCACTATACCACACACTCCACTTGTGACATTTTTCTCCACATTTTATTCTTAAAGCCTACCTACTAACTCCCAGGGTTTTTTTCACCTAAAACCAAAATTTTCCTAAAGCCCAAGTTTGATCCTGGGACTTCATAGAAGCCCCCTAACCTTCCAAAATCACTCACCTAATAGGTCCAACATGCACTAATGCCAATCTCTTAATCTCAAAAAATTTAAACGCTACTACACTCAAGGCCTATTGGGACCAATCCTACTAGGCCCAATTTCAGGATGTTACAAATCTACCCTCCTTAAAGAAATTTCGTCCTCGAAATTTCCAACTAACTAACAGTCGTACATCCTAACCTATAACACTATGCTTACGCTGCGCACTCTGATTCCAATAACACTAATTCGCTTTCTATCTTAATCTTGGAACCTCTTCACACAACCAACTTCTAACCACAGAAGCAAGCAATTTATCATACTCAACCAATTGCTATATCAAAACCAAACACACAGAATAAATATCAGAAATACAGTCATTTCAGCACAAAATATAGTATAGTAAAAAGGGAACTTACGGATTTGGTGCCGGAGACTCAGGTGCGATACATCCAAAAAGACATATTTTTCCTAACCAGATTTCAAATGAATTTTGAAAAACATTTCCGAACCCATTCCACAAGCCGAGTTTTGCAACCTAGGCTCTGATACCATAATTGTAACACCCCAAACCCGGCCTACACGTTACGATCGGATCTGGTATGTCACAAGGAAAGGTAGTTAAAACAAATTCGTGATCGTTTAAAAATTTCATGTTTTGATTATCAGTAGTTTGTGAACCGTACATTAATATTTTGGAAAATAGTTATTTGTGTTTTTAGGAAAACTCCGTATTGATCATTTCATCATAGATAATAACCGCATTAAAACAAAAACTAAATGAAAATCCCAGTGGCCTTATTACAGAACATAATCCCGAATTAAAATGAAATTTGAAAGAAAATAACACTTAATTTACTAAAGTGACGACGTATGGCCACCACAAAGTCTACCTCGGCTCCAAATCCTCAAGCTAGGGATTACCTGCAAAAGTTAAAGCAGAGGGGGTGAGCCACCGAGACTCAGTGTGTAAATCCCCATTAAACGAAATCTGAGCCTTAAGCCCATAGATGCACATTGGGCCTCACCCGCACAGTTTAGCATATGAACAATGTATGCAATGCAACCCAGCCCAACCTAGTTTTCCATCCTCTACACACTAGTATCATCCAAACACCCGTGGCATTATGCCACTGTGGTTCTAGACCACCGTGATCTCAGATCACTCGTGACAAAGTCACTAAAATAATAAACGTGGGGCCAACCCACTGTGGTCTTAGACCACCGTGACAATCTCTGATAAATTTATGTATACTGGGGCCCAACCCACGTGGTCTTAGACCACCGAGACAAGTCACCGATTCATGTTTACGTGGTTTCAACCACCGTGGTTCTTAAACCACTCGTGACAATAGCCACTCGTGACAATAGTCACTTCATTAACACTTCCCCTTTCAGTCAATCTCAAATCCCATGCAATATGACATAATAATTCGTGTATGCAGTATGTCATGTATGCAACACATATATCAAGTATAACGTATAACATGGATTACCATCATAATCAGATAAACGGAATACAACATAATCAAGCTAATCAACCTCTAAGGGTATAACAGTAATTTTACCTACCAAGGGTATTCTCGAACTTACCTATCGAGGGTATTTCAGTAATTTCGCACCTGCAATGGCCTTTCTGAAGGCCTAATGTCGCCCCGAGTGACTCTGCTACAATTTTCGGTCGTAACCAGACTATTGGGCCTGAAACCCGATTTTGGCCCATTCGGGCCCACACGCTCGTGTGGCCCAACTAGCACAAATTTAGCCACAGATATGAGATTCACCTAGTCCAATCTAATATATACTACACAATCATACAATCTACTCATATGGGCCCACGGGCTCATTAGGCCCACTCGGCCCTTATCAGCCCATCATGGCCCAAACAACATCAACCCACAAGAATACTAACGATGGCCTCAACTATCACGTCGAAGCCCCCACACGTGCGCTCGCATGCTCGTGTGGCTACTATCATTGTGTAATCGGTATTTCGGCATTTGCCACTCTACAACTAGAGTAGAGAGAATACACACCTGATAGGAATCTGGCGCTAACCCGCGCTCCGACCACTCTTGAGCCCAAACGCTCGCCAAGGTATCTCCTTCCTCCCATCATTGATATCTCTATATATAGCCAGCTTCTCACCTTCCTTCTTTGTATCTTTCTGATGTGGGATCCCTCCGTCAGTAGAGTTTAAATCCAACTCAAACTCTTGCCGTCCAATCCGCAAAATAAATACTCCCTTGCTTGTCATGAGATTCGAACCCAAGCTCTCCTATCAGCCAATTCACGCCACTTGCCACTAAGCCACAAGCTCCTCTTGTGTCTTAAAACATGCCCAACTAAAGATTAGTCTATGGCCAAGGTCTAAATCCATTTAATAAAATAATCTAAAAGAAATGCAAGTTCCACGCCTTGAACCTTGGACCTCCTTCCTTCCTTGTGGCGTCACCCCCCTTGCCCCCTAAGTGGCGTCATTTTGCCACTATACCACACACTCCACTTGTGACATTTTTCTCCACATTTTATTCTTAAAGCCTATTTACTAACTCCCAGGGTTTTTTTCACCTAAAACCAAAATTTTCCTAAAGCCCAAGTGTGATCCCGGGACTTCATAGAAGCCCCCTAACCTTCCAAAATCACTCACCTAATAGGTCCAACTTACACTAATGCCGATCTCTTGATCTCAAAAATTTTAAACGCTACTACGCTCAAGGCCTATTGGGCCCAATCCTACTAGGCCCAATTTCAGGATGTTACACTCTGCTTTGAGCAGCATTCACACTGTAAAGGAATTTCTGGATGTTTTTCCGAAGGAGTTGCCTGGGATACTTTCTGAATGTGAAGTTGAATTTGTAATTGAACTGATGCCTGGTACAGCACTGGTGTCCAATGCTCCCTAACGCATGGCACCAAAAGAGCTTAAGGAACTCAATATTCAGCTTCAAGAACTTCTGGATCGTGGATTCATTCGACCAAGTGTTTCACCATGGGGAGCACCGATATTGTTTGTCAAGAAGAAGGATGGTTCAATGAGGATGTGTATTGATTATACAAAATTAAATAAGTTGACCATCAAAAGTAAGTACCCACTGCCTAGAATCGATGATTTGTTCGATTATTTTCGAAGAACGAAGGTGTTCTCCAAAATTGACTTAAGCTTAGGATACTATCAGCTCAAAGTGAAGGCTTCGAATGTGCCTAAGACTGCGTTTAGGACTCGATATGGTCATTATGAGTTCTAAGTAATGCCTTTCGGTCTTGTGAATCCTCTAGCTGCATTCATGGATATGATGAATCGTGTTTTCCAACCATATCTCGATCAGTTTGTCATTGTCTTTATCGACGATATCTTAATCTACTCCAAGACTAAATCTAAACATGATGAGCATTTGAGGGTTGTTCTGCAAATTCTTTGAGAGAAGAAACTCTTTCCTAAATTTAGTAAGTGTGAGTTCTGGCTTAAGGTGGTTATCTTTCTAGGTCATGTGGTGTTTGCTTAATGTAACACCACAAAATAGGGCTTAGGAGTTTTAGGGATATTTTAGAAATTTTAGCCTTAGAATGTTCTAAATTTTTGCGACATGGTATATCGGTAATGTTTTTGTCTATGGTTTTTAGAAAATCAAGTCAATTTTTGAAAAAGGTGTTTAAAACATCATTAATTTTGAAATAAGGACTGGTTTGTAAAAAGGTCAAAATTATGAGTTTTTAAGAGTCAATTAAACCAAAATTTAAAATTCAACTTGTTTCTTTCCCCACCTATAGCAAAGTCACATATAAACCTTCCCCCTTCATTTGTGTTTGTCGTCCAAAGCTTCTCCAAATCCTCTCATTCAATTTTATTTTTTAAATCTCTACCCTAGTGATTTCTATCATCACCCAAGCCATAAACCTCTAGAGAAGTTAAGAAAAACACCCAAAAACACCAGAGTTTTCTCCATTGTCAAGCTTCCGAGTTTTTCGGGTTTTCGATCAAATGCTTGGTTTTTCATCAACCAAGGTAACAATTCATCTTTCCATTAATGTTTATTAGGGAAATTAGTAGTAGCCTAAACATTTGGTTATTAGGGAATAATTGCCTTCGGACATGATCTCTAGTGAAATGATATCTTGTTTCAATGTGTTTAGTCCTAGAATGTTGGATGAGATTTTTAATAAGACAAATAGCACTAGTATTATCACACTTGATAAGAATAGAATCTATACCAATTCCATAATCCTTAAGTTATTGTTTCTTCCATAAAACTTGAGCACAACAACTACTGGTAGAAATGTATTCTACTTCGGTGGTGGACAATGCAACACTATTTTGTTTCTTTGAAAACCATGAAATTAATACATTGCCTAAGAATTGACAAGTACTAGAGGTGCTCCTCCTATCTAGTTTGCAACCTCCAAAATCCGCATCCGAGAAAGCATGCAAGCTAAATGAAGAGTCTCTAGCATACCAAAGGCCTAAATTAGGAGTGTCTCTAAGGTACCTCAAATTCTCTTAATGACTTATAAATGTGATTCCTTAAGACAAGATTGATATCTAGCACACAAGCAAACACTAAACATAATGTTGGGTCTACTTGCAGTAAGATAAAGTAAAGAACCAATCATTGACCTATATAATTCTAAAAATACTCATTTAACTTTTTCATCTTTGTCAAGCTTTGTAGAAGAGCTCATTGATGTAGTTTCTGGTTTGATATTGTTCATCTCAAACTTCTTGAGCATTTCCCTTGTGTACATAACTTGATTGATGAAGATTCCATCTTTCCTTTGCTTGATTTGGTGTCCCAAAAAGAAGTTTACTTCTCTCATCATGCTCATCTCAAATTCACCTTGCATTAGTTTGGAAAATTCTTGACAAAAAAGACCATTAGTAGCAATGAAAATAAAATCATCAATATATATTTGAACTATTAACAAATTCTTGTCTTTTCGTTTAATAAAAAGTGTTGTGTCAACCTTCCCTTTACAAAAAACTTTTTCAATAAGAAAATTTGATAGTCTTTCATACCAAGCTCTAGGAGCTTATTTCAAATCATATAAAGCTTTTGAAAATTTGAAAACATGGTTTGGAAATTTTGGATCTTCAAAATCGGGTGGTTGTTCAACATAAACTTCTTCATTTATTAAACCATTTAGAAAAGCACTTTTCACATCCATTTGATATAACTTAAAATCATTAAAGCATGAAAAAGCTAAAAGCATTCTAATAGCTTTCATTCTAGCTACGCGAGCAAAAGTTTCATCATAGTCTATTTCTTCCTCTTGAGTGTAACATTGAGCAACAAACCTAGCCTTGTTCCTCACTATGTTACCACTTTCATCTAGTTTGTTCCTAGAAACCTACTTAGTACCTATAGTAAATTTTTCACATGGTCTTTCTACAAGAGTCCATACATTGCTTCTCTCAAATTGATTTAATTCATCTTGCATAGCTAATATTAAATATTCATCATTTAATGCTTCTTTGATATTTTTAGGCTTAATGCATGAAATAAATGAAACATAATTATATGTATTTCTAAGAGAAGGTCTAGTAGTTACCCCTTTGGATGGATCTCCTAAAATATTACCATCCTTCACATAGTTGTACTCTCTTGGATGATTTCCTCTATGGTGAGCTCCTTTAGAGCTTCTTGTGTTTGTTTTTGAATCTTTTCATTTGATGAATAATCTACTTTATCATCACAACACAAGTATCCTTTCTAGGAAGAGAGTTAGCATCATCGAAAACATGTATTGATTCTTCAACTATTAAAGTTCTTTTATTAAAGACCCTATAAGATTTAGAATTTAAAGAATAACCAAGAAAAATGCATTCTTCACTTTTTGCATCAAATTTACCACGATTATCTTTGCCATTATTTAAAACAAAACACTTGCATCCAAAAGGATGAAAATAACTAATGTTAGGCTTTTTTTTTTTTTGAAAAGTTCATATGGAGTTCTCTTTAAAATAGGCCTAACCATTACTCAATTAACTAAAGAGAAAGCGGTGTTTATGGCTTCCGCCCAAAAATATTTTGGTAAATTATTTTCACAAAGCATGGTTCTAGCCATTTCTTCTAAAGTCATATTTTTCCTCTCAACAACTCCATTTTTTTAGGGGTTCTATGTGCTGAAAAATTATGGCTAATTCCATTTAAGTTGCAAAAGTTTTCAAAACCAAGCTTTTGAAATTTAGTTCCATGGTCATTTCTAACACTAGTGACAGAGTAACCTTTTTCATTTTGATTAATTTTTGACAATGTAATGAATTTTTATAAAGCTTCATCTTTAGTACTTAAGAAAAGATCCCAAGTAAATCTATGATAATCATCTAGAAGCACAAAAGCATATTATTTTTCACCCAAGATAGTAATCATAATTGGTCCAAAAAGATCAATGTGAATTAATTGGAGAACTCTACTAGTATATACATCATTGATAGGTTTAAAAGAAACTCTCTTATGTTTTCTTTAACATATGCATCACAAACTTTATCTAAATCAATTTTTGGCAAACCTCTTACTAAGTCATTTTTCGCTAGTTTATGCAATATGCTCATACTAGCATGTCCTAGTTTTCTATCTCAAAATAAATAATTATTTTATTTTTTAGCAGCAAGGCATATGAATGAATCATACAAGTCATCTAAATGCACCATATAAGTATTTCCTATCCTATTTCCTACAAGCATAATCTTATTAGACACAATGTCAATTATTTCACATCCATTAGACTCAAAAATGACATTAAGACCTTTATCACACAATTTACTAATACTTAATAGATTATGCTTAAGACCTTTGACATACAAAACATTTTCAATAAGAATTGAAGATTTTTTACCAATAGAGTCGATTTCTTCTATTTGTCCTTTATAGTTGTCACCAAATGTAACTTCTCCTCCACTTTTTGTCTTCAATTTCATAAAGTAGCTCTTGTCACCGGTCATGTGCCTTAAGCATCCACTATCAAGGTACCATGAGTTTTTTTTTTTTTTTTGAATTTCCCACCTTGAAGCAATTCACCTCTTTTTACAAACATAGAATTAAATTATTATTTTTGGTACCCAAATTCTTTTGGTCCAAAAGTATTAGTTCCAAAAAATTTTGTCCCTTTGGGAATCCATTTTGAAAGAATTTCTTTGTCTTGAGTAACACTAAGTCCTTTAGGGACCCATACTCTCTTAAAAAAATTTCTTTTATAAAATCTTGAAGGACCTCTATGTTTATAGAAATTAAAGTTTGTTCCAACAAAGTTTAATCTTGAGCTCTCTCCCTTTTTAAGATTTTTTTTTTTTTGAGATACTTTGTTAGATAAAGCTTTTTCTTTTTAAAGCAACTCAAGTTGCTTTTGATAATCATCATGCACTATTGAAAGCAAATTATGCAAGTCTTGTTTCTTTTTCTCAAAATCATTTATAATAGCTTGCATATCATGAATTTTACTTTCAAGTTCATGATTGGCTTTGAAGAGTGAATTATTTTCATCTTTTAATTTTGAAACATTTTTCTTATATTTTGAAACCATTATTTCAAATTCCAAACCCAACTCATCATACGCATCTTGTAACTCATTAAATGAGTAAGAAATTGAATTAGACAAGTTAGAAGATACCTCAGTGTTATCAATGACCATAAGGAAAAGGTTGGCTACTTCTTGATATTCATCATAGGATGAATCCTCATCACTCTAAGTAGCAATATAAACCTTAAGCTTTTGTTTGTCTAATCCCGTTTTCTTCCATTGGGGACAATTGAACTTGATATGTTTGGATTCTTGCATTCATAGCATATTATAGGATCATTTGCCTTCATCCACCTCTTCACTTTTTTCACAATCTTCATTTGTGGTGGATTTAAGAGCAACACCAACCATTTTCTTCTCAATTTTGGCATCTTCAACCCCTTCATTGAGTCTCATCTTGTGTGTAAGAAAAAAACCAATGAGCTCATCTAAAGTCAACATTTTTAAATTCTTTAAGTCTTCAATTGCAGTAACCTGGGCTTCCCATGATTTAAGCAAGCTTCGAAGCATCTTCCTTTGTAACGCCCTCAACCTGACCCAATTTACCGAGTTCGGATCTCGAGTGTTACTAGGCGATACAAAACATTTACTAAAATAGTTTATTATTTCTTCTTTAAGTCTATTATTTGAAGTCTAAAAAAAAATCTCCACTTCTTTAAAGATTTGAAATGGAGTACATCTTAAACATCTTATTACAACTCATCTCTACAAGTTAGAAAATTATTTAAGATAGACTTAAAAGACAAATTTTAAAGTTGTGCCACTAGTCTTCTGTATGCATAATAGCCCAATCCACCATCAACTTGGCGTACTCTTGGTGTCATCCTTCCAGGCGAAACCTCTTTTCTACAAACCTGAAAAGAAATAACAATCATGTAAGTACGATAGTACTTAGTGAGCTCATCAACCATACCTTGATGAAGCCTTCGTAATAATCCAGGAACTTTCATGAGTCAACTTGTACTCTACATCAATTACTATGGCTGATACCTTACGATCTTATTGATAACTCTTGAAAAGAGTTATATTTAAGGCCTCTAAATGGAATTAATTGGTTGTAATTAAGTGAATACATTTGCATTTTTAGGATATTTTTAGAACATTGCATAACAAAGCTTGGATTGTGATATAATGGTCATTATTTGTTACTTTTATCACTTGTGAGGAAATGTATGGTTTGGTGTGAACACATGTGTAGGGAGAGGAAGAAGATGAAGAGGGAAAATATGGGAAGTGAAACATTACCGTGGCAAATGGTGAGATTGATTGCCAACAGAATTGCCATGGCAATTCCAGAAAGATGACTTCGTACTTTATCCACGTCATTCTCAGCCAGCTGTGTGTGACCAGAAAAACCAACCTGAAAAGAGGAATGAAAAATATGTGCTGAGGTGGGACAGATCTACCCAATAAAATAATGAGAGAGAAGAAAAAAGAGGAGAATTAGAGTGAGAAAAAGACTGGTGACAACAATCCTCTCTCTGCACAGAGAAGAACTCCATTGGAGAATTCCAAAGAAAGAAAGGGTAGCAGCTACAAAGAGCAAAATACAGACGTGAAGAAGGGGAAGAGACATCTAACATGGGTTCACATACAATTGGAAGATAAAAGAGAAGCTGAAGTGTAGTGAGAAATCCTACAATTTCTGCCTTTATTTTCCTGATTTCTGTGATTCAAACTTGTTTCAATGTTGATGAATGATTTTAATTTGGTGTTAGCTTTTCCACCCATGAACTAAATATTTTCTGTGTTGGAGTTATTTGGGTGAATGTTTTATCATCTTTTCTGCTCATGATTTGAGATTGTCTATGTCACTGTTTCATTTGATTTATGCTTATTTTAAATACATGCATGCAAGCTCTAGACATAGTTGATTGTGTGTTGCGTTCTTAGATGTATTTTTAATTCTGAAAAGATTAAATATACTGGATCTTGAATCGTTTGATGCAAGTGAATACTCAAAAGAATATTCATAGCACTTTAGACATAGATGTTGTGAGTTGTGCAGAGAAGAACGTTCATTGCAGTTCTAAATCCAGATTTTTGTAGACATACAGTAACTTAGATTTTTAGCTTAAGATCTAGCTATTAAAAGAGGCAAGTTATAGTATTGACTCTCTAAGCAGTTGCTTAGACAATATTTTACCATGACATTATTTTGATATGAGCATTTCACATAAATAATTCCAGCTGTATTCATTCAACAAAAAAATTACTCTTGCTTTTCTTTGTAACTTGCCACTACACTTTATTTTCCATATCAATTCTTTGTTTTAGCATTTACCTATATTAATTCATTATACAAACATCCTATTCAATTTGAGAGTATTTCCTATTATTTAGTATAGTCAATAGGATTGTAATAACTTACTCAATTTCTTACCAATTTCTGATCTCTGTGGAAACGATACTTACTTATCACTTTATTACTTGAATGACGTGTACACTTGCACAATTGCATTAGTTATTTACACACAACACGTACCACTCTCTTGTGCACCAATTGTCATACCCTTATCATACTTAATCTTCCATATTTTTTTACTAAATAAATCATTCCAATCAATTCATGATTCTCTTATTTCAAAACAGTTGCTCGCTAACATGATCTTGGGTGGATACATATACCTAGCGAATACTTACACAGCATTTCATACCTGTGGTTCAATCTCAAGCCTACCCTGATCTAATTCCATGCACATGTTCATCTTGATAATTCACCGCATATATCATCTAGATCATGCAATACAAAATCTCATTATTCAAAACAACATTGACTCAGATTCAAAATAAATTTGGAAGAAGATGTGATACCCCTTACTTTTCATACTCACAAATCATCACAACAGACACCCTTCTTGACATACAGGATACATCTTTTTTCATGAAAATCCCTTAAGACTTCATTCAACTCTTATTCCAGAGCATATCAATACCTTATCATGGTTATACATATTATAGATCTACTAGAACTTACTGATATCTTACCATAGAGACAAACATTCAGATTCGTAACTTACCAGATATTCTTGACAGTTTACGCACCTTGACTTGGCAAAATACACCTTATCAGCAATAAGATAGAACACGCCACTAAGGCAATCCATTAAAAGTTTTCCACGAGGTAGGTTCTTAAGAGTGCGCCACAAAGGCGTGCCTTACAGAGTTTGCAACAAAGGCATTCTTTTCATATTCCACCATAAAGGTTTTCTTTCATATTACGCCGCAAAGCCTTTCTTTCATATTACGCCACAAAGGCTTTCTTTCCTGATGTGTTTATGATATAGATTTGTCTAAACTCATGTTATTTGAGGTTTGCCTATCATCATCCTTGGACACGTAGAGAACCCCATTGGGTAATTACCATCCTTTAGTTCCTTTCAGAAGGTGTCATAGCCATGGACTGTCTCAAAGATATTTCCACTAGTTCACTTAACTTTAATCTTTACCATATAGAAATGAAGAGTGGGAAACTTTTCAAAGGGAGTGGAAGCAAACAGAAGGATTTATCATTCCTTCTACGCCTCTTCTAGAGGACACCTCTTCTACTGAAGAAGTCTTTACCAAGCCTACTAATCAACATGATGAAACGGAGAACTAAGATCAAATTCCTTTGGTCATGCATTTCGTCTCAATTTTATCTTTCCTTTTGTCAGTCTTTTGAATCGTGTAATGTTTTCTTATTAATGAATCTTTTATTTACCTTCTCTATTGTCTTACTGATTATTTCATTACATCATCATTTACTTTACACAAAAAACATAGTTGTCTTCACATACCTGATAGACTAAACCATGCTCGACGTATTATGAAAATAGGGCTTCTTTACCTTCATAATCCAAGAACTGGCTAAACCTGGCTCTGATACCAAAACATGAAACACCCTCAACCCGACCCGATTTATAGAGTTTGGAACTCGGGTGTTACTAGGCGATACAAAACATAAAACAATTTATTATTTCTTCTTTAAGTCTATTATTTGAAGTCCAAAGAAAATCTTAACATCTTTAATGATTTGAGATGGAGTAAATGTTAAACATGTTCTTAGAACTTATATGATTCAAATATATACAAGTTAGAAAATTATTTAAGATAAACTTGAAAGACAAATTTCAAAGTTGCGCCACCAATCCTCTTTATGCATAATAGCCCAATCCGCCATCAACTTGGCGTACTCCTAGCGTCATCCTTCTAGGCGAAACCTCTTCTCTACAAACCTAAAAAGAAATAACAATCCTATAAGTATGATAGTACTTGGTGAGCTCATCAACCATAACTTGATGGAGCCTTTGCAATAGTCCAGGACTTTCTATGAGTCAACTTGTACTTTGCATCATTTACTACGACTGATACCTTATGATCTTATCACTCTCTTATACACCAATTATCATACCCTTATCATACTTAATCTTACATATTTTGTTACTAAAGAAATCCTTCCAATCAATTCATGATTCACTTATTTCAAAACAGCTGCTCGTTGACATGATCTTGGGCGGATACATATACCTAGCGAATACTTACGCAACATTTCGTACCTATGGTTTAATCTCAAACCTACCCTAATCTAATTTCGTGCACATGTTCATACTGATAATTCACCGTGTATATCATCTAGATGAACTCCATATCATGCTATATAGAATCTCATAATTCAAAACAATATTGACTCAGATTTAGAGTAAATTTAGAAGAAGATATAATACCCCTTACTTTTTATACTAACAGATCATCACAACAGACACCCTTCTTAACATATAGGTATACATCTTTTTTTCATGAAAATCCCTTAAGACTTTATTCAACTCTTATTCTAGATCATATCAATACCTTATCATGCTTATACATATTACAGATCTACTAGAACTAACTCATATCTTACCATAAAGACAAACATTCATATTTGTAACTTACCATATATTTCTGACAGTTCACGCAACCTTGACTTGGCAAAATACACCTTACCGGCAATCAGATAGAACATGCCACTAAGACAATCTATTAAGTGTTCGCCATAAGGGCGTTTCTTAAAAGTGCACCACAAAGGCGTTCCTTACGAAGTTTGCCAAAAATGTTTTCTTTCATATTACGCCACAAATACTTTCTTTCATATTACGCCACTAAGGTTTTATGTCCTGACGTATTTACGATATGGATTTTTCTAAACTCATGTTATTTGAGGTTTGCCCATCATCATCCTGGGACATGCAGTGAACCCCATTGGGTAATCACTGTCCTTTAATTCCTTTCGGAAAGTACCATGGCCATGGACTTTTCCTTTCAGAAGTCGTGTTTAAAGTCCCGACAGACCCCTTTAGACTCCACCATGGTGAACAGACCCAGACTCACTTGACCAGCTTTTTATGCATTGACACTATGTAAGACTTCACACTTTGATCCATTAACAACACCCGACTAACTCACATCTTGTAACAACCCATTTTTCAGTAGTGTCAAAAATAGTGGTTTTGGGACCACAAATCCAACAAATGAGTCCGTAAATATTATTATTTGATATTTACGAGTCAAATGTAGTAGTATATTAAATTTTAATATGATAATTTTTGCTAATTGAATGAATAGTTAATTTCAAGTGGTTGTTCCTAGAGTTAAGTGGTTTTGGAAAACAAGGTATGGGGACCTCGTTTCATCAAGCCAATAAATATTTTTATTAAATATTTATAGAGTGATTATGTAGGTATATTAAAATTTGGTCCAGAAATTTTGATGTCTAGATAGTTAATTAAAGAAAAAGGACTAAATTGTAAAAGTTGCAAAAGTTAGTCGCTATTAATTTATTTATGCTTAATTGCCATAAAACCATGGTTGGAAGGCCTTATGTTGCAGTTAGACCATAATGAAATGGCTTGTACGGTTAGTGCATATTTTATTAATTAAGTTAAACTTTAATTAAAATAAAAACATGAAAAAAAATTGGTCTTTATTCATGTTTTTCCCTCAATACCAAAACACAACCATTGTTGAAGAAACTAAAAAGCTTCAAATACATTTAGACAATTTGCCATGCATGGTAAGCTTTCCAAAGTTGGTTTCTCATAATTTTTATGTTTTTGAGATCACTACAACTAGGTCCAGCTAACCTGTACCTCCGTTTTTGAAACTGTTAATGATTTGGATTTTACCATTAATGAATCTTAGTTATTTTTTATATTAAATGTAACGCCCCGAATTTTAGGCCTAGAGGTATGGGGTCTTGGGCATAGGGGCAGTGAGGGGTCGCACATATGTAGTGAGTTATGCAATTTAGTGACAAGAATAGGCTTGTCGGTCCGGTGGATAAGTGGAGTGTTATTATGCTTGAGGTCCCGTGTTCAAATCCCTGCGTGAGCTAGGGAGATATTTTGTGCACTTTTTTTCATTTAGATATTATTTTATTAAAATAATTATTTGATATTTTTTTATGTTAAAAATTATTATTTTTATTATTTTTATTTTAATTTTAATTTTCTATTTTGACGTTTCTTCTCCCTTCTCCTCTCTATTTTTCTTTCTTTTGTTTTTTCTTATTGCTCAAACGTTTTTAACTGTGGTTTCGGGATTGTCGCTCCTCCGCCGTTCTCTTCGTCGTCAAATCAGGTGTGGGATTCGAATCTGGTTACTACTTTCGGTTTTTAAATCGATTGCTATCTTGTTTTAAGAATCCCTTTCCTTCGGCCTTTCATAGTTATGCATTACCCCTTCGTTTTTGAGTTTTTAGACAATAAAAGTGAAGGGAAATCGTTGTTTTTTAAAATATGTTGATAGGGTAAAGGTTAGGGACTGTTACGGTGGCCAAGACAGTGTTCTCGAGACTGATATTAGGGTGGCTTCGTAGCCTCCCCGACAGCCACACGGGCGTGTACCGAGGCACACGGCCGTGTGGATTTGTGAATTAAGATTTTCGGTCGATTTTGGGTGCCACACGGCCTGGCCACACAGGCGTGTGGCCAATTTGGGGATTTTTTTCTTAATCCACATGGTCGTGTCCTCTAAGCACAAGGGCGTCTGAGTTTGAGGAATTAGGGATTTGGAGTCACACGACCTGGCCACAGAGCCGTGTGACAGATTTGGGAAAATTAGGGTTCCCACACGGGTGTGTGCTTCGAGACACACGGCCGTGTGACTACTTTGGGGCCTTGGGATTCCACACGGGCGTGTGTTAAGGGACACACGGTCGTGTCTGATGGCCACACGGACGTGTGACACCTTCACACGGCCGTGTCTGCCCTGCACCTATTATTAGGGAAATTGGACAGTGAGTTACACGGCCGTGTCCCTGCATCACACGGGCATATGCCTCTGTCACACGGCCGTGTGCCACCCCTCACATGGGCGTTTGGATCCCCACACGGCCTGGATTGCTCCACACGGCCGGAGCAAATGGGCGTGTGGCCCTAAGTCGCCAAATTCTGATTTTAGGGTAAATCGAATGCCATTGTGAGTCTATGTGTTCCAACCCCTCGACTAAGCTTACTGAGGGTGAATATGATTCTGTTCTGACTTCGAATTAGGTACTGCTTGTAAGTGAATGTGTGCTATGCTAGGTACTGAATCTGAGTGCATAAGTTTGCACGTTTCTATAACTGATTGACTGACTGTAAGTGACTGTTTCTGAATGATTGCCTGAAATTGTATTCTGAATTGGTGCATCTGCATTCATACATCTGCATACATATATTTTCATACATACATCTGCATATAAAGTATTTTGGGTTGGGATTTTGAAAAGAATGAAGATTTACGATTTGGCAGTTTAACTGCATACTGAAGCCCTAATACCCAGAGGGTCGAGTGCAGTCCCAATACCCTGAGGGTCGTGGACAATTTGATCAGTACTACACGATTTTCGCACTCTGACTATAGCAGATAGCACATACGTCAGCATCGCTGCGTATCATTGACTGATATGGCAGTTTTAATGCAACTCATCGGTATAGCGGATTACTGCATTGCACTGTACCGCATGTACATTAGCTACGCTACGTACCACTATCTGATCTGGTAGTTCATACTGCATGTTGTACTGCAGTTTACCGTATTGTACAGTACAGCTTATGCGCTAGCTTTGCTGTGTAATATATGAGACTGGCAGTTTATCTGCACACTGTTAGCCCTAATTCCCAGAGGGTCGAAGGCCGTCCCAATTCCTTGAGGGTTAAGGACAATACTGATTATCATCGTTGTCGGGCAACCTGGGATGACATCCTATGGAATATAAGGTTGGATGGGCTTTTCAAGGTCCTACTCGGAGTGCAGGGATGGGTGGGTTGATTAAATCCCCACAGTAAGTGTAGGGTTGGACGGAGATGGTGTGTTGGCTGGATGGGTGGGTTATTTTATAACTCATTTGCACTCATATGCATCTGAATGAATCTATGTGACTGAATGTCACTGTACTACTCGAATGAAATGTCTGATTGATCAGTTTGGCCGAATGTGATACTATGACTGAATGTGTTACTGATCGACTGAAAGGCACGTGTGCCTAAGCAAATTCTGTAGGCTTTCTCTATAAATATCTGACTGAATTGTTATTGTGATAGTGTGACTGACTTGTGAACTGTTGCTATTGTATTTGAATAGCACGTGAGGTTAGGTGTGTCTGTTTGTTCCATATGACTGTAAGGTACATATGGTGTGTGTTTGATGTTGGGCGAACTCGCTTAACTGTTATCTGTCTGTAAGTGTGTTCTTCTTCTAAACTGCATCTAGTTCCCTATTTCTGTTTCTGTAGTTAACTGATTTTGATCTCACATTGAGCTCGAGTAGCTCACCCCCTTTTCTGTTTCACCTTTTCAGGTACAGTTTTTGGGTTTCTGATGCTGGACTCAGTACGCGGAGGACTCGGACAGTCTTAATGGAAATGAGTTATAAGCTTTTATTTTCAGGTTTAATTGTTATTCGTTTAAGTTGGACTGTAAAGTTTCATAATACTGTGTTACAACTTTTGTTTTAAGTTTTAATTCGTATGTGTTATACTGTTGAACTTACTGGGGAATTTAAATGATTAAACATTTTTGAATTGATTCGGGATAAACGTTTTCAGAATTAATTTTTTAAACGACTTGATTTGTAAAATTTTCTCACAATCACTTCGGTGAACAATGTAGCGTTCCGAATTCGGTCTAGACTTCTAGGCCAGGTTTGGGCTGTTACATTTAGTGGTATCAAAGCGAGGTTTGCAAAAACTTGGACTGTGTTTTCTACGTGGACGTGTGCGCAAATAAATAATTTTGAAAAATGTTTGAAAAACTATACCATAGGAAATTGAAATGGTTTGAATTTTGTAAAATGATTTACGAAAAAGACTTGTCTGAGACTCCGATGCTGGTCCAGGTAGAAATTCGAAACTGTGATATCTGAACATTTAGATTTTTGTATTTATTCTTTGTGTGTTCTGAAATGTAGATTTTCAGAGTTAGCCATACAACTTACATAAAATCTAAGGGTAAACAGGATCGCGACGAGTCGTCTACTCCTCCGGGGTGTGAGACTGTTCCGGAACAAGTAGTCAATGTGAGTTCGCCAGCTCTGGGTAGCGATAACCTAGAGGTTGGTACTGAGGAACTGACCCGGTTAGTAAGGGAAGTGCTAGAGGGAGTGTTTGAGGCTAGAATAAGAGGAATTAGTGAAACACTTCGGGCTAGGTGCGTAGACTGTAAGAAGAAGAGAGATTGTAGCTCTTCGAGGTTGGAGCCTCGTTCTGCGAAGCGTGCTAGGATGCATCTGAATGATAGTAAAGGTAGTACCGATAGCGGCACGAGCATACCGTCTTGTGAGCACTGTAAGAGGCTCCATGCGAGCGATTACTAGAGGAAGTCTGGAGCGTGTCTGAGATACGGGTCCACTGAGCATCGGGTTCGAGATTATCCTCGGCGCTTTTGAGCCAGGTATGGTTAAGTGTGTTTAGATGTTTTTATTTGAGCTTTGAAATTGTGTGTACACGACAACTATCTGTATGCTTCAGTGGTTGAGTGTCTTGGGTGTGTCTGAGAGGTTCTAGGTTCAAGTTTACTGTAGTAGTGATTTGGTATCAGAGTGCGCAGCAGAAGCGTAGTGGTGTAGTTGGTTGTACGACCGTACTATTAGTTGGAAATTTCGGGGACGAAATTTCTTTAAGGAAGGGTGAATTTTAACGCCCCAAATTTTGGGCATAGAGGTATGGGGTCTTGGGCATAGGGGCAGTGAGGGGTCGCACATATGTAGTGAGTTGTGCAATTTAGTGACAAGAATAGGCCTGCTGGTCCGGTGGATAAGTGGAGTGTTATTATGCTTGAGGTCCTGTGTTCGAATCCCTGCGTGAGCTAGGGATATATTTTGTGCACTTTTTTTTCATTTAGATATTATTTTATTATAATAATTATTTGATATTCTTGTTATGTTAAAAATTATTATTTTTATTATTTTTATTTTTATTTTAATTTTCTATTTTGACGTTTCTTCTCCCTTCTCCTCTCTGTTTTTCTTTCTTTTGTTTTTTCTTATTGCTCAAACATTTTTAACTGCGGTTTCGGGATTGTCGCTCCTCCACCGTTCTCTTCGTCGTCAAATCAGGTGTAGGATTCGAATCTGGTTACTAATTTCTGTTTTTAAATCGATTACTATCTTGTTTTAAGAATCCCTTTCCTTCGGCCTTTCGTAGTTATGCATTACCCCTTCGTTTTTGAGTTTTTAGATGATAGAAGTGAAGGGAAATCGTTGTTTTCTAAAATATGTTGATAGGGTAAAGGTTAGGGACTATTACGGTGGCCAAGACGGTGTTCTCGGGGCTGAATTGGGGTGGTTTCGTAGCCTCTCTGAAGGCCACATAGGCGTGTGCCGAGGCACACGGCCGTGTAGATTTGTGAATTAGGGTTTTCGGCCGATTTTGGGTGCCACACGACCTGGCCATACAGGCGTGTGGCCGATTTGGGGATTTTTTTCAGAATCCACACGGCCGTGTCCTCTGAGCACAAGGGCATCTAAGTTTGGGGAATTAGGGATTTGGAGTCACACGACCTGGCCACACGACCGTGTGATGGATTTGGGAAAATTAGGGTTCCCACACGGGCGTGTGCTTTGGGACACACGGCCGTGTGACTGCTTTGGGGCCTATCGATTCCACACGGGCGTGTGTTATGGGACGCACGGGCGTGTGACACCTTCACACGGCCGTGTCTGCCCTGCACCTATTATTAGGAAAATTGGACAGTGAGTTACACGGTCGTGTCCCTGCATCACACAGGCGTGTGCCTCTGTCACATGGCCATGTGCCACCCCTCACATGGGCGTTTGGATCCCCACACGGCCTGGATTGCTCCACACGGCCGGAGCACACGGGCGTGTGGCCCTAACTCACCAAATTCTAATTTTAGGGCAAATCGAATGCCATTGTGAGTCTATGTGTTCCAACCCCTCGACTAAGCTTACTGAGGGTGAATACGATTCTGTTCTGACTTCGAATTATGTACTGCTTGTAAGTGAATGTGTGCTATGCTAGGTACTGAATCTGAGTGCATAAGTGTGCACGTTTCTGTTACTGATTGACTGACTGTAAGTGACTACTACTGAATGACTGCCTGAAATTGTATTCTGAATTGGTGCATCTGCATTCATACATCTGCATACATATATTTGCATACATACATCTTGTAACACCCCATACCCGAGTCTAAGGCTAAGACCGGATACGAGACATTACTATGCTTGAACTTTCTTAAACATGTACTTACGGGCTATAAAATTTCGTTCTGAATTAAAAACTTCTCTTTCTTAGTCAAATAAGACATTTCATGGGCCTACGAGGCCTCAGACTTACGTCCCGAAACTTTCAGACTCATCTGGAAACTTTCTCTCGAAACAGGGGTCACACGTCCGTGTGACTTGGGACACGCCCATGCACCCCTAAAACATGCCCGTGTCTTTCACCCGTGGAGGATACTGGCAAATTACACACGGCCTGGACACGCTCGTGGCCCTGGCCCGTGTGCCAAACCTTGGCATTCTGACTAATTCACATGGTCTGTACACACGCTCGTGTGCATCAGTCGTGTGACAATTGAATTTCTAAGTGTCAAGTGTAAACTTCACATGGCCTTGTCACGCGCCCATGTGCCAACCGTGTGTATCACACGGCCTGAACAAATGGCCGTGTGACCAGCCCGTGGTCTAATCTGACTTAAGATACTAAGGTGCAGGAGACACACGGCCTAGACACACGCCCGTGTGTCTATCCGTGTGGGCACTTAAAGGCTATCTTACCAAGCCTTTTACCACTCTCGTTTGCATACATTCATATACTACTTCAAAACATTCTCAAATCATCATTTAAAACACATGAATTAACACATTTAATCATTAAAGAGATAAAGTCTTTATCCCATACACTAGGGATAACTACTCCCAATACAAATACAGCCAACTTAAGCCATCATCTATGGTCATACACAACCAACTCTAGATTCTCTTAGGCCAATACAATTTGGCTACATCGGTTAGAACTTAATCAACTTTAAAAGAATCCCTATACATGCCATGACTCATAAGGACTTGATACCTCATGCCAAGTGTCTTCTCGATAGTGTGAAAACATCTCTGGCAATCTCCAACTCGAGCTAGTTAAAATAACCTATAAGGGATGAGAAAAGTAAAGGAGTAAGCAATAATGCTTAGTAAGCTCATCTGCATAATGTGTCAAATATTGATATTCATTGAATATACATAATTACAAAGTATCATGAAGAGTGTCTCTCATAAACTCATGGTTACTTACTCAAATAATCTTGAAACTTACTCATTCAATATCTTACCACATTCTTACCATGTCACAAGCCAATTGCTCGTTCAATTAGCATACATTCCTGCACTGATCACCACATGATCATATAAAATAACACATCAAGCATTTTCAATAAGCCGCTCATGCTACTAATATCTCGGTGGTTTCGTACTTAGCCCACCATTGAATCTCTAATAGGGTGGTATCGCACATAGCCCACCAATCATTTATACTTATGGTGGTTCCGCACTTAGCCCACCTTTCATTTTACATTCATGGATAGTAATCCACATGTATATCTCTATTTCAAATATTCATCCGAGAACATTCTCACACACTTCTATTCTTACTTAACTTTCTATGATACTCGTTTGCATTCACTCAATACATTGATAAATCTATCTCATGCAACTAAAGTGTATTGAATACACATAACCCACTAAGGGTTCATCATACACTGAATCCATATCAATTCAATTCTAACACACACTTGTGCTTTTCGTGGTACAACCACATACTTTCTTCCTTCCCACATATACGTTGAATCACTCAAGTTATTAAATAACTCTCTTGAGTCTCATACTCATAATGTCACATAGAATTTATACCCCAATAGGGTCTTACTTGCATTAACATATCGATGCCATGTCCCTGACATGGTCCTATACGAATTCTTGCATCGAGGCCATATTCCAATATGGTCTTACACGAGACTTTAACTATCATCATATCATTCTACATACATTTCCCATTACTCTTAGATTTAATTCTTTTGACCTCTCATCAAAGATATTTCATACATTCATAGAGTAAATATACATTCCATACAACATTGGAACATTGAATTAACTCATACGTAATTGCAACATTCGCATATGAACTTACCTCGATGTCGAAAGGGCCAAAAGGGACCTTTTTGCCCACATTTCTCTTTTCACCCGTTCTAGGTCCGAAACTCATTTTCTTTGATCTAGAAAAATGGAATTTACTGATTTAATCACTTATGAATCATAATGCACCATAATCTACACTTTAGGCAAAAATTACTATTTTGCCCCTACACTTTGGCAAAATTACGATTTTGCCCCTAGGCTCGTAAATAAATTTTCATCTCAATTTATTATTAAGCAAGCCTAGATGAACATTTAATCCTCTTAAAACTATCCACAATTCCATCTATTTCATGCCTTAATGAACAAATTACAACTTTTGCATTTTAGTCCCAATTAGGTGTTTTCATGGCAACACCTTTCACAAAAGTTGTTTCTCATCATCCTATCATTCATTTTCTCCCATAAAAACTCATTAAACAACATGAACTCTAGCATGGTAAGTCTCTAGACTTTCACCCATATTGCAAACTAGTCCTCCCAATAGCTAGCTTAAGCTTTGAGGACTCCAAAAATACAAAAATCATCAAAAATAACCATCAAAGTGACTTACTTGAAGAGAAAATGAGCTGCTGAAATTTCAAGCTTTCAAAGCCCTCCCATGGTTGATATTTTCAGTTGGAGAAGAAGACTAAATAAAAAGATGATAACTTTAGCTTATATCATCTTTGTTTATTCAATTTTCCAACTAATATCACCAATTTTCTATCATAATAAATGCTATTGTCCCTTATGTATTATTATGGCCGGCCAACTCACTTAAATAAGGCCAAATTGCACAATTGGGACCTCCAATTAATAATCCATAGCTATTTGGCACCTCTAGCAAATAAAATAGAACTTTCGCACTTTATGCGATTTAGTCCTTTTTCACAATTTAGCTAGAATTCGCTAAAATTAAGGCACCAAAATTTTCATGCATCCTTATAAACATGTTATAACACATAACATATCATGCAAATAATTTTCTCTAACCTCGAATTAGTGATTCCGAGGTCACTGTTCTGACTAGCCCCTAAATCGAGCTGTTACAATTCTCCCCCCTTAGGGATTTTCGTCCCCAAAAATCTTATCAGAAGGATTTGCTACTAACATTACTCTTCAAAATCGTGAATCCACTTATCCTCAAGTTTCTCTTGCCAATAACTTTTAAGCTGTGATACATAAGGTCGAAACGTAACTTGAGACCTAGGTTATTCTTCCTCTGGGGCATATACTCTTTAATCTACCAATTTGGAACTCTGCACATGTCCAAATGATCATTCAAATCTTTACTGGTTGATTTACTATAATTCGAACGACATTTCCCTTTCTTGGAAATTTTTTCAAACCAAATTTGAAATGTATAAGGTTTTATCTTACTTTCTCGTTAAAGCATTCACCAACTGTAGTAGTCTTGTCTTGTGTGCTTTGGAAACTCAGCTTTTAGTGGTCAACTACTTCTGACCATAACTCGACCATATTGTGAAATGTACTCTATTGTCAAAACATTTATGCTCATAACCGTACATCCTTATTCTTGCATTAATAGATATGCTACTACTAAATCTCATACTAAAACTTCTGCATAAGTTATGGATTCATTTTCATTCAAATTCTATCTCAAGGAAACATCAACAACGGAAATCTTATCCAACTTGAATTTTATCACCTCAAATAAACTCATCCAGAGCTTATTTAAAATACCATTTACTATCTCACTTCTGAACCCTTTTGTTCTGAAAAGAAAACTCACTCTAGTCATTAACCTCGCTGAAACTAGGATATTACCAACTAGAGTCAATCGAGTAACTAACTCACATTACTAAACATGGATCTTTCATTCAGACATCTGTACTATGTCTACTATCTGAGTAGTATCACAATAACTATACCCACCATTGTAATAGCTCAAGCCGTTTCCACTATTTCATCTTCAAAATCTTCTGTAGCATAAGATACCCTCACTAATTAAAATTTAGAAAATACACATCGATCTTCCCATGGATCAATACATAATATCTAACTCACAACACAGACACAAAAGTGATCGTCTCTGGATCACCAACCTGTCAACTCTTTCTCTCAATTCAGACTGATCTCAGTACTAGAACTTTCAAATAAACAGTTCTTTATATAGCTTTCAACTCAACCATCACGGTTTGAACAGCATATCTTTGTATCATGCTCCCTACTCATGTACACACAGAATTTTATTCTCTTTACTGATTCATGCGTGAATATACACAGAACTTGAATCATATCTCAATACAATAATCTACTCTTTTCTCCATACTGAGAACATATTTTAAGTACACTCTCATCTGAGTTTCTATTGTTATGCTAATCTAAAACCTTTACTATCGTCATATCTCACGATAGCAGGGACATCTCGATCAAATTCATTAACTCTATCCATCTTATTCGAAAACTCATCATACGACGTGAAACTTGTGATTTCATTTCTTATACTAGAATCATCACCAACTTCCTCCTCAAGGTACCCAATTAAGGTTACGAGGAGATAGAGGAATGTCGATTTCAATTAACTAAATCGACAACCGTTTAGTCTACTTTTTCCGTCAGTTAACGTTCTTACACAATCACAATTTCATGAAAAGAACGACCACATCATCCCTGAAGGGAAACATGTATTAGTACATAATACTAAAGGAGATCATTATAATCTCATCCATGGCATTAACTAACCATGCATAAACCATAGGCTTCTAGCCAACTTACTCATACTTGCCCTTATATAACATGTTTCGTGTCATATATCGTAATCGTCTCTTCGTGATTCATTCACGAGTACATGTTTTCACTCTTTCTCATGACTTTAGTACCATTCTCATTTCTACCTCCAGACTCATCTATCTGTCCCATTGATCACTAAGGATAATCAAAGACGCATGTTCATCGTCATTCATGTAGGTACGAAACCAATGCCACATTCCCGAGGTGGTCTTATATGGAGTCACCTTTAAATGCCAATGCCATATCCCGGATAAGGTCTTATATGGACTTCAACATCAAGCATCGATGTCGTATTCTGAATATGGTCTTACACAATTCTCATATTCATTACCGAAGCTATACCCCGGATATGGTCTTATACGGGATTTCAATTTGGTGCCGAGGCCATGTCTTGGACGTGGTCTTATACGGGACCTTATCTATCTCATATTTTGATGATAGCATTATCATATTCATTATAGTCCCCTAGGACTTCAACCTCACATTCCATAGAAATTACTCTATTTAGTAGAGTATCATGTATCAACGCGATACAAAGCATTCTCAACTATGTTAACATAAATTTCTGCATTAATCATATGCAAACTTATTCAATTTGACTCTCATAACATCTCATCATGATTTAACAGTGGTAAGGGGGTGAAGTCGTAAAGCCCCTAACTTGATTCTCGTGACTACATACATGTGATTTAGCATCCCTAATTAACGAAATATCATCGTAGTCACACAACTCGCTCCAAGCAATTTTTCATACTTACTCACGTTACAATGGTTTCTATCACCCATACTTTCGAACGGTGATTTCACTTACTCAAGTCTCACATTAATATCTACTTTCTCTTACTATTGCTTATTAATCTAGAGAATGTCTTATGGGTTTGAGTACTTCGTTTACTTGATTGCCATAGTCCAACTACGGTCTTACTCGTATCACAACATCATAGCCCAGCTATTACTTTACATGTCATCACGATGCCATAGCCTTGCTATGGTCTTACACAAAATCTCATATCAATACCAATGCCATATCCCAGATACGGTCTTACATGGAAACTCATATCGATGCCGATGCCATATCCCAGATATGGTCTTACACGAAATCTTATATCGATATCGATGCCATATCCCAGATATGGTCTTACACGATCTCATACCGAAGCCGGGTCCTAGACATGGTCTCACACGGGATTACTGTTTGATGCCGATGCCATATCCCAGATATGGTCTTATACGGGATCATGTATCGATGCCAATGCCATGCCCCAGACATGGTCTTATATGGGATCACATATACCGCCATGGTCCAACCATGGTCTTATTCATCATTTTATCATTGAACGACCGTACTCATCTCTTGCATTCTACTTAATCAAACTTTTCAGTTTTACTCTCACACTATAATATGTGTGACTTTGTAACAGGTCATAAGACGAAACATTATACCTTCTCTCGCTTTATGATCCACGTGAGATTTAACCATGTGGACATATTTATCATAAACAATGGCATCACAAATCTTAAATGCTTACTTACTCTTACTGCTTCTCACATACATCATGGTACTTACTAGTCTCATGTTTGTAAGGTAAACAAGGTACCTGTAACACTTGATCACATAGATCAGTATAGTTTACTATAACAAGCATAATCTCAACATCATCATTCATAACATGAATTATACTTGTTAGTCAGCCTTCACTAGCATGACATGATATCAACTTTACTACTAACTTTCTTGCTATCTCATTTAAGCTTTACTCTTTTGCCCGATGAATTACTATGAATGACTGAGGATACTAAATCTCATTTCACATGTATCTTGATGCCAATGCTATATCCTTGATATAGTCTTACATGGGATCTCTTACTTGGTATCGATGCCATGTCTTGACATGGACTTACACGAAGTCTTGCTTGTGGGTTCCCTTGGGAACTTACCATTGCCATGTCTCGACATGGTCTTACTTGGTATCTTTACTTGTCAATGCCGAGCCTTGGCTTGGACTTACAGGAAATCTTTCTTGTTACTCACCAATGCCATGCCTTGGCTTGGACTTACATGGGATCTCTATCTCTTTATAGCTTTTCAATGCCAAGACTTGTCTTGGACTTACATGATAACTTTGCTTGGAGACTCGCCAATGCCATGCCTTGGCTTGGGCTTATATGGGTTTTCATCTCATAATAACTCTTCAATGCCAAGACTTGTCTTGGTCTTACATGATAACTTGCTTGATTGCCGATGCCATGTCTTGACATGGTCTTATACGGACTTTCTTGTCTCATGTGGCAGATTGAGTATCCTAAGTAATTCATTTTCAATCGGGACTTTCATATACATGCTCTTAGTAACTTCTTTGTTTAATAAATCATTAAACATTTTCATGGAAATAATGTGCATATAACAACATCACAAGCAATTCAATGAAAATATCCATGAAGCTTGAAAATCATACAAACTTACTGAAATTAGCTCGGTTGGGAATCATCTCTGTCTTAACAAAACAATTTCATTAGAGCCGGGAGACATCACACTATCACTGTCCACATATGGCATGTATAGCTAGACTCTTACTCGTGCTAGGTTAGTCCGAGAACTGACTAAACCATGCTCTGATACCACTAAATGTAACACCCCATACCCGAGTCCGAGGCTAAAACTGGATACGAGACACTACTATGCTTGAACTTTCTTAAACATGTACTTACGGGCTATAAAATTTCGTTTCGAATTAAAAACTTCTCTTTCTTAGTCAAATCAGACATTTCATGGGCCTACGATGTAACACCCCATACCCGAGTCTGAGACAAAGACTGGATACGAGACATTACCATGCTTGAACTCACTTAATCTTGTGATTACGGACTATAAAGTTTCGTTCCGAATTAAAAACTTCTCTTTCTTAGTCAAATCAGAAATTTCATGGGCATACGAGGCCTCAGACTTGCGTCCCGAAACTTTCAGAACTCATCTGGAAACTTTCTCTCCAAACAGGGGTCACACGTTCGTGTGACTTGGGACACGCCCGTGCACCCCTAAAACATGCCCGTGTCTTTTACCCGTGGTGGATACTGGCAATTTACACACGGCCTGGACACGCCCGTGGCCCCAAACCGTGCCTAAAACCCCAGCATTCTACCAATGCCCCACGGCCAAGGCACACGCCCGTGCTTACCACCCGTGGTGCGCACTGACTACCTTAACACGACCTAGAGTCTAAACACACGCCCGTGTGACTGGTCCGTGGTCTATTCTGACTTAAGATACAAAGGTGCAGGGTGCACACGGCCTAGATGCACGCCCGTGTGTCCAACCGTGTGAGCATTTAGAGGCTATTTACCAAGCTAATTGCCACCCTGAAATCAAGACCAAACTCATGCTCAATTCAGCAACTCAAGTATTACATCTAACATGAACAAGGATGCATACTTCATTGATAGATTAAAATATACATACTTAATCATTCATGACTCATCTCTTTGGCCATATACAAAAAGAATACTAAGCTTGATAGCCAACAATTTGGCTAGTTTTAAAACATAACTCAAAATGAAATGTTTCCTATACATGCCATACTTAATATAAACAACTTGGCTATACCAAAATAGCGATTGATAATGTTCTCCGAGCTCCGGTGACGATGATCCACGAGATTAGCTTGGCGGGACTACATGGAAAGAAAGAATAAAAGACGTAAGCATTTAGCTTAGTAAGTTTGCATATAATGCACATAACAACATACTTGCTTCATATAAACCATTTGACATAAACAATGGTATCATAATTTTAGCTATAAAGCTTACTTACTCATATCTAATTCTTACGAATCTCATGATACTTACTAGTCTCATACTTGTGTAGTAAACAAGGTACATGTATCACTTGATCACATTCATCAGCATACTTATGCATAATAATCATAATCTCTAACTTATCATTCATAACATTAATAATACTCATTATCAACTTGATGATAACTCTGCTTACTTAATTTCTTGTTATCTCATTTAAACTTTACTTGTTTGCCCAATGAATTTCTATGAATAACCGCGGATACTAAATCTCATCTCACACGCTCGATGCCAAAGCCATATCCTAGATACACCTTCTTACATGGAATCTCTCATCTTGGTTTTGAGGCCATGTCCCGACATGGGCTTATACTGGTCTCTTTCTCGTGAGTTCCCTTGGGAACTTACCATTGCCATGTCTTGACATGGTCTTACTTAGTACCTTTACTCATGAACTGGTCAATGCCGAGCCTTGGCTTGGACTTACATGAAATCTTCCTTGTTACTCACCAATGCCATGCCTTGGCTTGGACTTACATGGGATCTCTATCTCTTGATAGCTTTTCAATGCCAAGACTCGTCTTGGACTTACATGACATCTTTGCTTGGAGACTCACCAATGCCATGCCTCGGCTTGGACTTATATGGGTCTTCATCTCATAATAACTCTTCAATGCCAAGACTTGTCTTGGTCTTACATGATAACTTGTCGATTGCCGATGCCATGCCTCGGCTTGGACTTATACGGACTTTCTCATTTCATGTGATAGATCGAGTATCCTAAGCTATTCATCTTCAATCGGGGCTTTCTCATGCTTGATCTCATTGATTACTTTGTTTAACATAACATTAAACATTTTCATGATAATATTATACATTATACTAAGCAATTTAATGATATTAATCATAAAGCTTAGAAATCATGCAAACTTACCTCGATATACAAAATGTATGTAGGTATGCAATTTAGTCTTTGACTTTGTTCTTGCCTCGGTTTCGATCCGGGCTTTGTTTTTCTTGATCTATAATCATAAATAGATCATTTAATACTCACATTGACTAAATTGACTCTTAACTCATACTTTGGTAAAATTACTATTTAACCCTTATACTTTCTCATATTTGCACTTTTGCCCCAAGGCTCGTAAAATGAATCTCATTCGTCTTTCTTAAACTTCATGCTTAGCTGATTCATTTTCTCTACTATAGCAATCATCAATTCCCACTATTTCTAATAGGTATGACCAATTCCATAACTTTTACAAACTAGTCCTTACTAGCATTTTTCATGAAATTCACTTAGAAAAAGATGTTTATCTAACATCAAACTCTCATAAACTTCCATAAAATATCATTTTACAAGCATGTCACTCTTGGGTAGATTTTTGAACATGCATCTTAGCTCATTTTATAGCTAAAAATAGCTAATTCATAATACGAGAACTTCAAAAACACGAAGAATATTAAAAACGGGGCTAAGATGAACTTACTAGCAAGCTTGAAAAAAATGAAGAACCCTAGCTATGGAGTCTCCAAATTTTTGGCACAAGAGGAAGAAGATGAATAGATTTTTATCATCTTTTTCCTATTTTAATCAATTATTAGACAAATGACCAAAATGTCCTCTTTAAAAATTTCTATTTTTCTAACTCATGTCCATTTTTGTCCAAAAATTATAATTTGGGCAAATTACTATTTAAGGACTCATAATTAATATTCTAAAGCTATTTCATACAAAAAGCTTCTAGAAACTCATATTTTGCAACTTTTGCAATTTAGTCCTTTTTGATCATTCCATGTCAATTTCACAAAATTTCTACATGGAACTTTAGTACTATGATGCAAACATGTCATAAACCTTAAGAACTCAATTTTACTGACTCGGTTTTATGGTCTCGCACCACTATTCCGACTAGGCCCTGAATCGGGATGTTACATACGAGGCCTCAGACTTACGTCCCAAAACTTTTGGACTCATCTGGAAACTTTCTCTCGAAACAGGGGTCACACGTCCGTGTGACTTGGGACACGCCCGTGCACCCCTAAAACATGCCCGTGTCTTTCACCCGTGGAGGATATCGCCAAATTACACACGGCTGGACACGCCCGTGGCCACAGCCCGTGTGCCAAACCTGGCATTCGACTTATTCACACGGTCCATACACACACGCCTGCAAAGTGCGTTAGCCGCCGTGACAATTGAATTTCTAAGTGTCAAGTGCAGACTTCACACGGCCTTGGCACATGCCCATGTGCCAACCGTGTGTATCACACGGCCTAAACAAACAGCTGTGTGACTAGCCCGTGGTCTAATCTGACTTAAGATACTAAGGTGCAGGAGACACACGGCCTAGACACACGCCCGTGTGTCTATCCGTATGGGCACTTAGAGGCTATCTTACCAAGCCTTTTACCACTCCCGTTTGCATACATTCATATACTACTTCAAAACATTCTCAAATCATCAATTAAAACACATGAATTAACACATTTAATCATTAAAGAGATAAAGTCTTTATCCCATACACTAGGGAGAACTACTCCCAATACAAATACAGCCAACTTAAGCCATCATCTATGGTCATACACAACCAACTCTAGATTCTCTTAGGCCAATACAATTTGGCTACATCAGTTAGAGCTTAATCAACTATAAAAGAATCCCTATACATGCCATGACTCATAAGGACTTGATACCTCATGCCAAGTGTCTGCTCGATAGTGTGAAAACATCTCTGACGGTCTCCAACCCGAGCTAGTTAAAATAACCTATAAGGGATGAGAAAAGTAAAGGAGTAAGCAATAATGCTTAGTAAGCTCATCTGCATAATGTGTCAAATATTGATATTCATTGAATATACATAATTACAAAGTATCATGAAGAGTGTCTCTCATAAACTCATGGTTACTTGCTCAAATATTCTTGAAACTTACTCATTCAATCTCTTACCACATTCTTACCATGTCACAAGCCAATTTCTCGTTCAATTAGCATACATTCCTGCACTGATCACCACATGATCATATAAAACAACACATCAAGCATTTTCAATAAGCCGCTCATGCTACTAATATCTCGGTGGTTTCGCACTTAGCCCACCATTGAATCTCTAATAGGGTGGTATCGCACATAGCCCACCAATCATTTATACTTATGGTGGTTCCGCACTTAGCCCACCATTCATTTTACATTCATGGATAGTAATCCACATGTATATCTCTATTTCAAATATTCATCCGAGAACATTCTCACACACTTCTATTCTTACTTAACTTTCTATGATACTTGTTTGCATTCACTCAATACATTAATAAATCTATCTCATGCAACTAAAGTGTATTGAATACACATAACCCACTAAGGGTTCATCATACACTGAATCCATATCAATTCAATTCTAACACACACTTGTGCTTTTCGTGGTACAACCACATACTTTCTTCCTTCCCACATATACGTTGAATCACTCAAGTTATTAAATAACTCTCTTGAGTCTCATACTCATAATGTCACATAGAATTTATACCCAATAGGGTCTTACTTGCATTAAAATATCGATGCCCTGTCCCTGACATGGTCTTATACGAATTCTTACATCGAGGCCATATTTCAATAAGGTCTTACACGAGACTTTAACTATCATCATATCATTCTACATACATTTCCCATTACTCTTAGATTCAATTCTTTTGACCTCTCATCAAAGACATTTCATACATTCATAGAGTAAATATACATTTCATACAACATTGGAACATTAAATTAACTCATACGTAATTACAACATTCGCATATGAACTTACCTCGATGTCGAAAGGGCCGAAAGGGACCTTTTTGCCCACATTTCTCTTTTCACCCGTTCTAGGTCCAAAACTCATTTTCTTTGATCTATAAAAATGGAATTTACTGATTTAATCACTTATGAATCATAATGCACCATAATCTACACTTTAGGCAAAAATGACTATTTTGCCCCTACACTTCGGCAAAATTATGATTTTGCCCCTAGGCTCGTAAATAAATTTTCATCTCAATTTCTTACTAAGCAAGCCTAGATGAACATTTAATCCTCTTACAACTATCCACAATTCCATCTATTTCATGCCTTAATGAACAAATTACAACTTTTGCATTTTAGTCCCAATTAGGTGTTTTCATGGCAACACCTTTCACAAAAGTTGTTTCTCATCATCCTATCATTCATTTTCTCCCATAAAAACTCATTAAACAACATGAACTCTAGCATGGTAAGTCCCTAGACTTTCACCCATATTGCAAACTAGTCCTCCCAATAGCTAGCTTAAGCTTTGAGGACTCCAAAAATACAAAAATCATCAAAAATAACCATCAAAGTGACTTACTTGAAGAGAAAATGAGCTGCTGAAATTTCAAGCTTTCAAAGCCCTCCCATGGTTGATATTTTCGGTTGGAGAAGAAGACTAAATAAAAAGATGATAACTTTAGCTTATATCATCTTATTTTATTCAATTTTCTAACTAGTATCACCAATTTTCTATCATAATAAATGCTCTTGTCCCCTATGTATTATTATGGCCGGCCAACTCACTTAAATAAGGCCAAATTGCACAATTGGGACCTCCAATTAATAATCCATAGCTATTTGGCACCTCTAGCAAATAAAATAGAACTTTCGCTTTATGCGATTTAGTCCTTTTCACAATTTAGCTAGAATTCACTAAAATTAAGGCACCAAAATTTTCATGCATCCTTATAAACATGTTATAACACATAAAATATCATGCAAATAATTTTCTCTAACCTCGAATTAGTGATTCTGAGATCACTGTTCCGACTAGCCCCTAAATCGGGCTGTTACACATCTTCATATAAAGTATTTCGGGTTGGGATTTTGAAGAGAATGAAGATTTATGATTTGGCGCTTTAATCGCATCACTGAGCCCTAATACCCGAGAGGGTCAAGGCGCGATCCCAATACGAGGGTCATGGACGATTTGGTCAGATCGTGGATTTTCGCACTTCACGCTTATACAAAGACATACGCCGGCATCGCTGCGTATCATTGATCGATATGGCGCTTTCTTCGCAACTCATCGAGATAGCGATTACCGCATTGCATCAGTATCGCATGTACGTTAGCTACGCTTACGCACTCACTATTTGATCTAGCGATTCATCTTTGCATGCATGCATCGCGATTTACCGTATGGCACAAGATGCGGCTTATACGCTAGCTTTGCTTTGCGTAATATATGAGATCGCGGTTTATCGCACACTTTGTTAGCCCTAATTCCCGAGGGTCGGCGGCGGTCCCAATTCCTCGAGGGTCGAGGACAATGCTTGATGATCATTGTTGTCGGGCAACCCGGATGACATCCTATAGAGTATAAGGTTGGATGGGATTTTCGAGGTCCTACTCGGAGTGCGAGGATAGGTGGGTTGATTAAATCCCCACAGATAAGTGTAGGGTTGGACGAAGATGGTGTGTTGGTGGATGGGTGAGTTATTTTATAACTCATTTGCACTCATATGCATCTGAATGAATCTATGTGATTGAATGTGACTGTATTACTCGATCAAATGTCGATTGATCGGTTTAATTGAATGTGATACTATGATCAATGTGTTCTTGATCGATCAAAGGCACGTGTGCCTATCACGATTCTGTAGACTTTCTCTATAAATATCCGATCGGGTCATTATTGTGATAGTGTGACTGACTTGTGAACTGTTGCTATTGTATTTGAATAGCACGTGAGGTTAGGTGTGTCTGTTTGTTCCATACGACTGTAAGGTACATATGGTGTGTGTTTGATGTTGGGGGAACTCGCTTAACTGTTATCTGTCGGTAAGTGTGTTCTTCTTCTGAACTGCTTCTAGTTCCCTATTTCCGTTTCTTTAGTTAACTGATTTTGATCTCACACTGAGCTCGAGTAGCTCACCCCCTTTTCTGTTTCACCTTTTCAGGTATAGTTTTTGGGTTCTGGATGCTGGACTCAGTACGCGGAGGACTCGGACAATCTTGGTGGAAATGAGTTATAAGCTTTTATTTTCAGGTTTAATTGTTATTCGTTTAAGTTGAACTGTAAAGTTTCATAATGCTGTGGTACAACTTTTGTTTTAAGTTTTAATTCGTATGTGTTATACTGTTGAACTTACTGGGGAATTTAAATGATTAAACGTTTTTGAATTGATTCGGGATAAACGTTTTCGGAATTAAATTTTAAACGACTTGATTTGTAAAATTTTCTCACGATCACTTCGGTGATCAATGTAGCATTCCGAATTCGGTCTAAACTTCTAGGCCGGGTTTGGGGTGTTACATTAAATGATGAATTTGTAGTCTTGGTTGTTGATTAGGATTAGTTTGTGAAGTGATTTTTGTTAGTTTTTAATTAAATGGCTAATTTGTTAAAATATCAAATTTTACATGGAATTCTTGTGAATTTTGAATAATTATGGACTGTACTAGTATAGGAAGAAATTCAGCTAGCATGGGAAATTGTGAAATTTTGATAAATTTAGAATTTCGTGTTTATGGACTAAATTGAAAGAAATGTAAAAGTTCAAGGAAAACATGTAAATAATGAAAAATTAAAGGTCACATGCACAAAAATAAGTTGAATATGTATTTGAATTTGATATATTAAATTTAATCATTATATAGATCAAGAATTGAATCGTTCGGAGGATAACAAGAGAAAAGGGAAAATTGCGATTAGTCCCTACGAGTCAACCTATTACGTATCTTAGGTAAGTTCATAGAATATATATATATATATATATATATATGTTTATATGTTCATGTTATGTTCTGCTAAGAATTAGTTAATTAATTTGAGGTTGAATTATTAATATTGAATTGACGATATTAACTGGTTACGGTTGTATGTAAGGTGAGTAAGACTTAATTGAAATATGATCAATAAATACATATAATTTATATGTTTCGGAAAGAAAATAATCGAATTACAGCATGTGTATTGGAATAATTTTTGAAGTGCTTCCGAGTTATAATGTTATGAAATCTGTTAAATGATCGTTTGAACGCAGTAAACGATTAGGATACGATTGACATGCCAATAGGGTTATTTGCGCGCTATACGGGATATATGTGATGGTACGAAGATATTACTGAATATACCGGAATCCAGCAATTGTTGCGGCTTACTGAGTTATACTGGTGTGGTGGAGGGATGTATTGATTCTGATTATATTATGCCTACGGGCTTTGCACTTTGGTGCTTTGGTGTGTTGTAGTTTGAGCTCTTACAAGCATTTTGGTATGGTGTAGCTACCCATGTATTTGTATCTGTTTATTATAGTTCATCGGTCCATATGTTGAAAATATATATGTATTGAATTCATGAATTATTTGGAGATGATATGTTTATATGAATATTGAAATGTTAAGTGATGAAATTGAATAATTAATTATTATGTGTTTAAGAATTGTTCGAAACGATATTAAAACGACTGGAAAGTTTATAGTTATATGTATGAAACGCTTACCTTGTAAATGCGATATTAGTGACAAAGTTGTGTGCATAAAAGAAATGGAATATGAATATGAATTGACATGATCAACTGGTTAAACGATTTATATGTTGAATCTTTCCTAATTGAATGATATGTGAAACGCACCTTATTGTTGTAAATGTCTTGACAGGAAATATGTATTAAATTAGTTACATTTGTTTACTTAATTGTTAAATGAGGTAAGAATTTTGTTTAAGTATTTATGAACTTACTAACTATATAAGTTTACTCCTGTTATATTTACTGTTTTCTGTAGTTTTCATTTTGCAGAATTGGTCGGACGAATCAACTTCAAGGCTCACACTATCAAGCTTCTACTCGATATTTTTAACTTGATTATTTCAGTTTGTGGCATGTATACAAGGTTTTGAAGTTTTCAAATTTAAAGTTTTGGTTAAAAAAAAAAAAACACATACAGACATTATAAACTAAGCATACATGCATTTTTAGAAAAATTGATGATTTATGTTTTGATTTTAAATGCTTATAAAATATTATATTATGTTGAATTAAGTAACAATTTATTCAAATTTAAATACTATAATCATTATAATATAAGAAATTATTTTAATATTTTATACTATTGTTTAAATTTTACAATCGATCAAATCCACATAAAAATTCGTTAAACAGTGAATCAAAATAAAAGTGCCCATTAATCATTTAAACCACAAAACAAGTTAAAAAGTGCAGGTACCTAACTAAAATAGAATAAAAAAATAAATTTTGGCATAAAATATTATATTTTTTCAATATGAAAAATAAGTGATATTATTTGTTAATATATGTGTTTAGTTTAGTTTTTAATCTTATTTCAGTCCAAGTACGTGTTTAGTTGTATTGATAAGAAAAAAAATATTGATGTTTAAAACATGGGTCAAAAATAAGCCCAAGAAAATCCAAAAAGGTGATTTCTAACATTCTTTGAACAACCCAAAATGAAAAATCAACTATATCATAACAAAATCTGATAATAGCTACACTAACATATTTTAATTAAAAAATTAAAAATATCGAAAATGACTAAACATGATAAAAGAAAATAGTATACCACATAAAGATCTGATAATGTCTCCCCCCAACTCTTTTTTACCTCCCCGAACGTCATTTTGGAGAGATTACTAGAAAAAGTTGGATTGTTGAGCGGTAGAAAGATGTCGGCTGATGAAGTTGATATCTGCAAAATAATTATTTAGCTTAATCAATGTAACTTGATCAGGGTTCAATTTCAAAAGCAATTTTATTTTGGGTTTTGTAGATTTTTGACAAGAAAGAATAGGAAAGAGCAGTCACTTTTTTTTTGGGGTGCTCGGTGAGAAGAAGAGAAGTCTAAAAGGCTCTTGCCGTAAGTTTCCAAAATAATTTTAATTTTTTTTATATCTTATATATTTTTAAATAAATTTTAAAATTTTTTAAAAAAGTTTTATTGCTTTTTATAATTTTTAATGATTTTTTAACCGGTCAATGGACAATTAACATTGATTAACGCCCGGTGAACTTGCCACATTATATAAATAGATACGTTGTTATCTATTATAGATTTTAGTAGTTGTTATAAAAGTGTTGTTTAATTGGTATATAAATAGATATGTTGTTAACCATATTATATATTATAAATTTTGGTAGTTATTAAAAAAACATTGTTATATAAATAGATATGTTGTTATATATTATAGATCTTGGTAGTTGTTCTAAAAACATTGTTATATAAATAGATATGTTGTTATATATTATAGATCTTGATAGTTGTTATAAAATGTTGTCATATAATTAGATATGTTATATGTTACAAACGAGTTTATTTGTGAACATATATGAACCAAACACACCTTTGTTCAAATTTGTTCGTTTAATAAATGAAAATAATTTTTTTGTTTATATCCATTTATTTAACTTAATAAGCAAATATAAACAAACAACATACGAATAGTTCACAAGTAGTTCATCGAACATTCTATTCATTTATAATCCTATTCCTAGCCGAGTTGACATCACGAGTCAATTAGATACCAAATCAATTAGGGAAATTACGAAAATGACCTCTCATAATTAAAATATGTTATATTATCCGAAAGTACTTTCATCTTTATTTTTTTAAAAAAATAAAAAATTTATATATAATAAAATTTAAACCCATAATATTTACATCAATAAAAGATTAACTTTCCCACTAAATCAAAGTTTTGTTTTTATATAATATTTACCTTTCAATTGTATTATGCATACTTTATCACCACTATCAATTGTATACATAATAATATTATTAATTGAGTTGGTGTTAAAATCAACTTAAAAATAACTCAAGATTGATGACAACATGTGACAAACAAATGTAATGAAATGTAATGCATTTAATATTCTTAATATGATGTAATTACATGTTTAAATTTCATTGTACTCAAAATTTAACCAATTTTCTGTTATTTTAGTATCATACATATTTCATATGTTATTATTAATTAATTTCAAACTATATATTTCATTATTTATTGTATGTTGTTTTTAAACTTTCTATGTTTTAAATATGTAGTTCTCACACACATACACATATGATAGAATTTCTTAACGCATGAAGATGTTTAAAATACAAATTTTGTACACCAAACATTTTCTTTTCAAAAAAGCTTTCAGAACTCAATTTCTCAGAGGATAGCTTTTAATGAACAATTTCAGTTTGGATGAACATGCTTTCAGAACTCAATTGACTACCTGATCGCCTGCTGCGATGTTGAAAGCAGATGGTTACCATTTGTCACTGCCAATAACCACTATCGTTGAGTCAAACAATGCATCTTTTTGCCGCTCCCTCTCTATGCTTTACGAACCCGATCTCGCCACGAACCTGGTTGCTTTGCTAGCACCTACTACCATGGAGATAACTAAATCATATATTGCTCTCATGCATACATGTGCAATATGCAAATAAATACTTGAAAAGCAAAGCAACCGCGAATCCACTCACCTTCTCACTTAAGAGGCCAGTAGCAACAGCATTATCGTTGCTATCCTTCTTAAGATTTTCCTCTTCTGGTTCACTATCTGCTGTAACAGAAAGAGAAGCTGTTGATGTGCCAAAAATGGCCTCATCATGAGCAGCTTTCAGTTGCTCCTCCCTCCTTTTCTACATATTAACACATCAGTTATGCTAGAGCAATAGAATTAATCATCTCCCACAAAACTCAAACAACAGACGTACAGCAGAACTGCAATGCGTGAACATCTATTGGAATTTGAATGATTAACAGATGCAAAGGAATGATGTGACACCTCTATGGCAGAAAACCGAAAGCTCTGACCAATATGCTTCACTAATGATGCATCATCTTCAGCAACTGCTAACAAGGAGGCACATCAAGCTAAAGGTCACAAAGTCCACTCAAATATATAACTTTAAATGTGAAGTATATATTCAGTGATAACCATTTAAACTCACAATTATGTGTTTCATTGTGATCTCTACTTATATAATAGTTTCCCTTTAATATTGAACATTGACCGTTTACAAATACGAAATCAAGACATTACTTGAAGAAAAGAGGAAAGTGGAAACTTTAGTTCCTTAAATAGGCATTCAATTCAATTAAGGTAAAAGCTCAACAGTTCAAGTTACATATGTCCTCAACTTATCCTTTATTTGAAGTTCTAAAACAGAAGAGGGTGCAGACGCCTTTACATGCTCCCAGGATTTTAGACTTGAAAGGGCCTAAAGTCTTACACGGTTGAGTGGCAAGAAAGAAGCTTACAAAACTAAGTTGGGACATTCTCAATTGAAGAGGTGAAAGCAACTTTAGTCTATATAAAAATTTAGGGGAAACCAATAATCTTCATTTTATGCTCAGCCTTGATCAACTCCTGACACCGAGTATATATGAATTTTTTTGTTGAAGTCCCATATATGGTGTGGTTTAGGGGGGGAAACAGCAGTAAATTAGCAGAATTAGGACTGAAAAACAAGTAGAAAGAAGTTTAAACTCTTGAGGTTTAAGAAAACCTTTAGTTCCTTAAATTAATTCAAAGATAATAATGTTGTTCTGGTTGTAAATATGTTACAGCTTATTATAACAGACTTCTTTTTTTTTTTTTTGCAAGTTACTAGGCCTTGCAAATAAAGTTTTATTCTTAACCCTAGATTTAAACCTTAAAACTAATCCTAGCCATCCAAAAATCTCCTATAGTGATTACCGCTTCTAAACCTCACTTCTTTAACATTCAACACATCTTCAAAAACCTCAATCTAAACCTTAGGAAGTCAGTGCACCTGGTCTGAAATTTTAGCAATATCTCCATTGAAACCCTCAAAGGAATACAGGTTAGAAACGTTAAAAACTGGGTTGACATGAAAATTTGAAAGCAAATCGATCACATAACCATTAAAGGTGTATTTTGACACCACAGAGTAATTGAATGAAATTATAATTACTAAGGTAGTAACTACTCTCCAGTAATTAGTAGTTATTTTAATTCCCCTAATAAAGTGTAATTACATTATAATTCCCTATATCATATTTGATAGTATAAATTGTAATTATACAACTACATAATTTTAAATTCTAAAAAATATTAATTATTATAAAAATTATCTATAATATGTGAGAAAAAATTCTACAAACAAGTAACCAAACCTAAAATCAAGCCATTATATAATACCTTAGCCTCAAAAACTATTCAACAATAAGATTACTAATAAATTAACAAGAAAAATAAACATCATTAACAATTTGTCTAATTCTATAGCATCCCATATTTGTTAAGTTATTCTCTCTCCAACATATACTCATTATCATCATCGATTGATCCTTGACCAAGAATAAATAATTAATAATGTATACTATGTAATATAGATAATTATTTAGTAATTCAAAATATATAAAAAAATTATTTCTCATTGATAAAATTTTCAAATTATTTAAACTAGATTAGTATATTTTTTCATGGTTATGGGGCTAAGTGAAGGATGCAGGGATTTTTAGGAGAAAAGATGGAGAAAGAGAGTAGAGAGATGCTATCAAAGAGAGTGGATAAAGAAGTACAAACAAGATAACAGAAGGAACGAGAAAAGATAGAGAAAGGAAAGTCAGAAAAAATAAATTAAAAAAAAGTCGAGGTGTTCTCTTAATGTTATATAATGCATCGTTTTAGGGAGAGGTGCAAGTCTGAGAAAAGACAAGGGAAAGAAGAAGTAAAAATAATTTTATATTTGTTTGTATATTTATTTAAATGTTGTTAGGTATACTTATATTATTAATAAATTATTTTTAACCCATAAATAAACAAAGTAAAATATCATAAATTATTAAAAAAATTCCATGACCGCAATAGTCTCCCTTAAGCCCACAATTGCGATGACCGCAATAGTCTCCCTTAAACCCGCAATTGCGATGACCGCAATAGTCTCCCTTAAGCCTGCTATTGCGATAAATGTGACACGACCTGCCAGCGCTATTTAAATCCCCGGTTACTAGACCTTCTTGAAAATAAGGTTTGATTCTTAACCCTAGATTTAATCCCTAAAGGAAACTAATACTCCTAGCTGTCCAAAATATATCTAATGCTTAAAATAAATATTATAAAATAAAACTGAAGTAAAAAAATATTATAAAATATATTAAGCTCCTGCATCATTACTTATGAGGCTTAACATAGATACCTATTAAATAGCTACCCGAAGGAAAACAGCAATCCACTGAGATTATAAACCTAAAAACCAACTTGCAAGGAACTATGTTTCCATGGACCAAAGTATCACATTACCCTGATCGATTTTTCTAAAATTGGTTTTAAAATACAATTAACAGGCAATATGGATGGGTGTTTAACCTTCAATTTCATCTTCGTCAACAGGGGCATCTTTGTCAAACTCGAACCGTTCCCAACCAGGGCCTGTGGTTGGATCCTTTTCAGCTGCATGTAAAATTTAACTCTTAATATAGGAATGGAGGAAAACTTCACACACAAAGACCAGAAGGGAAACCTTCTAATTTAGCAAGACCAGTGAGGGGTTACAGCCACTGTCTTTAATAATTAACAGTATAGTTAGATGACATAACAGCAAGAATTTATTTTAAACCAACAGAAACACAAAATAATATTCACTAATAAAACAAAATATTTTAAGATAATGCTTTGGTTGAGTGGTAAAGCTAAAGATTTATCGACCCAAAAGTCATGGGTTCAAATTCCATCATATACAAATTATTTATTGAATGTTTTAAAAATAAAAATAAAAAGACTAAAGTACCCTAGAATAACATAACTTATTCTAAATACGAAAACATATTTTTGTAATTTTCCTAACCGAGTTGGTGCCCAGTTGACTTGAACTCAACTAGAGGTTTAAATAATAATATTGATAATATATATACATGTATATGATATCTTAGAATATAAGAACTTAGAGATGAGAAGTTAAGGCTTTTGATAAAGGGAGTTCGCAATGGCTAGTAATCCCACATTGCTAGAAAAATTAGAATATAAATAATTTGTATATTATATAATACTATTTTTATTTTTGAAATAGTTACAAAAATTATTTTTGCCTTTTTTTTCTTTTATTTTCTAATTTGTAAACTACAATTGATATTTTTTTTCTTTTATATGTCAATAAATCTTAAAAAGCCAAAAAGCAAAATAATCAACCAAACCAACCAAATGCACACCCCTTGCTAAACTTGATTTCTTCTGATCATATCGATTTCCCAGAGATAAACTAAGATGTTCACCTCATAAACAAAATAATGCTAAGTTGGTAGTATCAAACATCAACAAAACAAGAAACACTGCATAGCACTCCCGGAAGCCCATAACACTTAAGCAACAATAAAATGGAAACCCAAAGAAATAGGACAAACTACCTGCTTCAGCAAGTTGAAGTTTCATCTTGGCTTTAACTCTTTCAGGAGGCAACTGTTCACAAAAGAAATACCTTTTCATCACCACTTAAAGCAAAGGCCTTAAACAGAAAGATCCAAGCAGACAAAATGTACTTGACAAAGTCACTCTTTAATCTTTGAGATAAGATAAAGGACCAATGGAGAACCAATCACAAATAAAGGCATAGAATTCATTATGCTTACCGTAAAGGAGTTAGAATCAAAGATTCCAATTTCAGAAAAATAATTTCCCAATATCAGGCAAATTGAACAAAAAATAGGTTCATATAATTCAAATAGAATAAATAGAATTAAACCAAGTTCTACTCTTAATTAGGATGTCCTCAAATGTTACTCTTTTTTTTATTTTCGTTTTCCATGACATACTAATAGCTTCCAAAATAAAATTCCATATCTCTTCTGGACAAACTTTCTTATCGTTCACTGAATCATAAAAATCTTGCTAAATTTAATCGATAATACCACTTGATAAAGAGAAGAATAAGCGGTGAGGGCATTGATTCTTTCAAAAAACCAGCAGCAATCATAAATGTACTGAGCTAGACGAAGTAGATAATACATTGTATATGACTATTAAAGAAAAGAATATAACAGAAAAGACTGTAAAAACTTCATACCATACTATCGTAACCTTGGATCAACAGCGAATAATCAACAGCTCCATTTTTCTCCTTCTTGGATTTCCCCTCTCTCGTCCCATGCCTCTCTGACCTCCATGACTCCCGCGGCGACAAACTCCTGCTCCTCTTCCTCCGCTCCAATTTCCCTTCTCTACGAGGCGACCTACTCCTCCTCCGGCGATCTCTACTCCCACTCCTCCTCTGATCTCTACGAGGCGACCTACTCCTTCTCCGCTTCCTTCTCTCTCTATCCTTTTCCCAGTATCTCTCCCTACTCGTGCTTCTGCTTCGCCTCCTCGAATGCTTATCTCCGTCTCTCTCCACGTTGGTTCTCGCCGAAACCCTAGCTTCTCTTTCCGGCTTCTTCTTTAGCTTATGTTGGATCGATTGAAGTTGAGATTCTTTCTCAAGCTTGGAAGCGGTGGTAGGACTCGAGGCCCTGACGAAACTGCTGAGGAAGGATGAAGATGAAGAGACAAAGGTTGTGCCTCTTTGAGGAACCGCATCGTGTTGATCATCGCAAGAGGAGAAACCGAGGCCTCGCTTGAATCTGGCCGCTCCCTCACCTTTCCTGGTAAGCTCGTCGTAGTAAGCTGCAGCCTTTTCTTCTTCCATTTTTTTTTTTTTTTTTCTAACTTGATTTTGTGGGAATCGCAACAGAATTCAATGCGAGAAGAAGGATATGTGTGATTTAATTTCCGTATTATCAAGAACCTCATCAGTGAACGGTAATGTAAACGATGTCGTTTTACTTCTAGTCTCTATTGGATTAAAGGTGCGGATCAGATCTAATTAAAATTTTTAAAAAACTTGAAAGAGTTTTAGTGACCATTTTCAAAAATTTTAGAAGTTTTATAAAAATTTAAATTATTAAAAAATAGTTTAATTGAAAGTTTTAAAAAAAATTAAGATTTAATAATAATTTTTAAATTTTGGGGTTTAGTTAAAATTTTTAAAAGTATAATTAAAATTTTCAAAAACTTGAAAGGCTTTAGTAAGAATTTCCTCTAGTCAAAGAAAATGACTTACGAAATTGTTTTTCTTTTTTACATTTTCATGTGTTTGTTTTATGGAAAACAGTTTGATGAATTGAAATTAAATTGATTTACCCTTGTCAAAAGGATAAGTCATTTTTTGCAAAAAAAACTCTTTTATGAGTACTTTTATTTTTATATCTCAATTGATTTGAATCAAATCTAACATTATTATATTAATAATTTTTTATTTTAATTTTTAAAAATATAAAATATTAATAACAAATATCATAATGTTGAATATTATTAAACATACATATTTAATTATTTATATTTAACAATATAGTAAATTATTAATATAACTAATATAATTTATTGTTTTAATAAATCATTTAATATTGCAATCTTATCTTAATAATAAATTTTAACAATAATGATCTTAAATTTTAAATATTATTAATATATTATTAACAATATTTATATTAATATTGTAATAATAAATATTACAATTTATAAATATTTTATAGTAAATGTTTTATAGTATAAAATATGGATATTTTAATTATAAATATTAGTATTTGTTTAAGTTGTTGATATGAAACGTGCATAGAATAGGATCGTTATCACACCCCAAAAATGAGCCTAGTAGTTTTGAGGGTAATTTAGGGATTTTAGTTCAAATTATGTTCAAAAATTTGAAGCATGATAAACCGGAAATGTGTTTGTCTACGGCTTTTTTTATAGTTAAATCAATTTTTGAAAATAAGGTAGAAAAGACCTTCAATTTTAAAAAAGATGACTGTTTTGTAAAAGGGATTAAATTAAGAGTAGTTTTAAAGCAAATGTATGAAGTTTTAAATCAGCCCAATTTTCCCCCATTTTCACCCTATTTTGACAATTAAAGAAAAAAAAAAGAGCATTCTCACCTATTTGTGTCGTCCCTTGAAACCTCAAACCCCATTCATCTATTTTGATCTTTCCAACTCTAATCCTTTTGAATTCTATCAAATCCCAAACACCAAATCCCTCTCAAATTCAAAGAGAAAAACCAAAAACACCATTAATTTTGTTATCTCTCAAACTTGTGGGTTTTCCGAATTTTCAACCAAACATTCATTTTTCTCTCATCGAAGGTAATGATTTGTTTTCCTATTAGTTTTTTATGATATCTAGCCTTTTAAATCGAGTTTTTATCTATTGAATCAAAATTTTTGAATAAATGCCGAAAATTGGGTCGTTAATGGTGGAATCCAGGATTTTGAATGAAAACAATGTTTCAAAGTGTTTTTCAACTTGTTTTGATGTGATTAGAAGGTTTCTAAACTTTTCCTAAAGTTTCGTTAAATAATTCTAAGGTTTTATTGAGTTTTCGTGAAAATTACCATTGTATGTCGAAATTTTGGAACCATGAATCCGTGTAGTTTTGTATAGTTTGAAGGTTGGGAATTATTCTTAGATATATAATTAGACGATTAGAATCAGTTTTATGCAATAGGAGCGAGTAAGAGTTGAGATTTTTGTGTTTCGGCTAAGCTAGTCAAAATTTCAGTTTCAAGAGAATCTAGCTTAGTCTTGCATTTTTGGTTGATTTAGGTTAGTCTATGGCTAAATGATAATTATGTTTGTTGTGTGATTTGTTTTGGGTAAAGAATCGGAAACGTTGAAGCCTTCGACGAGCAAGGCAAAAGGAAAGGAAAATCTAGTTTAGACTTTCAGTGACTAGGCGAAAGTGTGAACGGTAAGTGTTTGGAATCACTGCTAGTAGACACAATTCATTGTGTTATTTGGGAGCTTAGGAGTAGCCTAAACCCCTACTCTAAGTTCTGAGTGTAAGCTTTCTCATACCCCTTGTTTAATTTGCGAAATATACGATTATATGGTGGATTTGAGAATTAAGATGTGATACTGTGACATGCGAAAAATGCTTGTGATGACTATTGTAAATGTGTTAATTGTGGGTATGTTATACATGTCGTATGACAGTGATGATGTTGTGCTTATAATGTGAATATGTAGTGAAAGTGTGCAGAATACAATAAGTAAAATGTGTGTTTAATTATGGATATTTTGGCCTTGTGATCTTTGAGACCGTTGAATATAGTTGGCATGCCATAAGATTTGTGTGTACTCATCCTTGTGTTGTGTTTTTTGAGCGTTAAGGCCCGAGACAGTTTTGGAGAGATAAGGGAATGTGAGCTCGACTCCATTCACCAGGATATGTTGGTGTGTTGGAAAGTGTTAGCTACATGCTACGCTTTTGGGATATGTTTGACTCATTGAGTCATTGGTGTGTTGGAGATCCGTGTACCCAATATGTGGTGGTGGAGCCCACTCTTATGTTCATAGCCTCAAGTGCCAATTTATCATTAAATGAAATATTACGATATGTGATGTATGCATAAATATGTGATTAATAAGCTAGTTGAGTTGGTAAATATTGCATGAATATTTAAGTATGTCATAATAGTAAATTGTGTACGTAATTGTGCTTTGGTCGTTTTCATTTAACGTATGACATCATGTTTATTTGGTGGTTTTCAATCATTCATCTTACCTTTGACATAAAACCACAAAGGTAAGTTAAATAGAACTTAGTGAGTAAACTCTCAATTACTTGAGTCGTAATCAGAGCCTCCATTGTCTATCCCCTTGTTCTTATCCTTGACTATGGTGAGTACACCGTTAAGGTTCCATTCCTTAAGCCACAGAAGCTATACCTTGCCCTGAGATCATCACTTATCTCTCATATATCCATTACCTCATTCACGTACTCCTTTGCCCTTACCTAGTTCCTTAATCATTTATATTTCAAAGGACCATACAAGCAAAATACTCTTGATGCGCTGCGTACTCTGGCACATTCCAACTTCACTGTTCATACCTTATTACTATGCAGGACTCGTCTTAACATTATGGGGCCTTACTATCAGAGTTCGCCATACACATTATTCCTTTAGAATACCGTATACGTCGTTCATTCAGAGATCACCTAGAATTCATTTCCTTTCATTCAGGATCTTCCATAGAGGTGTTGCCTTCAGATGGTTGCCATAAGGGAAATTCTTTTAAACTGCGCCACGAAGCCATTCCTTTTCATAGGTAGCCACAAAGGCTTCATTTACGTAGATTTCCACAATGACTTCCTTTAACAGAGATCACCACAACGACTTCCTTTATAGAGATTGCCACAAGAGTTTTCCTTAATAGAGATCGCCACAAAGGCTTCCTTTAAGAGAGATAGCCACAAAGTCTTCCTTTAACATACATCTCCACAAAGGCTTCCTTTACAGAGATTTCCATAGAGACGTTTCTTTCCATAAGATTGCCACGAAGTCATCCATTTTCATTTAGTACTCGCCACAAAGCCTTTCCTTTCAAAAATTGCCACAAAGGCGCCCTTTACAGAGATTGCCACAAAGGCATTTCTTTCACTAAGATTGCCACGAAGGCATCCATTTTCCTTCAGTACTCACCACAAAGGCTTTTCTTTGAGAGATTGCTACAGAGGCGTTCTTTACAAAGATTTCCACAAAGGCATCCCTCATCTAGTGTATTTACGCTAAGGATTTGCCTAAACTTGCATTACGTGAGGTTTGCCCCTCATCCTTTGGTCGCACAGAAACCACATTAGGTAATGACCTTCCTTTAGTTCTTCACATATGACGCCATAGCCCAACTATGGTCTTACACGATATGTCCTTTCATTTAAAGTGTCATGGCCATTGAATTTTCCTTTTAGATATTCTTGTTTAAAGTCCCGATGGACCCCTTTAGACGAATTCGGAGACAGACACGGACTCACCATACATATACCCATCATATAATGACTTGCTCATGAGAGACATATTCATGCTTTCAGACTCATATACACACCTTAATCATTCAGATTCATGCCCTGTACTTAGACCATCAAATTCCATGCAATCTATACACAAAAATCCATAATTTATACATTTCTCATCAGAATCATCATATCATATTTTTCTAGCTTGAATCTCATTGTAAGGCCTTAAAAATAGGTCTAGTAGTTTCGGGTAAGTTTACCGGGTTTCGAGTGAAAAATTAAGAGTTAATCGGGGTTATTAATAATTTTTCTCTTAATTTAGTTAGCTTAATTTCATTTTAAAAAATCGGGAAATAATATTCCGAAAAATAAAAAACATTTTTAGAAAAATTAATTTTATATTTTTAAATAATTTTTGGGTCAAATAAATATTTTGGGTCAAATTAGAATTGAAAAATAAATTAAAATGGGGGTTTAATTGAGAGAATTTAAAATATTAATTTCATAAGACCATTTTGCAAAACGAGGGAAATGTTTGAGTGGTTTTTATGGAAAATTACCCATATTCTCGGAATTTTAGAGGGAAAGGAGTACTTTGTAAAACAAGGGAATTGTGGGAGTGGCCTAATGGCAATTTTCCCAATTTTTCAAAATCAGGTGGGGGTTCTTTAGCTCAAAAACACCGCAACCTTCTCACTTCACACACAAGTTTCACCTGATTTCTAAGCGTTTTCTCTCGTTTTTCTTTTTCATTTTCGAAGTCCACATATCAAAGATTAGATCTCATCTTTTATTTTCTCCTAATTCTCTCAAAATTCTCCAGAAAAGATTTTCAAAGTTAGGAAAAAACTCATCCGAGTTCTTCAAAGATCTTGATCCAATATTTAATATTGATGATTCTAGATCGATTGAAGGTAATTTCTTAACTCTAAATCCATTTTAAAATTGTTTTAATCATTATTTTTTATTTAAATCGGTTTTTCAAATCTTGATCTTTTTTGTCTTGAACATGAAAGTCATCAATGGTGAATTCATGGTTTTGAGTTGGAATCCAAGTTTAAATGGACATCTAAGCTTAAATCATGTTAATTAAAAGGTTTTTGATTAGATAACAAAAGATTAAACTCATTTGATTGATCAATTTTGACAAATCTATTTTTAACTAAGACCATTAGTTGATTTTCTGAAAAATTATAAAATGGTTTGTTTGATGAAATTGATTCTTAGTTTTTGTGTTGATAGATTAGAAATGATGTTTAGAAATGGCTTTTGGTGAAGAGAAGGTCATTTAGGGGCTGACATTTGTGTTTCGGCTATATCGTGAGTTTTTGGTAAGGTAGATTGGAGAGGTGTTTTATATTCATGTAGTTCATGATTTTTTTTTATTTTCTTGTTGTTAATGATAGCTTGTAACATGTATTTTATCTCTATTTAAGCTCCACAACGAGGAGAGGCCATTGTTAATTAGAATTGACGTCTAAACACAGCTACTTGATACACTTTGGCTTGAGAAGCAAATTGTAAAGGTGAGTGGCTTTTAAAGGCAATTGGTAAACATGCCTATTTACTAAATTGAGGTTTTGAATTGTGTTTCTAATGATTCAATTGTATCTCAAATGGTTTAGATTATTAAAATTGATTTTAATTTTATATAAGCATATTTGTAAATGATTTATGGAAATTGTGAATTGTGTGTTTGGTATGATTGATTTGGATTGTATTGAATAATAATTGGAGCATGGATTACTATATGTTAGAGCACTTGATGATGGTTTTATTATTGGTTTTAGATCCATGGACAAAGACACTTATTGTGCTTATCTATGTTGGTACTAAAATTGCTAAGTGACTTGATTTAAATTGAATTTTTATATCATGAATTAAGTGTTTAAATATCAGTTTTTATGCCCTGTATGATTGGTTATATTGAAAATATTGCATGGTGGATCCATTGGATATAGATGGCATGCCATAGAATTAGTGAGTACTCACCACTATATGTGTTATTTGTGAGTATATGGCTCTAGGAGTATTGATTTTGTTGGAGTGGATAAGGGAGTGTTGAGCCTTTTTCTCCACTCAATTATTGGTGATTTCAAGGCGATATAAGGGAGTGTGTGGCTATGCCCCACTCAACCGGAGTATTGTATTCGATATTTAGGAGACCGGAGATCCGTTTATCCAATACATGATCACATGTTTATATTTTGCCTTGGATGTCATTTGCCAATATAAGTGTTTGTTTGTTAATTAAATTATGTTTCCATATGCCTTAATAAATGTGATTTTTACTCGTGGAATAACATATGGAATTATGATGTAATGATGCTGCATTGTTGCTAGAAATTTCAGTCAATTGAATGCTATAATTGAGCATGAAAATATAATTGAAACTATGATTCATATACTCAAAATTTGATACATGATTTGCCTTGGTTTAAGTATGTTTTTGGTGTGATTTACTTATTGAATTTATGGCCACTCACTGAGTTTTTTTAGCTCACACCCTCACAGCTTTGTGCAGAGTTTTTTTTCGGGCTTTAGGGAGTTGAGGAGCAAGAGCAAGGCTAGTCCAGGTTTAAGGCTATTTGGTGGTATAGATTAAGTACTCTTCTTTAGAAACATTAAAGGGCATTGTGGTACTCAATTGGGATAATTTTATATACTTGTAATGGACATTTGAGACTTTATTTGGATTCTAATGTTGAGATGTTATACTTGTTTTTTTTAATGATTAATTTTATGGCTAAATGTTGTGTGGATTATGGTATGTTGCTAAGTGATATCATGGTGATTGAAAACATGGTGATTCGAGCATGAATTTTTCAATAACACATTTTAATTGTAGCTTGTCAAGGAGTGGATAGCTTTGTGGCTAAGGTAAGTCCATTGTATGATTTAATTGTTGTTTGTTAAGCATGATTTTGAATGTTTAAATTATGAATACATGTTTATTAGTTGTAATTAGATTAATTAAAATTGTATATATATGATTAAAGTAATAAAACTTAGCTAATATAACCTTAATTAGTAAATGGATTAAGGAGAAATGGTTAATTAAAATGAATTTTAGGGGTTTTCCAAAATTGATTAAAAGGAAGTTGGTAATCATTTAGAATTAAAATTGGGATCACTTATTTTTAAGTGGTAAAATGACTAAAATACCCTTAGGGTTAAATCCTTAAAAATAGTTTTAAATGGTTCACAAATCACTTTCGCAATAAGATTAGGCAATTATTAGTTAGAATTGAGGTGTTATAAGGTTAGGGTGTGTTTTGGGGTGGTTTGTGCTGGAGAGTCACTTTGGTGGCTAATGTGTCGCTTTGGATTCGGCTCGGTCTATTTCGGTCGGGTTTGAGGTGTCACATTTGGTGGTATCAGAGCCAGATTTGTTGAACATTAAAGGTCACGGGTTTTGTAACCTCGAAGCCTAGCCTACATAATAATATTGCTTGAAATTGTCTGTTTTACCCCTGCATGTTCTTTGTTTAATAAACTATCTTTTGGAGTAGAAATCGAGAGCACAATGCCCTATAGGAAATTATACTTAGTTAAGCCTTGGATCACTTGCCGCTACTCACTCATGGTTTGTTTTCCCTACTTTTTTCTTTAGTATTCGATCTATGTTATGCCTCTGCGACTAGGACGAGGTAGTCACGGTGCATTGCCGGCACCATCGTAACCACATGAGGATGTACCACCGCCGTCGCATGGAGATACACCACCGCGGCCGCGTGAGGATGCTCATCTGTATTGATTCGGGCACTTAATGTTTGAGATGATCGAGGCACTATAGCGTATCGTTAGTGCCAATGTTACTCTTGTTCGCTAAGGATTACCACTAGAGCGTCTGCGAGCTCTAGGTGGTAAGGAGTTTCGAGGAGTTAGGGGAGGAGACCCTACTTGTGCTAAGTACTGATTGGAGGAAGTTACCCGTATCCTTGGTCGGATGGGCTGTTCTAACGAGGATGCAATTGAATCCTATGTGCGACAAGCAAACAAAGGCCGAAAGAAAGTTGTGTTCGAGCTCGGAGATTGGGTTTAGGTCCTTATACGCAAAGAGCGTTTCCCAGCCCAACAGAGGTCCAAATTATTACCTCGAGGAGACGGGCCCTTCAAAGTTTTAGAGTGCATCAACGAGAATTCTTACAAACTTGATTTATCGGGTGAATATAATAGAAGTGCTAGCTTTAACGAATCCGATTTGTCCCCTTTTGATGCAGATTTTGACTTGAGGACAAGTCGCTTTGAAGAGGGGGGATGATGTAAGCATACCCGGGGCAACCAAGGATTTGAATTCTGATGCTCTCAAACTTCCCAAAAGTCCTATGACTCGAGCTCGGACCAAACGAATGCATGAGGCCGTGGCAGCCCTAATGAGCCAATTGTGGAACGAAATTCAACCCAAGGGCGAAGTACCAGCTCGAGTTAAAGATTTGAGCCATCCGTGCACTTTGGTGCAAGCTCAATTTAGCTCGGTTTAGCTCAAATTGAGTTCATTCCAGCTAAGTGAGCTCATCAAAATATTTTCAGCTCTTTACTTTAATTTTCAAATAAATAAATTAATTCCTACAGCTTATAAATATGTCCTAAGTGTTTTATTATAGCCGAATTTATGGTGTCCTAAGTTTATTTAATTTGTCTTGAATTATTACATGATTTTAAGGTGTCCTAGTCTTAGCCGATTTTTAATATGTCTTGTTTAAGTCTTAATTAATTTTTTTTCTAAGTGTTATTTAATATGTCTAGGTTGTGTTTTAATTTTGTTCAGCTGATTATTGTTTAATTAAATTCGGTTCATGTGCTTAATAGGTGCAGCCGAATCTTTGGAGAGCATTTAACAAGGTTCATGCATGTAGGTGCAATGTATGTGGAAGGTGCATGTTCAGCTGGTTGATCTCTTTTGGCTCCCCAAGGCAACCATTTGGCCAAGGGTCACCAGCCTTTAGGCTCCCCAAAGCTTGGCTGATCCACTGCCTTAAGCAGCACAATTCTTTTCACACCTGCTGTTCACACAATGTCCATTCAGTTCAGCCCTTTCACACTTTGAAGACCCTTCAAAACCGTCCATTCACACTCCAAGTGGCTGCTCAAGTACTCATTTTAATACTGATAACTTTTCAGCTAAAAGTGGCAATTTAAGGAGTTCATTGAAGCCTAGGCCGAACCTAGCTGCTGCCATGCACCTTGGAAATTCTCCAAGTTCATCTATCCTTCTAGAAACCGTCCAATGAGCTCCCATTCAGCTGAATTTAGCTACATCACATTAAAGCTTTGTTCCAGAATTTTCTAGCTCAATCTAGATTAATTTTGCTTAGTTATTAAGTTTATAATTAGTGTATTTGGCTACCCTAGCTAAACACTATAAATAGCTTGTTGTTTTCATTTGTAAAGAACTTTTTAGCTAATCTTTGAATGAACATTTGTTCTCGAGTGAGTTTATCTCCTCTCTTATTTTCGTGTGAGTCTCGACTTGACTTATCTAGCGAGCTAGTGGCGTCATTCAAACTCTTTTGAACTTATCACCTATTTTTGGTGTGGCATTCAACAATCTACAATTCTGCAAACCCACCTTAAAAAATATAGAAACCGGGGTGACACTTTTTAGTGTTGAATCGTTTCTGACGTTTAAGATCGCTTTCCACAACCACCACTTATCCCGAGCTTTTCAATCCTCTATTTCCTTATTTTCCAAACCGAAATACCCAATTGGCCACCTTCCTTGTTTCTTCTATCAGCCGAACCTACATTCGTAATTTAACTAATTTTAAAAACCCTCTTTGATAAGCTTCCGCAACCTTAGCCTATTTTCCATCTTTTTTGAAAACTCAACTACTCCTCGTCGACGATCTGATAAACCCGTGAATGACTCGAATCAACCCGGGCCGTCTCACATCATTGGATGATGTAAGCATACCCGGGGCAACCAAGGATTTGAATTCTGATGCTCTCGAACTTCCCAAAGGTCCTATGACTCGAGCTCGGACCAAACAAATGCATGAGGCTGTGGCAGCCCTAATGAGCCAATTGTGGAATGAAATTCAACCCAAGGGCAAAGTACCAGCTCGGGTTCAAGATTTGAGCCATCCGTGCACTTTGGTGCAAGCTCAATTTAGCTCGGTTTAGCTCAAATTGAGCTCATTCCAGCTCATTGAGCTCATCAAAATATTTTCAGCTCTTTACTTTAATTTTCAAATAAATAAATTAATTCCTACAGCTTATAAATATGTCCTAAGTGTTTTATTATAGCTGAATTTATGGTGTCCTAAGTTTATTTAATTTGTCTTGAATTATTACATGATTTTAAGGTGTCCTAGTCTTAGCCGATTTTTAATGTGTCTTGTTTAAGTCTTAATTAATTTTTTTCTAAGTGTTATTTAATATGTCTAGGTTGTGTTTTAACTTTGTTCAGCTGATTATTGTTTAATTAAATTCGGTTCATGTGCTTAATAGGTGCAGCCGAATCTTTGGAGAGCATTTAACAAGGTTCATGCAAGTAGGTGCAATGTATGTGGAAGGTGCATGTTCGACTGGTTCATTGCATGTTGGCTGATCTCTTTTGGCTCCCCAAGGCAACCATTCAGCCAAGGGTCACCAGCCTTTAGGCTCCCCAAAGCTTGGCCGATCCACTCCCCTAAGCAGCACAATTCTTTTCACACCTGCTGTTCACACCATGTCCATTCAGTTCAGCCCTTTCACACTTTGAAGACCTTTCAAAACCGTCCATTCACACTCCAAGTGGCTGCTCAAGTACTCATTTTAATGCTGATAACTTTTCATCTAAAAGTGGCAATTTAAGGAGTTCATTGAAGCCTAGGCCGAACCTAGCTGCTGCCATGCACCTTGGAAATTCTCCAAGTTCATCTATCCTTCTAAAAACCGTCCAATGAGCTCCCATTCAGCTGAATTTAGCTACAGTAAATTAAAGCTTTGTTCCAGAATTTTCTAGCTCAATCTAGCTTAATTTTGCTTAGTTATTAAGTTTATAATTAGGCTATTCGGCTACCCTAGTTGAACACTATAAATATCTTGTTGTTTTCATTTTTAAAGAACTTTTTGCTAATCTTTGAATGAACATTTATTCTCGAGTGAGTTTATCTCCTCTCTTATTTTCATGTGAGTCTCGACTTGACTTATCAGCGAGCTAGTGGCGTCATTCGAACTCTTTTGAACTTATCACCTTTTTTTGGTGTGGCGTTCAACAATCTACAATTCCGCAGACTCACCTTAAACAATATAGAAACCGAGGTGACACTTTTTAGTGTTGAATCATTTCTGACGTTTAAGATCGCTTTCCACATCCACCATTTATCCCAAACTTTTCCATCCTTTATTTCTTTCTTTTCTAAACCGAAATACCCAATTAGCCACCTTCATTGTTTCTTCTATCAGCAGAACCTACATTCGTAATTTAACCAATTTTAAAAACCCCCTTTGATAAGCTTTCGCAACCTTAGCCTATCTTCCATCTTTTTCTGACAACTCAATTACTCTTCGTCGATGATCGGGCAAACCCGTGAATGACTCGAATCAACCCAGGCCGTCTCACATCATTAACACTTAGGACATATTTATAAGCTGTAGGAATTAATTAATTTATTTGAAAATTAAAGTAAAGAGCTGAAAATATTTTGATGAGCTCAATGAGCTGGAATGAGCTCAATTTGAGCTAAATCGAGCTAAATTGAGCTTGCACCAAAGTGCACGGATGGGTCAAATCTTAAACCTGAGCTGGTATGTAACATCCCGGTTTATGGCCTAGTCAGAATAGTGGTGCGAGACCACAAATCTGAGGGTTATGAATGAGTTTTTGAGGTTTATATTATGTATGCATGCTAGTGTGAAAGTTTCATGAAGCAATTTTGTGAAATTATGGTTGAATTGTCCAAAAGGACTAAAGTGCAAAGGTTGCAAAATGTGTGTTTCTAGAAGCTATATGTGTGAAATAGCTTTAGATTATTAATTAGAGGTCCTTAAATAGTAATTTATCCAAATTCTAATTTTTGGACAAAAGTGGGCATGGATGAGTTAAAATTTGAAGTTTATCAAAAAGGGCATTTTGGTTATTTAGTTATTAAGTGATTAAATAGGTGAAAAGATGACAAAATTAACTCATCTTCTCCCCCAAGCTGCCGAAAATTTCAATAGCCATTGTTAGGGCTCTTTCAGTTTTTCAAGCTTGCTAGTAAGGGCTCCTAAGCCCGGTTTTTGATATTCTTCGTATTTTTGAAGTCCTAGTAGCACGAGTAAGCTATTTTTAGCTTTTTAGTGAGCTATTATGGATGTTCAAAAATGTACATATGTATGAAATGCATGTATTTTGTTGTTTTATGGAAGAATATGAAAGCTTGATGTAGTAGAAACATCTTTTGCTAAGTGATTTTCCATGAAAATGCATGTAGGGACTAGTTTGTGAAAAACTATAGTTTGGTCATACATATGTGGTTTAGTGAGAATTGATGATAGCTTTAGTTGAATAAGTGGTTCGGCTAAGCATGAAAGACTAGAAAGTTGAAGAAAAATCACTTTACGAGCCTTTGGGACTAAAGTGTAAATATGAAAAAGTTTAAGGGCAAATAGTAATTTTGCTAAAGTATGAGATGTGGGTCAATTTAGTCAATGTATGTATTGAATAAGCTGATTTATTCATTATAGATCAAGAAAGACGAAGCCCGAATCGAAACCGAGGCAAAAGCAAGGTGGTGGACTAAATTACATATTTCTATACTTTTGAGTATCGAGGTAAGTCTATGCATAAACAATGCATTCATACTTACAATTTGTTGATGATAGCTAGTGTGTAGCTTGTTCGAGATTGATTGAGAACCTATGTGGTCCAAGTAGAATGAATGTAGTAGAATTGTGAATGGATGTTTAATCGAGTAAGTAGACATGTGAATGTGTAGTGATAATGCTAGATGGTAGGCTAAGTGCGATACCATCCTAATGCGTATTGACGATAAGCTGGCTATGTGCGATGCTATCGTGAGGTATATCGTTTAGTGGGCTAAGTGAGAAACCCCTATGATTACCTTAGTGGTAGGCTAAGTGCGATACCACCTTATTAATCGATCGTGGTGTGCTAAGTGCGAAACCACCGAGACATTTGGCTTTGTGTGGGTTAACCGTGTGGATTAGCCATGTGATTGCATTATTGAGTAAAATAGCTGTGTGTGGATGTATTATTAAGTTAATTAGCTGTGTGGATGAATTATTAAGAAATAATGATGTGTTGTATATTGTGTAAATGTGACATTGAATGCGGGGTGCATTTTGATGGTTATGAGTATGTGACTGATGTGTTGGAAATGTGGTAAGGGATAGAAGAGTAAGCATAGTTGTGAATTACTTGTTAGTATAATGCTAATTGTTGCTTAGCTTATACTATGTTGCTTAATTGTTTATGTGTAAACTTACTAAGCTCAAAGCTTACTCTCTTTCTTTTCCTTGTCTTATAGATTAAAAGCGTTGAATCGAGATACGAGGATCATCGAAGAAGACTGACCCACATATCAAAGACACTTTGGTACATGAAACTTAATGTTTTGTATATGGCATGTATATGGACTAGACAAGTTAGTGGATTTTGTTGTAAATGGCTAAGATGTGTTGGCCTTTAGATGGATAGCTTATTTTGTATAATGCCATGGTTGTTGGCTATTACATTATATGAAAGAAAGATGTAGTTTTCTATGTGAGAATGCACTTCAATTTGAGTTGATTATGATGGTGTTAGATGAGTATATGTTGTGTATGCTAGAGGGGTGAAAACAACTTGGCACATAGCTTTGTTCTTGTCCATGTGGATAGACACACGCAGGCGTGTGTCTAGGCCATGTGTGACACACGGTCACCCCATGGGCGTGCGCTTTGGCCGTCGTCCCCGCATGTTAGTATTATAAATTAGAATAGACCGTGGACTAGCCGCACGGACGTGTGTCTAGGGCGTGTGGGATTATCCAGTGTTGGCCACGCGCCAGCCACACGCGGCGTGTGTCTAGACTCTAGGTCGTGTTAAAGTAGCCGCAGCACACCACGGTGGTAAGCACAAGCGTGTGCCTTGGCCGTGGGGCATTGGTAGAATGCTGGGTTTTTAGGCACGGTTTGGGGACATGGGCGTGTGTGTCCATGCACGGGCGTGTCTAATCTTGCACGAGCGTATGAGACCTGTATAAAGAGAAAATTTTTAAGATTGGAAAAAGTTCTGGTTTAGTCTCGAGAGTCCTCGTGTGTATGAGTGAGGCCTCGTAAGTCGAGAATGAGGTTGTTGAGATGACTTCAGAGAGTAGTTACGACGAGCCTAAGTGACGATCAAGTGGTTTGAGTTCGTGTAACGCCTCGGGCCGATTCCGCGTAGAGACCCGGTAAGGGGTGTTACATTTAGTGGTATCAAAGCTATGGTTTAGTCGTTTCTAGGACTACCGTAGCGGGTGTAATAGTCTAGCTATACATGCCATAAGTGTACAATGATAGTGTGGTGGTTTCTAATGATTTAAATCTTTTTTTATATAGTATATGGATTTCAATCCATTGACTGCTGATGAAGCAGCTAGTAATGCGCCAGCTCCTGCGCAAGGAACCGCACCCGTTGAGAGTGGACCCGAGGTTAGGGGTCAAGGGGAAGAGGCACGGGAAGCCTTTCTCTAGATGATGAGCAATTGGTACTCGGATTATGTTCGAGCGAACCCTAATGCACCTCATCCTCCTATACCTCAGCCAAATCCAGTGGCTCCTCAAGGTATGGATGTAGTAAGGATATCGGAGCCCCCGGTGGATAAGATTAGGAAGCACGGGGCTGAGGAGTTTAGAGCTAAGGTAGATGATGACCCTGAGAGGGCGGAGTTCTGGTTGGAGAACTCGATGAGGGTGTTCGATGAACTCTCATGTACGCCTGAAGAGAGTTTGAAGTGTGTCGTATCCTTGCTGAGAGATTCGGCATACTATTGGTGGAAAACATTGACACTAGTGGTCCCGAGAGAGCGGGTGACGTGGGACTTCTTTCTGGAAGAGTTCCGGAAGAAGTATATAAGCCAGAGGTTTACTGATCGAAAAAGGAAGGAATTCCTTGAGTTGAAACAAGGAAGAATGACAGTGGCGGAATATGAGCGTGAGTTTGTTAGGCTTAGCAAATACGCTCAAGAATGTGTATCGACTGAGACCATCTTGTGTAAGAGGTTCGAAAATGGGCTGAATGAGGACATCAAACTCCTAGTGGGCCTTTTAGAGTTGAAAGAATTTGTGGTATTAGTTGAGAGGGAAAGTAAGGCCGAAGAGCTGAGTTCAAAAAAGAGGAGGGCTGTGAGTGAAGCCCGAGATGCTAGAAAGAGGCCGATGGGCAAGTCATATCAAGCCCAGTCGAAAAGATCTAAGGAAGTGAATCCTCGGACGATAGCAGCAGTGGGTTATTCGCATCGAGACTTGGGCAATACTCGCTCGGGTTCGAGAGCCCAACCTCCCTCGATGGAAAGTGTGGGCAATACAAAGAGTAAGCCGGAGTGTCCAAGTTGTGGTAGGTATCACACCGGAGAGTGTTGGGGAAATACTCGAAAATGTTATAAGTGTGGTTCCCCTGACCACTTTATCATGAATCGTCCCGAGAGGGATGAAAAGGAAGAGAGGTAAGAGCTGAGACCTAGTGATGTGTCTACGAGGGGTAGACCACCAAGGAACCCGAGAGGCGGGAATAGTGGTAGAGGTGTGCCCAGAGATTCTGCTGTGAGACCAGAGGGTCGGGCACCTGCGAGGACGTATGCTATTCGCGCTCGTGAAGAAGCATCCTCCCCTGATGTGATAACGGGTACTTTTTCTCTCTATGACACCTTCGTTATTGCTTTAATAGATCCAGGGTCAACTCATTCTTATATTTGCATGATATTAGCATCTAGTTTGAGTATGACCGTTGAGTCTACGGACATAGTGGTTAAGGTGTCAAACCCGTTAGGAAAGCATGTGTTAGTGGACAGAGTGTGTAAGAATTGTCCTTTATTGATTGAGAATCATTGTTTTCCGGCAAGCCTTATGTTGTTGCCGTTTGATGAGTTTGATTTAATCCTAGGCATGGATTGGTTGACTACCCATAGTGTCTTAGTGAACTGTGGTAGTAAGTTTATTTAATTGAAATGTGAGAGTGGAGATGTGGTTCGGGTTGAATCAGGTGGATCGAATAGTCTACCAGTGATAATTTCTTCCCTAGTGGCTGACAAATGATTGAGAAAAGGATGTGAGTCCTATCTTGCTTTTGTGTTGAATACTCGAGAGGTTGGAGTAGAGTTTGAAACAAAGCATGCAGATATGTGAGTACCTGGATGTATTTCTCGGAAGAGTTACCCTGATTACCTCCAGAGAGAGGTTGAATTTGGAATTGAGTTGGTTCCAGAACGGCACCTATTTCAATTGCTCCGCATGAGAATGGCACCAATGAGAGTTGAAAGAATCAAGGTTCGATATCAAGAGTTGATGAGATAAGGGTTTTGCAAGACCGAGCTACTCGCCGTGGGTTGCTCCTGTGATTATTCGTGAAGAAGAAAGATGGGTCTATGAGGTTGTGTATAGACTATAGACAACTGAACAAGGTGACGGTGAAGAATAAGTATCCTTTACCAAGGATTGATGATCTCTTTGATCAACTAAAGGGAGCTACAGATGTTCTCCAAGATGGACTTGAGGTCCAAGTTATTATCACTTCAGAGTGAAAGAGCAAGATGTGTTGAAAACATTTTCTGGACAAGGTGTGGCCATTATGAGTTTTTGGTTATGCCGTTTGGTTTGACGAATGCACTGCAATTTTTATGGATCCGATGAACCGTGTTTTCGCATCGTATGTGGACAAGGTTGTAGTTGTCTTCATTGATTTACATATTGATCTATTCTCGTGATGAGAACGATCACGAAGAGCATTTGAGAATTGTCTTGCAAACTTTGAGAGATAAGCGCTTGTATGCTAAGTTTAGCAAGAGTGAGTTTTGGCCCGAGAGGTCGGATTCCTAGGACACATGGTGTCGTGATGGTGTCGAGTTGACCCGAGTAAGATATCTACCGTTGTGGATTGGAAACTACCGAGGAACGTGTCAGAAATCAGAAGTTTCTTGGGATTAGCGGGATATTATAGACGTTTTGTAAAGGGGTTCTCTGTGATTGCCACCCCGATGACGAAACTATTGCACAAAGATGTCAAGTTTGAATGGACTGAGACATGTCAACAGAGCTTCGAGAGACTGAAAACAATGTTGACTGAGGCACCGGTTTTGGTTCAACCAGAATCAGGGAAAGAGTTCATGGTTTACAGTGATGCGTCGTTTAATGGTCTCAGTTGCGTGTTGATGCAAGAGGGTAAGGTAGTCACTTACGCCTCGAGGCAGCTAAAGCCGCACGAGAAGAATTATCTGACTCATGATTTAGAGTTGGCTGCGATTGTTTTTGCGTTAAAGATTTGGCGACATTACTTGTATGGTGAGAATTGTCGAATCTTTACGGATCACAAGAGTTTAAAGTATTTGATGGATCAGAAGGATCTGAATCTGAGACAGAGACGGTGGCTTGAGTTGTTGAAAGACTATGAGTTAGTCATTGATTACCACCCGGGAAAAGCGAATGTGGTTGCGGATGCCCTGAGTAGGAAATCCTTGTATGCTCTAAGAGTTATGAGCACGAGTTTAGCATTGTCTGACGATGGTGTTATTTTGGCAGAGTTGAGAGCTAAGCGCTATTTGTTCAACAAATATGTGAGGCTCAGAAAAATGATAGCGAGATGCAAGCTAAGATAGCTAGGTGCGGGTCGGAATGTGATTCTGATTTTCGAATGGGTTTGAATGGTTGTCTGATGTTTCGTGACAGAATTTGTGTTCCTAAAAATGAGGAGTTGATTCAAAAGGTTTTGCATGAGGCCTACAGTAGATGTTTGTCAGTACATCCGGGTAGTAAGAAAATGTACAACGATTTGAGGAAATTTTATTGGTGGCCAGGAATGAAAAGAGATATTTCAGAATTTGTGGCAAAGTGTCTAATTTGTCAACAAGTGAAAGCTGAGCATCAAGTGCCTTCGGGATTGCTTCAGCCAGTGATGGTTCCCAAATGGAAATGGGATCGGGTTACCATGGATTTTGTGATGGGGTTGCCGATGACTCCGAGAAAGAGAGATACTGTGTGGGTTGTTGTGGATAGATTGACAAAGTCAGCTCACTTTATTCCAGTACGTGTTGATTATTCACTGGATAAGTTAGCTGAGATGTATGTGGTAGAGATAGTGAGGTTGCATGGTATACCTGTGTCTATTATATCGGATAGAGATCTGAGGTTTACTTTGAGATTTTGGAAGAAGTTGCAAGAAGCCATGGGTACAAGATTGAATTTCAGCACTGCGTTCCATCCGCAAACCGATGGTCAGTCTGAAAGAGTGATTCAAGTTTTGGAAGATATGCTTCGATGCTGTGTGTTAGAATTTGAAGGTAGTTGGGAGAGATATCTACCTTTGGTCGAATTTGCCTATAACAACAGTTATCAGTCGAGTATACAGATGGCACCGTATGAGGCTTTGTATGGTCGTAAGTGTCAGACTCCTTTGTATTGGACCGAGCTTAGTGAGAAGCAGATCCATGGGGTCAATCTAGTGAAAGAAACCGAAAAAAAGGTGAAAGTAATCCGTAATAGTCCGAGAGCTGCTTCGGACCGACAAAAGTCGTACGCGGATTTGAAAAGAAAAGAAATTGAGTTTGAAGTGGGCAACAAAGTGTTTTTGAAAGTGTCACCGTGGAAGAAGATTATGAGATTTAGACGAAAAGGGAAATTGAGTCCAAAGTTCATAGGGCCGTATGAGATTACAGATAGAGTTGGGCTCAGAGCATACCCGGTTGGCTTTACTGGTAGAGTTGGAAAAGATTCATAACGTGTTCCATGTGTCGATGTTGCGACGGTATCGCTCCGATCCTTCACATGTGATTCCTTCGACAGAAATTGAGATAAGACCGAATATGTCTTATGAAGAGGAGTCAGTTAAGATCTTGGCTCGAGAAGTGAAACAGTTGAGAAATAAGAGCATAGCACTAGTGAAAGTGTTATGGCAGAAACATGGTGTGGAAGAGGCTACGTGGGAAACGGAAGAAGCTATGAGAGAGCAACATCCAAACCTCTTTACTGGTAAGATTTTCGGGGACGAAAATCTCTAAAGGGGGGAGAGTTGTAACATCCCAATTTAGGGCCTAGTCGGAATAGTGGTGCAAGACCACAAATCCGAGGGTTATGAATGAGTTTTTGAGGTTTATATTATGTATGCATGCTAGTGTGAAAGTTTCATGAAGCAATTTTGTGAAATTGTGGTTGAATTGTCCAAAAGGACTAAAGTGCAAAGGTTGCAAAATGTGTGTTTCTAGAAGCTATATGTGTGAAATAGCTTTAGATTATTAATTAGAGGTCCTTAAATAGTAATTTATCCAAATTCTAATTTTTGGACAAAAGTGGGCATGGATGAGTTAAAATTTGAAGTTTATCAAAAAGGGCATTTTGGTTATTTAGTTATTAAGTGATTAAATAGGTGAAAAGATGACAAAATTCACTCATCTTCTCCCCAAGTCAAAGAAAATTTCAATAGCCATTGTTAGGGCTCTTTCAATTTTTCAAGCTTGCTAGTAAGTGCTCCTAAGCCCGGTTTTTGATATTCTTCGTGTTTTTGAAGTCCTAGTAGCATGAGTAAGCTATTTTTAGCTTTTTAGTGAGCTATTATGGATGTTCAAAAATGTACATATGTATGAAATGCATGTATTTTGTTGTTTTATGGAAGAATATGAAAGCTTGATGTAGTAGAAACATCTTTTGCTAAGTGATTTTCCATGAAAATGCATGTAGGGACTAGTTTGTGAAAAACTATAGTTTGGTCATACATATGTGGTTTAGTGAGAATTGATGATAGCTTTAGTTGAATAAGTGGTTTGGCTAAGCATGAAAGACTAGAAAGTTGAAGAAAAATCACTTTACGAGCCTTTGGGACTAAAGTGTAAATATGAGAAAGTTTAGGGGCAAAATAGTAATTTTGCTAAAGTATGAGATGTGGGTCAATTTAGTCAATGTATGTATTGAATAAGCTAATTTATTCATTATAGATCAAGAAAGACGGCTTCTAATCGAAACCGAGGCAAAAGCAAGGTGGTGGACTAAATTGCATATTTCTATACTTTTGAGTATCGAGGTAAGTCTATGCATAAACAATGCTTTCATACTTACAATTTGTTGATGATAGCTAGTGTGTAGCTTGTTCGAGATTGATTGAGAACCTATGTGGTCCAAGTAGAATGAATGTAGTAGAATTGTGAATGGATGTTTAATCGAGTAAGTAGACATGTGAATGTGTAGTGATAATGCTAGATGGTAGGCTAAGTGCGATACCATCCTAATGCGTATTGACGATGAGCTGGCTATGTGCGATGCTATCGTGAGGTATATCGTTTAGTGGGCTAAGTGAGAAACCCTTATGATTACCTTTGTGGTAGGCTAAGTGCGATACCACCTTATTAATCGACTGTGGTGTGCTAAGTGCGAAACCACCGAGACATTTGCTGTGTGGGTTAACCGTGTGGATTAGCCATGTGATTGCATTATTGAGTAAAATAGCTGTGTGGATGTATTATTAAGTTAATTAGCTGTGTGGATGAATTATTAAGAAATAATGATGTGTTGTATATTGTGTAAATGTGACATTGAATGCAGGGGGTGCATTTTGATGGTAATGAGTATGTGACTCATGATGTGTTGGAAATATGGTAAGGGATAGAAGAGTAAGCATAGTTGTGAATTACTTGTTAGTATAATGCTAATTGTTGCTTAGCTTATACTATGTTGCTTAATTGTTTATGTGTAAACTTACTAAGCTCAAAGCTTACTCTCTTTCTTTTCCCTTGTCTTATAGATTAAAAGCGTTGAATCGAGATACGAGGATCAGTGAGAAGACAAACCCACATATCAAAGACACTTTGGTACATGAAACTTAATGTTTTGTATATGGCATGTATATGGACTAGACAAGTTAGTGGATTTTGTTGTAAATGGCTAAGATGTGTTGGCCTTTAGATGGATAGCTTATTTTGTATAATGCCATGGTTGTTGGCTATTACATTATATGAAAGAAAGATGTAGTTATCTATGTGAGAATGCACTTCAATTTGAGTTGATTATGATGGTGTTAGATGAGTATATGTTGTGTATGCTAGAGGGGTGAAAACAACAACTTGGCACATAGCTTTGTTCTTGTCCATGTGGATAGACACACGGGCGTGTGTCTAGGCCATGTGACACACACGGTCAGCCCACGGGCGTGCGCGCTTTGGCCGTCAAGTCCCCTACATGTTAGTATTATAAATCGAATAGACCAGGGGACCACCGCATACAGCGTGTGTCTAGGGCTTGTGGGATTATTCAGATCTTGGCCACGGGCTAGCCACACACGGCGCAGTGTCTAGACTCTAGGCCTTGTTAAAGTAGTCGCAGTGCACCACGGGTGGTAAGCACGGGCATGTGCCTTAGGCGTGGGGCATTGGCGTAATGTTAGGTTTTTAGGCACGATTTGGGGACATGGGCGTGTGTGTCCATGCACGCGTGTGTCTAATCTAACTTGCAGCGTGTGAGACTTATATAAAGAGAAAATTTTAAGATTGGAAAAAGTTCCGCCTAGTCTCTCTAGAGTCGCTCGTGTGTGTATGAGTGAGGCCTCGTAAGTCGAGAATGAGGTTGTTAAGATGACTTCGAGAGTAGTTACGATGAGCCTAAGTGGCGATCAAGTGGTTTGAGTTCGATGAACGCCGGGCCCGCCTCCCTTACAGAGAACCCGGGTAAGGGGTGTTACATGGTACTTCGCCCTTGGGTTGAATTTCGTTCCACAATTGGCTCATTAGGGCTGCCACGACCTCATTAATTCATTTGGTCCGAGCTCGAGTCATAGGACCTTTGGGAAGTTTGAGAGCATCAGAATTCAAATCCTTGGTTGCCCTAGGTATGCTTACATCATCCCCCCTCTTCGAAGCGACTTGTCCTCAAGTCGAGCCGTTGGTTCGCTCGAAAATGTTCGCGCGGCTTGCCTTGGTCGAAAGGGGCGAATGGCAAATGAGTGATCTGAAATTTATAGTGTAACGCATCGAATTTGGGCCTAGAAGGATATAGGTCTTGAGCGTGGGAACACATAAAAATTTATGTGTGCAAGAAAATGACATAAATGAATGTCTGCTTCAGTGGTTAAGTGATTTGGGTGTGTTTAGGGGTGTGTGAGAAGTCCTGGGATCAAACCTAGGTTCTAGCAAAATTTTAGTTTTTCTCTTAGGTGAACCTTGATTCTGGCCTGGAGGCCTTAAGAAAAATTATGGTGAATTTATGACACAAAGAGCCTGTTGGTCCAGTGGTAGTGGCGCAGCAACAAGGAGTATTTATTTTGCTGCCCAAGCCGTGTAGAAGGTGGAGTTGGACTGGAACTCTGCAAGTTGGAATTTGAATTAGTCAAGGAGAAGATTGAGGAGGGATTTGTGGAGGTAATATGGTTGTTAGGGAGAAAATCAATGTAGTTTTGAAAAAAGGGGAGAGTTTCATGGGTGAAAGTCTTTGTGCCGAATTTGAACTATTGGGAGTGAGAAATTCGGCTAGGGAAAAATTGTGGACATTTTTTGTTTTGGGGGTATTGTTCATTGCTCATTTTTTCGATTTTGGTTTTTGTTCTTGAAGACCGATTGTAGTGTAGGTGCTTTCGTTGTTTTTCTTTTCTTTCTCCTTTCTGCTTTTTGCGTATTCTTGACCGCCGACCTTTTGTGCTACTCTTGCCAAAGTCTATCTCTATTCTTTCTTTGGCATCAACCTTAACCGAAATTTCCCTTCTCTACTCTTTCTATTTTGTCAGCCTTGGCCGAATATCCTGATGATCTCTGCTCCATTGATTAATTTCTTTTGGCCGAATTCACCATACCTTCCCCTCTCTTTTTGTTTTCGACGTTTTATTAAGTTTAAACCGAAGTTCTTCTTCTGCTAATCCTTGGGGTGGCCGCATACTCTGCTGTGGTATATTATTTCGGTTCTGCAGGGATTCCTGACAAGCAGTAGGCGTTCATATCTCCTTTTCTCGCTCAAATCTATCTCTCTTACCTTTTACTGAAAAGCCGACTGCTTTCTTTCTTACGTTCTCTGTTTGCGTTTCTTGCCTTTCATCGCGAGGTGATGCTCGTTGGGGGCTAGGTATTTTTTAGAGGAGTAAAGGTGTGCAGGTGTTTTAGAAACGATCAAAACCTTTCCTCCCATCTTCCAACCAAGGTAAGTGCGTTACCTTACTTCTTGGGTATAGGCTGAATTTTCCCTGGGACTCTGTAAGGTGAGGCGTGTGGATCTGAGCCACATCTATAGTTGATCCTAGCTAACTAGATCTGTTGTTATGCAGTGAATCGGCAAGCAGCGTGCGATTGATTTTAGTCAGCAATTTAAGCGAAATACATCGCATATCTTCTGTCAAGGTAGGTGGTGATTACTAATTTGAGGATTAAGTGCTGTTGAACGCTAATGAATTGAGAAACTGATTGAATGCTTGGAATGAACGTAGGATGGTGCTCAAGGGTTATCGCAAGTGTTCGTTAACAGGTGTTTAATCGTACTATCTCTGCTGTGAATTGGCAAAAGTTGAAAAGCTGAAACTTCAGCCTTCGAGGCCTCACGAGCGTGTGATCGCTCGTGTGGTAAACCGAGCCCACAAATCATGGGCGATAGACTGTAGAGGCCACCACGAGCGTTCTCATGCTCTTGGGCCTCGTTTGGCTGAAATGGGTCGTGTGGGTCTAATGGGCTCATGGGCCCCACACGGATAAAATCCACGTTAAGTGGCAAATGCTGGACTGGGCTATGTAGTTCGCATAGCCGTGACTGAATTTGGGCTAAAAGGGGCACACAACTGCACTTCTGTTTTGCTCATTTACTTAAGCACTTTGATTTTGATTCGGGTTGTGATAAGGCCTCTATAATTTCTGGATTTTAAATTTGGGATTTTATTGATTGTGATTTATATCTGCTAGAAGTAGAACACGGTTTCCCAAAACAATAACTATTTTCAAACGCTACGTTTCCGCAACTCAATTTTTTTTAAATATCACGTTTTCGTAAATCATTTGTTTTAAATTAAGCTTCTGCAACAATAAGGTTTTAAAGGTAATAACATTTTAAAGGGAATAACTTTTAAATAAACCACGATTGAAAATAAGCAAATGCAAACTGAGGTTTTGTACAAGTTGTAAATGGCAAGAAGTTTTAAATTTCAAGAAGGGTTTTCAATGAAAACATTGTTTTCGAAAAACACTTCAATGTGACATGCCAGATTCGACCATAACGTCTAGGCCGGGTTTGGGGTGTTACATATAGCCATGCGTTAACAAGAAGCAATGCAAACAAACTTGCAGTCCAAGCATAATCATAACAAGACTAGTATAACGCATGCGAATGGACATATTCAAATTACCATGCAAATAAACTAATTTACTCGCCAATGCCTCGTCAAATGTTCGAAATAGAATTGAATAGGGTTCAAGGCATTCAATCAACTTAAATTGCTTCCATGAGTCATGATTGGAATGCGAGTAATGGGTCAAAAGATGGACATAATCATCACAAACAGGTAATTGAAAAGATTCACTCACAAATGCATCATGACAAATATAAAAAACACGAATCTTTTTATCTCCAATCAAAACAGGTAGATCATGTTCTAATGAAACAAAATGGTTACCCACATCACGATCTAAGTATCTTTCAAAAATCAAAGTATCAACAAGAATTTTAACACCATCCGAGGAGAACAAACACGTTCCAAAACTTTCAAGTGTCTTACCTTTATGAGCAGGAAAATAAAGATCGTTTTTACCTCGCTCAATTAACACAAACCTTCGCTCCTCGGGGGTATAGCGTAGTCGAAACTTTGTGGTTGACTTAACCTTTTCGGAATGAAACGAGAACCTCATGTACACCACAGAAACGGATTAAGGAATGAATTTAAATTGAAGTCAAATTTGTCAAACCTCGTTTCCTTATTCAAAAACCAAGTATCAAACAAATAGAAATTATTCGCACACAATCGACGATGCTTGATTTTTCCCACAAAACGAACCAAAACAAATTCCGGGTTTAAAAATGTGAGGTTGATTACTTATGCCAAAATGTAGCAACGGTTTCACTAAATAAAACGCGCTAAACCAATAGGAGTTTTGCGTCCGCAGTAACAAACATTCAAATCTTTTTACATGCTTCAAAACAGATTTGCAAAAACTCGAGGATTTCAAATAGGGCAATAAATAAATCATATAAGTACCACAATCAAACAAATTGATATTTTTACATGAAAATTCATTGTCATACCTAACCAAGTCTTACATTTTCCAAATAAACGATACTCCACCTTCACACTTTGCAACGCAATGATTTTTATTAGACAAACTTGTCTTACCATCATTTAAAACTTCAAAATTAATCGAAGGATGGCAATTGACGATATCATCCACATAATCACAAGCATTCGAGTAAGTTGGTGGAGGCTGAAATGCTTTAAAGCACTTACCTTCCTTACCTTGTTCGACCAATCGAAATCGCCTCTCATCGGGAAGGTAATTAAGATGGAACTTGCTAATCGAAATTTTAGGAACCTGAAAAGAAACAACACGAGAAAAAGTCATATCTTGGTTAGTGGAAATATTCCTCACCACTTCTTGCTCGTCTTTTTCTTTCATTTCTTTTTCTAACTCATTTTCTTTTTCATCTTCTTTCATCTCTCTCTCCTTTTCAATTTTATGTTTGTTCTCACACTCTTTTTCGACTTCTTTTTCAATTTCTTTTTCTTTTTCTTTCTCTTTTTCGATTTCTTTTTCTTTTTCAATTTCAATTTTTTTCTTCTTTTTCTTTTTCTTTTTCCTCTCTTTCATGTTCTTGTTCGATGTTATTACAACTTAAGGATGATACAAAGGAATCGAAAAGATAAGTGTTTTGCTCAAAGAAAGAGAAAGTATTCTTATAGACATCTCGATCAAGTCTTCGTGAATGATTCTTCGGTAGGGACTTAGTTGAGGCATATGAAGAATAACTCGTGCTTTCTCGTTCGTCATCTCAAAGAGTCTCAATCTCGAAGCTTTCTTCTCTTTGTCTCGACGGCCTTGTTGAATAGGAGTCTTGATAAGAGTCTTTTCTCGAATGGTGTCGTCGTGGCTTTGTTTTCTGACTTGGTGGAATTTGCTTCCGTTGGGCTTTTTCTTCCACTCGGTCCAAACTTCTTTGTAATAGATCTAGCTTCCTTTCAAGCATTCGGCCCATCTCGTTCACCAAGTATTGAAATTCATCGGCCGAAAATTCATCTCGAGACATGATTAAGTAATAACAAGAGAAGTGTTAAACAAAAAAAGAAAGAAAGTAAATACCTTACCACAAACCTCACAGAATCACTCGGAAAGAAAAAAATAAGAATTTTGCACTCCGCTCGTGTTTCACTCTTTTCAAAGGCTTTTTCGTCTCTCTAATGGGCTCACACTCTCTTGCCTTTTGCCACTCGACCTCGCTATCGTAAATTCGTATTTCATCTCGTTTAGACTTATTGCGGCTTTGGGGTCGGCTTCAAAATGGGTGCAAAAGGATAACGTATGGTGTAAAGGTAGGCTGAAAGAAAAATTAAATCGGTTTAGATGTGGCGTTGGGGGGGTAGAGGGAATGGTAGAAACGTTGTGATGATCGGAGTAGAAGAATGAAACAAAATAAACTTGCAAAACTTTCACTTCAGTTTTTTTATTTATAATTTTCAAAATTCTTTTTTTATATACTTCAAATACATTGAAAATAATACAATAAAGAACTTTCGAATACAACTTGAATTTTTTTTTCACGTTACGAACCTACTTCCGGGATTATCTCGTACGTCGGCGCTCCTCATTTTCAAGCTCTGATACCAAATGATGTGAGACGGCCCGGGTTGATTCGAGTCATTCACGGGTTTGCCCGATCATCGACGAGGAGTAATTGAGTTGTCGGAAAAAGATGGAAGATAGGCTAAGGTTGCGGAAGCTTATCAAAGGTGGTTTTTAAAATCGGTTAAATTACGAATGTAGGTTCAGCTGATAGAAGAAACAAGGAAGGTGGCTAATTGGGTATTTCGGTTTAGCAAAGAAAGAAATAGAGGATGGAAAAGTTCGGGATAAGTGGTGGATGTGGAAAGCGATCTTAAACGTCAGAAATGATTCAACACTAAAAAGTGTCACCCCGGTTTCTATATTGTTTAAGGTGGGTTTGCGGAATTGTAGATTGTTGAACGCCACACAAAAAATAGGTGATAAGTTCAAAAGAGTTCGAATGATGCCACTAGCTCGCTAGATAAGTCAAGTCGAGACTCACACGAAAATAAAAGAGGAGATAAACTCACTTGAGAACAAATGTTCATTCAAAGATTAGCAAAAAGTTCTTTAAAAATGAAAACAACAAGATATTTATAGTGTTCAGCTAGGGTAGCCGAATAGCCTAATTATAAACTTAATAACTAAGCAAAATTAAGCTAGATTGAGCTAGAAAATTCTGGAACAAAGCTTTAATTTGCTGTAGCAAAATTCAGCTGAATGGGAGCTCATTGGACGGTTTCTAGAAGGATAGATGAACTTGGAGAATTTCCAAGGTGCATGGCAGCAGCTAGGTTCGGCCTAGGCTTTAATGAACTCCTTAAATTGCCACTTTTAGCTGAAAAGTTATCAGCATTAAAATGAGTACTTGAGCAGCCACTTGGAGTGTGAATGGACGGTTTTGAAGGGTCTTCAAAGTGTGAAAGGGCTGAACCGAATGGACATGGTGTGAATAGCAGGTGTGAAAAGAATTGTGCTACTTAGGGGAGTGGATCGACCAAGCTTTGGGGAGCCTAAAGGCTGGTGACCCTTGGCCGAATGGTTGCCTTGGGGAGCCAAAAGAGATTAGCCAACATGCAATGAACCAGCCGAACGTGCACCTTCCACATACATTGCACCTACATGCATGAACCTTGTTAAATGTTCTCCAAAGATTCGGCTGCACCTATTAAGCACATGAACCAAATTTAATTAAACAATAATCAGCTGAACAAAATTAAAACACAACCTAGACATATTAAATAACACTTAGAAAAAAATTAATTAAGACTTAAATAAGACACATTAAAAATCGGCTAAGACTAGGACACCTTAAAATCATGTAATAATTCAAGACAAATTAAATAAACTTAGGACACCATAAATTCAGCTATAATAAAACACTTAGGACATATTTATAAGCTGTAGGAATTAATTAATTTATTTGAAAATTAAAGTAAAGAGCTGAAAATATTTTGATGAGCTCAATGAGCTGGAATGAGCTCAATTTGAGCTAAACCGAGCTAAATTGAGCTTGCACCAAAGTGCACGGATGGCTCAAATCTTGAACCCGAGCTGGTACTTCGCCCTTGGGTTGAATTTCGTTCCACAATTGGCTCATTAGGGCTGCCACGGCCTCATGCATTCATTTGGTCCGAGCAGCTGCCACGGCCTCATGCATTCGTTTGGTCCGAGCTCGAGTCATAGGACCTTTGGGAAGTTCGAGAGCATCAGAATTCAAATCCTTGGTTGCCCTCGGTATGCTTACATCAGTACTCTATCTGTGGACAAGTATGAGGCAGAGTCCGTGCGTCTGAGCTAGTATGCGCTTGGCTCAATAGGCTAGTCGTTGTAAGAGGTTCAAGTTTGGAATGAACCGGGATATTAAGTTATATTTGGTAGCGTAGTCTGCTGAGGTCTTTGACGAGTTGGTTGAGAAGGCCCGACCTTTAGAGGAGACTTTGGGTGAGGTGCCCAAAGCTGTTACTGCTAGGACCATTAATAGGTCATCTGAATCTGCTTGTGGATCTGGCTGGAAGGCCAAGAAAGGTCGTTTTGGGAGGTCAGGACGATGTGTTGCTATAGGCCAGGGTCCGTTTAGACAGACCGCAAGAGCTGTGATTGATGTAGGTGATCAGAGACGTGCTATGATGCTGTTGTGAGAGCATTGTAACTGTAGGCATCCTGGTGAGTGTTGGAGGGTGACTGGTGCTTGTATTTATTGCGGATTGATGGAGTATTAGAGATTGCCCTAGGAGGGTAGTTATGGCTAGAGACCAGCCTACTGCTACTACACTTACTCCGGCTCGAGGGAGAGGCCGTGGTAAAGGTGATAGTGGTAGAGGGTTTGGACAGAGAGGAGTTACTCGAGTTGAGACTGGAGGTCCAGCTAGAGTATATGCAGTTAGAGAGCCCCAGACTAGAGAGGCCACATACGTCATCGCAGGTACATTCACACTACAGTTTGTTTCTCTTCTAGCTTTAGTAGATTCTGGTGCTACGAGATCGTTTATTCTGAGAGATGTAGCTAGAGAGTTAGGGATTTTTGTAGAGACATCTAGGTTGGGTGTTACTATAAAGAGTCCGTTGGGTGATAGTGTAGTAGTTGATCAGGTTTATCGACGTTGTCCTCTGATGGTTCAAGGACAAGGGTTTCCTGTAGATCTTTTAGAGTTGCCGTTCTGGGGATTTGATGTTATCCTTGGGATGGATTGGTTGACTGAGCATCGGGTGAAGGTCGACTATGAGGCAAAGTTGGTGACTCTATGTTGTGCTGATGGCTATGAGATTGTTGTTGTTAGAGAGAGGTCTGAGTTGCTCTCCAGTGTGGTTTTTGAGCTTAGAGCCGAGAAGCTAGTCCGAAAAGGTTGCGAAGCTTATCTAGCCTATGTCTTGAATGTTGATAGTAGAGAGTTAAGGTTGGATAAGATCCGTGCAGTCTATGATTTTTCGGATGTTTTTCCTGAGGAGTTGTCTAGTATTCCACCGGATAGAGAAGTTGAGTTTGGTATTGAGCTCCATCCTGGTACTGCTCCAGTTCCAATTGCGCCTTACCATATGGCAACTAAGGAGTTGAAGCTTCAGTTGCAGGAGTTGTTGGATCGGGGTTTCATTCAATCGAGTATGTCACTGTGGGCAGCACCGATTTTATTTATAAAGAAGAAGGATAGGACTTTGAGGTTGTGCATTGAGTATCACCAGCTGAATAAGTTGACCATCAAGAATAGGTACCCACTTCCGAGGATTGATGATTTGTTTGACTAGTTTCGGGGAGCTTTGGAAACACAAAAATATATAGACTTTTTCATGCTCTTTTTAACTCAAATTCATGCAGTTTCATAGTAATTCTTGTCGAAAAATATAATATTATTATAGAATAATTAAATTGTACTTAAATTATTAACATATTGAAATTTGATTAATTTTATAATAAATTTTCATAAATTTTAATTTATTTTTGACAGATTTGCACAAAGGGTGAAAATTGGCTTGGCAGACACTGCTAGAAGCTCAAAACCGTGAAGCGAGTTTTGAAGCATTGAGGCGAATTAATTTTTTTGTAACACCCCTAACCTGTCTCTATCGTCAGATTAGGGTTACGGAGCATTACCGTACAATTAGAAACATTTAAGCATCATAACATTCAATAATTTAAATATATTATAAACCATTCATTATCATACATTTCGTCCCTAAATTGAGCCTTCGATGCCGTAGAAATAGCTTACAAGCAATTCGGGACTAATTTGAAACAATTTGGAAAGTTTAGGAAAAAGTTGCAAAAATTAGAAATAGGGGTCACACGGCCGTGTGACATAGCCCAGGCCGTGTAACTTTCGAACAAGGGACACATGGCCATGTCCCAGCCCGTGTCCTCGCCCGTGTAACTCACTGAGTAGGGTCACGCAGCCATGTCACACGCCCGTGTGCCAGGCCGTGTGTTAGGCCGTGTAACTCACTGACTTGAACCCTAAGAAATCCTCATATGACACACGGCCGTATCGCCAAACCGTGTGCCTCACATGGCTGTGTCACACACCCGTGTCCCAAGCCATGTGAACCCAAAATTTACCTAAAATCAAACCATTTCAAAAACCATTTCATGCATAACTTTTCAAACCACTTAAGCACACATTCAAGGGGTTCAAACACCATTCAAACTTGCATAAACATACCATTTCAAGCATCCTAAATCACCTAACCAATATGCCATTCAAAGGCACCACAATTTGCATCCAAACATCCCTTACTTAAACATATCCATATGCTACATTTCATGCATACAAACCTAGTCTATATAGGATTTAAAACATACCATAAGACCCTTATTTACAGGTCTTAACAAGTGACCAAAAAATGACAACCTTTGGTAAACTGTTAAGTGCACCAACCAAACATAATCTTCAAAACATAAACATATCAAAGCACTATTACACAACATCCTATACATGCCATTATAAACCTTGGTCAAAACACTCAAAAAATACCAAATTGACTTCGGATAGTGTGATAGATCTCTGACAAATTTCTGAATCGATCGAGCTTCTGATAATCCATAAAACAAAGGAAAGAAACTAAGTAAGCAACGAGTGCTTAGTAAGCTCGTATAAACCTTAAACATAACTTCCCATTTCTATAATACAATTCATAGAATAAGTATAAACCAAAATCAATGCCATAAGCTTAATATGAGCCTATAAAACATCATCAAAACTCACAAGTTAGTATACTTGTTCATATATATATATATGAAATCAATCATAAGATATGTGGTCTACCATGTATAAACATAACATTTTACATCATAAATGTTACCATAATGTCATGTTTCATAGCATTTGCATACTTACCATATCCTTTTCCTTTTCTTACTCGTTGAACTATTTAGAATTTCAACGGATACTCAGGAAAGCTCACACGAAGTGTGCCTTTACATGGAACTGTAACCTTTCCTTTACATCAATACTCACACGAGCTGTGAAATGGGCCTGCTCACACGAGCTATGGGTCAAAACGTAAGCTACACGATGCTGCTTACACGAGTTGTGGAGAATTCGTAACAAATGCAGGACCTCATCCATCGGTAGGACATTCAAGACCAGCACCCAAAACATGAAATCCCTAATGACATATCATTTGTATCCTAAGAATTCCTAAGGTTTAATCGGGACTTAATATCCGTCAATTCATCATAGTATTGATACATTTATATATATAAGTTCGTTTATATCAAATCAACATAATGAATATTCAATTTAACTAGCATGAAAGTGATTACAGTTCATACAAACTTACCTAGATAACTAGGATGTAGAAGAAAGATCGAGTTAATCCGAAGCTTTAGCTTTTCCTCAATCTAGGTCCGAATGTGGTTTATCTTTATCTAAATCGATAATTTCACTCAATTAAGTACTTCTAGAATTCAATTTACTCCATATTTCATATTTATACAAAATTACCAATTTGACCCTAATATTTTAACTTTTTCATGATTTAGTCCCTAAGCTCATAATTAGAAATTTAACCATTTTAATCCTCCACATAGGCTAACCGAATTTCTTAAGGACTCATATCAACCTACTATAACCATTATTTCATAAATTTAACATGAAATTTTACTATTTTTACAAATAAATCCTTAAATGCAATTTCATCAAAATCACTTAACAAAACATATTTATTTTTCAACAAAGAGTAATATCCCTGAATCGGGTCTAGTAGTTTTAGGTATATTTTTCGGGTTTCGAGCGCAAATTTAGGAATTTATGGGGTTAATAATAATTTTTTAAATTTAATTTAGGAAGTCAATTTCATCTAAAATCGATTAAACAATAATCCAGAAAAATAAAAATATTTTTGGAAAATTAATTTTAAAGTAATTAAATAATTATTAGTGAAAATAATTAATTTGGGTCGAAAAAGAATTTTAAAATAAATTTTATTGGGGGTTATTTTGAGTTAAAATTAAATATTTATTAAATTAGATTTAATTGTAAAATAAAGGAAATTTTGGATTATTTATTTGGCAAATAAACCTTTAAATTCGAAATTTTGGAGGGAAATGATTAATTGGTAAAGCAAGGGAAATGTGGGAGTGGCCATTGGGCAAATTTCCCAATTTTTAAATTTCTCGTGGGTTGTTTCAATTTTAAACACAAAGCATCTAGCCTACATTTCACACCATTTACATCAGATTAGAGAGCTATAAAATTCATTTTATTTGCATGGTTCTAAAGATCTATCATAAGAGAATAGATTCAACCAATTTTCTTCTCAAAATACACTCTCTTTTCACCTAAAGTTATTCACAAAAGTAGCAAAAAATATTCTGAAATTTCTCAAGATTCTTGAATCAAGATTTTTAATCAAAGGATTTAGAATGAATCAAAGGTAATTATTATTTCTAAACTTATTTTTATGATGATTAGAAGCATATTTACATGATTTGAGTGATAATTACATGATTTTTTATCAATGTCATCTTCTTCAAAAGCTTAAGTTGCTTTGATGGTGGATCTTGAATTTTGAGAGGAAATCCACAAATCAATGGATGTTCCAACTCAAAATGGATCTATTAGAAGGTTTTTGATCTTATTTATCAAGATTAAACATGTTTTGTAAGGTAATTTAAAGAAATTCGAATTTCATCATCTTCATGAATCGATTTTCTGGATTTTTGTGAAATTGATTTAAATGTGAAATTGATGCTTAGTATATGTTTAGTTGGTCTAGTATTGATGTTTGGAAGTGATTAGGAGGGTTAGAGTGGTCAATTTTGTGAGGAATCGAGTTTTCGACTTGATGATACAAATCCGGTAAGGTAACTTTGAGTGAGAATTTCCTATAGCCTAGTTGATGAAAATTTGTGTATATTATATCTTTTGAAAGGTGGTAATATCTATTTTATCTTTGTTGAAGCTCCGAATCTTAAAGAGGATCGAGCTAATCGAAATTAAAGCTTGGATTTGCTTGGTTGATCACTTGGCTGTGGTTGAGTTAGTTGTGTGCTGAGTGTTATTAAATGGCAATTTGGTAAATTGACCCTCACTTATGCTTAATTGGATGATTAATTACTGGTTGAAAATATTTAATTGAGTTTTGGTTGGTTAATTTTGCAAGATTATTTATATATGTTTAAGTGATGAAATTTTTGTTAAGTGTTGGTAAGTGAACATCTAGTGATTTTATGTGCTTGATTTGATTGATTATAATGGTGAAGTAAGCAAACATCCTGGATTTTTTGGTTCATGGTATGTTGATATTTCAATTGATAAATGAACATTGATAATATGTAATTGGTATGCTAGATTTAACTTGATGTTAAAATGGCTATGTTACATGATTCACATATGCATTTTGTGTAACACTCCTAACCCATAACCGTCGCCGGATTAGGGTTAAGGAGTATTACCGAACAAACCGAAACATTTACAATCATTTCTCAACACATAGTATAACACAATTTAAACATATCAAAATATATGCATATAGTCCCTTTACGAGGTCTATGAGACCTTAAACATGCACTAGAAAGGGGTCGGGACTAAACCGGGATCATACAAAATTTTTTCGAAAATCAAACATTTTTCAAAGTTACAGAGGTCACACGCCCGTGTGGGCAGGCCGTCTGCCTCACACGGCCTCAGACACGCCCATGTGTCCAAGCCGTGGCAAAACAGGGCATACATACTAACTTGTCCACACGGCCTGAGACACGTCCGTGTGCCACACCCGTGGTCGAGCCTGACTTGCATCACACGACCAGTCACACGCCCGTGTGTCCAGCCCGTGGTCGAGCCTGACTTGCTTCAATTTGCAAACTCAAATGACACGGTCGAGCCACATGCCTGTGTGCTCAACCGTTTGGGCAATTATAGGCAATTTGCAAGACCAAATTTGCCATCCACACTAACGATCACCTACAAGCATCTTAACATATGCATTTATATCTCAAATGGCAACAAAAACATACCAATACATGCACCAAATAATCATCATCCACACCATCTACTTCCATGCTCGAACTCAACTTAATTATGGCCATCCAAATTATCAATTTCACATCTCAAAACTTATAAACTATTCAACATTCATTTCTTACCTCTTCTATCATAAAACTTACCATTTCCATCTTACTAATTTATGCAACAATAATCGCTCACATAGATTATACACATACACTAATAAGTCATTCATTTCATATGTTCACAACATATCACAACCATTAAACTAGCAAGCCAAATCACATAGCAAGGCTTATACACTTCAAAACATGCCATATCAACTAGCCTATACATGCCATATACCATATATATACATCTTCCAAAAGGACCAAAATAGTTGGCTGATAGTGTGATTGAGTCACTGACGATCCCCGGATCCGAGCTAGCTTTAAAGACACTGTAAAACAGAGGAACACTTCACACAGTAAGCTTTATAGCTTAGTAAGTTCGTAATATAATACATTTAATTCAATAATACAATTGCAATATACAAAGTTAATCCATCACATAGATCAACTCAAAAATATATATATACACCATATCACCCATAGCTAATATGCTCACTCAACCATCCATAAATCCATTTACAATTCCATCAACCACATAGGTTCCGTACGTACCTTAGCCAACACTTAGTTATCGATCATTCATGCTACTCAATGCTCAATGCTTCATTTCGATCAACATTCGTTATTCGTTCAATTTATTCGCACACTTAATGACAAATTCATAGCCGAAGCTTAAATATCATCGCACACTTAGTGCCTTTATATAAAACCGAATTTATCTCGGTATCACACACACAGTGCCAATCAATAAAGCTGAAGCTTCTATTATTTCGCACACACAGTGCTAATCACCTCTATCTCAATTCCAATTACGCACACTTAGTGCCACATTTCTCAATTCCACATATAACATTTCTAATTCATTAATCTCGTATTCATTCATTTCATAATACTTAAACATAAGTTTAACAATTCGTATTATATCCGAACTTACCTCGGACGTAGAAATACCGAGACTAGTTGATCAATCGAGCACTTTGTCTTTGCCTCGATCTCGATCTGAATCGCTCCTTTCTTGGTCTATACATATTCAAATTTAGTTCATTCATTCACCAAATTATACAATTTTAATCCAAATACACATATTTAGGGCATTTTACAAAATAGCCCTCACATTTTCACATTTCGACACTTTAGTCCCTATTTCATAAAATCATCAAATTCACATAATTTCATCTCACACATGCCTAGCCGAATTTTCCTTATGTTCATACAAGCCCACACATTTCATTTATTTCACATTTTAGTCCTCCAATTTTTTATTTTCACAATTTAGTCCAAATTACTCAATTTCACCAAAAATTCAAAGACAAAATATGTTAATCTTTCACATATCTTTCATATTTCATCATCAATTATCACAAAGCTCAAACATTCATCAATGGCTTATCTCAAAATCACCATCAAATTCTAAAATTAAAGCATGGGCTAGCTAGAGCACAAAGCAACGATCACAAAAACGTAAAAATTATCAAAAACCGATCAAAACACATACCTTGATTAAGAACAAAAATGGCTGAATGTTTCAAGCCCTATCTCTTTCTTTTCCTTCTTCAAATTCAGCTAAGAGAAGATGATAATGGCTTTATTTTCATACTTGTTTTATTTAATATACCTTATATCATGTTTTACCATTTTGCCCTTTAATTAATCAACCATTTAACTATTAAATATTAGGCCATTTATGTCAATCTCCACTATCCATGGTCCAATTACAACATAAGGATTTCTCATTTAGAAAGCCATGATAAATAAACACTTTAACAATCAGCACACAGCTTTTGCATTTTATGCAATTAAGTCCTTTTTGCAGATTAAGCACACAATCGATAAAATTTTCACACAGCACTTTCACACATGCTCAATCACATATTATAAACACCAAAAATAATATTAAAATATTTTTTCGACCTCGGATTTGTGGTCTCAAAACCACTGTTCCAACTTGGGTCTAAACCGGGCTGTTACAACTCTCCCCCTTAGGGATTTTCGTCCCCAAAAATCTTACCAGTGAATAGGTTCAGATATTGCTCTCTCATAACATCTTCAGGCTCCCACGTAGCCTCTTCAACCCCGTGTTTATGCTACAATACTTTTACTAAAGAAATTCTTTTGTTTCTCAACTCTTTGATCTCACGTGTCAGAATTTGAATCGGTTCTTCACTATACGGCAAATCTGACTGAATCTCAACCTTAGTAGGAGCAATCACATGCGATTGATCAGATCTGTATCGTCGAAGCATCGATACGTGAAATACATTATGAATCTTTTCTAACTCAGGTGGCAACAACAACTTATAAGCAACCGGCCCAATTCGTTCGATGATCTCATACGGTCCGATGAACCTCGGACTTAACTTGCCTTTTCTGCCGAAACAAAGTATTTTCTTCCACAAAGACACCTTCAAAAACACTTTGTCACCGACCTCAAATTCAATATCTTTTCTCATCAAATCTGAGTAAGATTTCTGACGATCTGACGCTTCTTTCAAGCTGTCACAAATCACTTTCACTTTCTGCTCAGTCTCTTTAATCAAATCAACCTCGTGAATCTTATTCTCACTAAGCTCAGTCCAATACAATGGAGTTCGGCATTTCCAACCGTAAAGAGCCTCATACGGTGCCATTTTAATGCTAGATTGAAAACTATTATTGTACGCGAATTCGATCAACGACAAATGCTTTTCCCACGTGCTTTCAAATTTAAGAATGCAGCATCTCAACATATCTTCAAGAATCTGAATAATCCGCTCAGATTGACCATTCGTTTGCGGATGAAATGCAGTACTGAAATGCAACTTTGTGCCTAAAGCCTCTTGCAATTTCTTCCAAAACCGTGAGGTAAATCTCAGATCTCTGTCAGATACAATGGATAATGGCACCCCGTGCAATCTCACAATCTCAGAAATATATAATTCAGCTAATTTATCAAGTGAATAATCTGTTCTCACCGGAACAAAATGAGCTGAGTTCGTCAATCTGTCAACTATCACCTAGATTGCATCTTTCTTTCTTAGAGATAAAGGTAGTCCCGACACAAAGTCCATCGTGATTCTCTCCCATTTCCACTCAGGTATCATAATCGGTTGTAACAAACCAGATGGAACCTGATGTTCAGCTTTAACTTGCTGACATACTAAACATCTCGAAACAAACTCTGAGATATCCTGTTTCATATTATGCCACCAATAAAACTGTTTTAGATCATTATACATTTTTGTACTTCCCGGATGAACAACCAAATGACTATTATGAGCTTCGTTTAAAATCAACTGAATCAACTCTGAATTCTTCGGAACACAAATCTGATCTCTGAATCTCAAACAATCATCATTATCCACTCGAAATTCTGAATCAAAATTCAAACCACATTGAGCTCGTTTTGTCATCATCTCATTATCACTTTTCTGGGCATCACAAATCTGACGTATAAATATCGGCCTCACTTTCAACTCAACCAAAACCAAACCATCATCACACAGATCTTATTGAGTACTCATTGCACACAAAGCAAACAAAGACTTTCGACTCAATGCGTCAGCTACAACATTAGCTTTTCCCGGATGATAATCAATTACTAATTCATAGTCTTTTAGTAATTCTAACCATCTTCGCTGTCTCAAATTCAATTCTTCCTGAGTCATCAGTGTAACACCCCAAACCCGGCCTAGAAGTTAGGCCCGAATCTGGAATGTCACATTAAAGGCGCACTTCAAAACAATTTACTAGTTAACCATTTAAGGCCCAAAAGCCCAAAATAAAAGATGATTTCGAAAACAATATTAACACTTTAATAATTTTATGAAATTCCTTAAGTGGGCAGTTGAAACAATAATAATAATAAACCCAAAATTCAAAGTCAAATAGGAGTTACATGGCGTTATTACAATCCAATGAAAAAAACAAAGTATTTAAACAGAACCATTTGAATAAATTAAAACATTTGAACAACTTGTAGTGTGGCCATCTCCGAGTCCTCTCCCTCGTCGAGCCGCCTATTCAGGATTACTTGAAACATTTAAAATTAAGGGTGTGAGTTTCGAAACTTAGTGTGTACAACCCTTGGCAATCAAATTACATACAAATATTCACATTGGGCCTAAGCCCTAACAATATCGATGGTCTTGGGCCTTAGCCCACAATGACCTCATATCATATCATATCGTATCTTTTATAAATAGATAATGCAAAACCCACCCCAAAAAATCCATCCGCTAAACACACCATTTCCCTTCCAACCTTATGACTCACTGTGGGAATTCTAGCTCGACCCACCCTCCGCTACACACCAAGGGTAGCCTTGGTTGCGTACTCTAGAATGTTGCGAAGAAAGTCGCTAATCATATGTTGGGCTTAAAGCCTCTGGTGGATCCATACCATACGGTCATGCGATCCTGGATCCATACCATACGGCCATGCGATCCTCAAATATTGACACAGAGTCATCAATATATATATGATAGGCACATAGCCACGGTAAATATGATTGGCACAAAGCCATAATAACGACACAAAGCCTTCTGTATTGGCACAAAGCCCATAATTACGACACGAAGCCCATATTAATGGCGCATGCACCCTCGGTAACAATATCGGTGCAAAGATGGTTGCTCGGTGGCTAAAAAGCCTGCGGTGGATCCATACCATACGGCCATGCGATCCTGGATCCATACCATACGGCTATGCGATCCTCAAATCTTCCTCCGTACCATAATTCCCACCCATATGCATCCTAAGTAGAATATCATATGAATGCATCAAACACAAAAGTAACATCCACAAACCCATATTCATCACATAGGGGTATTTTCGTCATTTCACTACCTAGGGGTATTTTCGTAATTCTACCCTACAGGGGTATTTTGGTAATTTGGCAAATTAGGGGTATCTTGGTAATTTTACAAACAGGGGCATTTTAGTAATTTTACAATATAAGGGTATTTTAGTAATTTCACAATATAAGGGTATTTTAGTAATTTTACAATATAAGGGTATTTTAGGAATTTTACAATATAAGGGTATTTTAATAATTTTACAATATAAGGGTATTTTAGTAATTTTCCAACATAAGGGTATTTCAGTAATTTTCCCAATATAAGGGTATTTTAGTAATTTTCCAATATAAGGGTATTTTAGTAATTTTCCAATATAAGGGTATTTTAGTCCCTCTCGGGTTTTAGTTATAAACTTTGGCCCATAAACAAGTCCTCACGGTTAAAGTGAACAAATACTATGCACCAAGTAGGATCTCAGAAAAGAGGAGGTGGGTCACTCGGACCGCTTAAATACCAAGCTCTCACTAGATCTAATCCTAGACATGCATATGTCGGTTACCACACTCTAACTAATCGACTTGTCTACAGGCATGTTTAATTAACTTAAGTCTTATGAAATTGAAGAGTTGTTCAAACTAGGCCTAAGTCCATAACCCTAGCATATCTGCTTACGTCCCCATAAAGCCCATCAAACCCAAATTACAACCTTACGACCCATTAGGCCCAAAACATATCCAGATCATGCATCATGCAAGACTAATTCAATTCGTATTACAACCAAACCATTCCATCAAACTTAGCCTCAGGGCCCACCGGGCCCATTTGGCCACTTTCGGCTTTTCGGCATTGCCGATATCGTGTGTGTAGTGTTTGTACACACCTGGTAACCTTGCGCACTGCGAACTCCTTAGTCACGAACCTACAATTGACATTACTAGCGATTAACCAAAGCTTTAACACATACTTATCAAAAACCGAAACCTCACCGTACCCTTACCGTGTGCCTTACGTTCTAGTAGCCCTTCTTTTGCTACTATTGGCGATTATCCTCTAGATCTGCACCCAAACACCTATATCGTTAAAACCAAGTGACCCATATTGTTCATAAGTCACCCCTATGAGCCACATTAGATTCGACCATTTACTAAACCATGACTGAGTCGAGAACACTTACCTCTTCCTAACGATCCTTACCTACCACGCTTGCGATTGTTGAGCCTTACCCTTGTTAATACAGGTTAACGACAAGGATTGGGTTAGATAGCCCTTCGGCTTTTAACAAAACACACTAAAAAGTTTAACTAAGCACTTACCGAAATTCTCCTTTGATCCTGCGGGTTAGATATCTAATTGAACAAGATTCGGCTTCCAAATGTGACTAAGAGTAGATAATAATCGATTGAGGTGGAAGAACAAACAAAAAAGAATCGGCATAAACAGGGGTTCTGACAAATAGGGATTTCAGGTTTACATGGATTTTGGAAAATAGGTATTTCGGCAAACAGGGATTTCGGCAAAAAAGGGATTTTGGCAAACTAGGGTGGTGGTATACGGCAATGGAAGAAAATAAGGATGAGGGGAAAAAAAAAGAAAGATGGAAACTCCAAGAACCCCTTCTAAGGATTTCTGCACTCTTTTTAGCCAAAGTCAACTACCTTCCCCACAAAATCCTATTCAGCCCCAACACTTCACCCTCCTCATCTCCTATCTTTTCTCTCTCGATAATACCTTAATCTTATCCGAAATCTCCTCCACATCCATCGATCCCGCTTCCTTCAAACTCTCCATGGCAAGAGTACAAAATTAACACAACTCTTGTCGTCCACCTATGCAAAATAAAACACTCCAAAATACACTCCTCCCGCTCGAACCTTGGACCTCTTCACTTTCACACACGTCACCTTATAGCTCCCAAGTGACGCCACTTTCCACTGGACCACAAACCCATTTGTGTCTTATTTTCTCTTAATCTACTTAAGAGGCCTCTTGATCAAGTCACAGCCTCCTTGGGGCTAAAACAAAAATTTTTCCCTGTACCTTTACTTGATCTCGTGGACTTCTCCAACACCCTTAGACACTCCAAATTCATCAACCCTCGTGAGCCTACATACCAATTTTCATTTTCTCGCTCACTAAAAAAATTTCGAGATCCAAAGCCCAAAGCCCAATTCTTCTAGGCCCAAATTCGGGGCGTTATAATTCTTCCCCCTTAAAAAAATTTCGTCCTTGAAATTTCCAACTAACATGGTGGTCGTGTATCAACTACCCCACACACTACACACACAAGACTCGACCCTAATAATTTTAATACATACCCAAAACATCCACCTATCGCAACCATTCTCAAACATACGCAGAATAAGTACCAAATTCCGATTCAACTGTTTACAAAGCCCTAACACTTCCACGGCCTCGGCCGTAGCCTCTTCCTCCTCTTCTAGCGCTCATCGTTGATTCTTGTATTATCCGAATTAGGAATTTTATGAAATTAGTACATAGTTCCACTTGTTTAGGGCACATGTCTTATGTAAGTAACAACAATTTTCTTAAAGTTATTCCGCGGTCGAGAATCCACTACAGGCTTAAGTTTCCTACGGGCTTTAGTCTCCAAAAGCCTATTTTTAAGTAGCCCATTATCTACACAGTTCAGTAATCTAAGCAAATGTTGTACAGATAACTTACTTGGCTCGACGTCGAGGGCTCAATGAACCACACTTCAAGAATCCTGCAAAAGCTTTTTAAAACCCAAAATCTAAGGCCCATTTCACAGCCTGAGCTTTGTAACCGGGCTCTGATACCACTAAATGTAACACCCCAAACCCGGCCTAGAAGTTAGGCCCGAATCTGGAATGTCACATTAAAGGCGCAGTTCAAAACAATTTACTAGTTAACCATTTAAGGCCCGAAAGCCCAAAACAAAAGATGATTTCGAAAACCATATTAACACTTTAATAATTTTATGAAATTCCTTAAGTGGACAGTTGAAAAAATAACAATAATAAACCCAAAATTCAAAGTCAAATAGGAGTTACATGGCGTTATTACAATCCAATGAAAAAAACAAAGTATTTAAACAGAATCATTTAAATAAATTAAAACATTTGAACAACTTGTAGTGTGGCCATCTCCGAGTCCTCTCCCTCGTCGAGCCGCCTATTCAGGATTACCTGAAGCATTTAAAATTAAGGGTGGGAGTTTCGAAACTCAGTGTGTACAACCCTTGGCAATCAAATCATATACAAATATTCACATTGGGCCTAAGCCCTAACAAAATCGATGGTCTTGGGCCTTAGCCTACAATGACCTCATATCATATCATATCATATCGTATCTTTTATAAACAGATAATGCAAAACCCACCCCAAAAAATCCATCCGCTAAACACACCATTTCCCTTCCAACCTTATGACTCCTGTGAATTCTAGCTCGACCCACCCTCCGCTACACACCAAGGGTAGCCCGGTTGCGATACTATCAAATGTTGCAACAAAGTCGCTAATCATATGTTGGGCTTAAAGCCTCGGTGGATCCATACCATACGGTCATGCGATCCTCGGATCCATACCATACGGCCATGCGATCCTCAAATATTGACACAGAGTCACCAATATATATATATGTTAGGCACATAGCCACGGTAAATATGATTGGCACAAAGCCATAATAACAAAGACAAAGCCCTTGTATTGGCACAAAGCCCATAATTACAAAGACGAAGCCCATATTAATGGCGATGCGACCCTCGGTAACATTATCGGTGCAAAGATGGTCGCTCGGTGGCTAAAAAGCTGCGGTGGATCCATACCATACGGCCATGCGACACGGATCCATACCATACGGCTATGCGATCCTCAAATCTTCCTCCGTACCATAATTCCCACCCATATGCATCCTAAGCAGAATATCATATGAATGCATCAAACACAAAAGTAACATCCACAAACCCATATTCATCACATAGGGGTATTTTCGTCATTTCACTACCCAGGGGTATTTTCGTAATTCTACCCTACAGGGGTATTTTGGTAATTTGGCAAATTAGGGGTATCTTGGTAATTTTACAAATAGGGGTATTTTAGTAATTTTACAATATAAGGGTATTTTAGTAATTTTACAATATAAGGGTATTTTAGTAATTTTACAATATAAGGGTATTTTAGTAATTTTACAATATAAGGGTATTTTAGTAATTTTCCAACATAAGGGTATTTTAGTAATTTTCCCAATATAAGGGTATTTTAGTAATTTTCCAATATAAGTGTATTTTAGTCCCTCTCGGGTTTTAGTTATAAACTTTGGCCTATAAACAAGTCCTCGCGGTTAAAGTGAACAAACACTATGCACCAGGTAGGGTATCAGAAAAGAGGAGGTGGGTCACTCGGACCGCTTAAATACCAAGCTCTCACTAGATCCAATCCTAGACATGCATATGTCGGTTACCACACTCTAACTAATCGACTTGTCTACAGGCATGTTTAATTAACTTAAGTCTTATGAAATTGAAGAGTTGTTCAAACTAGGCCTAAGTCCATAACCCTAGCATATCTGCTTACGTCCCCATAAAGCCCATCAAACCCAAATTACAACCTTACGACCCATTAGGCCCAAAACATATCCAGATCATGCATCATGCAAGACTAATTCAATTCGTATAACAACCAAACCATTCCATCAAACTTAGCCTCAGGGCCCACCGGGCCCATTTAGCCACTTTCGGCTTTTCGGCATTACTGATATCGTGTGTGTAGTGTTTGTACACACCTGGTAACCTTGTGCGCTGCGAACTCCTTAGTCACGAACCTACAATTGACATTACTAGCGAATAACCAAAGCTTTAACACATACTTATCAAAAACCGAAACCTCACCGTACCCTTACCGTGTGCCTTACGTTCTAGTAGCCCTTCCTTTGCTACTATTGGCGATTATCCTCTAGATCTGCACCCAAACATCTATATCGTCAAAACCAAGTGACCCATATTGTTCATAAGTCACCCCTATGAGCCACATTAGATTCGGCCATTTATTAAACCATGACTGAGTCAAGAACACTTACCTCTTCCTAACGATCCTTACCTACCACGCTTGCGATTGTTGAGCCTTACCCTTGTTAATGCAGGTTGACGACAAGGATTGGGTTATATAGCCCTTCGGCTTTTAACAAAACACACTAAAAAGTTTAACTAAGCACTTACCGAAATTCTCCTTTGATCCTGTGGGTTAGATATCTACTTGAACATGATTCGGCTTCCAAATGTGACTAAGAGTAGATAATAATCGATTGAGGTGGAAGAACAAACAATAAAGAATCGACATAAATAGGGGTTCCGGCAAACAGGGATTTCGGCAAACATGGATTTCAGAAAATAGGTATTTCGGCAAACAGGGATTTCAGCAAAAAGGGATTTTGGCAAACTGGGGTGGTGGTATACGGCAATGGAAGAAAATAAGGATGAGGGGAAAACAAAAAGAAAGATGGAAACTCCAAGCACCCCTTCTAAGGATTTCAACACCCTCCCTTTATAGCCAAAGCCGAACTACCTTCCCCCCACAGTCCTATTCGGCCCCAACACTTCACCCTCCTCATCTCCTATCTTTTCTCTCTGATAATACCTTAATCTTATCCGAAATCTCCTCCACATCCATCAGTCCTGCTTCCTTCAAACTCTCCATGGCAAGAGTACAAAATCAACACAACTCTTGTCGTCCACCTATGCAAAATAAAACACTCCAAAATACACTCCTCCTGCTCGAACCTTAGACCTCTTCAGCTTTCACACACGTCACCTTATAGCTCCCAAGTGACGCCACTTTCCACTGGACCACAAACCCATTTGTGTCCTATTTTCTCTTAATCTACTTAAGAGGCCTACTAACTGAAGTCACAGTTCCCTTGGGGCTAAAACCAAAATTTTTCCTGTACCTTTACTTGATCTCAGGACTTCTCCAACACCCCTAGACACTCCAAATTCATTAACCCTCAGAGCCCACATACCAATTTTCATTTTCTCGCTCACTAAAAAAAAATTCTAAGATCCAAAGCCCAAAGCCCAATTCTTCTAGGCCCAAATTCGGGGTGTTACAATCAGATATTTCAAACTCTTGTGATCAGTATAAATGTGACATTTCTCACCAAATAGGTAATGACGCCAAATCTTTAATGCAAATAAAATCGCAGCTAATTCAAGATCATGCGTCGGGTAGTTCTTTTCATGCGGCTTTAACTGTCTCGAAGCATAAGCTATAACTTTGCCCTCTTGCATTAACACACAACCCAAATCATTCAACGATGCATCACTGTAGACTATGAATTCTTTACCCGATTCTGGCTGAACTAACACTGGTGCTTCTGTCAATAATGTTTTTAACTGTTCAAAACTCTGTTGGCATCTTTCTGACCACTCAAATTTAAAATCTTTCTGTAGCAATTTTTTCAACGGAGTCGCAATCATCGAGAAGCCTTTCACGAACCGCCTATAATATCCCACTAGTCCCAGAAAACTACGAACTTCAGATACATTTCTCAGAGGCTTCCACTCCAAAATAGCTAAAAATTTGCTCGGATAAACTCGTATACCAGATGCTGACACAATATGTCCCAGAAAACCAACTTTATGCAATCAAAACTCACATTTACTAAACTTTGCATACAACTGCTTCTCACGTACAATCTGAAACACAATTCTCAAATGCTCGGCATGTTTCATCTCATCACAAGAATAAATCAGAATGTCATCAATAAACACCACGACAAATTGATCCAAATACGGTCTGAATATCCGATTCATTAAATCCATAAACACTGTAGGAGCATTCGTTAGTCCGAAAGGCATTACTAAGAATTCATAATGTTTGTACCTCGTTCTGAAGGCAGTTTTTGACACATCTGATTCTTTAACTCGTAGCTGGTAATAGCCCGATCTCAAATCTATCTTCGAAAATACTGTAGCTCCTTTCAGCTGATCGAATAAATCATTAATATGAGGCAAAGGATATTTATTCTTTACTGTCACCTTGTTTAACTATCGGTAGTCAATACACATTCTCATAGTGCCATCTTTCTTTTTCACAAACAACACAGGAGCACCCCAGGGCGAAAAACTCGATCGTGCAAATCCTCTATTCGTCAACTCTTGCAACTAAGATTTCAACTCTTTCAATTCTGTCGGTGCCATTCTATACGGAGCTATTGAGATAGGAGTCGTTCCCGGCACTAAATTAATGCCAAACTCAACTTCTCGTATCAGAGGTAATCCAGGTAATTCTTTAGGAAACACATCTGGGAACTCGCAAACTACAGGTACCGATTCAACTTTCTTTTCAGTCACTTTTGTATCTATCACATACGCAAGATAGGCTTCACTACCCTTTTTCACATAACTCAAAACTTTCATCGAAGATACAACTGTCAGTAACCCATTCAAATCACTGGATCCAATTCGAACTATCTCATTATTTTGACTTCTCAAATCAATACTCTTTCGTTTACAATTCACAATAGCATTATGCAAAGTGAGCCAATCCATACCCAGAATTATATCAAATTCATCAAATGGTAGCAACATCAAATTAGCCGGAAAACAAACATCTCGAAACATCAATGGACAGTTCTTGCATACTTTGTCAACCAGAACACACTTGCCTAATGGGTTCGACACTCTAATTACAATTTCAGTAGACTCAACAGGCAAAGTCTTACTAGATAATAGATTCACACACACATAGGAATGAGTAGATCCTGGATCTATCAATGCAATCACATCAGTATCAAATAGAGTGAAAGTACCAGTAATAACGTTTGGAGATGACGCTTCTTTTCGTGCGCGAATAACATAGGCTCGGGCAGGTGCTCTCGCCTCAGATCTCACAGCTGTGTCTGATGTTCCTCTCTGGCTACCGCTTACATTCCCGGTGTTTCTGGGTGGTCTACCTCTAGCTGTCACATTACTCAGTCTGCATTCTGTACATTGTCTTTCTCAGCTAACTCTGGGCAATCACGAGTGAAATGGTCTCGTGATCCACATTTATTGCAAACTCTATTATTGTACTTGCCCTAGCATTCTCCAACATGTCGTCTTCCACACTGTCTACACTCGGGCTTGTTGCTTTTAACACTTCCAACACTCGATTCAATCGAAATTTGAGTTCTTGGACTAACACTTTGTTTCACATTATCTCTACCCGAATGTCCAAATGGAACATTTGAGGGATTTATTGCATCTCAGAATCTATTGGATGAAGGTTGATACGATTTACTCATCGACCTCTTTCTTTCATCTCTAGCCTCTGAATCCGCTTTCTTCTTTTCTTTGCTGAATTCCTCAGCTTTACAAGCCCTTTCAACTAACACTACGAGTTCATTCAAGTCAAGAATTCCAACCAGAAGTTTTATGTCTTCATTTAGCTCTTCAATGAAGCGTTTACACATAGTAGTTTTAGTCGAAACACATTCCCACGTGTATTGGCTCAATCTCACAAATTCCCGCTCGTACTCAGTAACAAACATGCGGTCCTGTTTCAGCTCTAGAAACTCTTTACGTTTCTAATCTATGAATCATTGACTGATATACTTCTTCCGAAATTCAACTTGAAAGAAATCCTAGGTGATTCTCTCTCTCGGAACCACGGATATCAACGTTTTCCACCAATTATATGCCGTATCTCTCAACAAGGAAACAACACATTTAATGCATTCATCAAGAGTCAATGACATCTCATCAAACACTCGGATTGTATTCTCGAGCCAAAACTCAGCTCACTCAGCATCGTCATTAACTGTGGCTCTAAACTCTTCGGCCCCGTACTTTCTGATCTTATCTACAGGAGGTTTATTCAATCGGATCAGATCTACAACTTGTGGCACTACAGGAACTTGTGGGGGTGGAGGTTGTGGAGCAGCCGGATTCGTTCGAACGAACTCTGAAAACCACTCACTCATCATTTGAAAGAAGGCTTGCTTAGCCTCTCCCCCGTGGCTACTAGCTATTGGCCTAGATTTGGCCGGCGCTGTCTGTTGAGCGGGAGCAGGCGCATTAATCTCAACATAATCAGTAATTGCTCGATCGGGATCCATTTACTATACGAAAACACATTTTTATCTGTCAGGATTAATCACACTATCGCAATTATATATATGGAATGTATATCTAGACTCACACGAGCTACGTTAGTCCTAGAATTGACTAAACCGTAGCTCTGATACTAATAAAATGTAACACCCCTAACCCGTAACCGTCGCCGAATTAGGGTTAAGGAGTATTACCGAACAAACCAGAATGTTTACAATCATTTCTCAACACATAGTATAACACAATTCAAACATATCAAAATATATGAATATAGTCCCTTTACGAGGTCTACGAGACCTTAAACATGCACTAGAAAGGGGTCGGGACTAAATCGGGATCATACAAAATTTTTTCGAAAAGCAAACATTTTTCAAAGTTACAGAGGTCACACGCCCGTGTAGGCAGGCTGTGTTCCTCACACGGCCTCAGACACGCCAATGTGTCCAAGCCGTGGCAAAACAGGGCATACATACTGACTTGTCCACACGGCCTGAGACACGCCCGTGTGCCTCACCCGTGGTCGAGCCTGACTTGCATCACACGGCCAGTCAGACGCCCGTGTGTCCAACCTGTGGTTGAGCCTGACTTGCTTCAATTTGCAAACTCAAATGACACAGTCAAGCCACACGCCCGTGTGCTCAACCGTGTGGGCAATTATAGGCCATTTGCAAGACCAAATTTGCCGTCTACACTAAGGATCACCTACAAGCATATTAACATATGCATTTATATCTCAAATGGCAACCAAAACAAACCAATACATGCACCAAATAATCATCATCCACACCATATACTTCCATGCTCGAACTCAACTTAATTAAGTCCATCCAAATTATCAATTTCACATCTCAAAACTTATAAACTATTCAACATTCATTTCTTACCTCTTCTATCATAAAACTTACCATTTCCATCTTACTAATTTATTAAACAATAATCACTCACATAGATTATACACATACACTTATAAGTCATTCATTTCATATATTCACAACATATCACAACCATTAAACTACCAAGCCAAATCACATGGCAAGGCTTATACACTTCAAAACATGCCATATCAACTAGCCTATACATGCCATATACAATATATATACATCTTCCAAAAGTACCAAAATAGTTGGCTGATAGTGTGATTGAGTCGCTGACGATCCCCGGATCTGAGCTAGCTTTAAAGATACTGTAAAACATAGGAACACTTCACACAGTAAGCTTTATAGCTTAGTAAGTTCGTAATATAATACATTTAATTCAATAATACAATTGCAATATACAAAGTTAATCCATCACATAGATCAACTCACAAATATATATATACACCATATCACCCATAGCTAATATGCTCACTCAACCATCCATAAATCCATTTATAATTCCATCAACCACATAGGTTCCGTACGTACTATAACATCCCGGTTTAGGGCCTAGTCAGAGTAATGGTGCGAGACCACAAATCTGAGGGTTATGAATGAGTTATTGAGGTTTATGCCTTGTATGCATGCTAGTGTGAAAGTTTCTTGAAGCAATTTTGTGAAATTGTGGTTGAATTGTCCAAAAGGACTAAATTGCAAAAGTTGCAAAATGTGTGTTTCTAGAAGCTATATGTGTGAAATAGCTTTAGATTATTAATTAGAGGTCCTTAAATAGTAATTTATCCAAATTCTAATTTTTGGACAAAAATGGGCATGGATGAGTTAAAATTTGAAGTTTATCAAAAAGGGCATTTTGGTCATTTAGTTATTAAGTGATTAAATAGGTGAAAAGATGACAAAAATTCACTCATCTTCTCCCCCAAGTTGCCAAAAATTTCAATAGCCATTGTTAGGGCTCTTTCAATTTTTCAAGCTTGCTAGTAAGTGCTCCTAAGCCCGATTTTTGATATTCTTCGTATTTTTGAAGTTCTAGTAGCATGAGTAAGTTATTTTTAGCTTTTTGGTGAGCTATTATGGATGTTCAAAAATGTACATATGTATGACATACATGTATTTTGTTGTTTTATGGAAGATTATGAAAGCTTGATGTAGTAGAAACATCTTTTGTTAAGTGATTTTCCATGAAAATGCATGTAGGGACTAGTTTGTGAAAAACTTTAGTTTGGTCATACATATGTGGTTTAGTGAGAATTGATGATAGCTTTAGTTGAATAAGTGATTCGGCTAAGCATGAAAGACTAGAAAGTTGAATAAAAATCACTTTACAAGCCTTTGGGATAAAGTGTAAATATGAGAAAGTTTAGGGGCAAAATAGTAATTTTGCTAAAGTATGAGATGTGGGTCAATTTAGTCAATGTATGTATTGAATAAGCTGATTTATTCATTATAGATCAAGAAAGATGAAGCCCGGATCGAAACCGAGGCAAAAGTAAAGTGGTGGACTAAATTGCATATTTCTATACTTTTGAGTATCGAGGTAAGTCTATGCATAAACAATGCATTCATACTTACAAATTGTTGATGATAGCTAGTGTGTAGCTTGTTCGAGATTGATTGAGAACCTATGTGGTCCAAGTAGAATGAATGTAGTAGAATTGTGAATGGATGTTTAATTGAGTAAGTAGACATGTGAATGTGTAGTGATAATGCTAGATGGTAGGCTAAGTGCGATACCATCCTAATGCATATTGATGATGAGCTGGCTATGTGCGATGCTATCGTGAGGTATATCGTTTAGTGGGCTAAGTGAGAAACCCCTATGATTACCTTTGTGGTAGGCTAAGTGCGATACCACCTTATTAATTGATTGTGGTGTGCTAAGTGCGAAACCACCAAGACATTTGCTGTGTGGGTTAACTGTGTGGATTAGCCATGTGATTGCATTATTGAGTAAAATAGCTGTGTGGATGTATTATTAAGTTAATTAGCTGTGTGGATGAATTATTAAGAAATAATAATGTGTCGTATATTGTGTAAATGTGACATTGAATGCAGGGGTGCATTTTGATGGTTATGAGTATGTGACTCATGATGTGTTGGAAATGTGGTAAGGGATAGAAGAGTAAGCATAGTTGTGAATTACTTGTTGGTATAATGCTAATTGTTGCTTAGCTTATACTATGTTGCTTAATTGTTTATGTGTAAACTTACTAAGCTCAAAGCTTACTCTCTTTCTTTTCCCTTGTCTTATAGAGTAAAGGTGTTGAATCGAGACACGGGGATCATCAGAAGACAACCCACATATTAGCACACTTTGGTACATGAAACTTAATGTTTTGTCTTTGGCATGTATAGGGGCTAGACAAGTTAGTGGAATTTTTTGTAAATGGCTAAGATGTGTTGGCCTTTAGATGGATAGTATAATGCCATGGTTGTTGGCTATTACATTATATGAAAGAAAGATGTAGTTTTCTATGTGAGAATGCACTTCAATTTGAGTTGATTATGATGGTGTTAGATGAGTATATGTTGTATATGCTAGAGGGGTGAGAAGAGCTTGGCACATAGCTTTGTTCTTGTCCATGTGGATAGACACACGGTCGTGTGTCTAGGCCATGTGTGAGACACGGTTAGCCCACGGGAGTGTACTTTGGCCGTGCGTCCCCTACATGTTAGTATTATAAATCAGAATAGACCACGGACTAGCTGCACGGGCGTGTGCCTTGGCCGTGGGGCATTGGCAGAATGCTGGGTTTTTAGGCACGGTCTGGGGACATGGGTGTGTATGTCTATGCACGGGCGTGTCTAATCTTGCACGGGCGTGTGAGACCTGTATAAAGAGAAAATTTTTAAGATTGGAAAAAGTTCCGGTTTAGTCTTAAGAGCCCTCGTGTGTATGAGTGAGGCCTCGTAAGTCGAGAATGAGGTTGTTGAGATGACTTTAGAGAGTAGTTACGACGAGCCTAAGTGGGGATCAAGTGGCTTGAGTTTGGTAACGCCTCAGGCCCGGTTCCGGCGTAGAACCCGGGTAAGGGGTGTTACATTTAGTGGTATCAGAGCTATGGTTTAGCCGTTTCTGGGACTACCGTAGCGGGTGTAAGAGTCTAGCTATACATTCCATAAGTGTACAATGATAGTGTGGTGGTTTCTGATGATTTAAATCTTGTTTTATATAGTATATGGATTCTGATCCATTGATCATTGATGAAGCGACTAGTAACGCACCTACTCTCTCTCAAAGAACATGCCCTGTTGAGAGTGGACCCGAGGTTAGGGGTCAAGGGAAGAGGCACGGGAAGCCTTTCTCCGTATGATGAGTAATTGGTACTGTGTAACACCACAGGTTTAGGGGCTGTGCATATGGGGTATAAATCAAGTGTTAGTAGGTTTTGGGAGTGCTTGGTTGAGTTTTAGAGGCTCTAAGAATGTTGGGATGAGAAGGGAAGGCTTTGGAAAATTTAGATTTTTAGGGTAAAAAGGAATTGGGCCTAGGAGAATTGAGCCCAATGGGCCTTAGGCGTAGTAGCGTTTAAATTTTGGAGAACAAGAGACCGGCTTAAATGCAAGTTGGACCTATTGGATAAGTGATTTTGGAAGGTTAGAAGCTTCTTCATGAAGTCCCGGATCAAATATTGGCTTTGGGGAAATTTTGATTTTAGGTGGAAAAAACCACGGAAGTTGGCGTGTAGGCCTTAAGAATAAAATATGGAGGAAAATGACACAAGTGGAGTGTGTGGTGTAGTGGCAAAGTGACGCCACTTAAGAGACAAGGGGTGACGCCACAAGGGAAGGAAGGAGGTCCAAGGTTCAAGTCTTGGCTTTTGCATTTTGGTTTTCTTTTTACTTGGACCTCGGAATTTGGCTATAGTTTATATTTAGTTGCGCATGGTTTAAGACACAAGAGGAGCTTGTGGCCAAGTGGCTAGCAAACGTGGATTATGTTGCAAGGAGCCTGGTTCGAATCTCATGAGAAGCAAGGGAGTATTTATTTTGCGGTGCTGACGGGAAGAGTTTCAGTTGAATTTAAACTCTATCGACGAAGGGATCCCACATCGGAAAGATACAAAGAAGGAAGGTGAAGTGCTAGCTATATAAGGAGCATCCTAGGAGGAGAGTAAACACATCTTGGAAGGCGTTTGGGCACAGGAGTGGTCTGAGCGCGATTAACACCGAGTCCTATCGTGTGTGTAACTCTCTCTATTCTAGTTGTAGAGCGGCAAATGCCGGGTGCGGTCACGGCAATAGTAGCCACGAGCGCGCGAAGCGCGACGTGTGGGGCTTCGACGCGATAGTTGAGGCCATCGCAGTAGTATTCTCGTGGGTTGGGCCGCTGGGGCCTCGATGGGCGAAGTGGGCCCAATGGGCCCGTGGGCCCTTATGAGTAAATTGTGCGATTGTGTAGTATATAGTGAACTAGACTAGGTGGAACTTATATACGTGGCTAGATTTGTGTTAGGTGGGCCACACGAGCGTGGGCCCGAATGGGCGAAATTGGGCTTTAGGCCCAATAGTCCATTTCGACCGTGAATGGTAGTTGGGTCGCCTCGGGCGACATCGCCTTTGGAAAGGCCATTCCGGTCACGAAATTACCGATATACCCTTGGTGGGTAAATTACCGATATACCCTTGGTGGGTAAATTACGAAAATGCCCTTAGTAGGTAAAATTACGATTTTACCCTTAAAGGTTGATTAGCAAGGTAAGGGCGTGTTAGTTTTCTTTGTGCTATAGTTTTGTCTTGGCCGAATGGCCTAAGTGTTCATTGTTTTTATGCCAAGGCCGATTGTAGGGAAGAAGAGCCCATCATTTGGGAACCTTTTGTAAGTCCGTTAGTCATGCGGTGCGAAGGCGAAGCGTTTGGTTTTGGTATCATTTAGGTGCGTAATCATCGCACTATTTCGTGGTTTGGTTTGCTAACATGTTTATGTGTGTATTATGTGTAATAGCCGTTTATAATGGCATAAGTGATGAATAATCGTGATGGTAAGTTAATCTTGATATACATTTATATATGTACAATGTGGTAGTGATAAGTGATAAATACTCATTCTATATGATATTCTTGCATGATTTATTGACACATGGGCATGGGATTGGATTGAAGAAGGAAGAAGTGTACACAGATGTACGTGGTCTAATGATAGCTCAGTTACATTAGCGCTTGAGGGTTAGCTTTGTGCTACCTCAAGGAGGTGTTGGCTAGGTGCCCATCTCGGCGGTTGATTGCTATGTGCATCACCGTAGACGGATTACGATATTTGGATCACTTTGGTTGATCGGTGGCTCACCACGGCCTCGAGCAAAAGAAATGCCGAGGTAAGATTTATGGATCACGATGTGATCGGTGGCTCACCCACGGCCTTGTGCAAGCAGTGCGCGAGGTAACATATGTGGGATCACTCGGTTGTGATCGGTGGATTAGCCACGGCCTTAGGCGTGGAGTCCGCTAAGGTTGGTGTCACGGTTGGATAGTAGGTTGGGCCGTGAGATGCATTCTTGCATGATTTGTTTCGATGGTCGTGTGGGTATGGGCCAAGCCCATACGGATGGAAATATGTGTTGTGGTTATGCACCGAGTCGCTGGACTCACTCTTTTCATTAACCATTTCGGGTAGTGCATAAAGTCGACCGGGATCTGAGAGGACAAGGTGGCCCATGCCGAGGATGATGTTCAATTATTCCATGCTTAATTTTGATATAAGTACTTTATTTGAATTGTTGGGTTGTAATAAAGGCCATTTTATGTTTTTGGTATTACTTTAACTATGGTTTATTTAAATTAAATTGCTACGTAAAAATGAATGAGTTTAATAGCAAAGTTTTATTCCAAAGATATGTTTTCCAAAATTCAAAGAAACTACGATGTTTTATTTTAAGATTTTCAACCGTATTTTCGCAGCTGACATAACCGATCTCTGGCGTAGCGAATGGGCCGGGTTTGGGGTGTTATTCTGCTTTGAGTATCGAGCCCGGTTCAAAACTCGGCTTTGAGGGTTTTGGGCCCAAAACGCTTCAAAATGGGTTTTTATGAAAGGTTTTCGTGTTAGGTGGCATGGCACTGCACCTCAATTCAAAGTCCACTGTAAGTACCCTTACTATTGCTTGTGAGTTATTGATGTGATCGGATGATTGCAATAGTGGATTACTTTAGAATCAAAACTTTGATTGCTCGAAAGAACGACTTCCGTAAACTTCTGCTCATAAAATTTGCTCGTGGATTAAACAAAGGAACAAAATTTCTAATGCATAAAACTTTTAATCGATTAAATCGCGACGCTAGATATGAGTTCTAGGGGCGTGGTCGTACTTCTCGTGGACGTGGTAGAGGCGCTGGTGATCGCTTGTTTTGTTGCTCGTAAAGTATGTTAGCTCTTGGAGATCGTGAGTGCGCAGCGATAGCGTAGTGGAGAGAATGGATCGTTAGTTTAGACAAGTAATTTCGAGGACGAAATTATTTTAAGGAGGGTAGAATTGTAACACCACTGGTTTAGGGTCATGCATATGGGGTATAAATCAAGTGTTAGTAGGTTTTGGGAGTGCTTGGTTGAGTTTTTGAGGCTCTAAGAATGTTGGGATGAGAAGGGAAGGCTTTGGAAAATTTAGATTTTTAGGGTAAAAGGAATTGGGCCTAGGAGAATTGAGCCCAATGGGCCTTAGGCGTAGTAGCGTTTAAATTTTTGGAGAACAAGAGACCGGCTTAAATGCAAGTTGGACCTATTGGATAAGTGATTTTGGAAGGTTAGAAGGCTTCTATGAAGTCCCGGATCAAATATTGGCTTTGGGGAAATTTTGATTTTAGGTGGAAAAAACCCGAAGTTGGCGGTGTAGGCCTTAAGAATAAAATATGGAGGAAAATGACACAAGTGGAGTGTGTGGTGTAGTGGCAAAGTGACGCCACTTAAGAGACAAGGGGTGACGCCACAAGGGGAAGGAAGGAGGTCCAAGGTTCAAGTCTTGGCTTTTGCATTTTGGTTTTCTTTTACTTGGACCTCGAATTTGGCTATAGTTTATATTTAGTTGCGCATGGTTTAAGACACAAGAGGAGCTTGTGGCCAAGTGGCTAGCAGCGTGGATTATGTTGCAAGGGAGCTCGGGTTCGAATCTCATGAGAAGCAAGGGAGTATTTATTTTGCATGTGCTGACGGGAAGAGTTTCATTGAATTTAAACTCTATCGACGAAGGGATCCCACATCGGAAAGATACAAAGAAGGAAGGTGAAGTGCTAGCTATATAAGGAGCATCCTAGGGGAGAGTAAACACATCTTGGAGGGCGCTTGGGCACGGGAGTGGTCGGAGCGCGATTAACACCAGAGTCCTATCGTGTGTGTAACTCTCTCTATTCTAGTTGTAGAGCGGCAAATGCCGAAGTCTGGTCACACGGCAATAGTAGCCACACGAGCGCGCGAGCGCACGCGGGGGGCTTCGACGCGATAGTTGAGGCCATCGTGAGTATTCTCGTGGGTTGGGGTCGCTTGGGCCTCGATGGGCGAGGTGGGCCCAATGGGCCCGTGGGCCCTTATGAGTAAATTGTGCGATTGTGTAGTATATAGTGAACTAGACTAGGTGGAACTTATATACGTGGCTAGATTTGTGTTAGGTGGGCCACACGAGCGTGTGGGCCCGAATGGGCCGAAAATTGGGCTTTAGGCCCAATAGTCCATTTCGACCGAGAATGGTAGTTGGGTCGCTTCGGGCGACACTGGGCCTTTGGAAAGGCCATTCCGGTACGAATTACCGATATACCCTTGGTGGGTAAATTACCGATATACCCTTGGTGGGTAAATTACGAAAATGCCCTTAGTAGGTAAAATTACGATTTTACCCTTAAAGGTTGATTAGCAAGGTAAGGGCGTGTTAGTTTTCTTTGTGCTATAGTTTTTGTCTTGGCCGAATGGCCTAAGTGTTCATTGTTTTTATGCCAAGGCCGATTGTAGGGAAGAAGAGCACATGTCATTGGGAACCTTTTGTAAGTCCGTTAGTCCATGCGGAGTGCGAAGCGAAGAAAGCGTTTCGGGTTTTGGTATCATTTAGGTGCGTAATCATCGCACTATTTCGTGGTTTGGTTTGCTAACATGTTTATGTGTGTATTATGTGTAATAGCCGCTTATAATGGCATAAGTGATGAATAATCGGTGATGGTAAGTTAATCTTGATATACATTTATATATGTACAATGTGGTAGTGATAAGTGATAAATACTCATTCTATATGATATTCTTGCATGATTTATTGACACATGGGCATGGGATTGGATTGAAGAAGGAAGAAGTGTACACAGATGTACGTGGTCTAATGATAGCTCAGGCTACATTAGCGCTTGAGGGTTAGCTTTGTGCTACCTCAAGGAGGTGTTGGCTAGGTGCCCATCTCGGCGGTTGATTGCTATGTGCATCACCGTAGACGATTACGATATTTGGATCACTTTGGTTGATCGGTGGCTCAACCACGGCCTCGGCGCAATGAGAATGCCGAGGTAAGATTTATGGATCACGATGTGATCGGTGGCTCACCCACGGCCTTGTCGCAGCAGTCCGCCGAGGTAACATATGTGGGATCACTCGGTTGTGATCGGTGGATTAGCCACGGCCTTAGGCGAGAGTCCGCTAAGGTTGGTGTCACGGTTGGATAGTAGGTTGGGCGAGATGCATTCTTGCATGATTTGTTTCGATGGTCGCGTGTGGGTATGGGCCAAGCCCATACGGATGGAAATATGTGTTGTGGTTATGCACCGAGTCGGTGGACTCACTCTTTTCATTAACCATTTCGTAGTGCATAAAGTCGACCGGGATCGGAGAGGACAAGGTGGCCCATGCCGAGGATGATGTTCAATTATTCCATGCTTAATTTTGATATAAGTACTTTATTTGAATTGTTGGGTTGTAATAAAGGCCATTTTATGTTTTTGGTATTACTTTAACTATGGTTTATTTAAATTAAATTGCTACGTAAAAATGAATGAGTTTAATAGCAAAGTTTTATTCCAAAGATATGTTTTCCAAAATTCAGCAAACTACGATGTTTTATTTTAAGATTTTCAACCGTCTTTTCGCAGTGACATAACCAGATTCGGTCGTAGCGAATGGGCCGGGTTTGGGGGTGTTACAACTCGGACTAAGTTCGAGCGAACACTAATGCTCAACCTCCTCCTATACCTCAGCCAAATCCAGTGGCTCCTCAAGGTATGGATGTAGTGAGGATATCGGCCCCCCGATTGGATAAGATTAGGAAGCACGGGGCCGGAAGTTTAGAGCTAAGGTAGATGATGACCTCGAGAGGGCGGAGTTCTTGTTGGAGAACTCGATGAGGGTGTTCGATGAACTCTCATGTACGCCTGAAGAGAGTTTGAAGTGCGCCGTATCCTTCTTTGAGAGATTCGCATACCATTGGTGGAAGACATTGACGCTAGTGGTCCCGAGAGAGCTTGGGTGACGTGGGACTTCTTTCTGGAAGAGTTCCGTAAGAAGTATATAAGCCGCAGGTGTACCGATCGAAAAAGGAAGGAATTCCTTGAGTTGAAACAAGGAAGAATGATAAGTGGCGGAATATGAGCGTGAGTTTGTTAGGCTTAGCAAATACGCTCAAGAATGTGTATCGACCGAGACCATCTTGTGTAAGAGGTTCAAAGATGGGTCAATGACGACATCAAACTCCTAGTGGGCATTTTGGAGTTGAAAGAATTTGTGGTATTAGTTGAGAGGGCAAGTAAGGCCAAGAGTGAGTTCGTAAAAGAGGAGGGTCGTGAGTGAAGCCCGAGATGCTAGAAAGAGGCCGATGGGCAAGTCATATCAAGCCCACCAAAAGATCCAAGGAAGTGAATCCTCGGATGACAAAGACTAATGGGTTATTCGCATCGAGACTTGGGCAATACTCGCTGGGTTCGAGACCCCAAGCTCCCTCGATGGAAAGTGTGGGCAATACAAAGAGTAAACCGGAGTGTCCAAGTTGTGGTAGGTATCACACCGGAGAGTGTTGGGGAAATATTTGAAAATTTTATAAGTGTGGTTCCCCTGACCACTTTATCCGTAACTGTCCCGAGAGGGATGAAAAGGAAGAGAGGCAAGAGCTGAGACCTAGTGATGTGTCTACGAGGGGTAGACCACCAAGGAACCCGAGAGGCGGGAATAGTGGTAGAGGTGCGCCCAGAGATTCTGCTGTGAGACCAGATGGTCGAGCACCTGTGAGGACGTATGCTATTCGCGCTCGCGAAGAAGCATCCTCCCCTGATGTGATAACGGGTACTTTTTCTCTCTATGACACCTTCGTTATTGCTTTAATAGATCCATGGTCTACTCATTCTTATATTTGCATGAGATTAGCATCTAGTTTGAGTATGACCGTTGAGTCTACGGACATAGTGGTTAAGGTGTCAAACCCGTTATGAAAGCATGTGTTAGTGGACAGAGTGTGTAAGAATTGTCCTTTATTGATTGAGAATCATTATTTTCCGGCAAACCTTATGTTGTTACCATTTGAAGAGTTTGATTTAATCCTAGGCATGGATTGGTTGACTACCCATAGTGTCTTAGTGAACTGTGGTAGTAAGTTTATTGAATTGAAATGTGAGAGTGGAGATGTGGTTCGGGTTGAATCGTGGATCTGGATAGTCTACCAGGTGATGATTTCTTCCTAGTGGCCGAGAAATGTTTGAGAAAAGGATGTGAGTCCTATCTTGCTTTTGTGTTGAATACTCGAGAGGTTGGAGTAGAGTTTGAAACAAAGGCCGAGTGGTATGTGAGTACCTAGATGTATTTTCTAAGAGTTACCCTGATTACCTCCAAAGAGAGAGTTGAATTTGGAATTGAGTTGGTTTCGGGAATGGCACCTATTTCGATTGCTCCGCATGCAATGGCACCGATGAGAGTTGAAAGAACTAAAGGTTCAGTTGCAAGAGTTGATGAGATAAGGGTTTTGCAAGATCGAGCTACTCACCGTGGGGTGCTCCAGATTATTCGTGAAGAAGAAAGATGGGTCTATGAGGTTGTGTATAGACTATAGACAATCTGAACAAGGTGACGGTGAAGAATAAGTATCCTTTACCATGGATTGATGATCTCTTTGATCAACTAAAGGGAGCTACAAAGTGTTCTCCAAGATAGGCTTGAGGTCCAGTTATTATCACCGTCAGTGAAAGAGCAAGATGTGTTGAAAATCGCATTTCGCATAAGGTATGGCCATTATGAGTTTTTGGTTATGCCGCTTGGTTTGACGAATGCACCGGCGATTTTTATGGATCCGATGAACCGTGTTTTCGCACCGTATGTGGACAAGTTTGTAGTTGTCTTCATTGACGACATATTGATCTATTCTCGGGATGAGAACGATCACGAAGAGCATTTGAGAATTGTCTTGCAAACTTTGAGAGATAAGCAGTTGTATGCTAAGTTTAGCAAGAGTGAGTTTTGGCTACGAGAGGTCGGATTCCTAGGACACATGGTGTCAGGTGATGGTGTCAGAGTTGACCCGAGTAAGATATCGGCTGTTGTGGATTGGAAACCACCGAGGAATGTGTCAGAAATCAGAAGTTTCTTGGGATTAGCGGGATATTACAGACGTTTTGTAAAGGGGTTCTCTGTGATTGCCACCCCGATAACGAAACTATTGCTTAAAGATGTCAAGTTTGAATAGACTGAGACATGTCAACAGAGCTTCGAGAGACTGAAAACAATGTTGACTGAGGCACCAGTTTTGGTTCAACCAGAATCGGGGAAAGAGTTTGTGGTTTACAGTGATGCGTCGTTTAATGGTCTCAGTTGTGTGTTGATGAAAGAGGGTAAGGTAGTCGCTTACGCCTCGAGGCAGCTAAAGCCGCACGAGAAGAATTATTCGACTCATGATTTAGAGTTGACTGCGATTGTTTTTGCGGTAAAGATTTGGCGACATTACTTGTATGGTGAGAAGTGTCGAATCTTTACGGATCACAAGAGTTTAAAGTATTTGATGGATCGTAAGGATCCGAATCTGGAGACAGACGATGGCTTGAGTTGTTGAAAGACTATGAGTTAGTCATTGATTACCACCCGGGAAAAGCGAATGTGGTTGCGGATGCCTTGAGTAGGAAATCCTTGTATGCTCTAAGAGCTATGAGAGCGAGTTTAGCATTGTCTGATGATGGTGCTATTTTGGCAGAGTTGAGAGCTAAGCCACTATTTGTTCAACAAATATGTGAGGCTCAAAAAAAAGACAGTGAGATACAAGCTAAGATAGCTAAGTGCGGATCAGAAAGTGATTCTGATTTTCGAGTGGATTTGAATGGTTGTCTGATGTTTCGTGACAGAATTTGTTTTCCTAAAGATGAGGAGTTGATTTGAAAGGTTTTGCATGAGGCCCACAGTGGATGTTTGTCAGTACATCCTGGCAGTACGAAAATGTACAACGATTTGAGGAAGTTTTATTGGTGGCCAGGAATGAAAAGAGATATTTCAGAGTTTGTGGCAAAGTGTCTAATTTGTCAACAAGTGAAAGTCGAGCATCAAGTGCCTTCGATTGCTTCACCAAATGATGGTTCCCGAATGGAAATGGGATCGGGTTACCATGGATTTTGTGACGGGGTTGCCGATGACTCCGAGAAAGGGAGATGCTGTGTTGGTTGTTGTGGATAGATTGACAATGTCGGCTCACTTTATTCCAGTACGTGTTGATTATTCACTGGATAAGTTAGCTGAGTTGTATGTGGAAGAGATAGTGAGATTGCATGGTGTACCTGTGTCTATTATATCGGATAGAGATCCGAGGTTTACTTTGAGATTTTGGAAGAAGTTGCAAGAAGCCATGGGTACGAGATTGAATTTCAGCACTGCGTTCCATCCACAGACCGATGGTCAGTCTGAAAGAGTGATTCAAGTTTTGGAAGATATGCTTCGATGCTGTGTGTTAGAATTCGAAGGTAGTTGGGAGAGATATCTACCTTTGGTCGAATTCGCCTATAACAACAGTTATCAGTCGAGTATACAGATGGCACCGTATGAGGATTTGTATTGTCGTAAGTGTCGAACTCCTTTGTATTGGACCGAGCTTAGTGAGAAGCGGATCCATGGGGTCGATCTAGTGAAAGAAACCGAAGAGAAGGTGAAATTAATCCGTAATAGTCTGAGAGCTGCTTCGGACCGACAGAAGTCGTACGCAGATTTGAAAAGAAAAGAAATTGAGTTTGAAGTGGGCGAAAAAGTGTTTTTGAAAGTGTCCCCGTGGAAGAAGATTATGAGATTTGGACGAAAAGGGAAATTCAGTCCAAGGTTCATAGGGCCGTATGAGATTACAGAGATAAAGTTGGGCTCAAGCAAAGATACCGGCTGGCTTTGCCGTAGAGTTGGAAAAGATTCATAACGTGTTCCATGTGTCGATGTTGCGACGGTATCGCTCTGATCCTTCACATGTGATTCCTTCGACAGAAATTGAGATAAGACCGGATATGTCTTATGAAGAGGAGCCGGTTAAGATCTTGGCTCGAGAAGTGAAACAGTTGAGAAATAAGAGCATAGCACTAGTGAAAGTGTTATGGCAGAAACATGGTGTGGAAGAGGCTACGTGGGAAACGGAAGAAGCTTTGAGAGATCAACATCCAAACCTCTTTACTGGTAAGATTTTCGGAGACAAAAATCTCTATAGGGGGAGAGTTGTAACATCCCGGTTTAGGGCCTAGTCGGAATAGTGGTGCGAGACCACAAATCCGAGGGTTATGAATGAGTTATTGAGGTTTATGCCTTGTATGCATGCTAGTGTGAAAGTTTCATGAAGCAATTTTGTGAAATTGTAGTTGAATTGTCCAAAAGGACTAAATTGCAAAAGTTGCAAAATGTGTGTTTCTAGAAGCTATATGTGTGAAATAGCTTTAGATTATTAATTAGAGGTCTTTAAATAGTAATTTATCCAAATTCTAATTTTTGGACAAAAATGGGCATGGATGAGTTAAAATTTGAAGTTTATCAAAAATGGCATTTTGCTCATTTAGTTACTAAGTGATTAAATAGGTGAAAAGATGACAAAAATTCACTCATCTTCTCCCCCAAGCTGCCAAAAATTTCAATTGCCATTGTTAGGGCTCTTTCAATTTTTCAAGCTTGCTAGTAAGTGCTCCTAAGCCTAGTTTTTGATATTCTTTATATTTTTGAAGTCCTAGTAGCATGAGTAAGCTATTTTTAGCTTTTTGGTGAGCTATTATGGATGTTCAAAAATGTACATATGTATGACATGCATGTATTTTGTTGTTTTATGGAAGATTATGAAAGCTTGATGTAGTAGAAACATCTTTTGTTAAGTGATTTTCCATGAAAATGCATGTAGGGACTAGTTTATGAAAAACTTTAGTTTGGTCATACATATGTGGTTTAGTGAGAATTGATGATAGCTTTAGTTGAATAAGTGATTCGGCTAAGCATGAAAAACTAGAAAGTTGAATAAAAATCACTTTATGAGCCTTTAGGACTAAAGTATAAATATGAGAAAGTTTAGGGGCAAAATAGTAATTTTGCTAAAGTATGAGATGTGGGTCAATTTAGTCAATGTATGTATTGAATAAGCTGATTTATTCATTATAGATCAAGAAAGACGGTCTCGGATCGAAATCGAGGCAAAAGTAAGGTGGTGGACTAAATTGCATATTTCTATACTTTTGAGTATCGAGGTAAGTCTATGCATAAACAATGCATTCATACTTACAAATTGTTGATGATAGCTAGTGTGTAGCTTGTTCGAGATTGATTGAGAACCTATGTGGTCCAAGTAGAATGAATGTAGTAGAATTGTGAATGGATGTTTAATTGAGTAAGTAGACATGTGAATGTGTAGTGATAATGCTAGATGGTAGGCTAAGTGCGATACCATCCTAATGCATATTGATGATGAGCTGGCTATGTGCGATGCTATCGTGAGGTATACCGTTTAGTGGGCTAAGTGAGAAACCCCTATGATTACCTTTTTGGTAGGGCTAAGTGCGATACCACCTTATTAATCGATTGTGGTGTGCTAAGTGCGAAACCACCGAGACATTTCTTTGTGGTGGGTTAACCGTGTGGATTAGCCATGTGATTGCATTATTGAGTAAAATAGCCGTGTGGATGTATTATTAAGTTAATTAGTCGTGTGGATGAATTATTAAGAAATAATGATGTGTCGATATTGTGTAAATGTGACATTGAATGCAGGGTGCATTTCGATGGTTATGAGTATGTGACTCATGATGTGTTGGAAATGTGGTAAGGGATAGAAGAGTAAGCATAGTTGTGAATTACTTGTTGGTATAATGCTAATTGTTGCTTAGCTTATACTATGTTGCTTAATTGTTTATGTGTAAACTTACTAAGCTCAAAGCTTACTCTCTTTCTTTTCCCTTGTCTTATAGAGTAAAGGTGTTGAATCGAGATACGAGGATCATCGTAAGACAAACCCACATATCAAAGACACTTTGGTACATGAAACTTAATGTTTTGTATATGGCATGTATAGGGGCTAGACAAGTTTGTGGATTTTGTTGTAAATGGCTAAGATGTGTTGGCCTTTAGATGGATAGTATAATGCCATGGTTGTTGGCTATTACATTATATGAAAGAAAGATGTAGTTTTCTATGTGAGAATGCACTTCAATTTGAGTTGATTATGATTGTGTTAGATGAGTATATGTTGTGTATGCTAGAGGGGTGAAAAGAGCTTGGCACATAGCTTTGTTCTTGTCCATGTGGATAGGTACACGGGCGTGTGTCTAGGCCATGTGTGACACACACCACCACGCGCAGCGCTTTGGCCGTCGTCCCCCGCATGTTAGTATTATAAATCGAATAGACCACGGACTAGCCGCACGGGCGTGTGTCTAGGCGTGTGGGATTATCCAGTGTTGGCCACGGCCAGCCACACGGGCGCGTGTCTAGACTTCTAGGCCGTGTTAAAGTAGTCGCAGTGCACCACGGGTGGTAAGCACGGCGCGTGCCTTGGCCGTGGGGGCATTGGCGAGACGTTGGGTTTTTAGGCACGGTGCGGGGACATGGGCATGTATGTCTATGCACGAGCGTGTCTAATCTTGCACGGGCGTGTGAGACTTGTATAAAGAGAATTTTTAAGATTGGAAAAAGTTCCGATTTAGTCTCGAGAGCCCTCGTGTGTAGGAGTGAGGCCTCGTAAGTCGAGAATGAGGTTGTTGAGATGACTTCAGAGAGTAGTTACGACGAGCCTAATTGGCGATCAAGTGGCTTGAGTTCGGTAACGCCTCAGGCCCGGTTTCGGCATAGAACCTGGGTAAGGGGTGTTACACGTACCTTAGCCAACACTTAGTTATCGATCATTCATGCTACTCAATGCTCAATACTTCATTTCGATCAACATTAGTTATTCGTTCAATTTATTCGCATACATAGTGACAAATTCATAGCTGAAGCTTAAATATCATCGCACACTTAGTGCCTTTATATAAAACCAAATTTATCTTGGTATCGCACACACAGTGGCAATCAATAAAGCTGAAGCTTCTATTATTTCGCACATACAGTGCTAATCACCTCTGTCTCAATTCCAATTACGCACACTTAGTGCCACATTTCTCAATTCCACATATAACATTTCTAATTCATTAATCTCGTATTCATTCATTTCATAATACTTAAACATAAATTTAACAATTTGTATTATATCCGAACTTACCTCGGACGTAGAAATACCGAGACTAGTCGATCAATCGAGCACTTTGTCTTTGCCTCGATCTCGATCCGAAACTCTCCTTTCTTGGTCTATACACATTCAAATTTAGCTCATTCATTCACCAAATTATACAATTTTAATCCAAATACACATATTTAGGGCATTTTACAAAATAGCCCTCACATTTTCACATTTCGACACTTTAGTCCCTATTTCCTAAAATCATCAAATTCACATAATTTCATCTCACACATGCCTAGCCGAATTTTCCTTATGTTTATACAAGCCCACACATTTCATTTATTTCACATTTTAGTCCTCCAATTTCTTATTTTCACAATTTAGCCCAAATTACTCAATTTCACAAAAAATTCAAAGACAAAATATGTTAATCTTTCACATATCTTTCATATTTCATCATCAACTATCACAAAGCTCAAACATTCATCAATGGCTTATCTCAAAATCACCATCAAATTCTAAAATTAAAGCATGGGCTAGCTAGAGCACAAAGCAACGATCACAAAAACGTAGAAATTATCAAAAACCGATCAAAACACATACCTTGATTAAGAACAAAAATGGCCGAATGTTTCAAGCCCTATCACTTTCTTTTTATTCTTCAAATTCGGCTAAGAAAAGACAATAATAGCTTTATTTTCATACTTTTTTTATTTAATATGTAACAGCCTGGTTTAGACCCTAGTCAGAACAATGGTTTCGAGACCATAAATTTGAGATCGAAATAATATTTTATTATTATTTTCTGTGTGTACAGTATGTGAATTAGCCTTTGTGAAATTTCTGTGTGAAAATTTTGTGATTTGTGTGTTTAATTTGCGAAAAGCACTCAATCGCGTAAAATGTAAAAGCTGTGTGCTGATTGTTAAAGTTTTAATTTGACATGGCTTATTAAATGAGAGGTCCTTATGTTGATATTACACCATTAAATTGATAATGGATGATAATGGCATGGCATTGGTTGTTATAATTAATGTTCATTAAGGGCAAATCTGTAAATGGTGCATTAATGTATAATAAATAAAACAAAAGTTAAAATTTGTGCTCATCTTTTTTGTTTCCACCGAAAATAAGAATCAGGGAAGAGAGTTTGAAGCTTTAATATTTTCGGATAGGGCTTGGCTTGAATGAGGTAAGTTTTTTACTCAGTTTTTGATAATTTCTACGTTTTTGTGATCGTTGCTTCGTGCTCTTTCAAACCCATGCTTTAATTTTAGAGATTTATGGTGATTTTAAAATATGCCATTGATGAATGCTTGAGCTATGTGTTAGTTGATAGTGAAATATGGAAGATATGTGAAGGATGAACATGTTTTGCCTTTGAATTTTTAGTGAAATTGAGTAATTTGGGCTAAATTGAGAAAAGTGAAAATTTAAGGACTAAAATGTGAAATAAGTGAAATGTGTGGGCTTGTATTAGCATGGGAAGAATTCGGTTAAGCATATGTGATGTGAAATTGTGTGTATTTGGTGATTTGATGAATTAGGGACTAAAGTGTCAAAATGTGAAAAATGTGAGGGCTATTTTGTAAAATGCCCTAAATAAGTGTGTGTGGATTAAATTAAATGAATTGGTGATTGAATGAACTGAATTTGAATGTGTATAGACCAAGAAAGGAGAGGTTTGGATCGAGATCGAGGCAAAGACAAAGTGCTCGATTAATCGACCGTATCGGTATTTCGACGTCCGAGGTAAGTTCAGATATATTACTAGTTGTTAAATTATATCTATGTGATGTGAATTGAATGAATAAATACATAATTATGAGATTTGAAATGCTATGTGCGGAATGGAAATAGATGGCACTAAGTGTGCGAAATTATAAATGAGATAGAAATGATTAGCACTGTGTGTGCGAAAAGATAGAAGCTTCGGCTTATCGAATTAGCCCTGTGTGTGCAATACCGATATAAGTTTGGTTTATCATATTGACACTAAGTGTGCGGTGACAATTATGTTTTGGTTATGAAATTGGCACTAAGTGTGCAAATAAATCAAAGGAATTGCAAAGGTTGAACGAGAGGTAATATCGAACAATTGAGTAGCATGAATGGTGAGTAACTATGTGTTGATCAAGGTACGTTTGAACCTATGTGGTTGGTGATAGCCTTAAAAGTTGAATGAATAAATATTTGAGCATAAGAATGAGATTGATGATGAGCCTAATTGCGTATTTATCTAAGTGATGGTTTAAATTATATAATGATGTGGTATAATTGAGTTGTATGTATTGTATTTCGAACTTACTAAGCTTTTGAAAGCTTACTATGTGATTGTTTCTCTGTTTTACAATGTCAGTAGAGCTAGCTCAGATTCGGGGATCGTCAGCATCTCTATCACACTATCGACAATCTATTTTGTTACTTTTGAAGATGTGTATATTTAAATATGGCATGTATAGGCTAGTTGTTTTGAAATACATTTGAGATGTGTAAATAGCCATGTGATGTGGCTAGATATATGTTGGAATTATGCATATGTAAATGTGGTATGTGAAGTATGTTTTGGTATGTTTTAATGGCAATGAAAGTGTCCTATAAATGATAAGCTTATTGATGGATTGATGCTCTTGTAACCTAGTGATGTTGTTGATGAATCACGCTTGGTAATACATGTGTATAGTTATGAATCTGGCTTATATATTGGCATGATTAGAAATGAGATTGGACAAGATGGTATGTGTTCATTTGATGTGTATTTGGTTGTCAAATTGTGTGAGAAATATGCTTAATTGTTCTTGTATGTTGACCCTTGTATGGGTGGCAAATTGGCCTTGCAAATGGCCTATTTTGCATACATGGCTAAGAGACACGGGCGTGTGTCTCTGCCGTGTGGTTTAAGGATCACTTCTAGGTGTGTCTGGACAGGGTACAAGGCCGAGGCCCACGGGCGTGCATGATGGCCGTGTGATCAAGTCAGTAGCTAGCCTATTAACACACGGCCATGGCACACGGGCGTGCCTAATGACCGTGGGGATAAGTCAGTATGTATGCTCTGTTTTGGCACGGCCTGGACACATGGGTGTGTCTGGTAGCCGTGTGAGGCACACGGCCTGATTGCACAGGCGTGTGACCTCAACAGTATTGAAGAATGTTTAAAGTTTTGAAAACTTTCATTAGTGATCAGTTCAGTCCCGACCTAATTATAAAGCGTGTTTAAGGTCTCGTAGACCTCGATAAGGGACTATATGTTTGTGATTGAAGTTGTATAATTGATGATTGACTTTGTGTCGTGTATTGAATGTAATTGTTCCGATGATTCGATAATGCCTCTTAACCCTAGTCCGGCGACGGTTACGGGTTAGGGGTGTTACATAATATACCTTATATCATGTTTTACCATTTTGCCCTTTAATTAATCAACCAATTAACTATTAAATATTAGGCCATTTATGTCAATCTCTACTATCCATGGTCCAATTACAATATAAGGACTTCTCATTTAGAAAGCCATGACAAATAAACACTTTAACAATCAGCACACAGTTTTTGCATTTTATGCGATTAAGTCCTTTTTGCAGATTAAGCACACAATCGATAAAATTTTCACACAGTACTTTCACACATGCTCAATCACATATTATAAACACCAAAAATAATATTAAAATATTTTTCCGACCACGAACTTGTGGTCTCGAAACCACTATTCCGACTAGGGTCTAAACCGGGCTGTTACATTTTGGCACTTTAAATTGAACACTTTATTTACTGAAATTATGTTATGATTGATTGGTTATATTGGCATTATAGCATGGTGGATCCATTGGATATATAACATGGTGTGTGAGGCATGATGTTTACACTAACCATTGTTTAAATGAGGCTTCCATGGAGTGGTCTACTAGCGACTAAGGTACGCCACTTGTTTGAATTAACCGGTGGGTGATATGCATGAAATTGAATGTTTAATTCTATTTAATTGAGGCTTAATTAGTGTTAATATGTATGATATTTAATTGTAGCTAAATCGGGTTTAATTGGCCATTAAAATACTCAAAATCGGGTATGAAATCGAATTTTTCGCACAAAAAAATTGCAGTGGACTGTTGGGGTTTGAATTCTGGTCTTTTTAAATTGGTTCTCTAGCCCGTTTAAATTACAAATTAGTCTTGTAACTTGATAAGTCTAATTAGAGCCTTAAATGATAAGGAAACTTGATAAAATTTTAGGATTAGACTTGTAATTGATAAAATTTGTTAGAAACACACTAAATTTAATATTCGGGTATAGTACTGATAGTTTAAAATTGTTACAATTTAGTCCTTAATGATAAAACTTGAATTAGACATAGAAAAAAAATTCAGATTAAGCTAAAAATTTTAGGGCTTACATAAATTGACTAAAAGAGGGTTGGTAAATGTATAGATCTTAATTCAGGTTAGTTTAATCATAGGTGATAAAATGACAAAAATGCCTTTAGGTTAAATTACTTGTAAAAAGTTTAAAATTGGTTCACAAATTGCTTCTGCATTAATAAATAACTAATAAATTGATAAGATTGAGGTGTTATAAGGTCGGGGTGTGTCTTGGGAGGTCGTTAGCCGGATAGTCACTTAGGTGGCTAATGTAACGCTTCGAATTCAGGCCGGTCTGTCCCGATCGGGTTTGGGGTGTCACAAAAAGATTCATAGTTCATCAAGTAACATCAAAACCTAACCAAAAACATTCATGGAAAGTCCCTCAACCTGTAACAGTTTTGCAAATTAACCCCCAGGCTAGCTAGATTAAGCTAAAACAGACTCAAAAGCATAAAAAATAATTATAAATGGGGTTGAAATCACATACCATGCAAGCAACAAGCTTAACTGAATGCTCCAAGCCTTCTTTAATGGTGTTTTAGGTTAGAAAAGATAAAATTGAGAAAGATGATAGTTTGTCATCTTTTAATTTTTTAACATTTTCATTTAATTATCAAATTACTTAATTAACCTTTAAATTAAAAACTGTCAAAATTTCATTAAAACCTATCCATGCATATCCACTAACTCATTAAATGGTTTATTTACCATTCAAGTCCTTTAGTTTAAGATTCCATAGCCGTTGGACCCTTTTAACTAATAGAACTCATCTTTTACACTTTTTATGATTTAGTCCTTTTCACATAATTAACCATTTAAACATCAAAATTTCTTAACAAAATTTTAATACGACCTTAATATAATTTTGTGAATATTAAAATAATAATAAAATAATTTACTCATCAGAATTGTGGTCCCGAAACTACTGTTTTTGACACCTCTAAAAATGGGCTGTTATAACTCTCACCCCTAAAAGAATTTTCGTCCCTGAAAATCTTACCAGAAAATAGGTTCGGGTATTGCACTTTCATAGCTTCTTCTGGTTTCCAGGTAGCTTCTTTGATTCTGTGACGTTGCCAGAGAACTTTAACTAAAGCTGTAACACCCCTAACTCGTATCCGTCGCTGGACTAGGGTTACGAGGTATTACCGAATAAGACATCACTCAGAACATGCATATATATATTTTTTATATATAAACAATGTCACACAACTTATTAATCATAGCACATTTATATAAAATTTTATTCAAATAAATATCTAAGCCTACTAAGAGCCCAACCATGCTTAATTATCCATATAGTATACTAACATTTAAATAATTAAAAATTAATCATAGTCCTGCACCATTTCGCAGCCAATATACTATCCCTTTTATTAAAATTATATGCACATGAAAACATATCATTTAAATCATTTTAAATACAAATGGCTATCAAGAATTCAATCAAATCGCTTACTAACTAATAAGCCAATATAAATATATACATATCAAATCACTCAAGTAATCACAAATACACATTCGGCCAATCATATTATCTTCCATACAAACTACTTCAATTATATTCATCATTAACTTATAATTTAAGACTTAACTCCAAATATATTCCAAATTTACAAATCATATACTTATAAAATCCATGACTAACCATAAACAAATCCTTAATAAAGCATACCATTATTTCAATTAAGCATATCCGAATATATGTAAATACATACATAATTCCTTATTCAAATTCCTAAACCGATTGCATATACACATGCCTACATGAATTTTTTTTATTCGGATTTCTGTCATATTATAAATCCAAATCGATCATGAACATATCCATTATTTCACAAACTACAATTACATCTAACAATAACCAATTTCATAAACTAATTATAAAACCAAATTCATTTATAACACATTTAAAACACTTATCATAATTTCATGTCATAGCCGAATACCCATACTCTTAACACTATCAATTCAAACACAATTATCAAGAGCTTATTGATTATTATAACCTCATACTTATCTGTTACATTCGAACATATGTGTCATTGTACCAAAAAATATCAACCACAATACGTATATACACTTTCAACCTTAGTCCTTTTAAATAAACAAATCAAACCATCACATATTTCACAACCTATATACATTTACGTATCAGTTAATCACCACCAAAATATCTATATGTATACATTCGATTTTGTGACATCTCTTAACTAAATTCAATCCATCATACAAAGTATAGCCGATAAACATGTATCAATCACATACCCAAATTCAATATGTCTAGCTTTAAAACATAACACATACTTACTTATTATGAACTTATACCATAATCAATATGCATAAGTATAAACCTAATTCCAATGACCATCTCCAACCTCAAGCATGAAAACAAATTCAACCAAAAGAAGATAAGCCATTTTTGCATGGCTATTAGTTACATTCAAAAGTACATAATTTGTATTCAGCCTTTTACTATGCTATACATGCCATATATTCGAAATTATCATAGAAAAATACCAAAGAAAGCTGTCGATAGTGTGATAGTCCTACTAACGATCCCCGAGCACGTAACGTATCCAAAATCTATAAAACAGAGATAGACAGAAAAACACAAAGTAAGCTATTTTAAGCTTAGTAAGTCAACAGCGAAGTAATATCAACCAACTTAACAAAATCAAATATACAAAGTTATATCAAGTAGTAAATTATATACAATCACAAATAATTACTCAAATTTCAATATCAAAGTCACACAATATATCTTTTGGCCGAATACACATAGTTGAAAACTTATACATATTTCACATGTTTATACATTAACCTTTTTACAATGAACTAAACATATAACTTACCTTTCTCTTCATAACACAGTTTATATATGTACCTTAGTTCTTTTAGTTCGAATTTCTAAATGGCCTTCACTTACACATGCCCGTTGAACCATTCAGAATTCAAAAGGATATGCGGACAGTCGGAAGCTTGTACAATGCCAACGTCCCAGATGTGGTCTTACATGTAATCACATATCGATGCCACTGTCCTAGACAGGGTCTTACACGAATAAAATACGATGCCAATGTCCCAGACATGGTCTTACACATAAACACAAGTCGATGCCAATGTCCCAGACGTGGTCTTAAATGATAACACATATCAGATATCCTATGTCATGACATATGTATCCTATCTATTCCTAAGGTTCAGATGCGGGCTTACAGACGTCCGAATCTCGATCGAATCAAGCTCTAAGTTAGCCAATTCACAATATTCATATTCGGCCATAGCATATATAAATTCAAATAATTCATTTTGATACATAACAAATATATATCCATGATTATATCAACATTTAAATGTTTATTGACTTACCTCGGACGTCGTCGACTGTGAAATCGGCTATTCGACCACTTTTGTCTTTCCCTGATCCAAATCCGATTTCTTTAATTCTTGATCTAAACATATTCAAATTAAACTTATTTAAACACCATTCTATTCAATTTCACCCAAAAACACATAAATGGGCAAATTACAATTTTGCCCCTAATATTTCAAACTTTTTACAATTTAGTCCTTTTTGCACAAAACACAAAATACACAAAATTTGACTACACTATACAAGGGCCGAATCTTCCTAGTGTTCATACAAGCCCACACATTTCATTTATTTCACATTTTAATCCCTCATTTTTTTTTTGCAATTTAGTCCAAATTACTCAATTTCATCAAAAATTCAAAGACAAAACTTATTAATCTAACACATATATTTCATATTTCATCATCAAACATCAAAAACCACAATGTATCATCAATGGAAAAACACAAAATCATCATCAAAATCACAAATTGAGACATGGGTTTTGAAATGCACAAAGCAACAATCTCAAAAACATAAAAATTTTCAAAAATCGAACAAAACACATACCTAAATTCAAGCTCCAAAGTGCCGAATATACTAGGTTTTCTTCTTTCTTTTTCTTTTGTTAAATTCGGCTAAGGAAGGAAGATGATAACATGGTTTTATTTTATGTTATTTTAACATATATTATAAATTATAATAAGTTTACTATTTTAACCTTTTAATGTTTTAATTATAAAATATAATAATAAGGACAAAGTTGTCCTTTCCCATCCACTATCTTCTAAAATGGGCTAATTGCCCTTTAAGGATCCCATATTAAAAAGCCACGATCAAATTAGCACTTTACACTTTAATTTGTAACTTTTACATTTTACGCGATTAAGTCCTTTTATATAATCGGGCACCTAAACGACAAAATTAAGTCATGAAAATTTAAAACCAACAAATTCACACATAATAAACACGAAAAATAATTTTAAAATATTTTTCGGACTTGGATTTGTGGTCCCGAAACCACTTTTCTGATTAGGGTAAAAAATCGGGCTGTTACAACTCTCCCCCCTTAGGGATTTTCGTCCCCGAAAATCTTACCGGTGAATAGGTTTGGTTCATCGTATTCTCTGACTCCCAAGTTGCTTCCTCAACCCCGTGCTTTTGCCACAATACTTTGACCAACGAAATTTTCTTATTTCTCAATTCTTTTATCTCACGGGCCAGAATACAAATCGGTTCCTCTTCATATGTCATATCAGGCTGAATCTCGACCTCTATCGGACTAATCACATGTGAAGGATTAGATCGGTATCTACGAAGAATCAAAACATGGAATACATTATGGATCTTTTCTAGCTCAGGTGGCAACTGCAATCTATAAGCAACCGGCCCGATACGCTCTGTGATCTCATGCGGCCCAATGAATCTCGGACTCAACTTGCCTTTACGACCGAATCTGAGTACTTTCTTCCACGGTGAAACTTTCAAAAACACTTGATCTCCGATCCAAAACTCAATATCTTTACGTTTCAAATCTGCATATGACTTTTGACGATCTGATGCAACTTTCAAGCTATCACGGATCACTGTTACTTTTTGTTCAGTTTCTTTGATTAAGTCTACCCCGTGTATCTTATTTTCACTGAGCTCGATCCAATACAATGGTGTACGACATTTATGACCGTACAAAGCCTCGTAGGGTGCCATCTTGATACTAGATTGAAAGCTATTATTGTAAGCAAATTCAATCAGAGGTAAGTATCATTCCTACGTACCTTCGAACTCAAGGATGCAACATCTCAACATATCTTCAAGTATCTGAATGATTCGTTCGGACTGACCATCTGTCTGTGGATGAAAAGCTGTGCTAAAGTGTAGTTTTGTACCTAAAGCATCTTGCAATTTCCTCCAAAACCGCGATGTGAATCTCGGGTCTCTCTCAAACAATAGAAATAGGCACACCATGTAGTCTCACAACTGCATGATACATATAATTCAACCAGATTTATCAAGTGAATAATCGGTCTGAATCGAACAAAATGAGCAGATTTAGTCAATCTATCCACAATAACCCGATTGCATCTTTCTTGCTCGTCAATCAACGGTGAGACCGGATACAAAATCCATCGTGACTCTGTCCCCACTTCCACTCGTGTATCATAATTGGTGAAGTAACCTGTAAGGTACCGATGCTCGGTTTTCACTTGGCGATTGACTAGGCATTTCAAACAAAATCGATATGTCTCGCTTCATACTGCACCACCAATAGAATCAAGCTTTGAGATCATTATACATTTTCGTATTACCCGGATGAACAGATAACCGATCATGTGAGCTTCATTCAAAATCATCTGAATCAACTCTGAATTCCACGTAACACATATTCGATTTTTGAACCTCAAACAACCATTTTCATCAATTTGGAATTCTGATTCAACATTAGTTTCACACTGAGCTCGCGTTGCTAACAAATCATTATCAACTTTCTGGGCATCACAAATTTGTTGAACAAACAACGGTCTTGCTTTTAATTTAGTTATTATCGAACCATCATCAGATATAACCATATGTGCGTTCATTGCACACAGAGCAAATAATGACTTTCGACTTAAAGCATTAGCAACAACATTAGCCTTTCCAGGATGTAGTCAATCACTAGCTCATAATCTTTCAACAGCTCTAACCATCGGCGTTGTCTCAAATTCAAATATTTCTGAGTCATCAAATACTTCAGGCTTTTGTGATCAGAATAAACATGACATTTCTCACCAAACATGTAACACCCCTTACCCGGGTTCTACGCTGGAACCAGGCCCGAGGTGTTACCGAACTAGACCACTTGATCGCCACTTAGGCTCGTCGTAACTACTCTCGAAAGTCATCTCAACAACCTCATTCTCGACTTACGAGGCCTCACTCATACACACGAGGACTCTCGAGACTAAACCAGAACTTTTTCCAATCTTAAAATTTTTCTCTTTTATACAGGTCTCACACGCCCGTGCAAGATTAGACACGCCCGTGCATGGACACACATGCCCATGTCCCTAAACTCTGCCTAAAAAACCCAGCATTCTGCCAATGCCCTATGGCCAAGGCACACGCCCGTGTTTACCACCCGTGGTGCACACTGACTACTTTAACACGACCTATAGTCTAGACACACGCTCGTGTGGCTAGCCCGTGGCCAACACCGACATCCCCACACGCCTAGACACACGCCCGTGTGTGGCTAGTCCGTGGTCTATTCTATTTTAAAATACTAACATGCAGGGGACGCACGGCCAAAGCACACGCCCGTGGGCTGACCGTGTGTCACACATGGCCTAGACACACGTCCGTGTGTCTATCCACATGGCCAAGAACAAAGCTATTTGCTAAGCTCTTCTCACCCTTATAGCTTACACAATATGCACTCATAACAGACATCCATAATCAACTCAAATTGAATTGCAATCTCACATAGAAAACTATAAGCATTATACAAAATAAGCTATCCATCTAAAGGTCAACACATGTTAGCCATTTACAACAAAATTCACTAACTTGTCTAGCCCCTATACATGCTATATACAAAACATTGAGTCTCATGAACCAGAGTGTGCTGATAGTGTGGGCGATCTTCCAATTGATCCTCGTACCTCGGTTCAACACTTTAACTCTATAAGACAAGGGAAAAGAAAGGGAGTAAGCTTTGAGCTTTGTAAGTTTACACATAAACAATTAAGCATCATAGTATAAGCTCAACAACAATTAGCATTATACTACCAAAAATAATGAACAACTGTGCTTACTCTTTCTATCCCTTACCACATTTCCAACACATCATGAGTCACATACTCATAACCATCAAAATGCACCCCTGCATTCAATGTCACATTTACACAATATACATGTAACAGTCCGAATTTGACCCTAATCGAAACGGTGGTTTCGGGACCACGAATCTGAGTTCAAAAAATATTTAAATATTATATTTTGTGCCTATTAGATGTGAATTAATGTGTGTGAAAGTTTCATAGGAAAATTTAATCGTTTGCATATTTAATTTAGAAAAAGGACTTAATTGCAAAAAAAAGGTAAAAGTTGCAAACTAAAGTGAAATGCACTAATTTTAGTGTGGTTTTTTAACATGAGGTGTTAAAAGGGCAATTAGGCCATTCTAAGAGTAAGTGGACGGCTAAAGTCCAATTTGCCATTATGTTATGTTTAAAAATATAATTAATTATAAGGTTAAATAGGTAAATTATTAAACATCATAATATATGTTAATTAAAAACATGAAATAAAAGTTTGTCTTCATCATTTGGCTACCGAAATAAGAAAAGAAAAGCTTAGGTTAAAAGCTTGAGCATTCGGTCATGGTGGAAGCTTGATTTAAAGGTTAGTTTGACTTCGGTTTTTGTTAATTTTGACGTTTTTGAGATCGTTGCTCCGAACGATAGCTTACCCATGTTGAAATTTTTGAATCTAAGCATGCTTGACATTCGGCCATTGATGTGTTCATGTAGTTTTTGATGTTTGATGATTTTATTTTAAAGATATGTTAAAGATTAGTATATTTTGTATTGGAAATTTTGGTGAATTTGAATATTTTTAGGCTAAATTGCAAAAATGAATTTTTGAGGAGGCTAAAATGCAAAATAAATGAAATAAATGGACTAGTGAGGTCCCTATGAACATTCGGCCCTTGTATGGTTTAGTGAAATTTTGTGTATTTTGTGTTTTGTGCAAATAAGACTAAATTGTAAAAATGTGAAACATTAGGGGTAAAATGGTAATTTTCCCATTAGTGTGTTTTGGGACTAAATTGAGATGAATTATGCTTGAATGAGTTAAATTTTAATGTGTTTAGATCAAGAACAAAGAAAAACGAATTTGGATCGGGGAAAGGCGAAGGTTATCGAATAAGCTTGGTCTCAAGTCGTCCACGATAGCCGAGGTAAGTCCCTAAGCAAATATACGTCAAATAATTATTTATGAATATAATAAATGATGAAATTTGAATATTTTAAGCATAAATATATGAAATGGCCGAATGTAGGGGTATGATATTGGATTGAGTTTTATTTGTTGAAAGTAATGTGTAATAGATATGCTCGGTTGTTATGTGAAAGTGATAAGCATTACATAGGTTGTTTGAGATGCTAGTGTTGAGAAATGTGTATTGAACGATTTATTATGTTGTTATTTCGGGCTTTGAGCCTAGCAGGCCTTGTGTCGGTGACTTATTTCGGGCTTCGAGCCTAGCAGGCCTTGTGCCGGTGACTTATTTCGGGCTTCGAGCCTAGCAGGCCTTGTGCCGGTGACTTATTTCGGGCTTTGAGCCTAGCAAGCCTTGTGTCGGTGATTTAATTCGGGCTTACAGCCTAGCAGGCTTAATGCCGGTGTTTATACTTCGGACCTTTGGTCTAGCAGGCTTAATGCCGGTGGGTAATTTGGGCTTGAATGCCGAGTAGACTAAATGCTGGTGATACGCTATAAACGAAGAATTCGAGAATGAAATGAGGTATGGCATATTAAATGATATGTGTTAGAAGCTCATGATATGTGTTAGAAGCTCGGTAAGAGTTGGATTATTGTATTAGTAAGAAATGAAGTAGCTCAGTTCATTACCATTTTACTTAAGTATGGTGTGATGAAGTGAATGATTCATTAAGTATTTTATTTAGTGATGATGATCTTATCATTAACAGGTATGAACATTTAATATATGTGAAGTTGAGATATGTATATATAACACATGGAAGATTCGGTTACAATGAAAAGATGAATGGTAAAAGTGTTTGAAAGTATTTGTAATTGATTTTGTTTGACTCAAAATATATGAATAAACATAATACTCAATGATTTGTTGGTATATGCATTTATGATAACCAAGTGCTAATGTTTAGGTCAAAGTATTACTAGTATTCGGCTAAGCATAATTTACATGTTGGAATGATTATATTCAATGTCGAAAGCATGGAGATTAATATGTTTAAATGTACGTTTATTGCATTAATATTTGCTTGAGACTTACTAAGCTAGTAAGCTTACTTTGTGTGTTTTAATATGCTGTTTTATAGATTTTGGGTCAGCTACGGGCTTAGAGGATCTTCGGAGAAGTCAACCACACTATCAACTCTTTTGGTACTTATAAATCTAGTTTGATTCGAAAGGCATGTATAAGCTAGGCTATGTTGTTCATTAATGGTATTTAATCTTGTATATATATGTATAGCCTTGCGAAATGGCTATTACTCTTGGCTAAACTTTACTTATGTGTTAGATAGATTGGTTTGTATAATTGCTCTTGGTTATGTGCTTCTTGTTATGTTTTAAGTTTAGCTTGAAAGCATATATTATGACATTTATATTGAGAAGTTTAGTTATGAGTCGATGATGATAGTGAAAAGGTTTATGCATGAATAATTAAAGTTGAGCATTGGGGTGTTTATTTGAGATCCGAGCATGTGGTCGAAGAATTGATTATACTTATGCAATTCCGCTAGATATATTAGCTCATGTGTTTGGTAGGTTAATAGTATTTCTTTATGACCTTAGTATTCAATGTGGCTTTGATTAAATAAATTCAAAAAAGGGGGCTACATTGTGTATTGTATGTATGTATATTCGGCCAAGTCTATGTGCTATAGTCAAACGTAGTTAACATGCTCAAAGAACTAGTTAGTTGGGCTTATGTTCGAATATGGAAATGTGCATACCTATGATATATATACATTTATGTATATAAATGGCTGGTGAGATTGTTTAAATTTTACTGAGTGCAAGAACCTACCAAACTCGACTTGTGTTAGGTAATAAACATGAAATGTCATAAATGGGACCTTGTATATTCGGCCAAATGCTTAAGTATGTAAGTGATGTGTAATAAGTTGCATGTATTCGATTATGTGGAATTAGGTTAAAGCTATAAGAATTCAGTCTTAATAGGGTGTAATTATGTGATGACATTTTGATCATGCTTATATGTTTTTATATATATATACTTATTGGACACAAATGATTCAATGGTTCAGGTATTATATAGATATTGAAAATAGGACAATTAAGGTTTATAGAATTATAGTATTAATATGTAATAGTAATGTGTACATTGAGTAACCAATCATGTTCATCAGTAACTATATTACTTATTTGCATGTCTTAGTTTATTATTATTAGCATGTTTTACACTTAAGTGATTATTTGTTTATGATCGTATCTCTTGTTAAGCATGTTTGATTAAGAATGATTGACTGAATAGGGGTTTTGGCTTTTCTGGTAATGCCCGTAACCCTAATCTGGCGACGGACTCGGGTTAGGGGTTTTACATTTGATTGGTATCAGAGCTTACAGTTTAGTCGATTCTAGGACTACCGTAACGCGTGAGAGTCTAGCTATACATGCCTTTATAGTATATACGATAGTGTGGCGACTTCTGACATTTCCAACTGTGTTTTATATAGTAAATGGATTCCGATCCAGACAGAGCCGTAGCAGATGATGTAGAGAGTGTAGCACCTGATCATGCATGCGGTCGGTGCGATGAGACTCGACCGCCATGGGTAGCAATGAGGGGGAGGCTAAACAAGCCTTCTACCAGATGATGAATGAATGGTTTACCCAGTTTGTTCATAATAACCCGACTGTACACTCACCCCCACCCCCTAATAATCCAACTCCAGTACCTTTAGCACCTCCGATGATAGATCCGATGAGATCTAGTAGGCCTCCTGTTGATAAAATCAGGAAATATGGGGCCGAAGAATTCAAAGCCAATGATGATGATGATGCAGAGCGAGCCGAGATGTGGCTTGATAACACTATTCGGGTACTTGATGAGCTATCATGTACTCCAGATGAATGCCTAAAGTGTGCTATATCTTTACTTCGGGACACTGCATATCACTGGTGGAATACACTAGTATCAGTGGTTCCGAAAGAAAAAGTGACGTGGGATTTCTTCCAAATTGAGTTTCGTAAGAAATATATCAGTCAGAGATTCATCGATCAGAAACGAAAAGAATTTTTGAAACTAAAATAGGGTCGTATGACTGTGACGGACTATGAGCGGAAGTTTGTCAGATTGAGCCAATATGCCCGAGAATGTGTATCAACTGAAGCCATTATGTGCAAAAGATTTGAAGACGTCTGAATGAAGACATAAAGTTGCTTGTTGGCATTATTGAAATCAAAGAGTTCGTAGTACTTGTCGAGCGAGCTTGCAAAGCTGAAGAGCTCGGAAAAGAGAAAAGAAAGGCTGAAATAGAAGCTAGAGACTCTCGTAAAAGATCATCGAGTAAGACTTTCCATTCAACGCCTAAGAAATTCAAAGATGACTTCAGTCGACACAAAGCTACTTCAGACCTATCTATACGAGATCGACCTCCAGTGAGTTCCCGAGCCACTTCGATGGCTAGTGTTGGTAAAGTTCAAATAGACCGGTGAGTGCAAGCATTGTGGAAAGTGGCATTCTGGGAGTTGTAGATTCCGTGATCGGTCTTGCTTTAAATGTGGATCGTCGGACCATTTTATTCGAGAGTGTCCTATGCTAGCTGAGCAAAACACGGTTCAGAACATTAAACCGAGCAATACGTCAGCACGAGGCAGACCACCCAGACATTCAGGCAATGTAGGTGGCAGTCAGAGAGGGACGAAGGACACTATAGTTCGATCTGAGGCTCGAGCACCAGCTAGAGCTTATGCGATACGAGCCAGAGAGGATGCTTCTTCCCCAGATGTCATTATCGGTACTTTCACACTTTATGATACTACTGTGATTGCATTGATTGATCCTGGTTCGGCTCATTCATATGTGTGTGAAACTCTAGTATCCAGTAAGACTCTACTTGTTGAGTCTACCGAGTTTGTGATTCGTGTGTCCAACCCCTTGGGTCGATGTGTACTCGTTGATAAAGTGTGTAAAGGTTGCCCGTTGATGATTCGAGATTCCTACTTTCTAGCCGATTTAATGTTGTTGCCCTTTGACGAGTTTGGTATAATTTTGGGAATGGACTGGTTAACTTTGCATGATGTAGTGGTGAATTGCAAAAGAAAGATTATTGATTTGAGATGTCAGAATGGTGAGATCATCCGAGTTGAATCTAGTGATTTAAATGGGTTACCTACAGTAATATCCTTGATGCTAGCTTTAAAGTATGTGAGAAAAGGATGCGAAGCTTATTTGGCCTATGTATTGGATAATAAAGTGCCTGAAAAATAGATTGAATCTGTACCGGTTGTGTGTGAATACCCAGATGTGTTTCCTGAAGAATTACCGGGTTTACCACCAGTACGAGAGATTGAGTTTGGCATTGAATTAGTACCGGGGATGACTCCGATCTCGATAGCTCCGTATCGGATGGCACCTACTGAGTTGAAAGAGTTGAAAGCACAGTTGCAAGAGTTGACAGATAGGGGCTTTGCAAGACCGAGTTTCTCTCCTTGGGGTGCACCAGTTTTATTTGTGAAAAAGAAAGATGGAACGATGCGAATGTGTATTGATTATCGGCAGCTGAATAAGGTGACTATAAAGAATAAATACCCGTTACCTCGAATTGATGACTTGTTTGACTAGTTAAAAGGGGCTTCAGTGTTTTCAAAGATAGATCTGAGATCGGGTTACTATCAGTTGCGAGTTAGAGATTCAGATGTGCCAAAGACTACATTCCGAACGAGGTACGGACATTTCGAGTTCCTAGTCATGCCTTTTAGACTTACTAATGCACCTGCTGTTTTTATGGATCTGATGAATCGTGTTTTTAGACGGTATTTGGATCGGTTTGTGGTAGTGTTTATAGATGATATCCTAATCTACTCCAGAGATGAAACCGAACATGCCGAGCATTTGAGAATGGTGCTACAAACTTTGCGAGATCAACAGTTGTATGCAAAGTTTAGTAAGTGTGAGTTCTGGATGAAAGAAGTCAGCTTCCTGGGTCATGTTGTTTCAGCGTCAGGTATTCGGGTTGATCCGAACAAAATATCATCTATACTTGATTGGAAGCCACCAAAGAATGTTTCCGAAATTCGAAGCTTTCTGGGACTTGCGGGATACTACAGACGATTCGTCAAAGGTTTTTCCTTGATAGCCACACCTTTGACAAAGTTACTTCAAAAAGATGTCAAGTTCGAGTGGTCGGAAAAGTGTCAGAAAAGTTTCGATCAGTTGAAAGCCCTTTTGACCGAAGCTCCAGTGTTAGCTCAGCCTAAATTGGGTAAAGAATTTATTGTTTATAGTGATGCTTCTTTGAATGGTTTGGGTTGCGTTTTGATGTAGGAAGGTAAAGTCATAGCCTATGCTTCGAGACAATTGAAGCCTCACGAAAGAAATTATCTGACTCACGATTTGGAATTAGCAGCCATCGTTTTTGCATTGAAAATTTGGCGTCATTACTTATTTGGTGAGAAATGTCATGTTTACTCGGATCACAAAAGTCTGAAGTATTTGATGACTCAGAAAGATCTGAACTTGAGACAACGCAGATGGTTAGAGCTGTTGAAAGACTATGAATTGGTGATTGACTACCATATGGGAAAAGCTAACGTTGTCGCTGATGCATTAAGTCGAAAATCATTGTTTGCTCTTCGTACGTTGAACGCACATATGGTTATGTCTGGTGACGGTTTGATCTTAGCCGAGTTAAAAGCAAGACCGATGTTTATTCAAAGAAATTTGTGATGCACGAGAAAATTGAAAAGATATGATTGCTAGACGAGTTCGATGTGAAAATGATGCAGTCGAGTTTCAAATTGATGCAAATGATTGTTTGAACTTCAAAGGCCGAATTTGTGTTCAAGAAGGTGGACTTGATTCGGATGATTTTGAACGAGGCTCATAATAGTCGGTTATCGATACATCCGGTAGCACAAAAATGTATAATGATTTGAAACGATCGTATTGGTGGCGGGCATGAAACGGGATATATCTCGAATTTGTTTCAAAGTGCTTAATTTGTCGCCAAGTAAAAGCGAGCATCAAGTGCCTTCAGGTTACTTCACCAATCATGATACTGAATGGAAATAGGATAGAATCACAATGGATTTTGTATCCGGTTTGCCTACGACACCGAAAGCAAGAAAGACGCAATCAAGGGTTATAGTGGATAGATCCCGACCAAATCACTCACTTTGTACCGGTTCGCATGCGGACTATTCACTCGATAAACTTGTTTGAGTTGTATGCGTATCTCAAATTGTGAGATTACATGGTGTGCCGAGTTCCATTGTTTGAGACAGAGACCCGAGATTCACATCACGGTTTTGGAAGAAGTTGCAAGATGCTTTAGGTACTAAACTCCACTTTAGTACAACCTTTCATCCGCAGACAGATTTGTCGATCTGAACGAATCATTCGAGATACTTGAGGATATGTTGAGATGTTGCATCCTTGAGTTTGAAGGTGCGTGGGAAAGATACTTACCTTTGGTTGAATTTGCTTATAATAACGCTTTTCAATCTAGTATCAAAATGGCACCTTATGAAGCTTTATATGGCGCAAGTGTCGTATACACCGTTGTCTTTGGACCGAGCTCGGTGAAAATAAGTTACACGGGTTGATTTGATTAAAGAAACGGAACAGAAAGTGGCTATAATCAGAGATAGTTTGAAAGTCGCCTCGATCGTCAAAAGTCCTACGCCGATTTGAAACGTAAAGACATTGAGTTTCGTGTCGGAGACTGGCATTCTTGAAAGTTTCTCCGTGGAAAACGCACTCCGATTTGGTCGGAAAGGCAAACTAAGTCCGAGATTCATCGGACTGTACGAGATCATCGAACGTATTGGGCCTGTTGCTTATAGATTGAAGTTGCCCTCTGAATTAGAAAAGATACACAATGTATTTCATGTTTCGATGCTTCGTAGATATAGATCGAGATCCGTCACATGTGATCACTGCATGCGAGATTGAAATCCGATCCGATATGACGTATGAGGAAGAACCGATCCGTATTTTAGCTAGAGAAATGAAAGAGTTGAGAAACAAGAGAATTCCATTAGTGAAAGTACTATGGAATCGGCACGGAGTTTAAGAGGCTACGTGGGAGCCCGAGGATTCAATGAGGCAACAATATCCGACTTTGTTTAATCTGTAAGATTTTCGGGACGAAAATCCCTAAGAGGGAGAGTTGTAATGATCCGAATTTGACCCTAATCGAACGGTGGTTTCGGGACCATGAATCAGAGTTCAAAAATATTTAAATATTATATTTTGTGCCTATTAGATGTGAATTAATGTGTGTGAAAGTTTCAGAGGAAAATTTAATTGTTTGCGTGTTTAATTTAGAAAAGGACTTAATTGCAAAAAAGGTAAAAGTTGCAAACTAAAGTGAAATGCACTAATTTGAGTGTGGCTTTTTAACATGAGGTGTTAAAAGGGCAATTAGCCCATTCTAAGAGTAAGTGGACGGCTAAAGTCCAATTTTCCATAATGTTATGTTTAAAAATATTATTAATTATAAGGTTAAAAAGGTAAATTATTAAACATCATAATATATGTTAATTAAAAACATGAAATAAAAGTTTGTCTTCATCATTTGGCTACCAAAATAAGAAAAGAAAAGCTTAGGTTAAAAGCTTGAGCATTCGGTCATGGTGGAAGCTAGATTTAAAGGTTAGTTTGACTTCGGTTTTTGTTAATTTTGACGTTTTTGAGATCGTTGCTCCGAACGGTAGCTTACCCATGTTGAAATTTTTGAATCTAAGCATGCTTGACATTCGGCCATTGATGTGTTCATGTAGTTTTTGATGTTTGATGATTTTATTTTAAAGATATGTTAAAGATTAGTATATTTTGTATTGGAAATTTTGGTGAATTTGAATATTTTTGGGCTAAATTGCAAAAACGAATTTTTGAGGAGGCTAAAATGCAAAATAAATGAAATAAATGGACTAGTGAGGTCCCTATGAACATTCGACCCTTGTATGGTTTAGTGAAATTTTGTGTATTTTGTGTTTTGTGCAAATAGGACTAAATTGTGAAAATGTGAAACATTAGGGGTAAAATGGTAATTTGCCCATTAGTGTGTTTTGGGACTAAATTGAGATGAATTGTGCTTGAATGAGTTAAATTTTAATGTGTTTAGATCAAGAACAAAGAAAATGGATTTGGATCGGGAAAGGCGAAGGTTATCGAATAAGCCGGTCTGCAAATCGTCCGTCAATAGCCGAGTAAGTCCCTAAGCAAATATACGTCAAAAGAATTATTTATGAATATAATAAATGATGAAATTTGAATATTTTAAGCATAAATATATGAAATGGCCGAATGTAGGGGTATGATATTGGATTGAGTTTTATTTGTTGAAAGTAATGTGTAATAGATATGCTCGGTTGTTATGTGAAAGTGATGAGCATTACATAGGTTGTTTGAGATGCTAGTGTTGAGAAATGTGCATTGAACGATTTATTATGTTGTTATTTCGGGCTTCGAGCCTAGCAGGCCTTGTGCCTGGTGACTTATTTCGGGCTTCGAGCCTAGCAGGCCTTGTGCTTGGTGACTTATTTCGGCTTTGAGCCTAGCGGGCCTTGTGCCTGGTGATTTAATTCGGACTTCTGACCTAGCGGGCTTAATGCCTAAGATTTATACTTCGGACCTTTGGTCTAGCGAGCTTAATGCCGGTGGGTAATTCGGGCTTGAATGCCTAGCAGACTAAATGCCAGTGATACGCTATAAACGAAGAATTCGAGAATGAAATGAGGTATGGCATATTAAATGATATGTGTTAGAAGCTCGGTAAGAGTTGGCTTATTGTATTAGTAAGAAATGAAGTAGCTCAGTTCATTACCATTTTACTTAAGTATGGTGTGATGAAGTGAATGATTCATTAAGTATTTTATTTAGTGATGATGATCTTATCATTAACAGGTATGAACATTTAATATATGTGAAGTTGAGATATGTATATATAACACATGGAAGATTCGGTTATAATGAAAAGATGAATGGTAAAAGTCTTTGAAAGTATTTGTAATTGATTTTGTTTGACTCAAAATATATTAATAAACATAATACTCAATGATTTGTTGGTATATGCGTTTATGATAACCAAGTGCTAATGTTTAGGTCAAAGTATTACTAGTATTCGGCTAAGCATAATTTACATGTTGGAATGATTATATTCAATGCCGAAAGCATGGAGATTAATATGTTTAAATGTACGTTTATTGCATGAATATTTGCTTGAGACTTACTAAGCTAGTAAGCTTACTTTGTGTGTTTTAATGTGCTGTTTTATAGATTTTGGGTCAGCTACGGGCTCAGAGGATCTTCTAGAAGTCAACCACACTATCAACTCTTTTGGTACTTATAAATCTAGTTTGATTCGAAAGGCATGTATAAGCTAGGCTATGTTGTTCATTAATGGTATTTAATCTTGTATATATATGTATAGCCTTGCGAAATGGCTATTACTCTTGGCTAAACTTTACTTATGTGTTAGATAGATTGGTTTGTATAATTGCTCTTGGTTATGTGCTTCTTGTTATGTTTTAAGTTTAGCTTGAAAGCATATATTATGACATTTATATTGAGAAGTTTAGTTATGAGTCGATGATGATAGTGAAAAGGTTTATGCATGAATAATTGAAGTTGAGCATTGGAGTGTTTATTTGAGATTCGAGCATGTGGTCGAAGAATTGATTATACTTATGCAATTCCGCTAGATATATTAGCTCATGTGTTTGGTAGGTTAATAGTATTTCTTTATGACCTTAGTATTCAATGTGGCTTTGATTAAATAAATTCGAAAAAGGGGGCTACGTTGTGTATTATATGTATGTATATTCGACCAAGTCTATGTGCTTTAGTCAAACGTAGTTAACATGCTCAAAGAACTAGTTAGTTGGGCTTATGTTCGAATATGGAAATGTGCATAACTATGATATATATACATTTATATATATAAATGGTCAGTGAGATTGTTTAAATTTTATCGAGTGCAAGAACCTACCAAACTCGACTTGTGTTAGGTAATAAACATGAAATGTCATAAATGGGACCTTGTATATTCGGCCAAATGCTTAAGTATGTAAGTGATGTGTAATAAGTTGCATGTATTCGATTATGTGGAATTAGGTTAAAGCTATAAGAATTCGGTCTTAATAGGGTGTAATTATGTGATGACATTTTGATCATGCTTATATGTTTTTATATATATACTTATTGGACACAAATGATTCAATGGTTCAGGTATTATATAAATATTGAAAATAGGACAATTAAGGTTTATAGAATTATAGTATTAATATGTAATAGTAATGTGTACATTGAGTAACCAATCATGTTCATCAGTAACTATATTACTTATTTGCATGTCTTAGTTTATTATTATTAGCATGTTTTACACTTAAGTGATTATTTGTTCATGGTCGTATCTCTTGTTAAGCATGTTTGATTAAGGATGATTGACTGAATAGGGGTTTTGGCTTTTCTGGTAATGCCCGTAACCCTAATCCGGCGACGGACTCGGGTTAGGGGTGTTACAATACAACACATCATTATTTCTCAATAATTCATCCACACAGCTAATTAACTTAATAATACATCCACACAGCTATTTTACTCAATAATGCAATCACATGGCTAATCCACACGCTTAACCCACACACAAAAATGTCTCGGTAGTTTCGCACTTAGCACACCACAATCGATTAATAAGGTGGTATCACACTTAGCCTACCACAAAGGTAATCATAGGGGTTTCTCACTTAGCCCACTAAACGATATACCTCACGATAGCATTGCACATAGCCAGCTAATCGTCAATATGCATTAGGATGGTATCGCACTTAGCCTACCATCTAGCATTATCACTACACATTCACATGTCTACTTACTCAATTAAACATCCATTCACAATTCTACTACATTCATTCTACTTGGACGACATAGGTTCTCAATCAATCTCAAACAAGCTACACACTAGCTATCATCAACGAATTGTAAGTATAAATGCATTGTTTATGCATAGACTTACCTCGGTACACAAAAGTATTGAGACTTGCAATTTAGTCCACCACCTTGCTTTTGCCTCGGTTTCGATCCGGGCTTCGTCTTTCTTGATCTATAATGAATAAATCAGCTTATTCAATACATACGTTGACTAAATTGACCCACATCTCATACTTTAGCAAAATTACTATTTTGCCCCTAAACTTTCTCATATTTACACTTTAGCCCCAAAGGCTCGTAAAGTGATTTTTATTCAACTTTCTAGTCTTTCATGCTTAGCCGAACCACTTATTCAACTAAAGCTATCATCAATTCTCACTAAAACACACATGTATGACCAAACTTAAGATTTTCACAATCAAGTCCCTACATGAATTTTCATGGAAAATCACTTAACAAAAGATGTTTCTACTACATCAAGCTTTCGTAATCTTCCATAAAACAACAAAATACATGCATGTCATACATGACCACATTTTTGAACATCCTTCATAGCTCACCAAATAGCTAAAAATAGCTTACTCATGCTATCGGGACTTCAAAAATGCAAAGAATATAAAAAACGAGGCTAGATGCACATACTAACAAGCTTGAAAAATTGAAGAACCCTCGCTATGGCTTCCTTCAAATTTTCGGCAATGAGGGGAAGAAGATGAGCATGATTTTGTCATCTTTTCTCCTTTTTCACCAGTTATTTGTTAAATGACTAAAATGCCCTTTTTGATAAACTTTCTATTTTAACTCATCCATGCCCATTTTTGTCCAAAAACTAAAATTTGGGAAAATTTCTCATTAAGGACCTCTAATTAATAATCTAAAGCTTTTTCACACATATAGCTTCTAGAAACACAAATTTTGCAACTTTTGCAATTTAGTCCTTTTGGACAATTCAACCACAATTTCACAAAATTGCTTCATGAAACTTTCACACTAGCATGCATACAAGGCATAAACCTTAATAACTCATTTATAACCCTCGGATTTGTGGTCTCGCACCACTATTCCGACTAGGCCCTAAACTGGGATGTTACAACTCTCCCCCCTTTAGATATTTTCGTCCCCGAAAATCTTACCAGTAAAGAGGTTTGGATGTTGCTCTCTCATAGCTTCTTCCGTTTCCCACGTAGCCTCTTCCACACCATGTTTCTGCCATAACACTTTCACTAGTGCTATGCTCTTATTTCTCAACTGTTTCACTTCTCGAGCCAAGATCTTAATCGGCTCCTCTTCATAAGACTTATCCGGTCTTAGCTCAATTTTCGTCGAAGGAATCACATGTGAAAGATCGGAGCGATACCGTTGTAACATCGACGCATGGAACACATTATGAATCTTTTCCAACTCTACTGGCAAAGCCAACCGGTATTCTACAGGCCCAACTCTATCTGTAATCTCATACGGCCCTATGAACCTTGGACTCAATTTCCCTTTTCGTCCAAATCTCATAATCTTCTTCCACGGAGACACTTTCAAAAACACTTTGTCGCCCACTTCAAACTCAATTTCTTTTCTTTTCAAATCCGCGTCACGACTTACAGCCGGTCCGGCGACTCTCGACTATTACGGATTACTTTCACCTTCTCTTCGGTTTCTTTCACTAGATCGACCCCATGGATCCGCTTCTCACTAAGCTCACCAATACAAAGGAGTCCGACACTTACGACCATACAAAGCCTCATACGGTGCCATCTCAGATACTCGATGATAATCGTTGTTATAGGCAAATTCGACCAAAGGTAGATATCTCCCCAACTACCTTCAAATTCTAGCACACAAAGATCGAAGCATATCTTCCGAACTTGAATCACTCTTTCAGACATGCACCATCAGTTTGCGGATGGAACGCATCTTTGAAATTCAATCTCGTACCCATGGCCTCTTGCAACTTCTTCCAAAATCTCGAAGTAAACCTCGGATCTCTATCCGATATAATAGACACAGTACACCATGCAATCTCACTATCTCTCGCCACATACAACTCAAATTAACTTATCCAAAGAATAATCAACACGTCTTCGGAATAAAGTGAGCCGACTTTGTTAATCTATCCATAATAGCCCACACAGCATCTCTCTTTCTCGGAGTCATCGACAACCCCGTTACAAAATCCATGGTAATCCGATCCCACTTCCATTCGGGTACCATTACTGGCTGAAGCAATCCCGAAGGCATTTGATGCTTAGGTTTCACTTGTTGACAAATTAAACACTTTGTCACAAACTCTGAAATATCTCTTTTCATACCCGTCCACCAATACAACTTCCTCAAGTCGTTGTACATTTTAAATCTTGCCTGATATGTCTTGACAAACATCCACCGTGGGCCTCATGCAAAACCTTTCGAATCAACTCCTCATCTTTAGAAACACAAATTGCACACACGATACATCGATACAACCATTCAAATCCACTCAAAAAATCGTAACCGCTTTACGATCCGCACTTAGCTATCTTAGCTTGCATCTCACTGTCATTTTTCGAGCCTCACATATCTGTTGAACAAATAGCGACTTAGCTCTCAAGTTCGCCAAGATAGCACCATCGTCGAGACAATGCTAAACTCGTGCTCATAAATCTTAAAGCATACAAGGATTTCCTACTCAGGGCATCCGCAACCACATTTGCTTTTCCCGGTGGTAGTCAATGACTAACTCATAGTCTTTCAACAACTCAAGCCACCGTCTCTGCGTCTGCATTCGCATCCTTCGATCCATCAAATACTTTAAACTCTTGTGATCCGTAAAGATTCGACACTTCTCACCATACAAGTAATGTCACCAAATCTTTAACGCAAAAACAATCACAGCCAACTCTAAATCATGAGTCGGATAATTCTTCTCGTGCGGCTTTAGCTGCCTTGAGGCGTAAGCGACTACCTTACCCTCTTGCATCAACACGCAACCGAGACCATTAAACGATGCATCACTGTAAACCACGAACTCTTTCTTCGATTCTGGTTTAACCTAAACCGGTGCCTTAGTCAACATTGTTTTCAATCTCTCGAAGCTCTGTTGACATGTCTCAGTCCATTCAAACTTGACATCTTTATGCAATAGTTTCGTCATCGGGTGGCAATCACAGAGAACCCCTTTACGAAACGCGTCGTAATATCCCGCTAATCCCAAGAAACTTCTCGATTTTTGACACGCTCCTCGGTGGTTTCCAATCCACAACAAATGATATCTTACTTGGGTCAACTCGACACCATCACCGACACCATGTGTCCTAGGAATCCGACCTCTGAGCCAAAACTCACTCTTGCTAAACTTAGCATACAATCGCTTATCTCTCAAAGTTTGCAAGACAATTCTCAAATGCTCTTCATGATCGTTCTCATCCCGAGAATAGATCAATATGTCGCCAATGAATACAACTACAAACTTGTCCACATACGGTCTGAAAACACGGTTCATCAGATCCATAAAAATCGCAGGTGCATTCGTCAAACCAAACGGCATAACCAAAAACTCATAATGGCCATACCTTGTCTGAAATGCAGTTTTCAACGCATCTTGCTCTTTCACTTTGAGCTGATAATAACCAGACCTCAAGTCTATCTTGGAGAACACTGTAGCTCCCTTTAGTTGATCAAAAAGATCATCAATCCTTGGTAAAGGATACTTATTCTTCACCGTCAACTTGTTCAGTTGTCTATAGTCTATACACAACCTCATAGACCCATCTTTCTTCTTCACGAATAATATCGGGGCACCCCACGGCGAGTAGCTCGGTCTTGTAAAACCTTTATATGTCAAGTCTTGCAACTGAACCTTCAGTTCTTTCAACTCTACAGGTGCCATTCTATATGGAGCAATTGAAATAGGTGCCGTTCCCGGAACCAACTCAATTCCAAACTCAACCTCTCCACCGGAGGTAATCCGGTAACTCTTCCGAAATACATCCGATACTCACATACCATCGCACTGCTTTCAAACTCTACTCCAATCTCTCGAGTATTCAACACAAAAGCAAGATAGGACTCACATCCTTTTCTCAAACATTTCTCACCACTAGGGAAGAAATCATCATCATTAGACTATCCGATCCACCCGATTCAACCCGAACCACATCTCCACTCTCACATTTCAATTCAATGAACTTACTACCACAATTCACTAAGACACTATGGGTAGTCAACCAATCCATGCCTAGGATTAAATCAAACTCATCAAACGGCAACAACATAAGGTTTGCTTGGGAAAATAATGATTCTCAATCAATAAAGGACAATTCTTACACACTTTGTCCACTAACACATGCTTTCCTAACGGGTTTGACACCTTAACCACTATGTCCGTAGACTCAACGGTCATACTCAAACTAGATGCTAATCTCATGCAAATATAAGAATGAGTAGACCTGGATCTATTAAAGCAATAACAAAGGTGTCATAGAGAGAAAAAGTACCAAGTTATCACATCGGGAAAGGATGCTTCTTCATGAGCGCCGCGAATAGCATACGCCCTCGCAGTGCCCGACCCTCTGGTCTCACGCAGCGAATCTCTGGCGCACCTCTACCACTATTCCCGCCTCTCGGGTTCCTTGGTGGTCTACCCTCTTAGACACATCACTAGGTCTCGGCTCTTGCCTCTCTTCCTTTTCATCCCTCTCGGGACGATTCTGGATAAAGTGGTCAGGGGAACCACACTTATAACATTTTCGAATATTTCCCCAACACTCTCCGGTGTGATACCTACCACAACTTGGACACTACGGTTTACTCTTTGTATTGCCTACACTTTCCATCGAGGGAGCTTGGACTCTCGAACCCGAGCGAGTATTGCCCAAGTCTTGATGCGAATAACCCACTGGTGCTGTCATCCGAGGATTCACTTCCTTGGATCTTTTCGACTGGGCTTGGTATGACTTGCCCATCGGCCTCTTTCTAGCATCTCGGGCTTCACTCACAGCCGTCCTCTTTTCTAAATTCAGCTCTTCGGCCTTACTTTCCCTCTCAACTAATACCACAAATTGTTCAAACTCCAAAATGCCCACTAGGAGTTTGATGTCCTCATTCAGCCCATCTTCGAACCTCTTACACAAGATGGTCTCAGTCGATACACATTCTTGAGCGTATTTGCTAAGCCTAACAAACTCACGCTCATATTTCGCCACTGTCATACTTCCTTGTTTCAACTCAAGGAATTCCTTCCTTTTTCGATCAGTAAACCTCTGGCTTATATACTTCTTCCGAAACTCTTCCAAAAAGAAGTCCCACGTCACCCGCTCTCTCGGGACCACTAGCGTCAACGTCTTCCACCAATGGTATGCCGAATCTCTCGGCAAGGATACGACACACTTCAAACTCTCTTCAGGCGTACATGAGAGTTCATCGAACACCCTCATCGAGTTCTCCAACCAGAACTCCGCCCTCTCTGGGTCATCATCTACCTTAGCTCTAAACTCCTTAGCCCCGTGCTTCCTAATCTTATCCATCGGGGGCTTCGATATCCTCACTACATCCATACCTTGAGGAGCCACTGGATTTGGCTGAGGTATAGGAGGAGGAGGTGGAGGAGGTTGAGCATTAGGGTTCGCTCGAACATAGTCTGAGTACCAATTACTCATCATCTGGAGAAAGGCTTCTCGTGCCTCTTCCCATTGACCCCTAACCTCGGGTCCACTTCCAACGGGCGCGGTTCCTTGCGCAGGAGCCGGCGCGTTACTAGCTGCTTCATCAGCAGTCGATTGATCGGAATCCATATACTATATAAAACAAGATTTAAAATCATCATAAACCACCACACTATCATTGTACACTTATGGCATGTATAGCTAGACTCTTACACCCGCTACGGTAGTCCTAGAACCGACTAAATCATAGCTCTGATACCACTAAATGTAACACCCCTTACTCGGGTTCTATGCTGGAACCGGTCCCGAGGTGTTACCAAACTCAAACCACTTGATCGCCACTTAGGCTCGTCGTAACTACTCTCTGAAGTCATCTCAAGAACCTCATTCTCGACTTACGAGGCCTCACTCATACACACGAGGGCTCTCGAGACTAAACCGAAACTTTTTCCAATCTTAAAATTTTTCTCTTTTACACGAGTCTCACACGCTTGCAGTGCAAGATTAGACACGCCTGCATGGACACACACGCCCATGTCCCCAAACCGTGCCTAAAAAACCCAGCATTTTGCCAATGCCCTACGGCCAAGGCACACGCCCGTGCTTACCACCCGTGGTGCACACTGACTACTTTAACACGGCCTAGAGTCTAGACACCTGCCCGTGTGGCTAGTCCGTGGTCTATTCTATTTTAAAATACTAACATGCAGGGGACGCACGGCCAAAGCACACGCCCGTGGGCTGACCGTGTGTCACACAATGCCTAGACACACGTCCGTGTGTCTATCCACATGGCCAAGAACAAAGCTATTTGCTAAGCTCTTCTCACCCTTATAGCTGACACAACATGCACTCATAATACACATCCATAATCAACTCAAATTGAATTGCAGTCTCACATACACAACTATAACTTTCTTTCATATAATGTAATAGCAAACAACCATGGCATTATACAAAATAAGCTATCCATCTAAATGCCAACACATCTTAGCCATTTACAACAAAATTCACTAACTTGTCTAGCCCCTATACATGCCATATACAAAACATTGTGTCTCATGTACCAGGGTGTGCTGATAGTGTGGGCGATCTTCCAATTGATCCTCGTATCTCGGTTCAACAATTTTACTCTATAAGACAAGGGAAAAGAAAGGGAGTAAGCTTTGAGCTTAGTAAGTTTACACATAAATAATTAAGCATCATAGTATAAGCTCAACAACAATTAGCATTATACTACCAAAAATAATGAACAACTGTGCTTACTCTTTCTATCCCTTACCACATTTCCAACACATCATGAGTCACATACTCATAACCATCAAAATGCACCCCTGCATTCAATGTCACATTTACACAATATACAACACATCATTATTTCTCAATAATTCATCCACACAGCTAATTAACTTAATAATATATCCACACAACTATTTTACTCAATAATGCAATCACATGGCTAATCCACACAGTTAACCCACACAGCAAATGTCTCGGTGGTTTCGCACTTAGCACACCACAATCGATTAATAAGGTGGTATCGCACTTAGCCTACCACAAAGGTAATCATAGGGGTTTCTCACTTAGCCCACTAAACGATATACCTCACGATAGCATCGCAGATAGCCAGATCATCGTCAATATGCATTAGGATGGTATCGCACTTAGCCTACCATCTAGCATTATCACTACACATTCACATGTCTACTTACTCAATTAAACATCCATTCACAATTTTACTACATTCATTCTACTTGGACCACATAGGTTCTCAATCAATCTCGAACAAGCTACACACTAGCTATCATCAACAAATTGTAAGTATGAATGCATTGTTTATGCATAGACTAACCTCGGTACACAAAAGTATTGAGACTTGCAATTTAGTCCACCACCTTGCTTTTACCTCGGTTTCGATCCGGGCTTCGTCTTTCTTGATCTATAATGAATAAATTAGCTTATTTAATACATACATTGACTAAATTGACCCACATCTCATACTTTAGCAAAATTACTATTTTGCCCCTAAACTTTCTCATATTTACACTTTAGCCCCAAAGGCTCGTAAAGTGATTTTTATTAAACTTTCTAGTCTTTCATGCTTATTCGAACCACTTATTCAACTATAGCTATCATCAATTCTCACTAAAACACACATGTATGACCAAACTTAAGATTTTCACAATCAAGTCCCTACATGCATTTTCATGGAAAATCACTTAACAAAAGATGTTTCTACTACATCAAGCTTTCATAATCTTCCATAAAACAACAAAATACATGAATATTATACATGACCACATTTTTGAGCATCCTTCATAGCTCACCAAATAGCTAAAAATAGCTTACTCATGCTACCGGGACTTCAAAAATGCAAAGAATATCAAAAACGAGGCTAGATGCACTTACTAGCAAGCTTGAAAAATTGAAGAACCCTAGCAATGGCTTCCTTCAAATTTTCGGCAATGAGGGGAAGAAGATGAGCATGATTTTGTCATCTTTTCTCCTTTTTAATCACTTATTTGTTAAATAACTAAAATGCCCTTTTTGATAAACTTTCTATATTAACTCATCCATTCCCATTTTTGTCCAAAAACTAAAAATTGGGAAAATTGCTCATTAAGGACCTGTAATTAATAATCTAAAGCTATTTCACACATATAGCTTCTAGAAACACACATTTTGCAACTTTTGCAATTTAGTCATTTTGGACAATTCAACCACAATTTCACAAAATTGCTTCATGAAACTTTCACACTAGCATGCATACAAGGCATAAACCTCAATAACTAATTTATAACCCTCGAATTTGTGGTCTCGCACCATTATTCTGACTAGGCCCTAAACCGGGATGTTACAAAACAGATAATGTCGCCTAATCTTCAACGCAAACACAATGGCTGCTAGTTCCAAATCATGTGTCGGATAGGTCTTTTCATGTGGATTCAATTGTATCGAGGCATAAGCTATGACTTTGCCTTCCTGCATCAAAACACAACCCAAACCATTCAAAGATGCATCACTATAAATGACAAATTCTTTACCCGATTCAAGCTTAACTAACACTGGAGCTTCGGTCAAAAGAGCTTTCAACTGATCGAAACTTTTCTGACACTTCTCTGACCACTCAAACTTAACATCTTTCTGTAACAGCTTTGTCAATGGTGTAGCAATCATAGAGAAACCCTTCACGAACCGTCTGTAGTAACCAGCAAGTCCCAGAAAGCTTTGAACTTCAGAAACATTTTTCGGTGATTTCCAGTCAAGTATAGCTAAAATTTTGCTCGAATCAACCCTGATACCTGATGCTGATACAACATGGCCCAGAAACTGACTTCACGTAACCAAAACTCACACTTATTAAACTTTGCATACAACTGTTTATCTCGCAAAGTCTGTAGCACAAGTCTCAGATGCTCGGCATGCTCGGTTTCATCTCGGGAGTAGATCAGAATATCATCTATAAACACTAACACAAACCGATCCAAATACTGTCTGAAAATCTAATTCATCAGATCCATGAAAATAGCAGGTGCATTAGTAAGTCTGAAAGGCATAACTAGAAACTCGTAGTGTCCGTAGCTCGTCCAGAAAGCAGTCTTTGGCACATCAGAGTCTTTAACTCGCAACTGATAGTATCCCGATCTCAAATCTATCTTTGAAAACACTCAGAGTAGCCCTTTCAAATGATCAAACAGTCGTCAATTCTTGGTAATAGATACTTGTTCTTTATGGTCACTTTATTAAGCTGACTGTAGTCAATACACATTCTCATGGTTCCGTCTTTCTTTTTCACAAATAGAACTGGTGCGCCCCAAGGAGAGAAACTCGGTCGTGCAAATCCATTATCTGTCAACTCTTGCAACTATGCTTTCAATTCTTTTAATTCTGTAGGTGCCATCCTGTACAGAGCTATAGAAATCGGAGTCATCCCCGGCACTAATTCAATCCCAAACTCAACTTCTCGAATAGGTGGCAAACCCGGTAATTCTTCAGGGAACACATCTGGATACTCACATTCAACAGTGACTGATTCAATCTTCTTTTCTATCACTTTAGAATCAACCACATAAGAAAAATAAGCTTCACAACCCTTTCTCACATATTTTTGAGCTGTCATAGAAGATATCACTGCTGGTAAACCATTCAGATCATTAGATTCAATCCGAATAATCTCATCATTCTGGCATTGCAAATCAATAGTCTTCCGTTTACAATTCACGATAGCATCATGCAGAGTTAACCAGTCCATACCCAGAATTATATCAAACTCATCAAATGGAAACAACATCAAATCAGCTGGAAAACATGAATCTCGAATCATCAACGGACAATTCTTGCATATTTTATCAACCAAGACACACCGGCCTAAGGGGTTCGATACTTTAATTACAAACTCAGTAGACTCAACAGGTAAAGTCTTACTGAACACCAAAGTCTCACACATATAGGAATGAGTTGAACCAGGATCAATCAAAGCAATAACAGTAGTATCATAAACAGTAAAAGTACCAGTAATGACATCTGGGGATGAAGACTCCTCACGTGCACGTATAGCATAAGCTCTGGCTGGTGCGCAAGCCTCAGATCTAACAGCTAAATCTTTAGTTCCTCTCTGGCTGCCACTCATAATACCCGTATTTCTGGGTGGTCTACCTCGAGCTGCAGTATTACCCGATCTAGTATTCTGAGCCAGATTTTGATCAACTATCTCTGGACACTCCCGAATAAAATGATCTTTGGATCAACATTTAAAGCAGGCTCTATCATGCAATCTGCAACTGCCGGGATGTCATTTACCACAATGTTCACACTCGGGTTGATTTGATCTGACATTACCCACACTAGCTACAGAGGTAGCTCTCGAGCTCATAGGTGGTCTATCTCGATCTCGTCTAAAATGACCCACAGTGTTCTTCGAATGGCTAGTATCATTTCAAAATTTCTTTGAGGTCGACTGAAATGGCTTACTGAATGGTATTTTGCGTGAATCTCTAGCTTCAGAATCAACTTTTCTTTTCTCTTTCCCGAGCTCTTCAGCTTTGTAGGCTCGCTCAACAAGTACCACAAACTCTTTTATCTCTAATATGCCAACTAACAGTTTAATGTCTTAATTCAGCCCATCTTCAAATCTCTTACACATAATAGCTTCAGATGAAACACACTCTCTGGCATATCTGCTGAGTCTAACAAATTTCCGCTCAGATTCACATCGCTTTGTCATCCGCCCCTGTTTCAGCCTCAAGAAATTCTTTACGTTTACGATCAATAAACCTCACGGCTAATATATTTCTTACTTTACTCATCTCAAAGAATTCCCAGGTCACTCGCTCTTTTGGAACCACCGATACTAGTGTATTCCACCAGTGATATGCAGTGTCCCATATCAGAGATAGAGCACATTTCAAACACTCATCAGAGGTGTAGGATAATTCATCAAATACTCGGATGGTATTATCATGCCAGAACTCAGCTCGCTCAGCATCATCATCATTAGTGGCTCTGAATTCCTCGGCTCTATGTTTTCTTATTTTATCAACAGGTGGCTTTGACAATCTCATCGGATCACTCACCGAAGGTATAATAGGCATTGCAGATGGATTAATCGGGGGTAGAGGTTGTTGTGCAGCCGGATTAGTCCGAATATACTGTGTAAACCAATCATTCATCATTTGGTAGAAGGCTTGTCTAACCTCCCCCCCTGGATTACTCGAAGTAGGTCGAGAATCTATCGGCGCTGTCCCTTGGGCGGGAGCAGGCGCTACACTCTCGACATCATCAACTACGGCTCGATCGGGATCCATTACTATATGAAAACACATTTTCAAATGTCAGAAGTCATCACACTATCGCAGTATAACATATGGCATGTATAGCTAGACTCTTATGCGCTACGTTAGTCCTAGAATCGACTAAACCGTAGCTCTGATACCAATCAAATGTAACACCCCTAACCTGTATCCGTCGCCGGACTAGGGTTACGAGGTATTACCAAATAAGTCATCACTCAGAACAGGCATATATATTTTTTTATATAAACAATGTCACACAACTTATTAATCATAGCACATTTATATAAAATTTTATTCAAATAAATATCTAAACCTACAAAGAGCCCAACCATGCTTAATTATCCATATAGTATACTAACATTTAAATAATTAAACATTAATCATAGTCCTGCACCATTTCACAACCAATATACTATCCCTTTTATTAAAATTATATACACATGTAAACATATCATTTAAATCATTTTAAATACAAATGGCTATCAAGAATTCAATCAAATCGCTTACTAACTAATAAGCCAATATAAATATATACATATCAAATCACTCAAGTAATCACAAATACACATTCGGCCAATCATATTATCTTCTGTACAAACTACTTCAATTATATTCATCATTAACTTATAATTTAAGACTTAACTCCAAATATATTCCAAATTTACAAATCATATACTTATAAAATCCATGACTAACCATAAACAAATCCTTAATAAAGAATACCATTATTTCAATTAAGCATATCCGAATATATGTAAATACATACATAATTCCTTATTCAAATTCCTAAACCGATTGCATATACACATGCCTACATAAAAATTTTTTATTCGAATTTCTGTCATATTATAAATCCAAATCGATCATGAACATATCCATTATTTCACAAACTACAATTACATCTAACAATCACCAATTTCATAAACTAATTATAAAACCAAATTCATTTATAACACATTTAAAACACCTATCATAATTTCATGTCATGGCCGAATACCCATACTCTTAACACTATCAATTCAAACACAATTATCAAGAGCTTATTGATTATTATAACCTCATACTTATCTGTTACATTCGAACATATGTGTCATCGTACCAAGAAATATCAACCACAATACGTATATACACTTTCAACCTTAGTCCTTTTAAATAAACAAATCAAACCATCACATATTTCACAACCTATATACATTTACGTATCACTTAATCACCACCAAAATATCTATATGTATACATTCGATTTTGTGACATCTCTTAACTAAATTCAATCCATCATACAAAGTATAGCCGATAAACATGTATCAATCACATACCCAAATTCAATATGTCTAGCTTTAAAACATAACACATACTTACTTATTATGAACTTATACCATAATCAATATGCATAAGTATAAACCTAATTCCAATGACCATCTCCAACCTCAAGCATGAAAACCAATTCAACCAAAAGAAGATAAGCCATTTTCGCATGGCTATTAGTTACATTCAAAAGTACATAATTTGTATTCAACCTTTTACTATGCTATACATGCCATATATTCAAAATTATCATAGAAAAATACCAAAGAAAGCTGTCGATAGTGTGATAGTCCTACTGACGATCCCCGAGCACGTAACGTATCCAAAATCTATAAAACAGAGATAGACAGAAAAACACAAAGTAAGCTATTTTAAGCTTAGTAAGTCAACAACGAAGTAATATCAACCAACTTAACAAAATCAAATATACAAAGTTATATCAAGTAGTAAATTATATACAATCACAAATAATTACTCAAATTTCAATATCAAAGTCACACAATATATCTTTTGGCCGAATACACATAGTTGAAAACTTATACATATTTCACATGTTTATACATTAACCTTTGTACAATGAACTAAACATATAACTTACCTTTCTCTTCATAACACAGTTTATATATGTACCTTAGTTCTTTTAGTTCGAATTTCTCAATAGCCTTCACTTACACATGCCCGTTAAACCATTCAGAATTCAAAAGGATACGCGGACAGTCGGAAGCTTGTACAATGCCAACGTCCCAGACGTGGTCTTACATGTAATCACATATCGATGCCACTGTCCCAGACAGGGTCTTACACGAATCAAATACGATGCCAATGTCCCAGACATGGTCTTACACATAAACACAAGTCGGTGCCAACATCCCAGACGTGGTCTTACACGATAACACATATCGGATATCCTATGTCATGACATATGTATCCTATCTATTCCTAAGGTTCGTACGGGGCTTACAGACATCGAATCTCAGTCGAATCAAGCTCGGAAGGTAGCCAATTCACAATATTCATATTTGGCCATAGCATATATAAATTCAAATAATTCATTTTGATACATAAAAAATATATATCCATGATTATATCAACATTTAAATGTTTATTGACTTACCTCGGACGTCGTCGACTGTGAAATCGGCTATTCGACCACTTTTGTCTTTCCCTGATCCAAATCCGATTTCTTTAATTCTTGATCTAAACATATTCAAATTAAACTTATTTAAACACCATTCTATTCAATTTAGCTCAAAAACACATAAATGGGCAAATTACAATTTTGCCCCTAATATTTCACACTTTTTACAATTTAGTCCTTTTTGCACAAAACACAAAATACACAAAATTTGACTACACTATACAAGGGCCGATTCTTCCTAGTGTTCATACAAGCCCACACATTTCATTTATTTAACATTTTAATCCCTCAAAAATTTATTTTTGCAATTTAGTCCAAATTACTCAATTTCATCAAAAATTCAAAGACAAAACTTATTAATCTAACACATATATTTCATATTTCATCATCAAACATCAAAAACCACAATGTATCATCAATGGAAAAACACAAAATCATCATCAAAATCACAAATTGAGACTTGGGTTTTGAAATGCACAAAGCAACTATCTCAAAAACATAAAAATTATCAAAAACCGAACAAAACACATACCTAAATTCAAGCTCCAAAGTGCCAAATATGCTAGGTTTTCTTCTTTCTTTTTCTTTTGTTAAATTCGGCTAAGGAGGGAAGATGACAACATGGTTTTATTTTATGTTATTTTAACATATATTATAAATTATAATAAGATTACTATTTTAACCTTTTATTGTTTTAATTATAAAACATAATAATAAGGAAAAAGTTGTCCTTTGCCGTCCACTATCTTATAAAATGGGCTAATTTCCCTTTAAGGATCCCATATTAAAAAGCCACTATCAAATTAGCACTTTACACTTTAATTTGTAACTTTTACATTTTACGCGATTAAGTCCTTTTATATAATCGGGCACCTAAACGACAAAATTAAGTCACGAAAATTTAACACCAACAAATTCACACATAATAAACACAAAAAATAATTTTAAAATATTTTTTAGACTCGAATTTGTGGTCTCGAAACCACTTTTCTGATTAGGGTAAAAAATTGGGCTGTTACAAAAGCTATACTTTTATTTCTCAACTCTTTAACTTCCCGAGCTAAAATTCTGATTGGTTCTTCACTGTACGACATATCTGGCTGAATCTCAACATCTACAGGTGAAATCACGTGTGAAGGATCTGATTGATACTGTCGTAATATCGATACAGGAAATACGTTATGAATTTTCTCTAATTCGGATGATAAGGCCAGTCGATAAGCCACTGGTCCAATTCTCTCGATGATCTCACACGGTCTGATGAATCGCGGACTAAGTTTTCCTTTTCGGCCAAAATGGAGAACTTTTCTCCCATGTGATACTTTGAGAAATACTTTGTCACAGACTTGGAATTCAATATCTTTACTTTTCAAATCCACGTAAGATTTCTTATGATTAAAAGCATCTTTCAAACTGTCACGTATCACTTTAACCTTTTCTTCGATTTCTCAAATCAAATCAACACCAAATAACTTTTTCTCACTCAGCTCAGTCCAGTATAATGGAGTTCGACATTTCTGACCATACAAAGCTTTGTACGATGCCGTTTTAATGCTCGCCTGATAACTGTTATTGAATGCAAATTCAACCAACGGAAGAAATTTCTCCCAGTTACCTTTGAACTCTAAAATACAACATCGGAGCATGTCCTCGAGAACCTAAATTAATCACTTAGACTGACCATCAGTCTGTGGATGAAACGTTGTACTAAAACACAGTCGAGTACTAGAGCTTCATGTAATTTTCTCCATAATCAAGAAGTAAACCATGGATCTCTATCAGAGATAATAGATACCGGAACACCATGCAATCTAACAATCTCAGAAACGTACAATTCTGCCAATTTCTCAAGTGAATAATCCGTAAGCATTGAGATGAAATGCGCAATTTTTGTTAAACGATCCACCACAACCCAATAAATATCTTTCTTTCTTGGAGATAGAGGCAATCTCGATACAAAGTTTATTGTAACATGTTCCCATTTCCACTTTGGAATCATCACAGGTTGTAATAAACTAGAAGGCACCTGATGCTCGGCTTTAACTTGCTGACAAATCAAACATTTTGATACGAACTCTGAAATCTCTCGTTTCATTCCTGGCCACAAGTACATCTGTTTCAAATCACCATACATTTTATTGCTACCAGGATGTATCGATAAGCCATGATAAACCGAAATAGTAACACATTTTAGGCCCACATTTAGTATGCTTTTGGATAAATTATCCCTTATTTTATGTAATTTGGTGCTCTTAATCCTTGCTTTTCATGTTATATACTCAGGAAAGCACCAGGGGATAAAAAGAATGCAAAACGGGCTTAAAATAGGACAAATGGGCCAAAGCATGAAATCGACACGGCCTGGACCAAAGATCACACGGCCGTGCCTCCTTAAAGATCTCGAACACGGCCTGGACCACGATTTACACGGCTGTGCCTCATTAAAGAGTCCGAGCACGGCCTGGCCACGATTCACACGGGCGTGTGCCATGGTCGTGTCCCTGTCGCTGGAAAGAGCAATTTCACTCGGATTTGGATGCTTGGAGGCAAAGAAACACACTCCAAAGTCTAATTAAACCCCCAATTAGGAATTGCACTCAAATTAGGATACTTGGAGGCCAAGTAACACATCTCAAAGCCTATATAAACACCCTAGGGGGCAACTTATTCGGGGAGTTCGGTAGAAGCCTTCTGTCAGGGCTTTTGTCAGGGCGGCAAGCTAGGCTAAAAAGCCAAGTCGAAAAGGTCAGATTTGTGGGAATCACTCGAAGATAGCCAGTTGATCCATCTCAAGAAGCTGAATTTCTACTCAAGACGGAGGATCCCTCTTCAATTCCTTTAGGGGGTTTTAGGGATTTCTTATGTTTTGTTTTATCTTTTCTCTTGAGATGTTGTCTTTTATTATTATGAACTAAACCTTCGGATACCCGAAGGGGATGAAACCTATGATGAATCTTGTTATTTGATTTTTGAATTATATGATAATAACTTAGTTTGTTCTTAATTGTGTGAACTTAATCCAAATCTAATGTGCTTAGGTGGAGGAGGAATAGACCACGCCTAAGAGTAGATCCAACATAATTAAGCAGAGTTGACGCGCGCCTAGAGATAGGGTGACGAGATTTTGCCGGATTAGGGTGAAACCTAATATGGGAGTCCACAGATCGATTTACTGCTATTCTAAGGGGTTATTATAAGCGAACGAGAGTTCCACTAATTAACCTAGGGTTAGACATTATTTGCCTCGAGAGAGGGTTTAATATGCGTTAGGGAGTCTCACGGATCAAACTAAGTAAATAAATCATATGGTTCAAGGTTAAATAACAAGTGAAGTCTAGGTGGATTTTTCCTAAGGGTATCGCTTGAGTCAACTGAGTTTTCCCAAAAGTTATTTCCCGAATTCATTCTTTTTGTCTTTGCGTCTTAGCTTAGTAAGTAGATTAGTTTTAGTTTAAACAATCATCACTTTATATTAAGGCTAAATAATAAAAAGACGGTGAGTATTAGTACTTTTAGTTCCTTTGGGTTCGATAATCTGTTCTTGCCTAAGCTATACTACTGTTCGATAGGTGCACTTGCCTCAATCGTTGTCAGAGTTAGTTTCCAGGTTCGATCATTCTTTTATAAATTTTAAAACTCTGATTTATAGCGATCAAGTTTTTGGCGTCGTTGCCAGGGAACTAAAATATTAAGAAAGCTCTATTTTTATTACTTTGGCCTTTTTTTATTTTCTGCAATTTATTTATTATTATTATTATTACTTTGCTAAATTTTCTTTTATTTGATTTTGACAGATAGAGGAGATGGCACTGAATAACTATCAGTGGCATGTTACGAGGACAAAGCCAACAAAAGCAGTCGATATCTACGACCTCAACCCAGTAACCAGGCTATCAAACCAGTTGAGATGTTACATAAAAAATTTAATGGTTTATACGGTTCCTCGCAGGTACATCCAGTTATGCAGTGTGAAACAAGCGGAGGCGTGGCGAATCCTGAGTACCCACCCTACGGACATGGCATGGAAAGCGAACAAGTCCACTATATGAGTGACTATTCTAAACCTCAAAATAATTTTTATAGTGACACTTATAATGCAGTTGGAGGTACCATCCTAATTTCTCGTGGGATGATCAAAGTAGCCAAAGACAGAACTTTCTTTAAATTTTCAACATCCACCTTACCAACAGGAAGATGAGTCGAACCTTGAAGAGATGTCTTGACAAAATTCATGGCGACTACCGATAACCGTCTCCAAGACACTCAAACCACCCTTGAGACCCAACAAGCATCGATCAAAGGGATCGAGAGCCAAGTTAGGGAAGTCACCGAGTCGGGTTGGGAACTTACTAAGTCAGTTATACAACTTGCTAAGCTGATCTCAGAACTACCACAAGAAAGCTTGCCACGCAATACTGAAACTAACCCGAGTGAGCAAAATCAAGCCATTTATGATAGTGAAGGTTTAGACGAACCAAACTCAAGGGAAGAACATGTGGTAAGTGAAGGTAAGGTTGAAGTGTGCCATGATATACCAAAACCGGCAATTACAGAGTACTAACCTCGTGTGCCATATCCCGATGCAATAAAGAAAGACCACACAGAGGAAGAAGTCGGTGAACTCACACTTTGTGTAGACGATGAAATAATCACTCTTCAAGCTCTTGACTCAGCTAGGACATCGAGTAATAAAGGTACGAACGTTAATTCTATTGATAACCATTTGGTTCAACCTTCTTTACAGGAAGTATCACGAAATCACCTAGCTGAGCTAGATCTTAGACCTCGTACCCATAAAGAAATAATTCATGAAGAACTAAGGCTTCAGGTCGATGAATTAGACGAGTGGAAAACACACTTTAAAGAGAAATTAGGAATACACGAAGTGAAATCAAAGGAAACCCTGCATTTACAGTGATAGGAACAACAAATCACTTCAAAATAGGGGATCAGGTATTGTTGAATAAGGAAGGCCCTCGAATCGCCAATTCAGACCTCAAGACAAACGAAGAAATCACTTTTGAGGTACTTGATGTCTTCCTATACGGGCCAGTCGAGGTAAGCAATCCTAAATTCAGTACTTTTGAGGTAAATACTACTAGACTTAAATTTTATACCAAAAATCGATTTGATCGCATGAGGAAGGATTTTCACCTCCTCAAACCACCTTGACCATACGAATGAGAGGTAAAGTCTAGCTTAAGACTATAAACGAGCGCTTCTCGGGAGGCAACCCGAGCACTAACCCTATTAATTTTTACATTTTTTATTTTACTTTTATTTTTCATTTTAGCACCTAACCATAAACAAACCAAAGTACAGATTTCCATGCTCACACGGCCTTGCACACGGCCGTGGCCGAGGCTGTGTGGAAGCCAGAAGGACAAACCACGGACGTGCTAGTAACCGTGTATGACAAAGAATGATTTCTTTTCCCAACACAGGCTGCGATAAAAAGCAACGCCCGTGCCGACTTCCCGTGTGAGGTTACTGACTTATTGAGCACGGGTGAGACACGGCTGGGCCCTACAACCGTGCGAGGTTACTGACTTGACGAGCACGGGTTAAACACGCCCGTTTTAAAGGACCATGAGAAGAATACACGAGTGTGCTACGAGACCCACGACCATGGATACAAAAGAAATTAGGATGGCTGCTTCGAGGACTCAACCAGTTCGAGACGCTTCCTCACGCTCACCTCTAATCCTATCCGGTTTCTTTTCATTGGCTTCATCCAAAATTCAGGAAGTTTCCCTTCTCTCCCCATCTTACAATTTTATGATTATTTTGATATCATCTACCTTTGTACATTGAGGACAATGTACATCTTAAGTGTGGGGGGGTTAACTATAGTATTATTTGAAAATCCCTGAATTATGCCTTGTCTTAAAGTAAGTTTCTCATATTATGATTAGAATGAAATTTCTGATGATTTATGATTTTTATTGATATGTTTTAGATTAAGTCATTGATAATTGTGCATTGATAATTAAATTTGAAGAATACTAGAGAATCAAGCATGATAAGTCTATTTTTCAAGAATTAAAATTTTTTTAGGATGTCTACCTGAATTTAAATATTACTTTGAAGTTTGAAATTTACGAGGTTGACATCAAAACACCCATAATTTTTGTGAGATTTTGAGCCTCATAGAGCATAAATTCTTTTTCTTGCTCACTTTATTGATTATGAGTATGTCAACACTGATTTGTTATTCTAGAACTTGCATCGATTATACATGTCGAGACCACACTTTTGATTTGATATATAGAGATGATAAAGGCACCTAGGATTTAACCCACTTACTCCATAAAAAGCCTACCTTCACAAATTAACCCCTAGTGAACCTCTTTTAATCCTAACAACCCTATTTATTGACTCACCCACTAATATTAACCCAAAACCCTTTGTAATTGTTATCACCATTCTTTCTAACTACCCCTATATCGAGATTTGATTTGATTAGTTGCCTAATTATGAATTTTAGTAATTTATCCTTTATTATGTATTTAGTTTGTTCTTAAAAAGAAATGACGAAGTATATTCATTATTAGTTTTATGATTAAACGAGCTTATACAATTATTTAAATTCCAAATATCGAAGAAGAAGCTCGTATTATTAGTATTATTAGTTTTCAATTGATGTAATTATTATTATTAGTTCATTAGTTCTTAGTTAGGTAATTTGTCAATTCAATCTCGATCCTAACCCTCTAATTCAGCCTATATCCATACCCTTAACCTAAGCCCCAAGTACAACCTCATTAAAGACCTTTTGATTTGTGTGTCATCTCATATTTCAGTGGTGGAGATTTGATTTTCATGCAAGCATATGGGATTAACTTTTCATGTTCGACTTTTGAGTGCCTAAATTTTGAACCTTAAACACTTTGAGTGATTTGAGTGAATCTTTAAGTGAGGATGTCAATCCTTGTCGATTTTAAATCAGAGGTAATTGTTTAGATGAAGGGAAACACCTATGTTTTGTGCTACAAATGTATGACTTAGACTGTTTGAATCTTTAGGACTCTTTGAGTTGAATTATCCATGTATGAATTATCTCTGAATTATGATGAAACACTATTAATGACTATTATGAACTGAGGGAAGTTCATTTTAATTATGAGTTGAGAATTTTGCTTGAGGACAAGCAAAAGCTTAAGTGTGGGGGTATTTGATAAATCGAAATAGTAACACATTTTAGGCCCACATTTAGTATGCTTTTGGATGAATTATCCCTTATTTTATGTAATTTGGTGCTCTTAATCCTTTCTTTTCATGTTATATACTCAGGAAAGCACCAGGGGATGAAAAGAATGCAAAACGGGCTTAAAACAGGACAAATGGGCCAAAGCATGAAATTGACACGGTCTGGACCAAAGATCACACAGCTGTGCCTCCTTAAAGATCTCGAACACGGCCTGGACCACGATTTACACGGCTGTGCCTCATTAAAGAAGTCCGAGCACAGCCTGGCCACGATTCACACGGGCGTGTGCCATGGCCGTGTCCCTGTCGTTGGAAAGAGCAATTTCACTCGATTTGGATGCTTGGAGGCAAAGAAACACACTCCAAAGTCTAATTAAACCCCCAATTAGGAATTGCACTCAAATTAGGATACTTGGAGGCCAAGTAACACATCTCAAAGCCTATATAAACACCCTAGGGGGAATCTTATTCGGGGAGTTCGGCAGAAGCCTTCTGCCAGGGCTTTTGTCAGGGCGGCAAGTTAGGCTAAAAAGCCAAGCCGAAAAGGTCAGATTTGAGGGAATCACACGAAGATAGCCAGTTGATCCACCTCAAAAAGTCAGATTTCTACTCAAGACGGAGGATCTCCTCTTCAATTCCTTCAGGGGGTTTTAGGGATTTCTTATGTTTTGTTTTATCTTTTCTCTTGAGGTGTTGTCTTTTATTATTATGAACTAAACCCCCGGATACCCGAAGGGGATGAAACCTATGATGAATCTTGTTATTTGATTTTTGAATTATATGATAATAACTTAGTTTGTTCTTAATTGTGTGAACTTAATCCAAATCTAATGTGCTTAGGTGGAGGAGGAATAGACCCTGCCTAGGAGTAGATCCAACATAATTAAGTGGAGTTGATCGCACTCCTAGAGATAGGGTGACGAGATTTTGTCGGATTAGGGTGAAACCTAATATGGGAATCCACAGATCGATTTACTGCTATTCTAGGGGGTTATTATAAGCGAACAAGAGTTCCACTAATTAACCTAGGGTTAGACGTTATTCGCCTCGAGAGAGGGTTTAATATACGTTAGGGAGTCTCACGGATCAAACTAAGTAAATAAATCATATGGTTCAAGGTTAAATAACAAGTGAAGTCTAGGTGGATTTTTCCTAAGGGTATCGCTTGAGTCAACTGAGTTTTCCCAAAAGTTATTTCCCGAATTCATTCTTTTTGTCTTTGCGTCTTAGCTTAGTAAGTAGATTAGTTTTAGTTTAAACAATCATCACTTTATATTAAGGTTAAATAATAAAAAGACGGCGAGTATTAGTACTTTTAGTTCCTTTGGGTTCGATAATCCGGTCTTGCCTAAGCTATACTATTGTTCGATAGCACTTGCCTCAATCGTTGTCAGAGTTAGTTTCCAGGTTCGATCATTCTTTTATAAATTTTAAAACTCTGATTTACAGCGATCAAGCTACTATTATGAGCTTCTTGTAAAATCTTCTGAATGACATTTGAATTTCTCAGAACACAAATCCTATTTCTGAAGTACAAACTGTTGTCTATAATAACATGAAAATCTAAGTCAGGTGTTGACTCAATCTGTTTCCATTTAGTGATCAATTTAGTGTCACTTTTCTGAGCTTCACAAATCTATTGCAAAAATGTCGGTCTATCTTTTAATTTAGCTAGTATAGAACCATCATCAATCAACTTCAACCGTGTGTTCAAAGCTCTCAAGGCAAACAAAGATTTTCTACTTAGAGTATCAACAACGATATTAGCTTTTCCCGAATGATAGTCGATGATCAAATCGTAATCTTTCAGTAATTCAAGCCATCTACATTGTCTCAAGTTCAGATCTTTCCATGACATCAAATACTTCATGCTTTTGTGAGCCGTAAAGATATGACATTTTTTTCCGTATAAATGGTGTCGCCAAATCTTTAAAGTAAACACACTAGCTGAAATCTCTAAATCATGAGTTGAGTAATTTTTCTCGTGCAGTTTTAACAATTGAGATGCATAAGCTACCACTTTGTCTTCTTGTATTAAAACACAGCTGAGACCATTCAATGAAGCATCACTATAAATCACAAATTTCTTACCGGAATCTGGCTGAACAAACACAGGGGCTTCGGTCAACAACACTTTCAACCGAGCAAAGCTCCGGTGACACTTTTCAGACCATTCGATCTTGACGTCTTTCTGAAGCAGCTTTGTCAACGGCGTAACAATCATTGAAAATATTTTAACAAATCTCCGACAATATTTGGCTAAACCCAGAAAAATTCAAACTTTTGAAACATTTCTTGGAGGCTTCCAGTCCATTATAGATGATATTTTACTTGGGTCAAGCCTGATACCGTCAATCGATACCAAGTGTCCCAAAAATCCAACTTCTCGGAGCTAGAACTGATACGGACACGCCCGGGGCACCAAAAAATTTCAAACTAATGGAGCTCATGTGCATCTTCATACACTTCCAAATTGAGCCGGATTAGCTCATTCTAGCTCAATTTGAGCTCACTCGAGCTCGTTCCAGCTCATTGAGCTGATTGCATCATTTTAATGCTTCAAATAAATTGAGTATTTAATTTATTAATTTTCCTACAGAAAATTAAATGTGTCTAAATAATTAATTTAGTGTTGGATTTAATTTGTCTAAGCCTAAATTAATTTGTCACATTTTATTACATGTTTTTAAGATGTTTTAAAGTTAAAATTAATGTGCAAATTTTTCTAGTTTAATTAGGGGTCATTTGCGAATTTAGTATGTGTCCTAATGGTGTCTTTAAGTTGTCTAAAACGTCCATTAATGTGTCCATAGCATGTATTTAATTATATTAAGCTTATTTAGCTTGATTTAATGAATGTTCATGCTCTTTGTAGGTTCAAATTAATGTGCAAGACACATTAAAGGAGGTTCATGCACTTAGGTGCAATGTATGTGGTGATTCATGGATGCATGTTGAGATGCATGTTCGGCTGGAGCAAGGCATTTATGCTGCTCACTTTTGGCTCCCCAAGACACCCATTCGCCAAGGAAAGATCAGCCCTTAAGATTCCCAAAATTCTTTTCACATTTGGGGTCGTTCGATTCAAAGATGTTCACACTCAAAGTGGTCGCTCATTAATTAACCTTTTAATGTTGCTCATTTTTCATCAAAAGACACCAATTTAAGAGCTTCATTAAGTCATGGGACGTACCTAGCTGTTGCATGCACCTTCAAGTGACCCAAAATACATTTCTCCTTCTAGAAAGTCATTCCATTGACATCCCCAAAGGTTGCACATGGATTTGGACGAATTTTAATTTAATTCTTGAACATTCATCCTTCTAGAAAATGTCCATTGGAGTGCCCTTGCTATCCAAATACAATCAGCTCACTTCCTTCTCCATTAAGGTGGCTATTGGCGTTCCCAAAGGATTAACAAGGACATGGCCATTAATATTTCAAGTGCGCTCATCTTGCCAAGAGAAATGTACCATCTAGAAGCTGCCCATTTGCCTCCCACATGCAGCCGAATATAGCAAGCTCACAAGGCCACATTCAGCCGAATTTGCCAAGCATATCAAGGGCCTTGTTCGCCCAACCTAGCCAAGCAAACTAAGGGACTTTATTCTAGATTTTTCTAGTTTAATCTAAGTTTAATTTTACTTAGCCTTTAAGCTATTTGGATGACCATTCGGCTAGCTCTAATTAGCCTATAAATACTTGTTATTTTTATTAGTTATAAAAGATTAAGACTTTGATTAAATATATATGAACGTTTGTTCACCGAGTGAGTTTTATCTCCTCTTCATTTTCGTACGAGTTTCGATTCTGACTTATCAAGTTTTGCTTGTGGCGTCAAGTCGCTTCTCATCCATTAATTTATACCATAGGTTCTTATCTTTATAGATAACGGGTCTTGGTCCATATCCGATTTCTATCTTCCACCTTAAACAATTATAGAACCCGGGGTGACATTTTATTAGTGCTGAATCGATTCTTTGTTTAAGTTCTTTCATCCATTTCCATCAACTATCACCTATCATTTATCTAAACTATTACTTATCCATCTATCCACTTTCCTTACCATCAACTTATCATTGTTTGTTCAACCTTAAAACGAATCCCATCTTCTTTCCCTTCATCTTAAACCGAACCTATTCTTTCCATTATCCAAATCAACTCTTTCATTTGAACACCTCCATTCCTAACTTAAACCCACTTTCTAAACAAATTCACCTAAAGCTTCCGGAAACTCATCCATATTTTTCTGATTATTTTCCGAAGGCTTGTTTCCTCCTCGTAGACGATTGGGCAACTCGTATACGTTTCAAATCTCCCCGAGGTGGATTGTATCATCTGGTATCAGAGCTACAAAATGAGGAGTCCCGACGACATTTTTGAAGCCGGAATAGATTCGTGTTTGTAATAAGATAAAAAAATAAAAATTTCAAGTTGTAATTTTTTTTTCATTTCTTGTCTTAGCATATATTGTATTGAAATAAAATAAAAGAGGAATTACGAAAATTTAAAAAAAAAATCGTAAAAAAAATTGAGAAGTTTGTTTGAATTATTTTCTACCCCGATCTTCTACCATCATTTTGGTTTCAACATTCCACCCCAACGCCACCCCTACCCTATTTGCCAAAGCCTTTTTTGTTTTAGCCTACCCGATACCAAAATTTTTCTTTTGTTCAGCCTCCCCTATACCCGACATTAATCCCTTGTTAACCAATTTTGTAACCGACCCTCAAGTCGCAATAGGTCTTTTCGAAACAAAGTACGAAATTGTGAGACGAGACTGAGTGGTAAAAGGCACGAGAGAATTTATCAAAGAAAAAGCCTTCATACGAGTGAAACACGAGTGTGAGCAATTTTTCTTTGTGAGTGACTTGTGAGATTTTTGTGGTAAGGTTTTTGTTTTGTTTTAACAATCTTTCTTTGCAGAAAATAAGCATGAATCAAGAAGCGTTGTCAGAATCTGATTATCAATACTTGCTGAACGGAATGCGAAAAGTCATGAATTCCAAGTTTGACAAGTTATATAAGCGGTTGGATCGAATCGAGGAACGAGACCAACAAGAACGACTTTCTTCAAGTCGAAGGACGGAATCAAGGTCATCTCGAAGACACAGTTTTGAAGAACATTCGAGAAGAGACTGTGACCGAGATTCTTATTCCTCAAGAAGTTCGAGACGGTATGAATCAAACCAAAAATTTGAAACTTTTCAAAGTTACCAACGAGGAAGTGAACATGGTTCATATGCATCCAAGTATTCCTCTACGAAAAATCGTTCTCGAAGTGGTTCAAATCAGTCGACGAGGAATTCAAGGCAAAACAAAGCGACTAACGAGTGTGAAGCCTAATACGAAGATGAATACGCAAGCACGAGTTATTCGTCTTATGATTCCCAGATGTCACGCTCAAAGAATCTTCCAAGAATCGATCGTGATATCTATGAGAACATCGCTTCGATCTTGGAATCAAATCCTTGTATTTTCAATTATTTTGAAATATCTTCTTGTTGTAATCAAAACGAAAGTGAAAAAGAAAATGAAAAAGGAAAAGAAAAATCAAACGAAAAAGAAAACGAGAGTGAAAAAGAAGAGAAAGAACAAAAAGAAATTGAAAAAGGAGTTGAAAAAGAGGAAAAAGAGCTCATGAGAGAAAAAGAGAAAGAAGAAAAGAAAATTGAAAAGGAAAGTGAAAAAGATCTAGAAAAAGAAACGAGAGAACAAGATGAGCAAGCAGAAGTGAATGTGGAATTAACTAACTCATCGAAACTTTGTTCTTCTTCTGTTTCTTCATTTCAGGTTCCCGACGTATTACACAAAGACCTTCAACTTCAATACCTCCCGGAAAAGTGACGTTTTTCTTTGATTGAAAAAGGTAAGGTTGAAGTTGTGAACAAGTCACACGAGATCGAGGGTAAGTGCGGTAAGACTCATATATCACTTGAACTTCTACCACCCTTCTTGAATGATAAAAACATTATTGATGATGACTTCATCTTCGAAAAGGCCACATACCTTGATTTGACTAATTTTCCTTTCTTGACTAAAGTTGTTGTTTCAAATAATGGCAAAGAAAATTTTGTTGGTGATTTTGAAGATGAGGTAACGTATATTCGAAAAATGCAAGACTCGATCAGGTATGACAATGACTTTTCTTTTAATCCCAACTTGTTTGATTACGGATATTACGAGATTTGTTCATTGTCCGATACGAAAACATGTCAAGAGTTTTGATCGCTCGATCTTGAGCATGCACAAGTCATATTGGTTTAACATGTTTGATTTATCGAAACCATTGCTATACTTTGACTTGAATAGTCAAACGCATGTTTTTAAACCGGGAGTATGTTTCGTATCATCTGGTATATCTTGTTGGATAATCAAGCAAAATCGATTGTGTGCGAATCCTTTCTATCATTTTGATTCATGGTCGTTGAATAAGGTAACGAATTTTGTCAACTTTATGTTTAATCTTTATTCATTCCTTAAACAATTCTTGTGGCTGTACTTGAAATTCACATTCCATTTGAAAAGTGCTGTTTCAATCGTGAAGCATCGACTACATTACATGCCCAAGGAGAGAAGGTTCGTAGTGATTAAGCAAGGTAAATTCATTCTTTGATTTTTAGCTTGTGAAGACAAGCAAGGTAAGAACGGTTTCTGTCTTTTTGCACCTAAAGGTAAGTCTTCTGAAATTGTTGACACATCTTTGCTTTCTTCGGATAATGATAAAAATGTTGCTAGTAACTTGGTATTTGTAAAACATTTAGATCGTGATGTGCTAAGTATTTCTTCTATGCTCGATGATGATCTATCTATTTTGATGTTTGATAAAAAGATGTTCATTTTTGATAATTGGGATAATGATAGGCTTTGCATCAATGAATCGATTTTTGTGAATCATTCAGATCATGATATGCTTAAATGTTCTATTTTGCCTATTGATGGTCTATTTGTTTTAATGGTTGACAAAAGGAATCTTGTGCTCTATACTTGTTTTCATTCATGTGTGAAAGAATCCATATATCGAACCATGCCATGTTTGATTGTTCAAATACGTGTGCCATGTGAATTTTATCACCTATCTATTTGTGATGTTTATGTATATCATTTGATTTACTATTCGTATGATAAACATGATTTATGGACTCCAATTAAATCGTATGCATGCCCTGAGGATTACTCAATTTCGTTTCAAAAATTTGACAAGACATTGTTTCGTTTGTATAATGATGTGCTTATGTCCATTCCCATGCAATCTATTTGTTGGGTGCTGTTCATATTCGGATTGCAAGTGTGTTTAAAACTCTTGCTAATTTATTATTATCTTTTGCAGGAAATTCGAACACTGTCCGCCCTATTTGACCGAGGTAAACCAAGCCAAAAGTAGTTCTGTCCGGAAAACCAACGGGTCGATTCAAGGACAAATCGTCTTGAAGAGGGGGGGATGATACGAACACGCCCGGGGCACCAACAAATTTCAAACTAATGGAGCTCATGTGCATCTTCATGCACTTCCAAATTGAGCTGGATTAGCTCATTCTAGCTCAATTTGAGCTCACTCGAAATTCGACTCATTGAGCTGATTGCATCATTTTAATGCTTCAAATAAATTGAGTATTTAATTTATTAATTTTCCTAAAGCAAATTAAATGTTTCTAAATAATTAATTTAGTGTTGGATTTAATTTGTCTAAGCCTAAATTAATTTGTCACATTTTATTACATGTTTTTAAGATGTTTTAAAGTTAAAATTAATGTGCATATTTTTCTAGTTTAATTAGGGGCTGCCGAATTTAGTATGTGTCCTAATGGTGTCTTTAAGTTGTCTAAAACGTCCATTAATGTGTCCATAGCATGTATTTAATTATATTAAGCTTATTTATCTTGATTTAATGAATTTTCATGCTCTTTGTAGGTTTAGCCGAATGTCCAAGACACATTAAAGGAGGTTCATGCACTTAGGTGCAATGTATGTGGCTGATTCAGGGATGCATGTTGAGATGCATGTTCGGCTGGAGCAAGGCATTTATGCTGCTCAATTTTGGCTCCCCAAGACACCCATTCGGCCAAGGAAAGACTAGCCCTTAAGATTCCCAAAATTCTTTTCACATTTGGGGCTGTTCGGTTCAGCATGTTCACACTCAAAGTGGCTGCTCAGCTAACCTTTAATGCTACTCATTTTTCATCAAAAGACACCAATTTAAGAGATTCATTAAGTCATGGGATGTACCTAGCTGTTGCATGCACCTTCAAGTGACCCAAAATACATTTCTCCTTCTAGAAAGCTGTCCATTGACATCCCCAAAGGCTGCACATGGATTTGGACGAATTTTAATTTAATTCTTCAACATTCATCCTTCTAGAAAACGTCCATTGGAGTGCCCTTGCTGTCCAAATACAATCAGCTCATTTCCTTCTCGATTAAGGTGGCTATTGGCGTTCCCAAAGGATGAACAAGGACATGGCCATTAATCTTTCAAGTGCCCTCATCTTGCCAAGAAAAATGTACCATCTAGAAGCTGTCCATTTGCCTCCCATATGCAGCCGAATATAGCAAGCTCACAAGGCCACATTCAGCCGAATTTGCCAAGCATATCAAGGGCCTTGTTCGTCCAACCTAGCCAAGCAAACTAAGGGACTTTATTCTAGATTTTTCTAGTTTAATCTAAGTTTAATTTTACTTAGCCTTTAAGCTATTTGGATGACCATTCGGCTAGCTCTAATTAGCCTATAAATACTTGTTATTTTCATTAGTTATAAAAGATTAAGACTTTGATTAAATATATATGAACGTTTGTTCACCGAGTGAGTTTTATCTCCTCTTCATTTCCGTACGAGTTTCGATTCCGACTTATCAAGTTTTGATTGTGGCGTCAAGTCGTTTCTCATCCATTAATTTATACCATAGGTTCTTATCTTTATAGATAACGGGTCTTGGTCCATATCCGATTTCCATCTTCCACCTTAAACAATTATAGAACCCGGGGTGACACTTTATTAGTGTTGAATCGATTCTTTGTTTAAGTTCTTTCATCCATTTCCATCAACTATCACCTATCATTTATCTAAACTATTACTTATCCATCTATCCACTTTCCTTACCATCAACTTATCATTGTTTGTTCAACCTTAAACCGAATCCCATCTTCTTTCCCTTCATCTTAAACCGAACCTATTCTTTCCATTATCTATATCAACTCTTTCATTTAAACACCTCCATTCCTAACTTAAACCCACTTTCTAAAAAATTCACCTAAAGCTTCCGCAAACTCATCCATATTTTTCTGATTATTTTCCGAAGGCTTGTTTCCACCTCCTAGACGATTGGGCAACTCGTATACGTTTCGACTCTCCCCGAGGTGGATCGTATCAAGAACTCACATTTGCTAAATTTAGCAAATAATTATTTTTCGCGCAAAGTCTGTAAAACGATTCCTAAATGTTGGGCATGCTATGTTTCATCTTAGGGATAAATCAGTATGTCATCAATGAACACAACCAAAAATCTGTCTAAATATGGCCTGAATATTCTGTTCTTCAAATCCATAAATACAGTAGGTGGATTGGTCAAACCAAATGGGATAACAAGAAATTCATAATGTTCGTACGTGGCTCTGAAAGCAGTCTTCGGCACATCCGAGTCTTTAACCCGTAACTGATAATATCCAGAATGAAGGTCGATCTTTGAAAATACTGTCACATCTTTCAATTGATCAAACAAATCATCAATGGGTGGCAAATGATATTTGTTCTTGATCGTGACTGTAACACCCCAAACCCGGCCAAGATGTTACGCCTGGATCTGGCATGTCACATTGAAGGTTGTTTGAAAACTAAGTGTTCATTACAAACTTCGTGTTCTTTTTCAAGCCTTCGAGCTTTGTCGTTTTGAAATTCAAATCTGCTTTTACGGTGTTGTTGTAAAACATTGTTAATTCTTTTATTTTGAAACTTTGTTTATAACAGAAATCAGATTCAGTGATTCGCAAAATTGTGATATCTTGAAAACTGTTTCGACATTTAAGAGAACCCAGTATTTTATCAATTATAGTTTGTAAACCGTTCGTTAATATTTTGGAAAATAGTTATTAATGTTTTAGAAAAAATCCCGTATTGAACATTTAATAGTAAATATCAACCGAATTAAAAGCTAAAACCAAAATAAAATCCCAAAGGCCTTATTACAAAACATAACCCAAATTAAATAATCTTAAAAATAAAGTAAAATGGAATTTTACTAATGTTACGATGTATGGCCACCACATAGTCCGCCTCGGCTCCAAATCCTCAATGCTGGGGATCACCTGCAAGATTAAGCAGAAGGGGTGAGTTACGAGAACTCAGTGTGTAATTCCCCATCGGTCATTAATCGGGCTCGAGCCCATTCGGATACAAAGCGGGCCTTAGCCCTTACGAAACAAACGGATCAAGCCTGCGAAGCAAAGCGGGCCTTAGCCCTATTAGCATGGTTATACAGATAATGTATACAATGCAACCCAGCCCAGCCTAGTAGTCCATCAGCTACACACCACCCGTACCAGCCCAACACACCTGTGAGGATTTCTACAATCAACCCTCCATCCGTTACACACCTCGATGGCAGTCACGCTGCTAATCGCCGAAATTGTGCCAACGCCACCAGAAAAACAGAACATATGTGGCATAGCCACCAGACAAAATGTGACAGAGTCACCAGAATATGTGGCAGAGCCACCGGATTACACTTCCCCGATCATCAATATCCCAATCCCATGCAACATATCATGACATAGTAATATAGTGCATGCATGAACGTACCAATATAGCAGATAAACAGAATACACAGAATCAGACTAATCTACCCTTAAGGTATAACAGTAATTTTACCCACCGAGGGTATTTCAGTAATTTACCCTTCCAAGTGTATTTCGATAATTTTGCATTTAACGGCCTTTCCAAGGCCTACTATCGCCTCGAGCAACACGGAGCCCTTTTTGGGTCTCTATAGATCTATTGGGCCTAAAATGGATTTTAGGCCCAAACGGGCCCACACGCTCGTGTGGCCCAGAACGCATGATTTTAGTTTCAGATTTGCAGATTTCGCCTTCAGACTTAACATTAGATAGTTTTCCAACAGTTTGGCCCAAATGAGCCGGATAGCCCATTGGGCCCACTTGGCTCGTTTTGGCCCTTGATAGACCCATTCCAGCCTCAACATTGCGAGAGTGCTTGGGACAACCTCAATGACTTAACGACACGATTCATTATCTCAATTTACCACTACGAGTGTTCGCACGCTCGAGTGGTCACAGATGCCGGTTTCCAGCTTTCTGGCTTTTGGCCGAATCACAGAACTTTGCACATATGCAATCGAAAGAGTGTGAGATTACACACCTGACCACTTCGAGTATTACACACTCACGATCATCGTCACCTAAACCAATCATAACACACCATTAAATCTGTTAACAAAGGGATTAGAAGATCTTAAATCCAAACACCTAACTATACAATTCACTAACACTTACCCTCACTAGCGCAAGCAACCGCGAATTGCCTATCTAAACTAGATGCCGACGCCCTTCCACAACCCGACGAGAAATCTCGAACTGCTGACACCGCTTAAACTTGGGAGCAGGGGCTACGAATCCACCTCCATTAGGCCCTCTTCCTGATCCCCCCTTAGATTGGCTAGCACTCGCCTCCATGAAGAACTCTTGGTTGACAAAATTAGGATTACGAAAGGGACAAGAAGAACACACCATTACCAAAAGAACCCGAATGGAAACCAAGTTATAGACAAAGAAAGAACTACAACTTACCAATTGCCACACTTCTTACAGAACTATCGATGGAGAGAAAAGAAACTAGAAGAAAGATGAGAGTGTGTTACAACACTCTTCCAATTCAGCCTTAGACAAAAGAATAGGGTAAGATTTTTTGGTTAATGAAGAGAAAGTAGAGAAGCAAAGAAGGAGAAATAAGGTTCGGCTATGGTGAAGAAAAATGAATAGTAGGAGAAGGAAAAGAGAGATTCGGCTATAGTGCTGATGGTGTAGAAAAAAGATGCAAATGGGGAATGATGGAAGTGAGTTTCGGCTAGTAGAAAGAAATGGTGAAGAAGAAAAGAAGAAGAAAGGTTAAAGCAGAATTTGGCATCAAATGTTTGGTAACCCCCAATGGAAGAAAAGTGTTTGAAACAGAAAAGAAAAGGAGTCCCCTTGAGAGGTTGAGGTTTCGGCCAAGGAAGAGAATGGGAGCAATCGAAATGTTTTTAGCCAAAAACAAAAAGAATAAAGCTTTCTCTCCAAATGAACACTTAGAGAAAACAGCACTCAATAAAAAAAAAGCACAAAATTGGAGAAAAGAAAAAGAATAGCCAAAAGAACCTAAAGGAATTTCGGCACTCAACCTCCTCACTTTACCGAATATCCTACCTAACACCCCCTAGCCAAATTTTCACCCCCTCCCAAGTTCCCATTTTCGGCCAACTATCACCACACTCCCAAATCCCCTTAATTTACTCCTTGATTTGCTCCACCAAGCCCTCTCTAACACTCACTCAAACAGATTTGACCAATTCAAATCCTCCTTGGTAGAGTCCCACGCCAACTCCACCTCTTCTCCACCTTGGACACAAAATAAAAGCCATATTTCGCAGCATGTGGGATTCGAACCCCACTCCCCTTGCTCCACTATTGACGCCACCACCACTAAGCCATAAGCTCACTTGTGTTATTAAAATACAATCAATTACACTTAAGTCCTGCCTTCACTAGCTCTCCTCTCTAAAGTGCCCAAAAGCAAAATTTCTCCTATGGCCAAACTTGAACCCAAGACTTCATAGAAACCCCCTAACCTTCCAAAATCACTCACCTAATAGGTCCAACTTGTACTAGAGCCGTTCCCTTATTCTCAAAAATTTTAAATGCTCCCCGGCCCAAGGCTCAATGGGCCCAATTCTACTAGGCCCAAATTTGGGTCGTTACAGTGACTTTGTTGAGTTATCGATAGTCGATACACAATTGCATAGACCCGTCCTTTTTCTTAAAAAATAATACTAGAGCACCCGAAGGAGAAAAACTGGGCCAAAAAAACCTCTGTGTGTCAACTCTTACAACTATGCTTTTAATTCTTTCAATTCTATAGGTGCCATTCTATACGGAGCTATCAATATTGGAGATGTTCCCAGTACTAACTCAATAGCAAATTCAACTTCTTTGACTGGCGATAACATTGGAAACTCTTCTGGAAACACATCTGGGAATTCACAAATAGTCAGAACCAACTCTAATTTCATTTTTGAAACTCTGGAATCAAATATGTAAGCTAGGTAGGCTTCATAGTCCTTTCTAACATATTTCTGTGCCATAATAGCTGAGATAACATTAGATGTACCATCCAATCTATCTGATTCAATTCGAATATTTTCACCGATCTGATATTTCAACACAATATGCTTTCGTCTACAGTTCACAACAGCATCATGCAGAGTTAACCAGTCCATACCCAAAATCACATCAAACTCATCAAATGGTAACAAGATCATATCAGTCAGAAAGTTGCAATCTCAAATCATCAAAGGACAGTTTTTACAGACTTTATCAACTAACACATATTGACCTAAAAGATTCATTACTTTAACCATAAATTCAGTAGACTCAAAAGGTATTTTCTTATCTGACACTAAAGTTGTGCATACATATGAGTACGTTGATCTCGGGTCAATCAAAGCATTAACATTAGTATCAAAGATAGAAAATGTACCAGTGTTCACATCAAGTGCTGAGGCTTTCTCTTTAGCACGAATCGCATAAGCCCTAGCTAGTGCCCGTGCCTCAAATCTAACAGTAGAATCTTTTGTTCCACTTCGACTATTACCCGCATTACCGCTATTTCTGGGTGGTCTCCCTCTCGCAGCCGTATTACTCGAACGAGTATTCTAAGCTTTCTCTTTATCTGGTCTTTTAGGGCAATCTTTAAGAAAATGATCATAAGAACCACATTTGAAGCATGAGGTCTCGAACTCAAAAGCTACTTTCCCTTATCTCTCCACGAGAAACCTACTGAAGTGTAACACCCTGGTTTAGGGGCTGTGCATATGGGGTATAAATCAAGTGTTAGTAGGTTTTTGGGAGTGCTTGGTTGAGTTTTAGAGGCTCTAAGAATGTTGGGATGAGAAGGGAAGGCTTTGGAAAATTTAGATTTTTAGGGTAAAAAGGAATTGGGCCTAGGAGAATTGAGCCCAATGGGCCTTAGGCGTAGTAGCGTTTAAATTTTTGGAGAACAAGAGACCGGCTTAAATGCAAGTTGGACCTATTGGATAAGTGATTTTGGAAGGTTAGAAGGCTTCTATGAAGTCCCGGGATCAAATATTAGCTTTGGGGAAATTTTGGTTTTAGGTGAAAAAAAACCCTGGAAGTTGGCAGGTAGGCCTTAAGAATAAAATGTGGGGAAAAATAACACAAAGGAGTGTGTGGTGTAGTGGCAAAGTGACGCCACTTAGGGGACAAGGGGGTGACGCCACAAGGGAAGGAAGGAGGTCCAAGGTTCAAGTCTTAGCTTTTGCATTTTGGTTTTCTTTTTACTTGGACCTCAGAATTTGGCTATAGTTTATATTTAGTTGCGCATGGTTTAAGACACAAGAGGAGCTTGTGGCCAAGTGGTTAGCAGCGTGGATTATGTTGTAAGGGAGCCTGGGTTCGAATCTCATGACAAGCAATGGAGTATTTATTTTGCGGATTGGACGACAAGAGTTTCAGTTGAATTTAAACTCTACTGACGAAGGGATCCCACATCGGAAAGATACAAAGAAGGAAGGTGAAGTGCTAGCTATATAAGGAGCATCCTAGGAGGAGAGTAAACACATCTTGGAAGGCGTTTGGGCACAGGAGTGGTCGGAGCGCGGATTAACACCAGAGTCCTATCAGGTGTGTAACTCTCTCTACTCTAGTTGTAGAGCGGCAAATGCCGAAGTGCCGGTCACGGCAATAGTAGCCACACGAGCGTGCGAGCGCACGTGTGGGGCTTCGACGCGATAGTTGAGGCCATCAGTAGTATTCTCGTGGGTTGGGGCTGCTTGGGCCTCGATGGGCCGAAGTGGGCCCAATGGGCCCGTGGGCCCATATGAGTAAATTGCATGATTGGTTAGTATATGTTGAACTAGACTAGGTGGAACTTATATACGTGGCTAGATTTGTGCTAGGTGGGCCACACGAGCGTGTGGGCCCGAATGGGCCGGAATCGAGTTTTAGGCCCAATCGTCCGGTACGACCGGAAATGGTAGCTGAGTCGCTCGGGGCGACATTTGGGCCTTTGGGAAAGGCCATTGTAGGTACGAAATTACCGATATACCCTTGGTGGGTAAATTACGAAAATGCCCTTAGTAGGTAAAATTACGATTTTACCCTTAAAGGTTGATTAGCAAGGTAAGGGCGTGTCAGTTTTCTTTGTGCTATAGTTTTTGTCTTGGCCGAATGGCCTAAGTGTTCATTGTTTTTATGCCAAGGCCGATTGTAGGAAGAAGAAGAGCATGTCATTGGGAACCTTTTGTAAGTCCGTTAGTTCATGCGTGCGCGAGCGAAGTAGCGTTTGGTTTTGGTATCATTTAGGTGCGTAATCATCGCACTATTTACGTGGTTTGGTTTGCTAACATGTTTATATGTGTATTATGTGTAATAGCCGTTTATAATGGCATAAGTGATGAGTAATCGTGATGGTAAGTTAATCTTGATATACATTTATATATGTACAATGTGGTAGTGATAAGTGATAAATACTCATTCTATATGATATTCTTGCATGATTTATTGACACATGGGCATGGGATTGGATTGAAGAAGGAAGAAGTGTACACAGGATGTACGTGGTCTAATGATAGCTCGGGCTACATTAGCGCTTGAGGGTTAGCTTTGTGCTACCTCAAGGGAGGTGTTGGCTAGATGCCCATCTCGGCGGTTGATTGCTATGTGCATCACCGTAGACAGATTACGATATTTGGATCACTTTGGTTGATCGGTGGCTCAGCCACGGCCTCGGCGATGAGAATGCCGAGGTAAGATTTATGGATCACGATGTGATCGGTGGCTCAACCACGGCCTTGTGCGCAGTCCAGCCGAGGGTAACATATGTGGGATCACTCGGTTGTGATCGGTGGATTAGCCACGGCCTTAGGCGAAGTCCGCTAAGGTTGGTGTCACGGTTGGATAGTGGGTTGGGCTGAGATGCATTCTTGCATGATTTGTTTCGATGGTTGTGTGGGTATGGGCCAAGCCCATACGGATGGAAATATGTGTTGTGGTTATGCAATCGAGTCGAGTGGACTCACTCTTTTCATTAACCATTTCGGGTAGTGCATAAAGTCGGACCGGGATCGGAGAGGACAAGGTGGCCCATGCCGAGGATGATGTTCAATTATTCCATGCTTGATTGTGATATAAGTACTTTATTTGAATTGTTGGGTTGTAATAAAGGCCATTTTATGTTTTTGGTATTACTTTAACTATGGTTTATTTAAATTAAATTGCTACGTGAAAATGATTTATGGTTTGCAACCTATTTATTCAAATTGGATATTATAAACTAAAGTTTTAAAAATGAATGAGTTTTATAGCAAAGTTTTATTCCAAAGATATGTTTTCCAAATTTCAAAGAAACTACGATGTTTTATTTTAAGATTTTCAACCGTCTTTTCCCGTGACATAACCAGATTCGGTCGTAGTGAATGGGCCGGTTTGGGGATGTTACTGATTTGGTATCGAGCCGGTTCAAAACTTCGGTTTTGAGGGTTTTGGGCCCAAAACGTTTCAAAATGGGTTTTTATGAAAGGTTTTCGTGTTAGGTGGCATGGCACTGTACCTCAGACCCGAAGTCCACCGGTAAGTACCCCTTACTATTGCTTGTGAGTTATTGATGTGATCGGATGATTGCAATAGTGGATTACTTTAGAATCGAAACTTTGATTGCTCGAAAGAACGACTTCGAGAAACTTCTTCATAAAATTTGCTCGTGGATTAAACGAGGGAACAAAATTTCTAATGCATAAAACTTTTAATCAGATTAAATCGCGACGCTAGATATGAGTTCTAGGGGCGTGGTCGTACTTCTCGTGGACGTGGTAGAGGCGCTTTTGGTGGATTGTTTGTTTTGTTGCTCGTAAAGTATGTTAGCTCTTGGAGATCGAGTGCGCAATGATAGCGTAGTGGAGAGAATTGGATCATTAGTTTAGACAAGTAATTTCGAGGACGAAATTATTTTAAGGAGGGTAGAATTGTAACACCTGGTTTAGGGGTTTGTGCATATGGGGTATAAATCAAGTGTTAGTAGGTTTTGGGAGTGCTTGGTTGAGTTTTAGAGGCTCTAAGAATGTTGGGATGAGAAGGGAAGGCTTTGGAAAATTTAGATTTTTAGGGTAAAAGGAATTGGGCCTAGGAGAATTGAGCCCAATGGGCCTTAGGCGTAGTAGCGTTTAAATTTTTGGAGAACAAGAGACCGGCTTAAATGCAAGTTGGACCTATTGGATAAGTGATTTTGGAAGGTTAGAAGGCTTCTATGAAGTCCCGGGATCAAATATTAGCTTTGGGGAAATTTTGGTTTTAGGTGAAAAAAAACCCTGGAAGTTGGCAGGTAGGCCTTAAGAATAAAATGTGGGGAAAAATAACACAAAGGAGTGTGTGGTGTAGTGGCAAAGTGACGCCACTTAGGGGACAAGGGGGTGACGCCACAAGGGAAGGAAGGAGGTCCAAGGTTCAAGTCTTAGCTTTTGCATTTTGGTTTTCTTTTTACTTGGACCTCAGAATTTGGCTATAGTTTATATTTAGTTGCGCATGGTTTAAGACACAAGAGGAGCTTGTGGCCAAGTGGTTAGCAGCGTGGATTATGTTGTAAGGAGCACAGGTTCGAATCTCATGACAAGCAATGGAGTATTTATTTTGCGGATTGGACGACAAGAGTTTCAGTTGAATTTAAACTCTCGACGTGAAGGGATCCCACATCGGAAAGATACAAAGAAGGAAGGTGAAGTGCTAGCTATATAAGGAGCATCCTAGGAGGAGAGTAAACACATCTTGGAAGGCGTTTGGGCACGGGAGTGGTCGGAAGCGCGGATTAACACCAGAGTCCTATCGTGTGTGTAACTCTCTCTACTCTAGTTGTAGAGCGGCAAATGCCGAAGTCTTGGTCCACGACAATAGTAGCCACACGAGCGCGTGCGGCGCACGTGTGGGGCTTCGGCTGCACGCGATAGTTGAGGCCATCGATGGTAGTATTCTCGTGGGTTGGGGTCGCTTGGGCCTCGATGGGCGAAGTGGGCCCAATGGGCCCGTGGGCCCATATGAGTAAATTGCATGATTGGTTAGTATATGTTGAACTAGACTAGGTGGAACTTATATACGTGGCTAGATTTGTGCTAGGTGGGCCACACGCAGCGTGTGGGCCGAATGGGCCGGAATCGAGTTTTAGGCCCAATCGTCCGTCTGACCGAAATGGTAGCCGAGTCGCTCGGGCGACATTTGGGCCTTTGGGAAAGGCCATTGTAGGTACGAAATTACCGATATACCCTTGGTGGGTAAATTACGAAAATGCCCTTAGTAGGTAAAATTACGATTTTACCCTTAAAGGTTGATTAGCAAGGTAAGGGCGTGTCAGTTTTCTTTGTGCTATAGTTTTTGTCTTGGCCGAATGGCCTAAGTGTTCATTGTTTTTATGCCAAGGCCGATTGTAGGGAAGAAGAGCCTGTCGCTGGGAACCTTTTGTAAGTCCGTTAGTCTGCGGGTGCAGAAGCAGAAGTAGCGTTTCGGGTTTTGGTATCATTTAGGTGCGTAATCATCGCACTATTTCTGTGGTTTGGTTTGCTAACATGTTTATATGTGTATTATGTGTAATAGCCGTTTATAATGGCATAAGTGATGAGTAATCGTGATGGTAAGTTAATCTTGATATACATTTATATATGTACAATGTGGTAGTGATAAGTGATAAATACTCATTCTATATGATATTCTTGCATGATTTATTGACACATGGGCATGGGATTGGATTGAAGAAGGAAGAAGTGTACACAGGATGTACGTGGTCTAATGATAGCTCAGGCTACATTAGCGCTTGAGGGTTAGCTTTGTGCTACCTCAAGGAGGTGTTGGCTAGATGCCCATCTCGGCGGTTGATTGCTATGTGCATCACCGTAGAGACGATTACGATATTTGGATCACTTTGGTTGATCGGTGGCTCGACCACGGCCTCGGCAATGAGAATGCCGAGGTAAGATTTATGGATCACGATGTGATCGGTGGCTCACCCACGGCCTTGTGCGGCAGTCCGCCGAGGTAACATATGTGGGATCACTCGGTTGTGATCGGTGGATTAGCCACGGCCTTAGGCGTGGAGTCCTAAGGTTGGTGTCACGGTTGGATAGTGGGTTGGGCTGAGATGCATTCTTGCATGATTTGTTTCGATGGTTGTGTGGGTATGGGCCAAGCCCATACGGATGGAAATATGTGTTGTGGTTATGCACTTTGAGTCGGTGGACTCACTCTTTTCATTAACCATTTCGGGTAGTGCATAAAGTCGACCGGGATCGGAGAGGACAAGGTGGCCCATGCCGAGGATGATGTTCAATTATTCCATGCTTGATTGTGATATAAGTACTTTATTTGAAATGTTGGGTTGTAATAAAGGCCATTTTATGTTTTTGGTATTACTTTAACTATGGTTTATTTAAATTAAATTGCTACGTGAAAATGATTTATGGTTTGCAACCTATTTATTCAAATTGGATATTATAAACTAAAGTTTTAAAAATGAATGAGTTTTATAGCAAAGTTTTATTCCAAAGATATGTTTTCCAAATTTCAGCAAACTACGATGTTTTATTTTAAGATTTTCAACCGTCTTTTCCCAGTGACATAACCAGATTCGGTCGTAGTGAATGGGCCGGGTTTGGGGATGTTACATGAAGCTGATGAACGACTGTGAAATTCTTTTGATTTCTTCGATGGACATGAGAATGATTTTCCCATAGGTCATTTACCCGTGTCACGAGCCTCAGAATTTTCTTTTCTTTTTCCTTTATTGAGTTCCTCGACCTTGTGTGCTCTATTAACCAAAACCACAAATTCTTTCAGCTCTAGAATTCCAACTAACATCTTGATGTCTTCATTTAAACCGTCTTCAAATTGGGTACACATAATAGCCTCTGATGGTATGCATTCCCGAGCATATTTGTTGAGTCGCACAAATTCTCTCTTGTACTCGGCTACTGTCATATGCCCCTGTTTCAATTCTAGAAACTCTTTTTGCTTTTTATCGAGGAACCCCTAGCTAACATATTTCTTTCTAAAATTTGACTGAAAGAATTCCCAATTCACACGGTCTTTTGGTACTACCTCAATCAAGGTGTTCCACCATTGATACGTTGAGTCTTTCAAGAGAGAAACAACACACTTTATGTAACACCCCTAACCCGTATCCATCGCCGAACTGGGGTTAAGAGGCATTACCGGACATATCAGAACATTTTACGCTCATTTCATAACATCAATCATACAACATCATTTCATAATAATTCATACTAATATAGTCCCTTTAGAAGGTCTACGAGACCTTAAACATGCTTTAGAGAAGGTTTGGGATTAAATCGATCTCATATGGAAACTTTGCAGAACTTAGAAATTTTTTCTTTCAAAATAGGGCACACGCCCGTGTGGCTAGGCCGTGTGCCTCACACGACCGTGCCTTGGACCATGTTTCAGCCTGTGTGCAACACTGACTTGGGTCACACGGTCTGGCACACGCCCGTTCTTCTTGCCCATATGGCATACTGACTTACTTCAAATTAAAACTTTGAGAGACACGGTCGAGACACACGCCCATGTGCTCAACTGTGTGGGCAAATATAGGCCATTTTCCACCCAAAATTGGGTCATACCTACTAGCATCAAACAAGCATCAATTCATACCCCAAAGGCAGCCAAAAACATACCAAATCATGCACAATTTGACCCGTAATAACATCATTCATTTCCATATACAAAACCAACTCAAACATACCAATTCAAAATACCAACTTCACATCAAAAACATGTAATTCATACATCATGTTAATCCATTTCAATTCATAGCATTTTTCATCATATCAATTTCCCAAATCAACCATGAAGCTTACCAAAATTGACCATTTCTTTTGGCCATTCATGAGCACATCAAAACATACCAAATTTTGCATCACATAGCATGCACTAAATTCACTTCATAATCACATTCATTATCAAGCCATATCACATGGCTATATTTACTCAAATCAGAATAACCCATATTAAAACTAGCCTATACATGCCACATAACCAAAACTCAAAGCATTTATTTACCGAAGCAAAAACTGGATAGTGTGATGAGGTCTCCTACGACTTCCAACCCAAGCACGTCTCCAAAACTCTATAAACATAGGAAAAACACACAGAATAAGCTTTGAAAGCTTAGTAATCCATAAGCAAATAAATCATCTCAATGTTATTTATAACTCAATTTAACAAGGCCGAATTTTGCAAATTTCAACTACATATACATTCATCATATTCGTAAATTCTTATGACCCCATTAAGTAACTTCACTAAGCTTATTTATTGATGAACATATAAACCATGCTTTCAAATTCAAATAACAACCATTAGCTAATTCATATAGTTTAAACTTACACAATTTTATTACATAACTAACCGAAACATGGTCATTTATTACCTTTCATGCATAAAAATATATCAGTTTCCTTTTTATGCACTTCCAAACCCGAATAACCATAACGAATCACACATCAAAACCATGTTCTGGGTTTCATAATTCTCATATCTGAAACATAGGACCACAATTTCATATAACGAGCATATATATAACACATCATTCATTATCATATATTTCACATATCGTCATTTGAATCATACTCACATTTCATATCAAAATTTCATATACAAATCACATGTACCTGAATCATATATGGCAAAACATAATTACAATTCCACATTTCTCATATAATTCATTTGATTATAGTTAACTTGCTAACATTCACATATCATTTTCACATAGATCAAATATCCACTGATCATAATCATACTCACTTTCATTGCTCAATTTCATATACATCGCAACATACCTGATTCAGATGTACATTCATATACTCATTTATTTCTCGAAATACCAGTTGAACCGTTCGAAATCAATAAGGATACTTGAATAGCTCGTAAAACTCGTACAATGCCAACGTCCCAGATGTGGTCTTACATGTAATTAAATATCGATGCCTCTGTCCCAGACAGGGTCTTACACGAAATCATATACGATGCCAATGTCTCTGACATGGTCTTACACGTAATCTCTAATCGATGCCAGTGTCCCAGACACGGTCTTACATGATATCTCAAGTCGATGCCAACATCCCAGACGTGGTCTTACACGAAATCATATCTCAGAATCCTATGTCATGACATATGTATCCTCTACTATTCCTATGGTTCGTATGGGCTTTCAGACGTCGTAATTCTATCGATTCAAGCTCGTAACTAGTTCTCCAACTCTCAATTCAATTCGACATATACACATATATTTATTATAAATCAATTTAACACATATAACACATATACATTCAAATTTAACAGCATTTATTTACTTATGAACTTACCTCGTACGGACACGAACGGACTGAAACGACTAATCGATAACTTCTTCCCGATCTAAATCCGATTTCCACTTTTCTTGATCTAATTCAAAACAAATTTATATCTTTTATTCAAAAAATCGTTCAATTCAATCCATATACACATATTTAGGGAATTTTACAAATTAGCCCTCACATTTTCACATTTTGACACTTTAGTCCCTATTTCACAAAATCACAGAATATGCATAATTCAATTCAATCAATGTTTGGCCGAATATTCCTACACTTCATATAAGCCCCTATATTTCATTTATTTCATATTTTAGTCCCTCAATTTCTCATTTTCACAATTTAGCCCCAAATAGTCAAATTCATCAAAAATTTAAAGACAAAACATATTAATCTATCACATATCTTTCATATTTCATCAACTATCATCACAAAACTTACAAAATCATCAATGGCATAACTCACAATCTTCATCAAATTCAGAAATTGAGACATGGGCTAGGTAGAAGACAAAGCAGCGATCTCAAAAACATAAAAATCATCAAAAACCGAGCAAAGAACATACCTAAATCAAGATTTAAAGGTGCCAAAATTCACCAAGCTTCAAACCTTATTTCTTTTCTCTATATTCGGTTGAACATGCAAAAATATAAGCATATTTTAACTTTGTTTTATTTAATAATAACCTTATTTCTAAAATTACTTATTCAACCTTAATTAATATAATTTATAAACACTTAGTGGATGGTCATTATTGTCCATTAACCATATCAATGGTCCATTTGCATAATAAGGACTTCATAGTTAATAAGCCATAGCAATATAGCACATTAACAAATAGCATACAACTTTTGCATTTCGCGCGATTAAGTCCTTTTATCAAATTAACCAACCATTCAGTAAAATTAAATCACGAAATTTTCACACATATAAATTTACATACTGTAAATGCCAAAAAAATATTAAAAATAATTTTATGACCTCAGATTTGTGGTTCCGAAACTACTGCTCTGACTAGGGTCTAAACCGGGCTGTTACACTTTAAGCTTTCAACCGGTGTACAAGATAATTCATCAAAAACTCTCACTGTATTTTCCAACCAAAACTCAGCTTTTTCAGGATCGTCTTCAGCTGTGCCACAGAACTCTTCAGCTTCAAATTTTTGGATTTTATCAACTGGAGTTTTGCTTGCACGTATTGGTTCCAAACCCTGAGGATAACGGGGATAGGTTAGGGTACGGGTGGGGCGGAGGTTATTGAGCCAATGGGTTCGTGCTTACGAACTGTATAAACCATTCAGACATCATCTGGAAGAAGGCTTTTAGCCTCAACTCCTCGGCCCTCAGCTACGGGCCCATTACCACTAGAAGTTTCTCTACGAACGGAGGCTTGCACGTTACTTTCAACCTCATCGGAATCGACTCAGTTGGATGACATCTTATCTATACGGAAACATAATTCAATTTGAGTCAGGAGTTGTCATACTATCATAGGTTATATAATGGCATGTATTTCTAGACTCCATACATGCTACGTTCAGTCCAAGAATCGATTAAACTGTAGCTCTGATACCATTAAATATAACACCCCTAACTCGTCTCCATCGTCGAATTAAGGTTACAAAGCATTACCGTACAATCAGAAACATTTAAACATCATAACATTCAATAATTTAAATCTATTATCAACCATTCATTATCATACATTTCGTCCCTGAACTGAGCCTTCGAGGCCCTAGAAATAGATTACAAGCAATTCGGGACTAATTTGAAACAATTTAGAAAGTTTAGGAAAAAGTTACAAAAATTTGAAACAGGGGTCATACGGCCATGTGACATGCCCCAGGCCATGTAACTTTCGAACAAGGGCCACACGGCCGTGTCCCAGCCCGTGTCCTCACTCGTGTAACTCACTGATTAAAGCCACATGGCCATGTCACACGCCTGTGTGCCAGGCCGTGTATTAGGCCATGTAACTCATTGACTTGAACCCTAAGAAATCCTCAGATGACACACGGCAATGTCTGTAACACCCCTCACCCGTATTCAACACCGGAATAGGGTTTCGGAGCATTACTAGACTTATAACACAATTACACATACATTTACTCATGCATTTCCAAATTTCATTCAAATATCGATCAACACATTCATATCATCCCTAATACGAGCCTACGAGGCCCTAAACATGCATTAGGAGTGGTTCGGGACTAAATCGATAACTTTGGAAACCTTTTGAACATTTAGAAAATTTTCTCAAAAACAGGGGACACACGCCCGTGTGGCCCGACCATGTGAAACAACAAACACGCCCGTGTCACAGGCCGTGTGGACATTCGAAATGGGAGCACATGGCCGTGTCCCAACCCGTGTCCAACCCCGTGTAACTCTCTGACTTGGGTCACACGGCCAACACACACGCCCCTGTGGCTAGCCCGTGTGCCCTAAAAATGGCCATGCACGCCCATGTGCCAGGCCGTGTGCTAGGCCGTGCCAAACCTGTAGGGTATACTGACTTATACCACACGGGCAAGTCACACGCCCGTGTGTGAGGCCGTGTGGAGCATACTGACTTGGTTTCTAATTCAACACTAGGGGACACACGACCGTGTACGTGACCATGTGTCACACACGGCTGAGGGACACGCCCGTGTGGACAAAAATAGGCTATTTACCAAGCCAATTTGCCACCCGAACTTGTGCATACCTAAATCAAATTCAAAAGCACCAATACATAGCATCAATAGGCATTTAACAACAATTCTAACCAAGCTCAATTCACTACTTCAATACCAACAATTTACATGTTCATATTACCATGTATTGCCAATTCTAATCATAACAATTCAAAATTCACAAAACATCTATATGCATTATTTCAACCAAAATTTTTACCTTGCCTAAAATCACAAACATACAAAAACCATTTCCAACCTTTAACTACCTTAAATGCTAAACTATCCCAAACCATTTGCAAGCAATTATGAACCACATCATAAGCCTTTTTCACATATGTACATATACATCCAAAACAACCAAATTAAGCCAAATCTCATGGCTATATATACAAACAAAAAACATAACAATTCACAAGCCAACTTAAATGGCTAAATTCACTACCAACACATAACCAAAATAACCAAAGTCCCTATACATGCCATATGACAAAAACACAATCTCAAAAGTACCAATTTGATAATTGGATAGTGTGACGATTTCTCTGACGATCCCTGAGTCTGAGCTAGCTTTGAAGTCACTATAAAACATGGAAAAATAAACAAAGTAAGCTAAATAGCTTAGTAAGCTCGTATGAAATAAACTCAATCTTACATGAATATACAAATCATCAACTTGAACATATCAACGTGTAATTCATTTAACTAACAAACCTTTCACATTTTCAATCATAATCGTATATAAGAACTTCACAACTTCTTTGATTTAAACTTATACGGTTCATTTACATACTTGTACCATCTCTTATCAATCACATACATATCCACATCTTTCATTTACCCGTTGAACCATTCGGAATACTATCAGATACTCGGGAAACTCGCACACTAAGTGCCAATATCTTGGCTCGAAGCCAACTCCATCTCATATCACATATACTGCTCACACTAGAGCTATCCACGGGCCTACTCACACAAGCTGTCAGTCGAGACGTAGCTACATGGTGCTGCTCACACAAGCTGTCAAGTATCCGCAACACATGCTGGTATACTCAGCCACCGGTATGACGTACAGGACTAGCACCCGAATCACTTAATCACATTAATCCCCTAATGACATGTCACTAGTATCCAAATATATTCTTAAGGTTCAACTGGGATTTAAAATGTCGAATCATCATCGAATCTTTGTCGAACATATCCGTAGTCTCGTAATCACAGTTTATGCAATATCAAAACATTTAAAAATACATTTATAATGAAATTTATCACATACGAACTTACCTCGGATGCTAAAACGATGAAACAAGTCAACTATTCCGTAACTTTGTTCTTTCCCCGATCTAAGTCCGTATTTCACCTTTCTTGATCTAAATATAATCCAAATTAACTTATTTAATCATCTCTCTATTCAATTTAATCCAAAATTCACTTTAAGGCATTTTTACACAATTGCCCCTAATGTTTCACCTCTTTTACAATTTAGTCCTTATTTCACAAAAACACAAATTCATGCAATTTAACCACAACCCATGCTAGCTGAATTACTATTATGTCCCTAGCAGCCGATATTTTTCATTTATTTCACATTTAAACCACAAAGTTTCCACATTTCACAATTTAATCCCTAATTTGCATTTTCACTAAAAATCACTTAACAAAACTTGTATAACTATCATCAAACATTCAAAATCTATCATTAAACATCAAAATAATTATGTATTCATCAATGGCAACATTCAAAATCTTTAACAATTTTGCAAATTAGTCCCTGGGCTAGCTAGACCTAGTTGCAACGATATCAAAAACATAAAAATAATTAAAAACAGGACAAATCACATACCTAGTTGCATGAATTTATCTTGGCTGAATGAAGAAACCTAATGTCTTCTTTTTCTTCTTCAATTTCAGTTAAAAGATGAAGATGAAAGCATTTAATTTTTGTTTGTTTTATTATAATTAACTATATTTACTAAATACCAAAAATAACCTTATTACTAATTCAATATTTCAATTATGCCAAGCCATTATCATCCACTATCTAATTAATGGTCTAATTACCATATAAGGACCTTAACTTTAAGGTTCTATAGCTATTTGACACATTTAGCTAATAGAACTCAAGTTTTACGCTTTACGCGATTTAGTCCTATTTATCAAATTAAGCACTCAAATAATAAAATTTCTTAACGAAAATTTCACACAATCATATTTTCATGCCGTAGACATTAAAATAATAATAAAATAAAAGTTTTTACCTCAAATTTGTGGTCTCAAAACCATTGTTCTGATTTGACTAAAATCTTACCAGTGAATAAGTTAGGGAACTATTTTCTCATAGCTTTCTCGGGTTCCCATGTAGCCTCTTCAACCCTGTGACATTGCCATAAGAATTTTACTAAAGCTATGCTTTTATTTCTCAACTCTTTAATCTCTCGAGCTAAAATTCTGATCGGTTCTTTGTTGTATGTCATATCAGGTTCAATTTCAATCTCTGCCGGAGAAATTATATGTGATGGATCTGATCTATATCGACGCATGATCGCTGTGAAGTCAGAGTTTTAAATTTATAAAGATAATGATCGAACCTGGAAACTAACTATGACAACGATTGAGGCAAGCACACCTATCGAATAGTAGTATAGTTTAGGCAAGACCGGATTGTCGAACCCCAAAGGAACTAAAAGTACTAATACTAACTTTCTTTTTTATTATTTAGCCTAAGAATTAAGCGAATGGTTGTTTAATCTAAATTAATTAACTACTAAAACTAAAGACTCTAAGACAAAGAAGAATGAATTTGGGGAAATAACTTGAGGAAAAACCAATTAATTAAGACGACACCTAAGGAAGAATCCACCTAGACTTCACTTGTTATCTAACTCTGAACTGCATTTATTTATTCATTTGACTTGATCCGTAGGATTCCCTAGTTTATATTAAACCCTCTCTCGAGGCTTAATAACGCCTCTAACCCTAGGTTGATTAATTGAAATCTCTTTCTAATTAAAACCCCTAGAATTGCATTAACTCGACCTATGGACTCCCATATTAGGTTTCACCCTAATCCGGCAACGCTTCGTCACCCTATCTCTAGGCGCGCGATCAACTCCGCTTAACTATGCTAGATCTACTCTTAGGCAGGGACTTTTGCTCCTCCACCTAAGCACATCCAAATTGAATTAATATCAGCGAAATATCAACACAAGAATTAAGAACACATAATTAAGAACAAATCAAATATTTATCATATAGTTCAAAGAAACGATAACAAGATTCATCTAAGTTTCATCCCCTCGTATATCACGAGGTTTAGTTCATAACAATAAAGGAAAACATCTCAGAAGAAAAGAAAAAACAAAACATAAGAAATCCCTAAAACCCCCTAAAGGAATTGAAGAGGAGATCCTCCGTCTTGAGTGGAATTCCGGCTTCTTGAGATGGATCAACTGGCTATCCCCAGAGCGAATTCCACAAATCGCTTCTCTGCCTAGCAAGACGCCCCTAAACGGTAGCTTTAGGCCCCTGGTCGACTCCCCCCTTTTAGGTCATACTTAGGGTGTATTTATAGGCTTTTGAAATGTGTTTCTTTGCCCCTAAGTATCCAAATACGATTGAAATTGCTCTTTTCCGCTGCAGGGACACGGCCATGGCACACGCCCGTGTGAATCGTCTTTAGGCCGTGTTCGGACTTCATTAATGAGGCACGACCGTGTATTTCGTGGCTTAGACCGTGTTCGAGATTATTGAGGAGGCACGGCCGTGTGGTCTTGGGCCCAGGTCGTGTTGATTTCGTGCTTTGGCCCATTTGGCTCGTTTTAAGCCCATTTCTTGTTCTTTTCATCCTCCGGTGCTTCCCTGAGTATAAAACATGAAAAGAAAGGATTAAGGGCACCTTTTTACATAAATCAAGGGATAAATCATCCAAAAGCATGCTAAATGTGGGATTAAAATATGTTACTTTTATGGTTCATCACATACCCCCACACTTAAGCTTTTGCTTGTCCTCAAGCAAAATTCTCAACTTACAATTAAAACGAACTTTCCATGATTCAATATTCCTATCAACAATGTCCCATCATAATTCATAGTTAGTTTATACATGGATAATTTAACTCAAAGAGTCCTAAAGATTCAAACAATCTAAGTCATACATTTGTAGCACAAAACATAGGTGTTTCCCCTAATCTAAATAATTACCTCTGATTCAAAATCTACAAGGGTTGACGTCCTCACTAAAGATTCACTCAAATCACTCGAAGTGTTTAAGGTTTAGAATTAAGCACTCAAATGTCAAACCTGAAAAGTTAATCCCATAGGCTTGCATGAAAATCAAATCTCCACCACTGTAATATGAGATAATGCACAAATCAAAAGGTCTTTGAAAGGGTTGTAACAAGGCTTGGGTTAAAGGTGTGGATAAAGGCTGAATTAGAGGGTTAGAATCGAGATTGACCTGACAAATTACCTAACCAGAAACAATGAACTGAATAAAAATAATTACATCAACTGAAAGCTAATAATATTAATATTACGAGCTTCTTCTTCAATATTTGGAATTCAAACGTATAAGCTCATTTAATCACAAAACTAATAATGAATAATGAATATACTTTTTTTAAAATAACAAATCATAAATACATAACAAAGGATAAATTACTGAAATAAAAAACATAGTTAGGCTATTAATCAAATCAAATCTCGATATAAGGGTAGTCAAAAGGAATGGTGATAACAAAAACAAAGGGTTTTGGGTTAAAATTAGTGGGTGAGTCAATAAAAAAGGGTTGTTAGGTTTAAACGGGGTTCACTAGGGGTTAATTATGAAGGTAGGTTTTTAGTGGAGTAAGTGGGTTAAATCCTAGGTGCCTTTATCATTTCTGTATATCAAATAAAAGATGTGGTCTCAACATGTATAATCGATGCAAGTTCTAGAATAAAAAGTCAATGTTGACACACTCATAATCAATAAAGTGAGCAAGAAAAAGGATATATGCTCTTATAAGGCTCAAAATCTCGCAAAAATTATAGGTGTTTTGATATCAACCTTGTAAATTTCAAACTTCAAAGTAACATTCAAATTCAGGTAGACAACCTAGAAAATTTTTAATTTCTGAAAAATAGACTTATCATGCTTGATTCTCTAGTATTCTTAGAATTTAATTATCAATGCACAATTATCAAAGACTTAATCTAAAACATATCAATAAAAATCATAAAACATGGAAATTTCATCCTAATTAGTAATATGAGAAAATTACTTAAAAACAAGACTAAATTCAGGGATTTGAGAATAATGTAAAAAGTTTGGCACCTAATTTCATGAATTTGAGAATAATGAAAAAAATTAGGCACCTTTTTAGGTTGTTCACCCCCCACACTTAAGATGTACATTGCCCTCAATGTACAAAGTTAGATAATAACACAATAATACTAAAATCATAAGATATGGGGAGAAGTGAAACTTCCTGAATTATGGATGAAATCCTTGGAGGATGTGGAAAATACGTTGGAGGGGTCGGTCTGGATGACGATCCTGCGCTAGATGAACAAATTGGGTAGCTCGTGGAGGATTAGCCAGGATATAATAATAATTAAAACTATACTAATTAAATAATTAAAGAATAGCAAGCTAAAGTGAAGAAAAATAAAGATGAAACTAAAATTAAAAGAAATGATAAATGGATCGTAGGGTCCTTATTGTTGGATGGTTCGCGAGGTGGGTGTGACCTCTAAGGCTGTGGAGGTGCTAGCGGTGGCGGAAGTGGCGTTATTCCCTAGCAGCCTTTAGAACCTAAAATCAAGAAACTAAAGTAAAATAAGTTAAATTAAGCATAAGAGTGTTAAAGAGAAGGAAAATAAAGGAGAAGAGTAAAGAAGAAGAAAAATTAAATGGTCTCAAAGACCCTTGGCTTGTCGAGTGATTGAAGCGGCTGTCATGAACTTCTATGGATCGGTCTCCCTCAAGGAGACTATGCTTGTTTCCTTTCGCTTCTTCGGAATTTGGTGTAGCTCAAGGGTTTTGGGAATGTATTGGAGAAAAAGAGTAGGGGAACGATGCAAAGGGGTGGAAAAAAATAGGGAGAGGGTTGAGAAAGAAAAGGAAAACTGAATGGGCTGAATGGGTGAGAAGAAGGAGGGGTGGTGGTTTAAATAGAATTCTCAAATCAGGTGCAACCCCACGCCCGTGTAACGTGGGCGTGTCGATTCACACAGCCACCTCGCACGGCTGTGTGTGTAGGCATGTTGATTCTCTCACGCCCGTTTTTACAGATTGCCACGCCCGTTTCTGATAAGTCAGTGTTGTCCACAGCCGCGTCGCACGACCGTGGCATTTTTTCGGTGCCCGTGGGTTGGTGGTTGGAGTCCGTGACTCAAAGATTTGATTCTTTCTGACTTGTACCCTCTCTACCGTGTCAGTACGGTGATTCTGTACCTCCACACGGCCACGGCTACGGCCGTGTGTAAGGCCGTGTGGGCTGCAAATCTACACTTTTGGTTAGTTTAAAGTTAGATACTATAGAATAAATAAGACAGAATAAAAAGTTAGTGGGGTTAGTAGTCGGGTTGCCTCCCGAGAAGTGCTCATTTATAGTCTTAAGCTAGACTCTCCACTCATTTGTATATTCATGGTGGTTTGCGGAGTTGAAAGTCCTTCCTCATGCTATCGGTTTCATTATCATGATAGTATTTAAGTCGAGACGCGTTTATATTGAAAGTTCCAAAGATAGGATTACTTATCTCGACTGTTCCATATGGAAAAACACTGATTACCCTAAATGGTATTTCTTTGTTTGTGTTAGGGTCAGGAGGAGATGTTTGAGGGTCTGTTTTTTCTATCAATACCTGATCTCTGCTTTTGAACTTGTTTGCTTCGTGGAGTGGCTCTGGTTCTGCTTCGTGTATTCCTAATTTTTCCTTGAAATGCGTCTTCCACTCGTCTAGATCATCGATCTGAATCCCTTGTTCTTTGTGTGTTATTTCTTTGTTGGCACATGTTATAGAATCGGGTTCAGTTGTTTTCTTTCCTGGTGTTTCCTGAAAAGAAGGGTTAACCGAATGGTTATCAATAGAATTTGTTTTCTCACCTGGATTACTCGATGTTCTTGCTGAGTCGAGAGCTTATAGAGTGACTGTCTCATTACCTACATCAATGTATTAGTTCTCCTGCATCAATGTCGATTTTAGTTCTCGCAGTTGCTAAGAATGGTTTTCCTAAAATTAAGGGGATCGAATTATCCTCATCCATGTCTAAAACGACAAAGTCTACTGGGAATACGAATTTTTCAATTTTTACGAGTACATCTTCAATTATACCCCTAGGAACTCTAACAGTTTTATCAGCTAGTTGAATGCTCATCCTAGTTTGTTTAGGTTTCCCTAGACCTAGTTGTTTAAACAATTTATAAGGCATGACATTTATGCTTGCCCCTAGATCAGCTAACGCATTATCAACAGTTAGTCTACCAATTAAACATGGAATTGTAAAACTCCTGGATCTTTTAATTTCTCGGTAGTTTATTTTGCAAGATTGCTGAGCACATTGCATTTAGTTCCACGTGTGATGCCTCGTCTATCCTTCGCTTGTTCGTCAAAAGTTCTTTTAAAAATTTTCTAGAATCTGGCATCTGTGAAAGAGCTTCAAGTAACGGTAAGTTAATATTTAATTTCTTTAAAAGTTTAAGAAACTCACCGAACTGTTCCTCTGTGTCGTCTCTCCTTAATGCTTCAGGGTATGGTATGCGAGGTTGGTATTCTTTGATTACCGATTTTGGCTTATTATTACTTACCTCAACCTTACCTTCTTTGACCTCATCCTCTTGCCTTGAATTGGGCTCGTCTAACCCTTCACTTTCTTGAGCTGTTATGGCTTGGATTTGCTCCTTTGGGTTAATCTCGGTGTTGCTTGGTAGACACCCTTATGGTCGTTCGGAATTATTATCTTTGCAAGTCGTCCAACTGTGTTAGTAAGTTGTCCAACTGTCTTAGTGAGTTCCCCGACTTGGCTCTCGATCCCTTTAATTGATGCCTCATTGATTCTTAAGGGTGGTCTCGGTGTCTTGGAGACGGTTATCTCTAGTCGCCATGAATTTTGTCGACATCTCTTCAAGGTTCGGCTTCTTCTCTTGTGGATAGGGTGATTTTGGAAATTTTGAGGAGGTTGTTTTCTTTGATTTCCTCGATTTCCTTGTCCTCCCCATGAAAAATTTGGGTGGTTCCTCCAACTCAGGTTATAATTATTACTATAAGGATTATTATTAGATCTGAAATTGTTACCTATATAGTTCATCTGCTCGCTTTCGTGCTCGGTTGGTAGGGTGGGTACTCGGGATTCGCCACGCTTCCACTTACGTCGCCTTTGCATTCATCGATGTACTGCGAAGAACACAAACTATCAAGCTTTTTATTCATCATCTCTACTTGTGTTGATAGCATGGTTATTGTGATCGATGTTGAAAACTCGGTTGATTTTGTTGGTTTTGTCCTTGTAACCTTTGCCACCGATAGTTATTCGGTGACATCTCTTCAATAAACTCGTAGGTCGCTTGGGAGTTCTCATTGTTCGTGGTTCCACCATGCCGAATCAATTAGTTGCCTCGTTGAGGGGTTTATACCGTTATAGAAAGTTTAGACTTGGAGCCACAAGGGTAAACCATGGTGCGGACACCTTCTCAAGAGATCCTTGTATCTCTCCCATGTGTCGTATAATGTCTCTAAATCCATCCGCACAAAAGAAGAGATATCATTCCGTAATTTGGCCGTTTTGGCCTGGTGGGAAATATTTTAATAAAAATTTTCTGTCATTTGATCCCATGTGGTGATTGACCCTCGTGGTAACGAGTTTAACCACTGCTTTGGCTTTATTCCTTAATGAAAAGGAAATAACTAACCAAGCCTTATGGCATCATCGAAACGCCATTTATTTTGAAGGTATCACGAACTCTAAAAATTAGCTATATGAGTGTTTGGATCTTCGTCCTGCAAACCATCAAATTGAACAAATTGCTAAATCATTTGTATAGTGTTAGGCTTTAATTCAAAATTATTAGCAGCTATAGCAGGCCTAACAATACTAGATTCGGCTCCTGTTAAATGAGGTTTAGCATAATCATACATAGTACGTGGAGCATTATTTTCTGCCACATCTTGGGGTGGTGGGTTATTCTCGTCCATCCCTTCAGTAGGATTGGATCTGCCTTCTCACTCTTTTTCTGTGTAATTTAGGGCACGCCTAATTTCTCTACGATTCTTGCGAGCGGTAGCTTCAATATCACTGTCGTATACTAGTGGTCCTCTCGGGTTCCTTCTAGTCATAAACTAGATGTACCTGGAAGGAAGAAGTAATAAAAGAAGAAAAATTGGCAAATAAAATAAGAAATAAAATTGAATTGCAAAAAAAATAAAAATGGCTAAAGTAATAAAAATAGAGTGTTCTTAATATTTTAGTTCCCCGGCAACTGCGCCAAAAACTTGATCGCTGTGAAGTAAGAGTTTTAAATTTATAAAGATAATGATCGAACCTGGAAACTAACTATGACAACGATTGAGGCAAGCGCACCTATCGAACAGTAGTATAGTTTAGGCAAGACCGGATTGTCGAACCCAAAGGAACTAAAAGTACTAATACTAACTTTCTTTTTTATTATTTAGCCTAAGAATTAAGCGAATGGTTGTTTAATCTAAATTAATTAACTACTAAAACTAAAGACTCTAAGACAAAGAAGAATGAATTTGGGGAAATAACTTGAGGAAAAACCAATTAATTAAGACGACACCCAAGGAAGAATCCACCTAGACTTCACTTGTTATCTAACTCTGAACCAGACGATTTATTCATTTGACTTGATCCGTAGGATTCCCTAGTTTATATTAAACCCTCTCTCGAGGTGAATAACGTCTAACCCTAGGTTGATTAATTGAAATCTCTTTCTAATTAAAACCCCTAGAATTGCATTAACTCGATCTATGGACTCCCATATTAGGTTTCACCCCTAATCCGTGGCAACCGTCACCCTATCTCTAGGCGCGATCAACTCCGCTTAACTATGCTAGATCTACTCTTAGGCAGGGACTTTTGCTCCTCCACCTAAGCACATCCAACTTGAATTAATATCCGCGAAATATCAACACAAGAATTAAGAACACATAATTAAGAACAAATCAAATATTTCTGAGCTTCGCAAATTTGCTGAAGAAATACCGGTTTAGCTTTCAAATCTACTAGAATTGAACCATCATCAGATAAGGTTAACTGAGTATTCATCGCTCTCAAAGCAAATAGAGATTTTCTACTTAAAGCATCTGCGACCACATTTGCTTTCCCCAGATGATAATCAATTACTAAGTCGTAATCTTTTAATAGCTTGAGCCATCTCCGTTGTCGCAAATTCAAGTCTTTCTGAGTCATAATATACTTTAAGCTTTTGTGATCGGTAAAAATGTGGCATTTCTCACCGTACAAATGATGTCGCCAAATCTTCAATGCAAATACAATAGCGGTCAACTCTAGATCATGCGTCGGATAATTCTTTTCATACGGCTTTAACTGTCTAAAGGCATAAGCTATAACTTTTCCTTCTTGCATCAAAACGCAACCCAAACCACTCAATGACGCGTCGCTGTATATCACAAACTCTTTACCCGATTCAGGTAGAACTAAAACTGGTGCCTCAATTAACAATGCTTTCAACTGATCAAAACTCTGATGACATTTCTCTGACCACTTGAACATCACATCTTTTTGTAACAATCTGGTCATCGGTGTAGCAATCATCGAGAATCCTTTAACAAAACATCGATAATAACCAGCTAACCTCAGAAAACTTCTAACTTCGGATACATTTCTCGGTGGTTTCCAGTCAACAACTACGAAAATCTTACTCGGATCAATGCGTATTCCTTCCGCTGAAACAAAGTGTCCAAAAAATCCGACTTCTCGAAGCCAAAATTCACATTTACTGAATTTAGCATAAAGTTTCTTATCTCTCAAGGTTTGTAACACAATTCTCAAATGCTCGGCGTGCTCAGACTCATCTCGTGAATAGATCAGAATGTCATCAATGAACACAACAACGAATCTGTCTAAATACGGTCTAAAAATCCAGTTCATCAAATCCATAAAGACTACAGGAGCATTAGCCAATCCAAAAGGCGTAACAAAAATTCATAATGTTCGTACCTCGTTCTGAACGCAGTTTTTGGCACATCTAAATCTTTAACTCGCAACTGATAATAACCAGACCGTAGATCAATCTTTGAAAACACTGTTGCGCCTTTCAACTGAACAAATAAATCATCTATTCTTGGCAACGGATACTTATTCTTTATTGTAGCCTTCTTGAGGTGTCTAAAGTCAATACGCATTCTCATTGACCTGTCTTTCTTCTTTACGAACAATACTGACACACCCCAGGGCAAAAAACTAGGTCATACAAAACCTCTATCTGTTAACTCTTGCAACTAAGATTTCAACTCTTTCAATTCTGGCGGAGCCATTCTGTACGGAGCTATCGATATCGGTGAAGTTCCCGATACTAACTCAATAGAAAATTCAACTTCTCTGATTGGTGGTAACCCCGGCAATTCTTCTGGAAATATATCTGGATATTCACAGACAACTGGCACTGATTCAATCTTAGATTCAGACACTTTTGTATCTAAAACATAAGCAAGATAAGCTTCACAACCTTTTCTCACACATTTCTGAGCTGACATAGACAAAGTCACAACAGGCAATTCACTCGATTCACTTGATTCAATTCGAATGATTTCATTGTTCTGACATTTCAATTCAATAGTCTTTCGTCTACAATTCACTACAGCATCATGCAACGTCAACTAACCCATACCCAGAATTACATCAAACTATCAAATGGCAAAAGCATCAAATTAGCCGAAAAATAGTAACCCCTAGTCATTAAAGAACAGTTCTTGCAAACTTTATCAACTAGAACATACTTGCCTAAGGGTTCGATACTTTAATCACAAACTCAGTAGACTCAACAGGCAAACTCTTATTAGACACCAAATTCATACATATATATGAATGAGTCGATCCAGGATCAATCACTGCAATAACATTAGTGTCGTAAAGAGAAAATGTACCGGTGATAACACCTGGTGATGACGCATCTTCACGAGCGCGAATAGCGTAAGCTCTAGCAGGTGCCCTGGCCTCAGATCTCACTGTAGAATCTCTCGTAGCACCGCAATTACCACTCACATTTCCTGCATTTCTTGGTGGCCTCCCTCTAGTAGTTGTATTCCTTGATCTTGCATTCTGAGATTTATCTTTTTCATTTAACTCAAGACAGTCTCGAATAAAGTGATCTTGTGAACCACATTTGAAACAAGCCCGATTATTCATTCTATATTCACCAAGATGTCGTCTCCCGCATTGCTGACATTCAGGTCTACAATTTCTCACACTGTCAACACTCGATACTAATGTAGCTTAAGCTTTAGGACTTGAGTATTGTTTTCCATGATCTCTGTTTGAATGCCCGATTGAAACATTTGGACGAGTGTACGAATCTCTGGACTTCTTTGATAAAGATTGGTATGGCTTACTCATTGATCTTTTTCTCGAGTCTCTAGCCTCTGAATCTGCTTTTCTCCTTTCTTTTCTAATCTCCTCGGCTTCGCAAGCTCTATCAACCAGGACAACAAATTCTTTCAATTCTAGGATTCCGACTAGAAGTTTAATGTAACACCCCTAACCTGGGTTCTACGCCGAAACCAGACCCGAGGCGTTACCATAACAAATACCTCAAGATCGCCACTTAGGCTCATTGTGACTACTCTCTTAAGTCACCTCAACAGCCTCATTCTTGACTTACGAGGCTTCACTCATACTCACGAGGGCTCTCGAGACCATATCGAAACTTCTACTATTTTTAAAACTTTTCCATCTATACAGGGCTCACACGCCCGTGTAAGATTGGGCACGCCCGTGGAGGTCACACACGCCCATGGTCACTACCCGTGCATGAAAACTCAAGCATTCTGCCAATGCCCCACTGTTAGGGCACACACCCGTGCTCTCCACCCGTGGTGCACACTGACTACCTTAACACGGCCTAGAGTCTAGACACATGCCCGTGTGGCTAGCCCGTGGCCAACATTGATTAACACACACGTTCTAGGCACTCGCCCGTGTGGCTAGTCCGTGGTCTATTCTGACTTAAAATACTAACATGCAGGGGACACACGGCCAAGTCACACGCCCATGGGCTGACCGTGTGTCACACATGGCCTAGACACACGCCCGTGTGTCTACACACATGGACAAGAACAAAGATATTTGTCAAGTTCTTTTCACTCCTCAATCATACACAATGAGTACTCATTTAACACATCCATAACCAACTCATAATCTTACAATCTCACATGGATAACTACATCTTTTCATATAATAAAGTAGCCAACAACTATGGCATTATACAAAATACATTATCCATCTAAAAGCCAACACGTCTTAGCCATTTACAAAAAAATTTACTAACTCGTCTAGCCCCTATACATGCCATTTACAAAACATTGAGTCTCATGTACCAGAGTGTGCTGATAGTGTGGGCGATCTTCCAATTGATCCACGTATCTCGATTAAACACTTTTGCTCTATAAGACAAGGGAAAAGAAGGGGAGTAAGCTTTGAGATTAGTAAGTTTACACATAAACAATTAAGCATCATAGCATAAGCTAAACAACAATTAGCATTATACTAACATATAATGTACAGCTATGCTTACTCTTTCTATCCCTTACCACCTTTTCAACACATCATGAGTCACATACCCATAACCATTGACATGCATCCCTGCATTCAATATCACATTTACACAATATACAAAATATCATTATTTCTCGATAATACATCCACACAGCTAATCCACACAGCTAATGTCTCGATGGTTTCGCACTTAGCCCACCACAATCAAATAATATGGTAGTATCGCACTTAGCCTACCACAAAGGTAATCGTAGTGGTTTCGCACATAGCCCACTAGACAATATACTTAACGACAGCATCGCACCTAGCCAGCTCATCGTCGTTATGCCTTAGGATGGTATCGCACTTAGCCTACCATTTAGCATTATCACTACACATCCACAAATCTACTTACTCAATCATACATCCATTCACAATTTCTACCACATTCATTCCACATAGGTTCTTAATCATTCTCAATCATGCTACACACTAGCTAGCATTAACAAAATTGTAAGTATGAATGCATTATTTACGCATAAACTTACCTCGGCACTCAAAAGTATAGAGATGTGCTATTTAGTCCACCACCTTGCTCTTGCCCCGGTTTCGATCCGGGCTTCATCTTTCTTGATCTATAATGAATAAATCAACTTATTCAATACACACTTTGACTAAATTGACCCTTATCTCATACTTTAGCAAAATTACTATTTTGCCCCTAACTTTCTCATATTCACACTTTTGCCCCAAGGCTCGTAAAGTGATTTTTATTCAACTTTCTAGCCTTTCATGCTTAGCCGAACCATTTACTCAACTAAAGCTATCATCAATTCTCACTAAATCATACATGTATGACCAATCTCAAGACTTTCACACACAAGTCCCTACATGCATTTTCATGGAAAATCACTTAGCAAAAGATATTTCTACTACATCAAGCTTTCATATTCTTCCATAAAACATCAAAATACATGCATGTCATACATGGTACATTTTTGAACATCCATCTCAGCTTAACATATAGCTAAAAATAGCTTTCTCATGCTACTAGGACTTCAAAAATACGAAGAATATAAAAAACGGGGCTTGGTTGCACTTACATGCAAGATTGAAAATTTTGAAGAACCCTAACAATGGCTCCTTGAATTTTCGGCAGCCTTGGAGAAGAAGATGAATGAATTTCTATCATCTTTTCCCATTTAAAACATTTAATTGTCAAATGACCAAAATGCCCTTTTTGACAAACTTTCTATTTTAACTCATCCATGCCCAATTTTGTCCAAAAATTAGAAATTGGGAAAATTTCTATTTAAGGACCTCTAATTAATATTCTAAAGCTATTTCACACAAATAGCTTTTAGAATCTCACATTTTGCAACTTTTGCAATTTAGTCCTTTTGGACAATTCAACCGAAATTTCACAAAATTGCTTCATGAAACTTTCACACTAGCATGCAAACATAGAATAAACTTCAAAAACTCAATCATAAACCTCGGATTTGTGGTCTCGCACCACTATTCTGACTAGGCCCTAAATCGGGATGTTACAACTTTCCCCCTTTAGAGATTTTCGCCCCGAAAATCTTACCAGTAAAGAGGTTTGGATGTTGCTCTCTCATAGCTTCTTCTGTTTCCCACGTAGCCTCTTCAACACCGTGTTTCTTCCATAACACTTTCACTAGTGTTATGCTCTTATTTCTCAACTGTTTCACTTCTCGAGCCAAGATCTTAATCGGCTCCTCTTCATAAGACATATCCAGTCTTATCTCAATTTCCATTGAAGGAATCACATGTGAAGGATCAGAGTGATACCGTCGCATCATCGACACATGGAACACATTATGTATCTTTTCCAACTCTACCGGCAAAGCCAACTAGTAAGCTACTGGCCCAACTTTGTCTGTAATCTCATACGGTCCTATGAATCTTGGACTCAAATTCCCTTTTTGTCCAAATCTCCTAATCTTCTTCCATGGGGACAAAACACTTTGTCACCCACCTTAAACTTAATTTCTTTTCTTTTCAAATTTGCGTACGACTTCTGTCGGTCCGAAGCAGCTTTCAGACTATTACAGATTACTTTCACTTTCTCCTCAGTCTCTTTGACTAGATCGACTCCATGGATCCGTTTTTCACTAAGCTCGGTCCAAAATAATAGAGTCCGACACTTACGACCATACAAAGCTTCATACGGTGCCATCTGTATACTCGACTGATAACCGTTGTTGTAGGCAAACTCGACCAAAGGTAGATACCTCTCCCAACTACCTTCGAATTCTAACACACAGCATCGAAGCATATCTTCGAGAACTTGAATCACTCTTTCAGACTGACCATTTGTTTGTGGATGGAACACAGTACTGAAATTCAACTTTGTTCCCAAAGCCTCTTGTAACTTCTTCCAAAACCTCGAAGTAAACCTCTGATCTCTATCCGATATAATAGACACAGGTATACCATGTAACCTCACTATCTCTGCCACATACAATTCAGCTAACTTATCCAGTGAATAATTAACACGTACTGGAATAAAGTGAGCCGACTTCGTCAATCTATCCACAACAACCCACACAGCATCTCTCTTTTTCGGAGTCATAGGCAACCCCGTCACAAAGTCCATGGTAACCCGATCCCACTTCCATTTGGGAACCATCATTGGCTGAAGCAATCCCGAAGGCACTTGATGCTCAGCTTTCACTTGTTGACAAATCAGACACCTTGCCACAAATTTGAAGATATCTCTCTTCATACCCGGCCACCAATAAGACTTCTTCAATTCATTGTACATTTTCGTACTACCCGGATGTACTGACAAATAACCACTATGTACCTCGTGCAAAACCTTTCGGATTAACTCTTCATCTCTGGGTACACAAATTCTGTTACGGTACAACAAACATCCATTCGAGCCTACTCAAAAATCAGAATCACTTTCTGATCCGCACTTAGCTCTCTTAGTTAGCATCTCACTGTCATTTCTTTGAGCCTCACATATCTGTTGAACAAATAGTGGCTTAGCTCTCAACTCTGCCAGAATAGCACCATCATCAGACAATGCTAAACTCGTCCTCATAACTCTTAGAGCATACAAGGATTTCCTACTCAGGGCATCCGCAACCACATTCGCTTTTCCCAGGTGGTAATCAATGACTAACTCATAGTCTTTCAATAACTCAAGCCACCGCCTCTATCTCAAATTTAGATCCTTCTGATCCATCAAATACTTCAAACTCTTGTGATCAGTAAAGATTTGGCACTTCTCACCATATAAGTAATGTCGCCAAATCTTTAACGCGAAAACAATCGCAGCCAACTCCAAATCATGAGTCGGATAATTCTTCTCGTGCGGTTTTAGTTGCCTCGAGGCGTATGCGACTACCTTACCCTCTTGCATCAACACGCAATCGAGACCATTAAACGACGCGTCACTGTAAACCACAAACTATTTCCCCAATTCTGGTTGAACCAAAGTCGGCGCCTCAGTCAACAATGTTTTCAATCTCTCAAAACTCTATTGACATGCCCCAGTCCAATCAAACTTGACATCCTTATACAACAATTTCGTCATCGGGGTAGCAATCACAGAGAACCCCTTTACAAAACGTCTGTAATATCCCGCTAATCCCAAGAAGCTTCTAACTTCTGACACGTTCCTCAGCTGTTTCCAATCCACAACAGCCGATACCTTACTCGGGTCAACTCTGACACCATCACCTGACACAATGTGTCCTAGGAATCCAACCTCTCGGAGCCAAAACTCACTCTTGCTAAACTTAGCATACAACTGCTTATCTCTTAAAGTTTGTAAGACAATTCTCAAATGTTCTTCATGATCGTTCTCATCCCGAGAATAGATCAATATATCGTCAATGAAGACAATCACAAACTTATCCACATACAATCGGAAGACACGGTTCATCAAATCAATAAAAATCGCCGGTGCATTCGTCAAACCAAACGGCATAACCAAAAACTCATAATGGCCATACCTTGTCCGAAATGCAGTTTTCAACACATCCTGCTCCTTCACTCTCAACTGATAATAACCAGACCTCAAGTCTATCTTGGAGAACACTATAGCTCCCTTCATTTGATCAAAAAGATCATCAATCCTTGGTAAAGGATACTTATTCTTAACTGTCACTTTGTTAAGCTGTCTATAGTCTATACACAACCTCATAGACCCATCTTTCTTCTTTACAAATAATACCGGAGCACCCCATGGTGAGTAGCTCGGTCTTGCAAAACCCTTATCTGTCAACTCTTGCAACTGAACCTTTAGTTCTTTCAACTCTAAAGGTGCCATTCTGTACAGAGCAATCGAAATAGGTACCGTTCCCGGAACTAACTCAGTCCCAAACTCAACCTCTCTCACTAGAGGCTATCCGGGTAACTCTTCCGGGAATACATCCGGATACTCACATACCACTGGCACTGTTTCAAACTCTACTCCAACCTCTCGAGTATTCAACACAAAAGTAAGATAGGACTCACACCCTTTTCTCAAACATTTCTCAGCCACTAGGGAAGAAATCATCACTGGTAGACTATCTGATCCACCTGATTCAACCCGAACAACATCTCCACTCTCACATTTCAATTCGACGTACTTACTACCAAAGTTCACTAAGACACAATGGGTAGTCAACCAATCCATGCCAAGGATTAAGTCAAACTCATCAAACGGCAACAACATAAGATTTGCCGAAAAACATTGACTCTCAAACATCAAAGGACAATTCTTACACATCTTGTCCACTAACACATGCTTTCCTAACGGGTTTGACACCTTAACCACAAAGTCCGTAGGCTCAACGGTCATACTCAAACTAGATGCCAGTCTCATGTAGATATAAGAATGAGTAGACCCTGGATCTATTAAAGCAATAACAAAGGTGTCAAAGAGAGAAAAAGTACCTGTTATCACATCAGGGGAGGACGCCTCTTCGCGAGCGCGAATGGCATACGTCCTCGCAGGTGCCCGACCCTCCAATCTCACAGTAAAGTCTCTGGACGCACCTCTACCACTAGACCTACCTCTCGGGTTCCTTGGTGGTCTACCCCTTACAGACACATCGCCGGATCTCATCTCTTTCTTCTCTTCCTTATCATCCCTCTCGGGGCAATTTCGGATATAATGGTCGGGGGAACCACACTTATAACAGATTTATCATTACCCCAACACTCTCGGTGTGATATCTACCACAACTTGGACACTCCAGTTTGTTCTTCGAATTGCCTACACTTTCCATCGAAGTGGCTTGGACTCTCGAACCCGAACGAGTGTTGTCCAAGTTTCGATGCAAATAACCCACTGATGCTGTCGTCTGAGGATTCACTTCCTTGGATCTTTTCGACTGGGCTTGGTACGACTTGCCCATCGCCATCTTTCTCGCATCACGGGCTTCACTCATAGCCCTTCTCTTTTCTTTACCCAACTCTTCAGCCTTACTTGCCCTCTTGACCAACACAACAAACTCTTTCAACTCTAAAATACCAACTAGGAGTTTGATATCCTCATTCAGTCCATCTTCAAACCTCTTACACAAAATGGTCTCTGTCGACACACATTCTTGAGCGTATTTGCTAAGCCTAACAAACTCATGCTCATATTCTACTACTGACATTCTTCCTTGCTTCAAATCAAGGAATTCCTTCCTTTTTCGATCAGTAAACCTCTGGCTTATACACTTCTTCCAGAACTCTTCCAGAAAGAAGTCCCATGTCACTCTCTCTCTCGGGACCACTAACGTCAACGTCTTCCACCAATGGTATGCCGAGTCCCTCATCAAAGACACGGCACACTTCAAGCTCTCTTCAGGTGTACAAGAGAGTTCATCGAATACTCTCATTGAGTTCTCTAACCAGAACTCTGCCCTCTCGGGGTCATCATCTACCTTAGCTCTAAACTCCTCAGCCCCATGTTTCCTAATCTTATCCACCGGGGGTTTTGATATCCTCACTACATCAATACCTTGAGGAGCCACTAGAATTGGCTGAGGTATGGGAGGAGGTGGAGGAGGTTGAGCATTAGGGTTCGCTCAGACGTAATCTGAGTACCAATTACTCATCATCTAGAGAAAGGCTTCTCGTGCCTCTTCCCCTTGACCCCTAGCCTTGGGTCCACTTTGAACAGGCATGGTTCCTTGCGCAGGAGACGGCGCATTACTAGCTGCTTCATCAGCAGTCAATGGATCAGATTCTATATTCTATATAAAACAAGATTTAAAATCATCAGAAGCCACCACACTATCATTGTACACTTATGGCATGTATAGCTAAACTCATACACCCGCTACGGTAGTCCTAGAACTGACTAAACCATAGCTCTGATACCACTAAATGTAACACCCCTTACCCAGGTTCTACGTCGATTTCAGGCCCGACGCGTTACCATAATAAAAACCTCAAGATCGCCACTTACGCTCATTGTGACTACTCTCTTAAGTCACCTCAACAACCTCATTCTCGACTTACGAGGCTTCACTCATACTCACGAGGGCTCTCGAGACCATATCAAAATTTCTACTATTTTAAAACTTTTCCATCTATACAGGGCTCACACGCCCGTGTAAGATTTGGCACGCTTGTGGAGGTCACACACGCCCATGGTCACTACCTGTGCATGAAAACTCAAGCATTCTGCAAATGCCCCATGGTTAGGGCACACGCCTGTGCTCTCCACCTGTGGTGCACACTGACTACCTTAACACAGCCTAGAGTCTAGACACACGCCCGTGTGGCTAGCCCGTGGCCAACACTGATTAACACGCATGTTCTAGGCACACACCTGTGTGGCTAGTTCATGGTCTATTCTGACTTAAAATACTAACATGCAGGGGACACACGGCCAAGTCACACGCCCATGGGCTGACCGTGTGTCACGCATGGCCTAGACACACGCCCGTGTGTCTACCCAAATGGACAAGAACAAAGATATTTATCAAGTTCTTTTAACTCCTCAATCATACACAATGTGTACTCATTCAACACATCCATAACCAACTCATAATCTTACAATCTCACATGGATAACTATATATTTTCATATAATAAAGTAGCCAACAACTATGGCATTATACAAAATAGATTATCCATCTAAAAGCCAACACGTCTTAGCCATTTACAACAAAATCCACTAACTCGTCTAGCCCCTATACATGCCATTTATAAAACATTGAGTCTCATGTACCAGAGTGTGCTGATAATGTGGGCGATCTTCCAATTGATCCACGTATCTCGATTCAAAACTTTTGCTCTATAAGACAAGGGAAAAGAAGGGGAGTAAGCGTTGAGCTTAGTAAGTTTACACATAAACAATTAAGCATCATAGTATAAGCTAAACAACAATTAGCATTATACTAACATATAATGTACAGCTATGCTTACTCTTTCTATCCCTTACCACCTTTTCAACACATCATGAGTCACATACTCATAACCATTGACATGCATCCCTGCATTCAATATCACATTTACACAATATACAAAATATCATTATTTCTCGATAATACATCCACACAGCTAATCCACACAGCTAATGTCTCGATGGTTTCGCACTTAGCCCACCACAATCAAATAATAAGGTAGTATCGCACTTAGCCTACCACAAAGGTAATCGTAGTGGTTTCGCACATAGCCCACTAGACAATATACTTAACGATAGCATCGCACCTAGCCAGCTCATCGTCGTTATGCCTTAGGATGGTATCTCACTTAGCCCACCATGTAGCATTATCACTACACATCCACATATCTACTTACTCAATCATACATCCATTCACAATTTCTACCACATTCATTCCACATAGGTTCTTAATCATTCTCAATCATGCTACACACTAGCTAGCATTAACAAAATTGTAAGTATGAATGCATTGTTTACGCATAAACTTACCTCGGCACTCAAAAGTATAGAGATGTGCAATTTAGTCCACCACCTTGCTCTTGCCTCAGTTTCTATCCGGGATTCATCTTTCTTGATCTATAATGAATAAATCAACTTATTCAATACACACTTTGACTAAATTGACCCTTATCTCATTCTTTAGCAAAATTACTATTTTGCCCCTAACTTTCTCATATTCACACTTTTGCCCCAAGGCTCGTAAAGTGATTTTTATTCAACATTCTAGCCTTTCATGCTTAGTCGAACCATTTACTCAACTAAAGCTATCATCAATTCTCACTAAATCATACATGTATGACCAATCTCAAGACTTTCACACACAAGTCCCTACATGCATTTTCATGGAAAATCACTTAGCAAAAGATGTTTCTACTACATCAAGCTTTCATCTTCTTCCATAAAACATCGAAATACATGCATGTCATACATGGGTACATTTTTGAACATCCATCTCAGCTCAACATATAGCTAAAAATAGCTTTCTCATGCTACTAGGACTTCGAAAATACGAAGAATATCAAAAACGGGGCTTGGTTGCACTTACAAGCAAGATTGAAAATTTTGAAGAACCCTAACAATGGCTCCTTGAATTTTTGGCAGCCTTGGAGAAGAAGATGAATGAATTTCTATCATCTTTTCCCATTTAAAACATTTAATTGTCAAATGACCAAAATGCCCTTTTTGACAAACATTCTATTTTAACTCATCCATGCCCAATTTTGTCCAAAAATTAAAAATTGGGAAAATTTCTATTTAAGGACCTCTAATTAATATTCTAAAGCTATTTCACACAAATAGCTTCTAGAATCTCACATTTTGCAACTTTTGCAATTTAGTCCTTTTGGACAATTCAACCGAAATTTCACAAAATTGCTTCATGAAACTTTCACACTAGCATGCAAAAATAGCATAAACTTCAAAAACTCATTCATAAACCTCAGATTTGTGGTCTCGCATGACTATTCTGACTAGGCCCTAAATCGAGATGTTACATTTAATATCTTTGTTCAACTCGTCAACAAACCGTTTACACATAACTTCTTCGGTAGAAAAATATTCTCGAGCATACTTACTCAACCGTACAAATTCTCTTTCGTACTTGGTCTCAGTCATACGACCCTGTTTTAGTTCTAAAAATTCTTTGTGCTTTTGATCGAGGAATCTCTAACTTATATATTTCTTCCTGAACTCCGTCTAAAAGAATTCCCAAGTAACTCTTTCTCTCGGCACCACAGACACTAAAGTATTCCACCCCTGATATGCTGTATCTCTCAATAATGAAATAGCACACTTTAAACCCTCAGATGTTGTGCACGAAAGCTCATTGAATACCCGAATAGTGTTTTCAAGCCAAAATTCAGCTCTCTCGAGATCATCATCAACGGTAGCTCTGAACTCTTCTGCCCCGTACTTTCGAATCTTATCAACTGGGGGCTTATTTAGTCGTTGAAGTTCTACAGCTTGAGGAGCTACGGGAACCGGTTGGGAATTAGGTGGGGGTGGAGGTTGTTGAGCAGCCAGATTTGTCTGGACATATTGTGTGAACCACTCGTTAATCATTTGGAAAAAGGCTTCTTTAGCCTCCCCTCCGTGGCTACTCGATACATTTCTAGATTCAAAAGGCGTTGCCCCTTGAGCGGCAGCTAGCGCATTACTCTCGACATCATCAGCTGTAGCTCGATTGTGATCCATTTACTATATGAAAACACAGTTTAAATTGTCAGAGTCATCACAGTATCATAGGTTATATATGGCATGTATAGCTAGACTCTCACATATGCTACGTTAGTCCTAGAATCGACTAAACCATAGCTCTGATAGCAATAAATGTAACACCCCTCACCCGTATTCAATGCCAAAATAGGGTTTCGGAGCATTACCGAACTTATAACACAATTACACATACATTTACTCATACAGTTCCAAATTTCATTCAAATATCAATCAACACATTCTACAAAATGCTGACCCAATTAGCTCAAATCAGCTTATTTATTGACTTGCAAAACAACCATTGAAGTCTCCTTGAAATCGCATTCAAACCCCTTCACTTATTATGCTTTTGTAGACTTGCCCCTAGCCAAATATAGCAAGTTGAAATCATCAACAAATGCATGAGTAGTGGCTGGCCATGGGGGGAGTGAATGGATGATATTTCTTTGCTAAAATTAGCATCCAATCCTACCTATAAATACCCCCCTTCGCTACTCATTTCATCACTCAACTCTATTCATTCACAACACATTCTCTCTTCACTCACTTTTCTCCCTTTGTTTTCCATTTTCTTCCTTTTCCCTTCCTTTGCCGATTTCTCCTCTTGAGAAAGAGCTTGCCTCCAGCTTGGAGTAGCAACACTCGAGTGTTCATAGACGCCTCGAATTGATAGAATGAGTAGAGAAGAAGAGAAGCGCGCTAGTGACTTTAGAGAGACACTGGATTTATTTCTGGTTCCCTACTCTTTTATTTTCTTGATTCTATTACAATGAATACTCATTGTTTTGTTACTCTTGATTTAATTAAAATGACTTAAATTTAATTCGTGTTAGATTGATTGTGTTCTATTGCTTAATTTATTAAAAATCATGTTTGTGTTGTTACAGGCCTTACTTATTTATTCAATTAAATAAAATCATGTTTATGTTATACTTGCATTTTAATTGTAAGGTAACAATTGAATTAATTATTTAAGCAGATTGAAATCGTAGTTAATGGACACAATCTTTAATTGGTGCATGTTTAATCTTCTAAGGTAGCTAAAGGTTAAATTAGCGACGGTATTAAGCAATACATTGGCCTTGCATAACTTGCAGGATTTTGTGGTTAAATTGTTTCAATATAGAGATATATTGTTACCTCACTTAATCTTTTACTTGCTTATGAAAATTGAATTAATTGTTTGAATTGGCATAGAGATATGTACAAGAGATTATTTTAATTTCATAAGTATGTATGTGCATTAACACATTTGCTTATTAAACTTTGTTTAATCGGTTGAATTGACATAGAGATATAGTCAAGAGATAAATGGATTTTGGCAGGTGAGTATGTTCATAAGTTAGCAAATTGTCGAGTTGTCATGAATTAAATTCGTAACAACATGAACATGGTTTTGATAATGTTAAGTTAAAGAATGCAATTGATCTAGTACATTTATGTCATATTGATTAAAACTTGTTTTCGAAATCATGCATTGGAAATTGTTATCTTTATTTTTCTTAGTTTAATTTTAATCTTAATTAAACCCCTTTTCAAATTATCAAAATTTCACCACCAACTTGTTAAATTATTTATTTCATAAATATTTCTTTGCATAGTCCCTATGGGTACGATAACTCGACATTTACTTGTCACTTTATTACTTGTTGCAATTGTGTACACTTGAACAATTCCACCATTCCAAGTTTTTGGTGTCATTGCCGGGGGCTGTTTTAAAAGACATTATTTGTGAAATTGTTAATTTTGCATTTTGGTTTCTTTTTTATCCTTCAATTTTAAATTAATTAATTTCATGTGATTGTTTCAAGTGTTTATGAGTATTGATCAGATTATTGACTTACTACCCATAGATCCTAAAAGTGAAAGAACTTTTCGACAACGAAGAAGACAAGTAGCTCAAAGAAGGACCGAAGAGATGAACTTCGAAAACCAAAATCAAGGAAATAGAGTGAATCAAATTCAAAATCCTATCCTTATTGCTGATGATAGTGTTTCATGAGACCCAAAATCAAGGCAGAACAATTTTAGCTGAAGCCAGTTATGTCCCAAATGTTTTAGACAGTGGGCCAATTCAGTGGAATGTCTGCCAAAGATCCTCACCTTCACTTAAGACTATTTATGAAGGTGAGCGATTCTTTCTAGCTAGCCATAGTACCCGAAGATGCACTACATTTAAAGCTATTCCCATATTCGTTAAGGGATAAAGCTCGAGCCTAGTTGAACTCAATGCCAGCAGATTCCATTACTACATGGAAAGAGTTAGCAGAAAGATTCCATATGAAGTATTTCCTGCCTAGCAAGAATGCTAAGTTACTGAATAAAATTACTACCTTCCAACAAATGGATGAAGAGTCCTTATATGAGGCATGGGATAGGTACAAAGAATTGCTACAAAAGTGCCCTCATCATGGAATCCTGCATTGCATCCAACTTGAGGCATTCTATAATGGTCTCCATGCTCACACGAGAATTGTAGTAGACGCTTCTGCTAACAATGCTCTCATTTCTAAGTCATATAATGAAGCTTATGAAATCATTGAGAGAATTGCCAGCAATAATTATCAATGGCCAACGAATCGAGTAGCGTCAAGAAGACGAGTCGCAGGAATACATGAAGTGGATCCACTCACTTCTCTTGTAGCTCAGGTATCTTTAATTTCCTCAATGCTTAAAAGTTTTACCACTAATGGGTTTAACAATTTACTAGCTCAGCCACCGAATTAATACGAAAATGTAGCTTGTGTTTATTCTAGGGAAGGACACTTGTTCGAAGAATGTCCATCAGACCCAGAATCCATATATTACATGGGTAAGCAGAACCAGAATCGAGGAATGCAAGGACTGCAATCCAATTTCTATAACCCATCTTGGAGAAACCACCCTAATTTTTCTTAGAGTAACCAAGGAGTTGGGCCCAGTAACACTTATGCACAATCTAGATTAACACAACCATCTGTATTTACCCAACAAATTCAGAAACAGCCTCAAGTTGAACCATCCAATGGCTTGGAAAACTTGTTAAAGGCATACATAGCAAAAAATGATGACTTAATCCAAAGCCAAGCAGCCACATTAAAAAACCTTGAAAACCAAGTGGGTCAACTTGCCACTGAACTCAGAAACTGTCCACAAGGTGCTTTGCCTAGTGATACGGAGAATCCAAGAAATCCCGAGAAGGAGCATTGTAAAGCGTTGACATTGAGGAGCGGAAAGATATTAGAGCCTAACACTGTCAAAGTTGAAGATGAGCCAGCTGATGCTCAAAATGCAGTGGAAGTTCAAACAAGTGTTGAAACTCCAATCTCACCAGAACCACAACCTGTGAACTCTGAAAAGCTAACTTTGAAACCAGTCAATTCTGATAAGCTAACAACTTCGTTAGATGCAGAATTTCCATGAAAGACGAATAAGCTAGTTCAAGTTAAAAATACTCCATCACCTTATCCTCAAAGACTTTAGAAGTAGAAGTAGGAAGTCCAGTTCAAGAAGTTCCTAGACGTACTCACGCAACTTCATATCAACATTCCGTTGGTAGAAGCACTTGAATAGATGTCGAATTACATCAAATTAATAAATGATCTCCTGTCCAAGAAACGAGGAGTTGGAGAATTTGAGACGGTAGCCCTGACGAAAGAATGCAGTGCATATCTTAAAGACAAACTACCCCCAAATTTGAAGGATCCTGGATGTTTTACCATACCTTGCAATATTGGGGCAACATATTATGGTAAGGCACTATGCGATTTGGGTGCGAGCATTAACTTGATGCCCATGTCAATATTTAAAAAATTGGGGATAGGTGAAGTTAGACCAACTACGGTGATGCTTCAGTTGGCAGATCAATCCTTAGCACATCCTGAAGGAAAAATCGAGGATGTATTGGTACGTGTAGAAAAATTTATTTTTCCTGCTGTCTTTGTTATCTTAGACTTTGAAGTAGATAAAGAGGTGCCAATCATCCTAGGAAGAACTTTCCTAGCAACTGGAAGGACCCTTATTAATGTGTAGAAGGGAAAGCTAACCATGCGTGTTCAGAACGATCAGGTAACATTTAATGTTTTTAAATCTATGCGATTTCCTGAT